>CM076600.1:65610000-66810000 GCA_038502835.1 Octonoba sinensis | reverse complement strand
GGGAATTTTCCGTCTTTCTAGTGTTAAGCAGAGAGCTCCATTATGGTGAGCATAATGTCATAAAGATGAAAAAGCTTCTAGTCATTTCCTGCGCAAACTGGAGGCATTCAGTTTCCTTTTGTAATTTTAAAACTAGCTGGCGCGCTGGAGGCAAAGAAGCAAGATATTCACAGTAAAAGTGGCCCTTATCCAGGCCTGCCATCATATGTAAAAGTTTTTTTTTTTAACAAATCGAGAGAAAATTCGTTGACATTTTCTTACCATTTTTGCACCTTAATTAATGATAACTCATAGACTGGCTTAAAAATTTCAAAATTTTTTGCATGTTAGTTTAAATGACTTCAATTTTATGTCTACCTATTTAACTACAAGCCTTGCTGCATTTCTTCAACTATGTGTTTATGATTTTTTGAAATATTTTTTCTATCGCTGTTATATTTAAAGTTGTAAGTTTATTTGTATAAATTAAAAATATTTTTATTCCCAGAACTCTAGTCAAGATAAATCAGGGTTGAATACTTTTAAAATGACTGAAAACTAAATAACCTGACTTTAGGTATTTTACACAGGGCAGGGGTAAATACCCATTCATAAATACCCTACCCACTGGATATTTCCCCGACCCACATCTATATGCGTGATGTGTTTCATGGTTTTGATTGATTAGGGAAAAAGTAATTGATATTTGCAAAGTTCTAATTTTTATGCATTGATAAAGGGGTTCCTTGTACCCCCAGAATATTTGCCTACAATCGTTTTGTCCCTTGTGCATTTAATTATATCAGTTTTCTCATTATTACACGTTGATTTTATCATTTATTATCTCTACACTAAGGATTTTTCTTTACTTCTGATGAAAAAACATTGTCTCTTTTTAGGCGACTGAGCATTATGATGCTCATCTTTTTCTCTATAAATTTTTAGGATTTTTGGACAGGACAAAGGCCTTGTCCACAGGGGGGGGGGGGGATAAGGATAAGGGTATCCTTAGAGTAGGGACAGGGCTGTGTCCACCCCCTCCCCCCCAAAAAAAATTCGCCTCTAGAAGTAAGGGGGGGGGGGGCAACATTTATAAAATAATTTTACTTATCTCTAAGGTTGTTTTCTTTGCATCTTTGCCTAAAATATTGGTGAAATATTTTTTCCTTAATATTATGATTATTAAAGAAATTTGATCCCCATAAGTATTGTACAGAAAATATTTCATGTGCGTATCCAAAAAATATTTTAAAGTACTTAGCAAATATTTTTGTATATTTAAGTAGTAATTGACTATTAGATACGGTAAAGTGCCCTAAAGCTGACATCCAAAAAACGGTTCCTAAAGCTAACACCCCCAAATAAAAGAACATTTAAAGTATTACCAATTTAAAGAGATTTAAAAAGTGAAGGTATTTAAGAAATGATACCATTCAAAAAGAAAGAAAATCTCATTTTAAATTATTTTAGGGAATTGGTAATACTTTAAATGTATTTTTATTTTTGGATGTCAGCATTAGGGTACTTTACCTTATGAAAGTTTATTGATTTTAGATATGAATTTTTATAAATTTATTTCGAAACAGATCACTCAAAATTTTTAAAAAGTTCTTAATTGATAGGAATATAACTTTAAACCTTTAAAATCTCTTAAATTTTTGTAAAATTTCAGGAAATTGTTCTTAATTTTAATATGATTTTGGGTTAAGTTTACATGGATAGATTCTTTACAATTGATCCGATAATGTTGTTTCTATTTGCGTAAAATTTAATAAGGAGGATGATGTTTTACAAAACTGAATTTTTAAAACAATTAGGCCCTGGCCAAATTATTGGAGACGCATTACAGATATTTCGTAGTTACACGTTTAACACTTTTTCCGGTGTTCCATTTTTTGCTTATGGTAATGTTTTTATTTACAGTGTTCAAATTTTCCACTAATCATTCAATCACACATGCAATAAGAAGACCAACAACAAGTTGAAAAGGAAAACTATTTTTGATCATCCTGAATAGTAAAAAATTGAAAATAAGGGAAATAAGCTGTAAAATTAAATAAATAGTTTACTTGCTATGTACAATTATGATTTGCATTTGCGAAAGAAAAAAGCTCAGTGCATTTACGAAAATATGTTTCCTTTCAAAAACGCCAATTCAATTCTCACGTTTTTGGCTTTTAACTATTTTCCCATAAAAATTTACCAAACTTGACAGCATACAAGAGAAACATGATACTGAAATTTCAAAGAAAAATACAATATTTGATAACTCGTGAGCATATTAAGAAATTAATTTTTTAATGCGCATGCGCGAACGATGTCAATTTTTTTTAAACTTCCATTATTGTATACCCGAGTATGTGTGGAAACTTGTAAAAAAATTGCAGTTGAATATCTTGAAAATTCAGAAAGATACATAAGATCTCGTGAGATGTATTTCAATGATTATTATCCAATAGGAGATGTATGGTATAATAATTAGAAAAATAATGCTTACAGCTGATATTGACATTACACTATATATTGAATAATCGAATACTAACTTTTATATTGTGATGCAAAAGAATAACATGACAATGCAAAAGCATTGTCAAGACATTTCGTATTTCTTACAGGTTTATAAATTTCTTCCTACGACTAAATAATCTTTCACTTTCTACGTGTGATGTTACTTTAATAACAATCAATAGGAAAATTGGATTACAGAATGAAATTTAGAAATATAATTAATCGATATGTATTCATGAAAAAAGGGAAAAATAATCTTTGACTCGAAAATAAACTCTTAAGTTCATTCTGAAACGTCCAAAAATTGCAAACAAAAAGAATGGCTATGGAGAAAATCCCAGGATTAGAAATAATTAATCACCGTGCGATTAATTATAATAGTCGGCCAATCATCTTTTTCCAATCAATATTCAGTCGTCAATCGGCCAATTCACGTGATGGTGCATCTATACTTCGAAGTTTTTAACTTGTTACTGTGAAAACTACGATTGTGTCTTTTATGCGTCACACTGTTTTCATCAGTAGATTAAACATATGGTACATTTAAATTTGTATCTTGTGATGGACATACATTTTCAATGCGAATAATAAATAATCGGTGTATGAAAATTCTTAATTTAAAATTTTTTTGATTGAAAAATTCTAACTATTATATACATTTTACGTCATATTGCATGTCGAAATATTAAATACATATTTGACATTGGAGGAAAAGAAAATTCTCGGGAAGCTATTTTCTCACTATTTTCTAAGAAGACTGAAAAACACTATGATTTGAATGGTATTTATGATTTAATTTTGGCTATAAAGCATTTTTCTAAGAAATTAAAGGCCTGACTTAGGAAACCATTTGTGGGATTTTATTCCTTCAAAAGAATTTTTGTGACAAAATACATTTTAATTAATAAAAAATAAACAAAAAATCGATGAACAATATAAATAGATAAATACTAAATAAATAAAAGGGAACATGTTTTGAATTATCAATCACTAAGTAGAATATTATGACCTCTGACAAAAGTCACACTTCCAAAATTTCTTCCTTACGCTGAACATGTTTTTCCTTTTGCATAATTCCATAAGAACAGGAATCATTGGGGAATTTCCACTTCTGTGTCGTTATTTAAATATTATATAGCTAGTGTCTGCTCTCTGTATGCAAGCAACTTTTCCGTTCTTTCCCCATTGACCCCGAAAAGTAAAGATGAATGATCACGGTCGTTCCTCTGCTTCCCGCCTGAGGGCGTTAGTTGAGGACCTGAATGGCAGGTTCGAGAATTGTTAATGAATGGACCTCTGCTGTAATGTATCGATTCTGGAGATTCGTGCTATAAAAGAGGGATTTTGTAATTCTGTACTTTAATGACAGTTAAAGTACCTTTCGTAAAATTTTCGATTCTGAACAGCCACTTTTTTCTCTATGTTATCATTTCAACTCGTATTTCTCTAAAACAGAGAATCCAAAATTAAAGAGTCATAAACATATTGCGTTTTTGCGTTATCTTTGGGCGGAGAGGGGGGGGGGGGGGCATTGACATATGGAAAATGTCGAATGTACATATTCCACATGTTAATGTGCAACGCCATACGCCATTTGATATGTTTTTAACTTCAGATAAATTATTATTTAACTTGATAGAACTAAGTTTGGACCTTATGATAGCTTTAATATTTATTTGTTTATTTTATTTTTAATCATGTTGAGCAGCACCTGCTAGGGTTACCGCTTACATCTTTTGACACAATACAGAAAGGTGCTTTCCCTATTATTTGCATTATCTCAAAATTTTTAAATTTGTCACTCACATCCTTTTGTTTCTATGATCTGTATTAGATGTTTTTATTCATCCAAATTGACATCCTACAGGAAGTATCAATATATTTATTTAGTTGTAATATTTAAAACCTTATTAACTGCTTTTATTGCTTATAGAAATAATTCGTTACGAACGATCTAATGATACGAAAACATTTTTCGGTAAAAATATTTATCTTGAAATAAAGTACTAAATCGAAATCTCTTATTTTAAAGACAAACTTTAATGAGCATATTGAATAATTAGGTCTTACTAAAGTCATTTCATCATTGGACATATATAATGTAAGCGCATGGAATTTTAAATTACGTATCAAACGACTCTGTAACTTATTTTGAAATGAAAAAAAAAATAGTTAATGTTTATTTTTGCGCATCAAGAAGATATTTTCTTGTTTAAACTTTTAACTTTCTCTGAATTATTTTAGCAGAGGAAAAAACACTACTCGAATTAGAGAATAGATGCTTCTCTGTGGCTTGACTGTATGCCCCTGCCTCCCCCCCCCTATTGTATGTGACCCCATAATGTGTTTAAGATTTTCTCAAAATCAATTGTTTTAAGAAACAGAAGGTAAAATATATTTAAAGTTTTTTTTCCTCATTCATCCATTTTGATTTGAAAAAAAAAATAGTTTTTCGACTTTGAAACAAGAAAATAGCACATTTTCTTCCTAAAAGCTAATTAGTTTTATTCGCAAAAACGAAATTTTAAGCGCCTGTGCATGCCTTCCTTTGTTTGCGATAAAAATTTCAAAACTAGGAGTTTAAGAATATCATATTAATAGACCATATTTAGTTTCCATTGAAGTAGTGTTTTGAAAATTCAGTAAATTTTTTTGATTCTGTCGAAATTAAAAGTAGCCGAGAAGAAAACTTCCACGAAATGCGAGACGTTATCGGGGAGCTCGGAGGACAATTCCGTCTCCTCGTTTTAGAAGCAATCGTAGTTGTTCTATTTTTCTCAGGAACAGGTGGACGTTGGACCAGGATGCTGTTCTGAGATAGCCGGATCTTTTCCTCTCTGGGTCACATATGCCGCACATCTAGTCGGTCGACCACTCATCCACACTTTAATGCTTCATCTGCCGAAAGATTTGTCCTACCTGTGCTGTCTTCTCGCTGCTTGCTCTCGTTTCTCCTTCGCTATTTTTATAAAACAGTTTTTTTTTCGATTGGCTTTTCGGCTCAAAATCAATGCTGTCGCTTTACTGGAATTGTGCTTTGACTATCACGCCGCAAAAGGTAAGACGAGTTGGTTATAAACACCTAAGAACTGGCATGGTGTATTTGTATGTATGTATGTATTTTGCTGTTTTTTTTTCATGCAATACACGTTGAATTTTCCTGTTTACCCTTCCCCCGAAAAATTTTAGATGATTGTCCTTACCTTATCTTTTACTGTGTACTGCTTGTATGCCACGTTTCTTTTTTGCAACGAATATGTATTTTTACTTTCTAATGCGGCTGCCTATTGGCCTTTAACTATTGACGACCTAATACATTCTACAGAAAACAGCATCCATTCTTTCAAGTGGCACCGTTGTCGGCGGATGCCATTACCACATGAGAATTGTAATGCCTAGTTTCTTCACTGGGGGGTGAAGCATCTGAACTCTGACGATGCGAAACTGCACTAGGAATTTAATCAAGCCGAGATTATTCAAGCCCCTAGGGATTTTTAACGCACCTCATAATCATACAACATGGGCACAGACGATTTTATGCATCGTGGTAATTCACCGACACTGCTGGGTTTGAACCTGCGATTTTGGGTGTGCGACGCCACCGTGCTGACAAAAAGAAATAATAATAATTATTATTAAAAAACAATAAAAACACAAGGTACACTATTTATAAAATGTTGTAAAACAATTACGAAACAATATGAATTTTTAATAATTTAAATACGGTATTTTTATGATTTATTAGGATTTTTGTTTTCTTTTTTAAAGTTAATTTGAAGATTTTTAAGATTATTAATGGTGTCGATTGCAAGGTACCTCAATTGCCGAGTCTTCCTTAGTCCATCTATTTCCAGCTTTTGAAAGTAGTACACCATGAATCGCATTCGTGACATAGAAAGGCTCTTCTCTCATCACTTTATTTATTTATTGATCATTTAAATATTTTTAGTGTCTGGAAAATTTTCTAGTGTGCGAAGTTTGGCACGCATTCCGCATTTTTATCACAATTTTTATAAATGAGAACGTGTTCGTTTGTCATATTAAATTTTTTAAGGAACGGAATTCATCAGCTTTTTAATTTGTTCGAATATTTATTATTTCATATAATATTATAAATTTGCTATTAACAAGATATATTATGCAACAAAAACATAGCCCGTCAAATTATCGCTGAATCCATTCATTGTCAAATTCACCCCGTGATTGAATTCATTGGGATCTTAATTTGAAGCGTTCATTATTCAATATTTTATGGTCTCTTTTCCAATTTAAAAAAATGTACCCGTTATAACTTAAGTGAAATGAAGCAATGTAATAAAATTGGAATGTCTTTTAAAATATTACAAGTTATTTTAAAAGTCATTTATAATACATAATATAATACACACACATATATACGAGTATATAGGGGTCGATCCAGCATTTTTTAACAGGCTCCGTTTTTCGTGAATTTTAAAGAGATTTTTGGGAAAAATCAAAGAATGTTGTGAATATTGAAAATTTAAACATACAGTGATAAAATTTTTTTATCATTATTTGCCGCTTTTATCATGTAAAAAAAAAACAAAAAAAAAACACGATTTGGAAGCTTGGAATTTTATGAACTATCCGTTTTGATTGATTTGAATTTTGTGAAGGGTACATTGGAATTTTGTGAAGGGTCCCAAGAACGGGCCCGAACTTCCTCTGGCGCGACCCTTGATATATATTTTGAAACTGTTTAGTCTTGACACCCTTCCCTGGGCTCTTCTCCCCCTCAACATTTTTATGTTAACTCGAGTTCCCCAACATTTTAATTTCAATGACTTTTATGTCCTGTTCTGAACGTCCCACTAGCCTCTATCCATCTTTTCCCCTAGGACTAAGGCTGCATTACATTCAGTGCAACGCGCCTCGATACTGGTTGAACACATTTAATTTTATTATTTTCACAAGAGAATATTGTTCAGTTCTGTGAAAGGAACATGTGATTGGGCAATTTCACCCTATGTGCAGAAAATATAAAATTTTTGTGATACTGTAAATGAAAATTTATGAAAATTCAAACGTCATCGATATGATAATGAATATAACAGAATCCGAAAAATGAACCGACTCCTTTTGTCTTGTCTGGGACAATAAGTAGTATTTTCAATTAAAGAGTTCCTGATATATGGGCTTACGTTGAACAATATTTGAAAACGGAGCTCGGAATCGCGAAACGTGCTATTGTGAGGCAAAAGAGATTTATCTTTCCTATGGTCTCGTCACTTTAATAATGCATGAAGAGGAAACGGACTAGTAATAACTTTGATCCACGCAATTAAGTTTAAAGATATACGTGATTTAACTTTCAGCAGTTCTTTATTATTTAGTAAACATAACATTTTATGTGAATTCCATTAATATTTTTAGGATTTGGTATTTCTTTTGGAAAATGCAAGACTTTATTTTGTTGTTGTAGCATGACAAAAACGGAAGTTGGCCAGTGGGAAGATGTGAAACATTTGAGGCCCATGATATTTACATAGATGTGTTTAAGTGTAAATGAATTCCAGTGTAAATGCTCGGTACGGAATACATAATATGTTGATATTTAACTTCTATTACAATTAATAATAAAATTAAAAGAATAATATCTTATGTGGATACAGACGAAGCATGAAAATCAAAATATTTTTTTTTTACTAATGCGTAAATTAATCAGAAGAAAATCTTTAGTAATAAGAAAGTATAAAATAAAAAATGCTCAAAATAAAACCAAAATGTTAAATAATAGGATGCGTGAAGAACAATCTATTTAGGTGCAAATTTCTAATGGCAGTTCTGGGCACAGACACCATGGTTAAATTACTCTTGTCTGCTCAAATAATAAGTTAAAAAAAAAAAAAAAAAAAAAAAAGAGTACAAACTTAGAAAAGCAAAACAGCATATTTAATCGAAAGAAATCGTTTGAAGCTGCGTACATTATGTCGGTCGCACATATTACTTTTTGTAAGTATTGGATAGAGGGGGAAATTAAAAAATGTTAAATAAGTAAATAAAATTAGTTAATGAACTTATTTAATATTTATTTTATTTAAATATGTAGCACTCGAATAAAACATTTTAAATCGAAAACATTGGCATCTCTATCACGTATTTCAGATTTCTAATCTGAAAACACGTAAAAGACTTAAAACTACACTTACTGCATTCCATTTAAAATAAAGATTTGGATATCGAAAGTTATTCTCATGTCATTAATGACGTAATGTTAAATGGTAAATCTAAACATTGGGGAACGAGAAGAAAACAACATTGCTATCCTTATATTGATAGAAGAGAGAAAGCTGAAGAATTTTGATGAATTGCTGCTTAATGAAGCGAATCTTTGCGAAAGCAAACAAATCCGTTTTAGCAAGAGCATTAGCAAATGTCTTTGCCCTTTGTTCGTCTGCTTTGCTGTTTGTACATCTGTAATTTTTGTCTATTTGGTTGTTCATTATTAAATTCTACATCTTTTGCTCAATAAGGCTCAGGTCAAAAAAAAACAAAAAAAAAAAACGCTTTTAATTATAGAATTGGGGTTAATTTCGTAAGCACACCAAGGCAACCTAGTCTTTATTATAATTGCACTTGTCTGTTTTACATCGGTTCCTCTCTAGATATTAAAATTACTGTGTAAAAGTAACAAAATATTTAGCAAATTTACGGCTTAAATAATAACTACTGTCTGATTTTCTTAGCCGAAACTTTCGACTTTGACTTTGACTTTTCTTCGACTTTGCGCATGCGTCAGGTTTGCTTCAAAGATTAGGAAATGTTTAGTTATTATGAAGAATAATAAACTCTTTGCGGTTCTTTTTGTTCTCTTTTGTCTTTAAGATTCAAATTTGAAATAGAATATATCATTATCGGGGGGGGGGGGGGGGAAGCAAAAAAAATGACAGCGTAAGATATAACTTCGAAAAGTGCCCATCTCAGCGTAGCCCCTTCGCCGGATAGAATCTTCTTGACGGATAGTCTCTGCTTTCCTAAACGAACAGTATGATGATTTATTTATTTACTTTTTTGTTAATTTTTTACAATTGTGAAATTTTTTTACCAAGTTTTAAAATTCGTATTATCTATTTTGCAAAATAAATTTAAACATGTATTAGCTGTTGTACCTAATTTTGTTAAAATTATGACATGATTTCTCCAGAAAAATCCGATGAGACTAAGTGATTTGAGACTCCTGTTTACCTAACTTCACCCACATTTGCCTTAGCGCGTTGTTAAAATGACACGACATATATTACCTAATACTATTCCGTTTCAACATTTCTATTTTACCTTTTAGCTGAAATACGAAACAGTAAGGAGAAAAAGATTGGTAAATTGTTTAGGAAGTGGATCTGAGACCTCATTATATAGATGAATACGAAAGTAATATTTTCTTTGTCTCAAATAATTATATCCATGCAACTCTTCTAGATAATAATTGCGTGATTTAAATGAGTAATCTGATCATTTCATGACTTAATAATGCCGTCATTACATTTCTTTTTCGGTTTTAATTTGATATGAGAGTTCGTACTTTTCGTAACTTTTGTTTAACACAATATCCTTATTTTATTGTGACTGAAATACTTACGAGCAAAAAATCATTTTTAAATTTTAGATGTAGAAGTTAAAGTGAATTTCTGCAGCTGAAACTAGAAATGGGGAATATGAGGACGAATATTTATAATAGCAATTAAGTTTCTAATTGTAGCAACTAGATCAGTAATTCTTAAAGAAGAAGGGTATTAGCAATGTAAAGCTTAAAGTCAATAAGGTTAACCATTGTAGGAATTAATTATATTATCAATAATTATAAGGAACGGAGAGTATTATTTTAATTATGGTCGATATTATATAGGTAATATTCGAATACGCGTTTAGTTGAGATATTTTAATCTTTTTAATGTTTAGGAAAATTGTAATCTTTTGCTGAAAATAAACCGACATGTAGCAACCGATCTCGTTTTTTTCCCCTTTTTCTTTTCCCTCCCGTTTTATCAGCCAATGGGGTGATTCAGAACTGAACAGTCCGTCAAAGATCAGACAGCACTCAAAAATCAATTATTTATAACGGTTTCAATTTAAGGAAAGAACCTTTGCATGAGATGTTAACTAAAGGTCATATTATAAACTAGATATTAACACGATGGGAGAAGTTCAAAAAGGACAATAATTATGATGTTTTAAAATGACTAAAAAAATGGGAGGAGAAGGACGATTATGCCCAAAGAATGCCAGGAGTTTCCTTTCATTTACAACACTGACATGTTGCTAGTTGAGAGAGGGAATTTCTTCCCTATGAGAAAAAGGGAAGAAAATCCCTTGGTTTCTTGCGCATCTATCTTTTTGTTTTCTCTAATCCCAATCTGTTTTCTCGAGCGAAACAGGATGTGCTTGCGGCTAAATCGCAAGTTCGAAAGTCAAGTAAGGGGTTCCCCTCCCACTGGAACATAGTAATAATAAAAGAAAGAAAACACAGAGGAGGGCACCCTTCTATCACCTTTAGCCTACGCCAAATGTCGCCGTCGATCCTGTCTTCATCGTGACCGCTCCGTGCGTGATCGTGAGTGTGAGCGCACGTGCGTGACTCACGTCTCGAGCTTCTATCATTTTTTGGGAAGTCTTCCTACAACTTGCTTTCTTTTGCCGATCGTGTCGTCTTGCTGGATACTTTTTCGGGTGCAAGGAATATCCTTCTCTTCCCCCCCCCCCCCTCCATCACGACACCTTCATCCGAGCCCTGGGTTCCCATCCGGGTAGCGTACCCACGATTCGAATTATTTCTCCAAACTCGCCCTAACGTGTGAGGGTGCAAAATATCTTTTTGATGTTACGGATCCCATCCTGTGAACGTATTAACGTTTATGTCATCTTCCACCGGTGATGCTATCTGTCCGGAGTGCTTAACGTGTGGAGTTTCTTGAGAAGCTATGGGAATGGGGGAGGGTAGGATCATTCCCCATCAGTATCGCACCTAGGATTCTGCTGTGAAGGGGAACCCAAGGTCAAAATTAGGGACACATCGGATAGTGATTTACCGGATGTCGGATATCCGGCCCTAATGTTTGAAACCTATAAATTCTACACCCTTTTCTAAACATCTTATAACTTCCAAATACGTAATAATTTTGAAATTTACTTATATTTTTAAAACACGCTAATTAAATTTTAAAATCAAATTTGATATACCAAATAACCGGATCTTTCGTGTAGTTGCCGGAATCCAATATTTAAGAATCGGTTGTCTGTGTTGTTGTTTCTAATTTCACTTGGGTGTCCAAGCTCCCCATCGCAAAGCGACCAGGAATTAAAGCAGTAAGGGCACCTTCCGTTTATAGATGAACACAGAAACGGTGGAAGTACGACTTGGTTCATTATGTATTTGGATGACACCATCCACAAATACGCCACCTTCCTTTTTTGACCTAAGAGTGAAGGAAAGGGAAATTCTCCGCACTCCGGCATTCTGGGAAGTGCCTCGGGACTTCAAGGTCCACGAATTTTACGTATACGTATCCCCAACTGTACATAGTGAATCTTCAGCGGGTCGGGTATCGAACACCCGGTCTTCTAGTTGGAAGTCTGACATCTTAACCACTAAGCTACCACAGGCTCGGTTGTACATAGAATATCGAATACTTTCTGTGTGGGGGGGGGGGGGGAAGGGGGTGAACCGGTCCCTCTTCCCCCGATGGTGCGCCCCTGTTCCCCATAATCATTGGCTTTGAGCCATGTTGCCAATATTATTATATACATGCAAATATGGATTTTATGACCCCCCCCCCCCCCGAGAAATTCTTGTTGCTCCACTGAATAGATTGCATCACGATAAATACAGAAATTACTGAAATTGAACAAATGCTTTACTTTTAAATGTCAAAGTGGTATATATATATATAAAATACTTAATAAAACTTTTAATAAAAAAAAATTCGGTGTAAAGTGCTGGATTTTGTCGTCACTCTTTGATTTTATTTGAACTCAGTATATAGCCAACGACTCGGAGATTCAGATCTTTTCAATTTATAGTGAAATTCTAGCAATTTTTAACAAGACATCGATTTTTCTTCATTGCAGCAATGTTTCGCTAATTTTTAATGACGAAAAATGGCTTTAATGATTGGCTAACTACAACTTTAATAATCATGATTATTGGATTATTTAAATTGTAATGGTAGTTAGAAGCAAGTACATGTTTTCTTTATTTTGTATTTAATTAAATGGTTTTTAAATGGTATTTTTCCCTCTGGTCTAGAATAACACTTATCATTCTCCGTTTTTTTTCTTCTGAATTCTTGCGGAAAATCTTCTGAATTCTTACCTTAATAAATTGGCAGGTACGGTCTAATCGATTCTACCAAGCCCTATAGTGTAAAGGGGAAAAGATTTTTTTCTATTTAACGTTGGTTTGTAAAAACAAAAATCGGTAAGTAATAAAAAAAATATTGTTCTAAATGCAACAATATTTTTGAGTTTTACTTTAAAAGATAAATCTTTAAAGATACAGGCTTTGATCTCTTAGCGTAACTTCTCATTCTTAACAATGAAAACTTTATTTGCTATATGGAAAACGATGATTGTTCTCAACTCTGAATTCAATGGGATTTTTTTTTTTTTTTGTATATATAAGGATTTGTACATTTCAGGAGGCCCCCTGAACGAAGATTGTTACTTTGTAAGTCTGTAATTCCTTAAACTTGAAGGAATTATTTATAAAGATAACTATTACATTATGTATCCCGTTGCTACAATTTAATATCGAAAGAGAAGATGAGCCTGTACTTTCCATGCTCAATAAATGTGAAACTCATTTTCATGCTGTTTAGCGAAATCATTTTATACCATATCCGCAATCGTGCTGAATTAATTCCGATGATAATTATTCTTCATGCACCAGTAGATTCGTTGGATTTTTCACTTAACGAGCTGTCTGCTTTTATTAATAAAAAAGTTGCGTCACAAGGCACGACATCTCGTTAGCCGTATCCGCCGAAGAAATATCTGCCTATACCATACCTTGATTTAAAGCGCAGTTTCTTTTGCTTCACTTCGTTTTTATTAGCCCGCGAAATAGTTTAGCGGCTCATTTGCGAGTTTCGGGGCCTCCGCTCTTGGCCGTAACCACTGGGATGCTCGTATTTCATGCAACAGGATGCGATATTCGTGGAGATGGAGGAATAAAAATCCCTTAATCGGGATTGTAAATTTTTGTGCGTGAAATGGTCATGTTGCGATGAGAGCTCTTTTCTTGACCATCTTGCCTTGTGGCGATTTTGTCTGATTAAGACTGCCGTGACAAATTGTGCAGACGAATGCTTTTCCATCTGAAAATTTCTGTTTTTTTTCAACGAATGATAAAACTAGTTTTGAAAAATAGTAACATTGTCTTCTTTTTTTTCCTCTCTCCATAGGATTTAGTGGTTACTCTGTTGTTATGAGGCTTTTAACCCTATAACTGCTTAACTTTCTGTTTTATTTCCATGAGAGATATCGCTACAATTAAAAATTATGTTCCAAAGATTTTTTTTAAATACCTGGTGATCTGAAACCTATTGTATTTTATGATAACGTGTTTATATTTATTTGTATTTTGGACAATATTATATTAAAAATAAATTAATAATAAAAACAAACGGCCTCGTTCGTATTGCTTTGGGTCATCTAGCGCTTTCATACTTGTTCTCGCCATAATTTTAAGTATCTAAACTTCACGGATTTACTGCAAAAGATTCCGTTTGATATTTTTTTATTGGTTTCCATCATTTGTCGATTGATTTCGTCAACTTCGCATCTGACAATCGCTTTATATACAAATCAGCGGTTCTAAAGCGTTTTAAAAAAGAACTCTTATAAACTCCTAACCTTCCTACTCCTAACAAACTCCCCATTTGTGATGTATGATTCATATTCAAAAGAGGAATTCTCTTTCACTTACTTAGAGGGACCGTGAAAAACCATTGACGGTTTGAATGAGCTTTTAAACTAATAAACAAATGTAAGACTTTTGAAAAACAAATATAATGATAGTAATAATGACAATAATGTAAAAAGGAAATCGCTTTAAGTAAAAAATTAAGTAGCTCATTCTCAACTTGCTCCTCAAAAAAAAAAAAAAAAAAAAAAATCAAAACATGCTTCGGTTCCCCCATGCTCGGAAATTGTATGCATCGAACGAAATTTCTGAACATTCCGATAATTTATGGCTGTTTTTTTTCTCCCGAAAATTAAAATTAGCAAATAGAAATAAAATCGGAAGAAAATGAAGTTCCTTAAAAACTTTAACAAATGGTATTATATAAAAATACCTTCTTTTTCTTTCTTTTTATACTACTTAATTTTAAAATGCAGAATCACCTTTCATGGTGACAATCCTTTTAAAGATATTCTAACATGATTGCAAAGGTCCGCTCTTTCGCAAGCTACCCACCTCTTCACAAAGTGCATTTCTTTGGGCAATGCCTGTGACTAATATCCTGTTGTTGACAACGCGCTTATCCCATCCGCCAGTTTCTTGTGCCGAGGAGAGAAAAGCACTTTCACTTTTTAATTATTTATGCATGCAGCGGGATAACTGTCTGTCGTTGCCGTTATCTCCGCATTCTTCGGTCTCCGTGCATTGTGTCATGCTATTAAACTGCTGCAATCACACGCGGTGACAATTACTTTCGCCGAGTTCACCCGGAACTCCAGACATTATGGTCAACCTTTGGAGGCTACTTTTTCTTTGCGAAACAACACATAATTGCAAAATCATTCTTGGTACTTTGTTGAAAGCATTCGTTGTTCGGTCTCCAGTCTCCACCCCTCCCCCTTCATATTCTAGCAGTTTTCCACATGCTGCCGATTTTGTTTTTTTGCATTACTTATTGTCATATGTGTGTGTCCCGTTTTTTTTTTTTTCCGGTTTCAAGTGTTGCCGAACTTGTGGATTCATTTTATGGCGTGAAGCGAAGAAAAGAAAGTGGTATAACATCAAAATTTAAGAGGGGATTTTTTGATATAAATATATATACCTTATAATAATATATTTTCATAAAAAATATATACCTAATATCTTTGTCAGTGGTATTATGTTTTAACATATTATGTTTATGTTATATGGAGTTTTAAAGCCAGTCAAAAAAAAAAATTTCGTAACTAAATTTGCATTGCTTAAAAAACCCACCATCCTTTACGGCCACCGATATTTCTAAATAGTCACGAAAAAGTTTCACTTTTGAAATTCGTTTGACACACTGTTAGTAGAAATGTTATGAATAAAACTGCTGAGTTGATTTTTGCTTTCTGTGCCGAATTATCGAATGACGGTCTGGCGGGATTCCAACTATGAATGAAAGCAATGATAAAATAATTAGTTATTCTTGTGGAACGCGCAAGAATGATGAAATGGTAGCTAGCATTCAGCGCCTATAGCCTTAATAACTTTTCTTCGTTCCTCCCGTAAGATAAGAATAAACAACTTAGCTGTATTTTAAAATGAAGTCTTAAAAATTCAATTGGAGCGCTTGCAAATCGTTATGTATTTTATGTCTCTAGACTAGTGTAGTTCTTAATGTTTTCAATGTGTGTATGAGCCCTAAAAGGCATCCATTTATCCTCAAAGACCAACATGAGCATGTGGTCGTGGCCGCATTTTTTAACTTTTCAGCCTCACCCTGCGGTGCATACAATGGAATGGTTAGCTCATCAACGAGTCCGGTTTTTTCGCAGATGCCATCGCCTGATAGTTTCAAGACACTTATAATACTCCGGCCCATCTCGGGATCGCATTTTCCAAAATAGGCGAGCTCGTTTTTTTTTCTTCTCTTTTCTTAGCTTGTGTTGTTTTCTTTCATTATTTTTTTAGGTTATTGTGCTTAAAGCTTTTCTTCCGCTCAAAATTTGAGGTTTATTGAGCAAGTTCGTTTTGAGCTTCAAGTTTTATTTATTTATGATCGTCGTTTGTTTTATTCGGGAGTTACAAAATCCAATATCGTAAAAGTCAAACTAAAACTAATGTAAAACAATATATTTTTTCTTTTAATCAGGAGTTACAATCTTTTTTTTTTAATTAATCAGGAGTTGCAAAAACCAATATCATAAAAATCAAACTAAAACTAATGTAAAGCAACATTTTTTTTCTTCTTTTTGCTCCCTTGTAAAGTTAAGAAAAGTGAAATTAAAATGACAAAAATTAAAAATAAAAGTCCTGAAAAACCTCTATCGAAAACAATATTAAGTAAAGCTTATTTTAATCAGATTTACTGAGCAACCCAAGTTAATTGTCAGTGAACCGAACCCAAACAAAAATAGCATACATTAAAATTAAGTTATGAATTTAAAGAAGAAGTTTTAACTAAATTAATATTTAATGAAAGGGATTAAACATTAATATTAAAATATAAACAAGGCGGCGAAACGGTAATCGGAAAATATTTTCCATTTCAGAATAAAATTTTGAAATCGCAAGGAAAAACATGAGGAAATATATTCCGATCTTCTATTTTAAATGAGGGTGAAGTGTTAAATTACATAAAATAAAAATAAATAAATGAATTAAAATATGAAAAATCCCGGAGGCAGGTATTTACTAGTTTTTTGCGAAAAATTACTGGTACTTCACTCAGAATAGATTTATTCAGAAAAATAACAACATACAGTATTTTTGTTTTCCTTTTAAAGGTAAAATTTCGAAAGCGGTTTTGCGCTCGCAAAATATGGATTCTGCTCTTCGCGAAATGAATACTGGTACTTCCCAAGACAAAATCTTGGTCTCATCTCCGATTTTGTGACATTTCTCCTTCTTCCACAGTGTTGGGTCCCCATCGGATTCTCCTAAAATTTCTGGGCGTGGGATGTTGATACGTAGGCGTCGCAGGTGTGCATGGAACTCTGCGCAGTAAACAACCACCCCTGACCACCCTCGCAAAATCGATCGGGAGTAAATTATAATTTGACTTGGACCGTGTGAGGGAAAGGGTGATTTTTAAAAATAATTTTTACTGCTCGAATTTCCTGAATGACTTTTGAAGAATTTTTATTAATACCTCCGTTTAATGTTTTTGGATATTTGCTTTTTTTTTTGAAGGGGGAGGGCGTGACAAATGATGGAATTTGTAAAGTAATTATCGAATTTCAATGCACGCATTCTATTGGTATCATTTACCTGGAAAGGCACTTGGAAAACCAGACCATTAGAAGTAATAATGATTCCTTTGATTTAAGATATCTGCCTACTTTTGAAGATGAATTAAAAAAAAAAAAGTCGACTATTTTATTTATTTTGTGTGTGTATGTGTTTTTTCATATTTAGGCTAAAAACATATATCCCCCCCCCCCCCGGATCATAGGGTAGACAGTAGGCAACATACAGTTCAATCGCTGTTTTTGTAAGTTTCTTTATAAAATTTTGATACGCATTTGAAAAATTTCCTCATAAGCGTATATTTATTTATTTATTTATTTTTTTTATCTCCTATCCAAAAAATATTTTAGTTGATAAGAGGTAGAAAGTTTTAAAAAATATAAAAAATTTTAAAAACAAAATGAAAAATCCTTGAATACGAGTACTATTTTATTATTATTATTATTTTGTTACCACTTCGTATTAAAACAATTAAATAAATCCGAGTTGTTGCGTGGTAGAGGGTTAAAAGCAAAATTACCTAAACTACCTTCTTTTTCATTTAAAAAAATGCCTTTAAATCTAAAATGAAAGAAGCATAATCGTGCAGAACGTGTTTTTTTCTCCAACACAAATTAATATTTTTTAATTATGTAAACTCATTTAAAAAACGACGAGATTATTTTCCAGGTCATGAACTACAGTCAAACCAATATTCCAGTCAATAACATTAAGCCTATGCATTCTTTGAGGGGGAGGGGAATTTTAAACTACATAAATTAGCAAAATATCAGCTTTTTAAAGGAACAGTCTTCCCCCCGCCCCGCAAAAGGATTTGTTTAATTCTTTGTCTTGGTTTTTGTTCATTCCTTAGAATTATTTACTAAAAGTAACATTGTTTTTTTCTTTCTCAAAATTGTGTATTTTTTATCAAAAAGCACCTTTGTCATATAAAATATTATTTTACTTTTCAAAAAGTCTTTTTTTCTCTCTCAATACGAATTGTCTGAAAGTCTCCCCTTTATTGCTTTTTTCACTTGCCAAATCGATTAACTGCACGAAGGACAATAAAGGAGTTTATTTTTAAAAAGAAACATTCTAATTTCATTATTTATTTATTTTATTTTAGTCGTTTTCTTACGAAATTAACTTTTGAATGGTTTTCGAACCTTGTGAATGAATGATCTCTGATTTTGCAAGAGGGCCTTTAAACCGCAATGTTTCGATAGAAATGAATAAGTCGTTTGCGTTGTAGAACAAAGCTCATCCAAATGTTCTTTTCTTGAATTTCAGGAAAAAGAGCTGTTTTAAAAAATAGGTAAGGTATGCTTTGACGATACTCGATATATGATAATGTTTTCTGTAACGAAGTTCCTATTTGCAACGCACTGCCTCGTTCCGAAGGTGGGAACAACCAAATCCGCCTCTGCACCTTGCTCGTTCTTCTCGAAAAGAGATGGCTATTAGAGGGCAAGCAGAAAAAGAACCTAAGAAAAAAAAAAACCTCGAGAATGAAAGAACACCTTATTCCAGAGAGGGAGCACCCCCGACTTCTTCGTGCCCTTACCCTCCCTCGGTCGTGCGCTTCCCAAAAACATTGTTCGCGCGAAGCCCAAAGGTTGCATCCTGGTACGGGTTTGTGTGTGTGTGTGTGCCGTGCCCATTTACGCTGTAGGGCTTACCTCAGCAACCGGACTTTCGGCAGGTAGAAAAGGAAAAGATTTTTTGTTGCCGGTCCGCTCCCTTCTGCGTGAACTCGGGATGAGATGATTCGCTCTGGATCGGGTTTTCTGAATTGGCGCTGTATCTTTACTTTCCAGTTGCAGATATTTTCCAATGTTTATTTGGAAACTTTTTTTTTTCACTTCTGCTTTCTGCTCTTGGAAGTTAAATCAAAGGTTTTCTTACCTCTCATACGCCTTACGCTAAGAAAATCTTTATTTATGGCAGACGAACCTTGATTCCGGATTACAATAAAAGTAAAGTTTATTCCCATTGTTTATTTTTACTTCATGTAGCGTCATGAGCGTTCCATAACAGTGATCTGGAGCAGCCGCTTTTTTGAATTGCTCCCTGCGAACTTCTAAATACTCTCTAACTCTGCTCCGTGCTCCGAATAACTTTGATAGTAATCATTATGTAAATTTTTTTTATGTCATAACACATTTAAAAAGTTACTAGATTATGTATTTATCAATCGATATATGTTTTTCCACTTTAATGCGGACCAGTTACGATTAAATTTTGCGGTACGATACGATACTGACATCATGCTAAAAGCAAACTATGGTAAAACGATATTTAAAAAATTGCTTAATCATTAGCACTGGCGTAGATAATGGGGTAGTCTTGGGGATAAAACCCCCCTGACATGGTAAAGATTGTATAGAATGTGTCTTATTTTTCTTGTAAAACAATGAAATTAACTCACTTCTCCCGAAGAACCCCTCCCAAATCCGGGTCTAGCTACGCCACTGATCACCAACATACAAAAGTAAGATACTATTTGTATTCATTATCGTCACTTACGGACTTCTACAAATTTAATACTTTCTTAAAAAGTAATTCCATTCATAACTCATTTTTTATTTCCGATTCTTTGGAGTGTCAACACTTTAGTTTGTTTATATCGAGCGATCATTCTCAACGTTATATCTAGCGATCTTTTCTTAAGCCTTTCGAATTTTAAAGCGCTTTTAACGATTTTAAAACGGTTAATTTCCGATTCTTTGGAGTGGCAACACCTTAGTTTTTTTATATCGAGAGATCATTCTCCAGTTTGATTGTTGAACTTACAGCCCGCAGATGTGCTGTGAAGGATCAGCTAGTAAATGTATAATACTTTATATTCGCTCAAAAAGGCACCCCCGCACAAATAATAATAATAATAAATAAATAAATAAATAACGTAACATATATGGAGCAGTGGAACAGCAATTTTTTTTTCTCCAGCTTCACTCCAGTTTTGAGCAAACTCTTGTTGCTCCGTGCTTCTGTTCACTTACCTAGTGCAATTCAATTTTCTTATAAATTAAAAGCATTATAAGCATTAAATGCAGCATTAAAAGTTAGTGATTAAAACTCACGTTGTAGGCACTAGGATGTTGATGGTTTGTTGGAGAAAAAAAAAAAAAAAGACTAGTGAACAGGGTAACTTTTTTTTAGAAAAATCTCATTCCGTCACGAGTCTAAAAATATATAAAGATAACTTCAAAAAATAATAAGCATTTTTAAATTGTTTTTTTGGTATTTTCTCATATTTGAATTGTTAACAGTGGGATGCAAAGAAATGAAAAAATAAGTGTTTTGATGAACATAACTTTGCCTGAAATTACATAAATTTTTGTACCACATCTCAACATGCGGCTCATTTATGAAAATGTCAAAATGTGGTTAATTCCATGTCACATATGGAATTGACTATATATAGTGTGTATATATATAATGTGTGTGCATGTACGTGTATTTTATACATTGTGTAATTAAAAATAAGTAAATAAAAACACGCTAGATTGCGAAAAAACAAGAAGTTTGCATAAAACTTAAGGAACCTACTTTCCCGTATGTCCACATCAATTTTGTAACATCAAAGACATCTCTCTTTCAATTATCTTGGGCTCCTAAGTAGAGTTTAATTTCATACCTATATTATTCTTCAGCATTTTAATGCTTAAATAGTCTAAAATCCGTCTAAATAGTAAGAATTCTTATAAAAAGGGAAGGAAGTTCAAGAGCTGATCTCCAGTGAGCTTCCTCTTGCACATGAAGCACTGATCCCAAGGATCTGTTTGTTTTAAGCTAAATTTTCCTGAAAAATTTATTTCAAAATTTTCCGGAAAACCTAAATGTCTCGTTTTTTAAGTTAAATTAAGACATTTAAAATGAGTATTTCCACGTCTTGAAAAGTACTACTTTCTGAATAGGAATGCATTCATGAAACATATTTTAATTGATTTAATTATAGTTTCATTAAGATATTTATTTTCTAATTTGAATCTTTCAACCTTGAAATCGGATCGTAAAGAAAACACTACTTCGGTAAGAAGTAAATACGGTGAGCTCACTTACATGCTTGTTCCCATTACCACGCGAGAAGTAGTGTTGTATCTAGTGTTTGCAATACCGTAGCAAAAATACAATATCGATATTTTTTTCTCGTGATACCCGGATACCGGATTAATACCGGTATTAGCATTTTTTTTAAAAAAAGGGAACAGAAGCATATTTGTTTCATTAAGTATTTCGTAATTCCATACAAAAAAATGTAAAATTAAAACGATATAAATAATTTTGGTCCTGAACAGATATAAAAAAATGATCAAATGCTATAATCAAATATTTTTTATAACAATTTACGATCTTGGCAACAAAAAATAAAGTTAAAAATAGACCATTACAGTATATGGAACAAATACGTATACGTATTTTAAACGTTAAAGTATAATGCAACATGTGCTTATCTGGAAAACAGAAACTCACCAATTTAAAAAATATCTAGAGATGTTCAAACATTTTAAACAATAACTAAAATTTCTCTTCGCCTTCACTCTTGCCTTTAATGCGGCGCAGACAAAAGAGAAAAGCGTATAATAAAACGTGTGAATACACGTCATAAAATCGGGGTTATGTGCCAGATATCTGCAATGATAATGCTTATACTGGTTGCCACTGTTTAAGAAAAGCCCACTTGGCGGGAGACTTGAAGGCAAATTACAGATGTAATTAACCAAACGTGCAAAGACAAAAGTTTAGAAAGAAACGGAGATATTAATTGGCCAAGTATAGTGCAAAATAGTGAGACAAGATAACATGCTAATACCGGCTACAAATTGCCATCTGTTATGTTAACAGAAAAAGTTTTCCCTCTAAACCAGATCCGTCATTTCGAAATTTTCCGGGTGGGCGGGCAAAGGAAATATTTTCTATGCATTTATTATAGGTATAAAACAGCAAAATACATAAAAACATGTATACATTCAATGCATTTCTAAAAGTCGCCCTTCTAATCGCCCAAATGACGGGCATACTCGAAACCCAATATACTTGGGACAAAGATTTAATAATATATAGCAATGCTGCAATTAACGATTAGAATAAATTCTTCATTGAAAAAATACATTTGTGACAAATACTTGAAAAGAACTTTTGCAAAGCGGCAAGTGGGATAGCCCAATGAGCAACAATATCTAAACAAGGGAAAGAAATTAAATCATGATGCACACAAATGTACGAAAATGTTCCGATTCATCGCACCATCTAGTGATAAAAACATCTTCCTGTATTCCTCAGATGCTTTTATATATTGATATTCTGTTAATTCATATTTTTAAGCTAAATTTTGATTTTGAGTGATTGATTTTAAAATCACAATAGATATCTAATAAGTTAAACTAAAATTTTTTTGAAAAAAATATTTATTACTTATTAATACCGAAAATACCGTTTTTTACCGGAATACATGCCAGTTTTATGAAATTGCAAAATAACACGAAATACCTGGACCTAATTGGTATATTGGAATACCGGTATCCCAAACACTACATTTCTGATATTGTTGTAATGTTTTGAGTCGTTGTTTTCTGTCGGGCAAAGGTATTCGATTGAATAATTAAAATTACAAAAGAAAAAAAAATCAAAAACAACATAAAGTAATAAACAATGTCCTTATAATGTAAAAATTTTTGTCCTACAATAAAAAAACAGTTTTGTCCTACAGTAAAGTTTAATCGACTCATTTCCTTCATTTTACTGCAACTTTCTCTTCAAAGCAATTTGACGGTGACATTATTATGAAGTTGAAAGATGCGGGCTTTCGTAAAGGCCAGGTAAAGGCATGTTACCTTGGCGAGTGCTCTATCCTTGGCAGCACATTGGCGAAGTTCGTTGATCATTTCGGCAACCTGTTGGATTTGTGTTATTTCTTGGCTTCATGGATTGCGGGCGCACTTTTAGTTTTGGAACAGGATGTAGAACTTCTTACTTTTGTTGCTAAATATTTTGTTCCGTTTCAATATTTTGAAACTATTACTTATACTATTTTGCTAAAAAAATTACTGTGATATATTTTTTGCATTACGCATTACGTTCCAAGTGCCATTTTTAATTGCCTATAATTAAAATTAGTTTTAAAAAATGTTCCGTAACTTTATTTATCCAAATGAGTTCTGGCATATTTGAAGTATTGATACATCAAAGAAGAATTGGTTTCTAGTTGTTGTTCATTCTTTAGTGTTCTCTCTGTAGATCGTTGGAATTTTGCTATGTTATGAATTACTGCTTTATTTGCCTCGCATTATACGTTTGAAGAAATTTGTGCCTTAGTATTCAAGCTGCTCTTGAATTCTTTTTATGCATTTTGTAAGTGAAAGTTGCAAAACTGAGCTTGGAAATCGTTTCTAAAGCGTGCAAGTAGTTTTTTCCACCGAAAATTGACGTGCTTCATGAAGAGAAGCACGGACGTGCATAGCTGATGAAAAGAGTTAACCCATCACTCTTGATATTGTGTATCGGAAAAATCAGTCTTCTGCATCTCCTACTGTCACCATTCCGGAAGAAGACAGGTCAATCCATTAATGGAGTTCCGCTTGGGTCCTGCGGCGAGAGGTCACACTGTATGACGGAGAATAATTTCTTCGTTTTTTGGTTAATTCATACCTAATTGCCCTTTGTTGTTGGGATTGAAGACCTTAATTACACTTGTCATGGATCTCTGCCCCAGGTGACTAATTTAGAAAAGAGAGCTAACCATGAATCGCCAGCCGATTACTACGTTACCTGTTGTCGCCGAACACGTTGGATGGGTAAGTTTCTGAATTTGCTTGTTTGTATTTATTAAATCTGTGGCACGGTGATATTCTTGCCTGTCAAGGAATGGTCGTATCCTTTTTCACAGTATTGCATTCTAGAAGAAATATATGGTCGCCCGTTTTATATGCAGGCTTATATCTTTGTTTACCTGAGTGGCAAAATGAATGGTTACATATTCGGGAATCTTGTCTTGTCTGAGGTTTATAGGAGGCTGCAAGGTGGTCGTTGTTTAAACTCGCCTGTATTGTTGATTTTTACTATTTTTCTGTGTTATTACAATAATAATTATTATTGGAATTTTTAATTGTTGCATCCCATGAGTGCACGTGTACATAGGCGCCGACTTCACCGGAGCAATCGAGACACGTTCTTTTGGAAATTTTCAAGGGCCCCTTGGGGAAATGCAAATGGAACCTTTTTTTAAGCCCCCCTTTCCCACCCCTCTTTAGAAAAAAAATTTGAAAAACCTTTTTCATAGTTATCTATTTAAAGGATTGCTCACGTTTACGTGGTTCATTGATATTGTGTGAGTGATTTATATTGAGGATGCACCGATGAGAAAATATGCCGATTAATGGGAAGAAGATATTCAGCCGATTGAGTGTAATGACCATTATTTTTTAATATTGCGATTTCTCTATCACCAAGCTTTTTGTTTACAATTTTTGATTTTTAAGAGTTAGTTAATAATTCGTTTATTTCAGTGAGTGATAGTTTTTTTTCTCTCCTTTCTTTTTTTTCAAATAATCTTTTGAAATTTGGTCCAAATTTATTAATCAAAAAATTGTTCAAATAATAATTCAAATTATTCATCGCCATTGTTTGTTTAGAATTTTGGACTTAAGGGAAGTAGTCAATAGTTTGTTTGTTTCTATGAAGGAGAGAAATTAATATCATAAAAGTTGAAAAGGAAAAAAATAATAATAATAAATAGGAAACAATTCACCGTGTATACAGTAAATGTTTAACGAAAGTTAAATTGTTGGCATCAAATCTTTTCGCATTTTGTGAATGTGTTAAATTTCTTTTTTCTTTAAGTGATACTGTGTAATTCCGAATAACACGCATCGGAGTGCTTTTTTTTTTAAATGATGTTTTTTATTTTACGTATGGGTAATAATGGGGAACAAAATATTTTCTGCGAACATATTGCTTCGACTTGGTGACAGCGTTGATGATGGTATTTTGTGGGTTCTAGGTGATTAAGTGCAGGGCCTGATTAAAAGATGAAAGGAGGGGGGTAGTAAAATTTTAGGCCTTAAACGTCTCTTTACTCACATTGAAAAAAATTTTAGAAACGAGTGTTCCTCGTTTGTTTTTTAACTTTATTTATTTGTTTTTCTTCTTCTTTTTTTTTCTTTCTTTGAAAAATAATATTGAAAATTATTATAAAAATTGATTCATGATAAAAAGAATCAATTTTCGTAAATTTAGATACATCAGATGCTAAATAAGTTAAAATTTAGGCCTTCAAAATGAGGGAAGGGGACTCGAAAGTGGGTTTGTTCTGTATCCGTATTTGCGGTAACCAGGCTCTGATTAAAAGTGTAAAGCTATAAGTTTCTGTTACACGACAGTTGACATGGGACAGTGTTAAACACATTCTTTATTCAACAACATTGTTCTTAAACTAGTTTGAGCGTCTGAAGTTGTTCTTAAAAATAAAATAAGTAGTAAGAAACAATTCTGGGAGTTTTTAATGTGAAATTCAGGTGCAATTGAAACTTTTAAGAATGTTCTTAAAAACCATTCATATTAAATTATGATTATTTTTTACTATAGTTTGAATGGTCGGATTGTTAACAAAATGCTATTTTTAAGTAACGTCTTTAAACTTTTAAGTTATTTTCTCTGTTACGTACATTGAAAAAATCTTTTAAAGATACAGTGAAACCTGTGTAAGCTGACCACTTGCTTTGCAGCACTTTAGTTGTCAACTTAGACAGGTGGTCAACTTATAGAGGGTGAAGAGCTAATTCCGTTCCTGACAAAAGTGGTCAACTTTACAGGTTTTACTGTGCCTTTAACTCATAAGCATTTACTCAACTACTTTAGGGGCCGTTCATAAATGACGTCACGCTTTTCTCCCATATATTTGACCCCCCTCCCCCCTTTGTCACAATATGTCACACTTCAGCAGACCCCCTTCCCCCCCTTGTCACGCGTCACGCTATGTTGCATAATGCATGGTGTCACACTTCTTGTTACCCCCTCCCCTCCCCTTGTCACACTTTGTCACAATTTCACGAACCCCCCTCCCCCCCCTCGAAGCGTGAGATCATTTATGAATGATCCCTTATTGCAGGGAATTTTCTCAACTGATCAAAAGCTTACATTGTTCAGAGAAAATTCTCTTACGTGAAATTATCATTGTAAGGAATAAATATGTACAAAAACAATGCTATTTACATACTTTGACAATGATAAATATTACTTTTCATAATATTTATGGTATTTTTTAAACTTTATACTATTTCCTTTTGATAAAAAAGAGCATTCTCGATTGTTCTCCAAATTCCAACTATAGGAGAATTTTCTCAGAATATTCTCGCGTCACATCTCTACTTATGTATTAAAAAGCAATCATTTTGCTTATCGTTTACGAACGAGCGTTTAACCCATTTTCGGCCAAAGGTGCGTAAATGCATCCTTTCTTTAGATAAACATTTTTTTATTAACAGTGTGACATGTATTTTTACAATTCAATTGGAGTAAACACTTATTGTTAGGAAATTTCCAAAAAAATAAACGTCTGGGAAAAGAAAAGAAAAAACGTTATAAGACACAACCACTTTATATATATATATATATGGAGGATATATTGAATGGTCATTCTGATTAAAAATTTCTTCATAGGAAGAAATTTGCTATAGGGAGAATACGTTGCAAAGAAATTCTATTTATTTATTATTATTATTTAATGTTTGACATCATTCTCTTTTAATTTTTTAAAAAAGTGCATAAAATAAATTATCTTACAATCTTTTTATCCAAATATATAAGCCAATCAAAAGTTGAATAAGTCAACGTTGAATTTTCTTTTTTAGCAAACCTTCCTATAAAAGTTTTTAAGAAACGTATGAAGGAAGGTTTAATGTATCGTAAAAATATCGTTAAAATAAAGAGAAGTCAAAAATAAGGGAAGTAATTAAATAAAGCTGGAAAAATAAAAAATAAATGAAAATAGGGTTTTGAGATGGAGCAAATGTGTCTGTCAGCCCCCCCCCCCCCCCGAATAGCTGTTGGAAATTGTCCGGTTTTTCTTTTTTTTTTCCTTCGAAAAATCTCGACGAGGACATCAAATTTCTATTAGATTTGAACGATGTTTCGTTCAAATTTTCAACGGTTCAAAATATCTTAACATTAGTGCTATTGGGGTAAAGCATCTTATGTAAACCCTGTATTAAGACCGAAGTTCCCTTGAATAAGGTTATTCGAAGGAGCTGTCGATGCAAAATATTTTTGATTTGAGCATTTTTTGTTTGATTTTGAACAATTCAAAGAAATAGTATAACATTAGCGCCTATGGGGAAATTTCAATCCTATATAAATCTAGATTTAACAGATGGATTTACTTGGAAAAAAATTTATCGGAAAGATGTTATGACGTAAAACATGTAGAAGTACGCAGTTCATCCAGAACTAAACGAGCCCATTTTCTCATGCAATGTTTTCATCTGGCTTTTTACTGATATTTCTGATTGAATGAGTGAATAAGTGATTGAATGAAGGAATGAATGAATGATATATGGTTGAACGAATGAATGTGTATTAGCCGTTGAAATTGTGCATTTGAAGTAAAGAACAAAAGCAAGCTAAATGAGAAAGAGAGAGATAGCTAGATTATCAATTTGATGTTGGGTGTATATGGGAAAGTAGGCTCGTATAGTTCTAGACGGAACTTCTTGTTAAAAATTAAGTTGCTTATTATTATGGTGTTTGTTGCGTTACTGGGCAGTTTCATTGACTTGCATCCGGGAAGCAAGAAAAAATCCGTGTTACACTTTCTATAGAAATCTATTTTCAATGGTGTTTCTTTTTTTATTACTGTTTCATTTGCGCTTAGCCGTGACCTTCCCTGTCTTCGCGTGACGTCACTATTCGCCGGTATGACGTTTAATATGTCGTCAGCAGCGTATCTTGTCAATCCAATCTCGACCTTGTCACCGCAGCCTTCACAACGTTTATTTACTTTTTGTTCCCTTTCTTTCACTTCGCGATTTAAATATGTTTACGTATTCACCTGACATGGCAGTTGATTGCTTAGCGGCTGTTGGTCCGTTGTGGTCTGCTTTTTATGCTTCGCTGAGCTGTTGGATTATTATTTGCAGACTGTAATTAGTGCCTAGGAAATGTAAACAGGTTTGCCTTGTTTTGGTATTGATCGTATTTTAAAATTGTACTTTCAGTTTTTTTTTTTGAAAATACCACATAATGCTAGGTTGGAAGGTGAAAACTGTTATGCATCCATTGAATTTCAGGCATATAGTTATAAATGGTGTAGATTTTATGTTGGTATAGTCATCTCGCGTGATAATGACCATCCGGACTTCACCATTTGGGTCGTCATATCAAATGAATCGGTAACAATCTTCATATAATTTCCCTTTCTTTAAATTATGTTCAAACGTTGTTTTCAAATGGCATACAACTTGTATTTTCTGTCAGCGAAAAGTTTTGAATGTAAACTCATTGAGAATATTAATTAGTGGGGTGAAATAACTTTTTTCAATTTGATGAAAGTAACGGTTTTATGGGGCAATTGAAAGAGATGTGTCAAACTTGCTTTTCTTGTTCTAAAAAGCCAGTGTTTTCTCTGAGCTAGATAAGTACAACATTCCGAATTTGCAGATTGGCCTAAGAATTTTTATGCTTTTCACTTAAAATCTTTAACCTTCTTATTTTTTAAATCAAACCTCGTCCATGACTATTTCTGGCCGTATAGAACAAAAATTACTCAAATCCTTGGTTTAAAAGTTACCTTCCAAGCGCAATCACGATTTAATTTTTTTCTCATACTCCCGGGTGCTCTTGAAATAACAAATTGTAAAAGCTAGACATACTTAACCCTCTCACAGCGTAATTTTTTTACCAAAATAGGTTAAAAAATTGCTTATTTTTTTATTACGTATTTCAAGTCTACATATATTTTAGAGTTAAAATATACAAAACTTTTTTGCAAAAGAGTATTTTTTCAATATTGATGATCAAAATGAATTTTCAGATTCATCACTATCCGCAGATGAATCCGAGAAATTTTCATCAGTTTCGCTATAACTATCTTCACTATACTTTAAATCAGAGTCAGAACTACTATCAGTGTCGGAAATATCGTCATAAATATAGGTTATATCACTCGCGAAACGTTTCCTGCCAGACATCTTTGAGCTATGAAAAGCCCGCGCAAAATACTAAACAAATTCTCGCATATTTCGCAGCAATATGTGGACAACTAACGCTATATGTTAGCCCACATCATAATAAACAATTAAACATCACAGAAAAACCGAAATGAAACCATGAACGGGGAGATAGCGGGTTGCACAGTTAAATAGACGGCAAAAATGCATCTCCGTGGAAATCGCGGGTTGCGCAAATTTTGCTACTTCTACATTGCCGTAGAAATCGCGGGATGCGCAGCGAGAGGGTTAATGTTTCTGCAGAAACTGCCGAAACTCCCCCCCCCCCCCCCGCAGGTTTTAGTGAGAAATGGTTAGTGTTAATGCATTCTTTTGAATTTCATGAGCGAACATGCAAAGCATTGAAACAATCATGAAAAAATAAAAGAATATTCAAGTGTTTCTAAAATACTACTTGAAATTGCAGTGAAAAGCTACTTTTTCTCAAATCTATTATATAATAGGATTATTTGATACTATACTGCATGTGGGACATATATGTCCCGATGGTTACGAAAGGGTGACTACGAATGTTTGTGGTCATAACGATGTCGTAGATCGTGGAGTAGTGTTCTTTTCAAAAAGCTATTCTGACGCTGAAACAACACGGTACTTACATACTAACTGTCACACTGACACAATACATTTCACTTCGCGCAACTATCGAACTTGATTGGTTTAGGTTTCTGCTTTTATCATGCATTGTTATCCCGGTTTCAGGAATTTATCGTTTGGATGTAAGTCAAACGACATTCTGTATTTGACTGGCAAAAACCAAATCGGAAAAGAGTCCTTTGGATCGTCTCCGTATCGGTCATATTGGAGATTACTCCTATTCAATATACAAATGCAAGATCGCACACAAATCACCGAGATCGTGAACCTATCAATGGCTCGCCACAGATGCATATTAAATTACTTTTATTCATTTACTTTTACTGGAAACGACATTTAAAAAAAGGAAAGAAAAGAAAAAAGAACGGGGGAAAAACCTTCGAAAACTATCGGCCAGTTTTGGAAATAGATTATTTATAGATATTTTTTAAAAATTAAGATAACAAGTGGCACACTGAACACCTGTATTACTTGAAAGTTATAAACCGTAATTTAACTGGCACACTAATGGAAAAAGGAAGGTTAGCTGTCCCCCAGATGCTCTACACCGGAATCAGCATGCATTCACACCAACAACGATGTGGACAATATGCGTCTTATAATAAGACTGTTGGGTTAACAAACTAAAAGAAAGGATTTTTTGATACATGTGACTTCATACCGCAATCAAACAAATCACGGAACTATGACTTTTGATCACAGAACTTGAAATGCCGATGAGTCAACATGAAGGTGTGATATTAAATTATGTAAGGCCAATGACAGACGCTGAAAGTCTACTTTTCGTTGTAGTCGCCATACGTGTGAATGAACCTTCAGGGTGCATTCACAGTAACAGCGCTGCATTTTGTGCCTGTCGTAACATTGTTTTTGCGAAGGTCATCAAATTAACCGCGAGGAATAACTGACATCATATTGCAATCAACAGATCACGATCGTTCAGGCGATAGTCGCTTTTAATGATGCAGTAAAAGATGCCGAGAGCGCGGTTATTAAATTTAGAATGACCAATGACGAACGCAGAAAGTTTCGTTGTCGTCGTACTTCGCTTGTCACACTTGGTGTAAAGGCAGCCTGAGAGTGATATAGGCAGGGCCCGAGCAACAAGTTTTCCTGTCCAGGGCACTCAATTTTTCCTGCCCCCTTTGAATTGTTCACTTACATGTATGCATCTACTACGGTCAACGGGAAATTGGTTATTATTAAGAACAACCTTTTATTATAAAAAAATACCAGCAGTTATTATTAATTAAATTGAATATTTTATGTTACGATTTTTTAAAAAGAAATTTAAATGATGTTATGTAAAAATATCCTGCTCCTTGGAAAGTTCCTGCCCAGGACACAGGCACCAGGTGCCCTTGCGACAGGCAGGGCCTGGATATAGGTCTATTTAAATTTGTACTTTACTTGTCTCATATGGCTTACTGTCATACAAAGTTCTTCTTTTTTAATAAGTGTATTCAGTTTCTGAAGGTTTGCGTTCTTTCAGGATTACCTGCTGTCCGCGTGCTCGGAGGCAAGCACGAGGTGCGAGCGCCGCTGTCAGTACGCGGCTGACATCTTCCAGAGGCTGGTGCCCATGCGGGACGAAGTGGAACGGGAATCGAGCGCCCTGGTCCGCTTCGAACCGGCGGACAGCCAGGCGGTGGTCAGCGGACAGGAGCGGAACGTCCTGGCCGCTATCCGCTTCCTGGACACCAAGGCGCAGGACATAGCGCTGGCGAAAGCGAAGGGCCGGACATCAGCGGACACTGACCTTTCCCTCATCAGCCAGGCTGGGACGCAATCCAGAGAGGTAAGGATAATGTGTTCTTACTTCTGGCATCGCGGGGTGAAGAATAAAATGAAATACAAAAATAAATAATATGCAAACAAATGAATAAATATATATAAATAATGAAAAAAACCTTAAAAATGAATAAGTTAAAAAAAAAGTTAAGAATGAAAATCAACTTGTTCTTTATGTCTTTACTTTAATGTTCTTTCTTGTGTACAGGTGGTGTAAGAAAACTTTTATGAATGGAATAACAGGGGTCGATACATCATTTTTACCAGGGTGCGGTTTTTGTGAATCTTAAAAATTTTTTTGTGAAAAACTTTGTGAAAATTCAAAATTTTGATATACCATATCATAACAAGGTATGTTTCGATAGGACATAGTGATTTGGTTAAATAACAGTAAGATGATAAATAAATAGTATTTGCTGGGGGATTTTGTGCGTTTCAAATGATGTATTTTAACATCAAACCGTAGTAGAATTTTAACGTCAGCCCTTCTCCGGCATCAAACATCAATGGCATAGTTTATAGCATGAATTTCAAACTAATTAAAAAAGGCATGAAAAGGTTTTCATTGTTAAAATTTCCCCAACAAATATTGTACTACAGCTGTATTTTGAAAATTAACAAGCAAAAAAAAAAAAAGGTGGGTTGGAGTCATGCATTTGTTCTTCCTTTCTGCAATTTTAATTCCATGTCTACTTGCGAGCTATGTGTGAACATGCAAATTTGACTCTAGTTTCACTTTAAAATTACTTGGAATACTTAAAATCATTTAATTTTTCATTATTTTGTAATAGTGCTTCATGCATTTCTTTCGGCCGAAAAATCACTATTATTTCGCGAATGTTCGTTTCAAAATCACTGTTCCCTAAAGAACTGAATAAATGTTCGGGTGGAACAGCGCGAAAGGATGAAAAAGATGCAACCTTTTCAAGATGATTAAAAGCTGGAACTGAAATTCAAGCTTTGTACCGATGTTTTCACTCTTCGCGTGGGTGTAGCCTGAGCATTAATAGCAATTTCTGTCTGGAAAATCTTCCTTTCTTTTTGTTAAATCTCAAAGACCTTTTTCTTTGAATACATTTCTCACGTTTGGGCTCAACTTTAGGTGGATCTCGACGGAGAAATGATAGGTGAACTGGAGAAACTCAAAACCTCGGTTGTTTCTATGAATGAAAGGATAATTAATGTTTTGCCAACAAAGCGAGATCTCTTACTTCGAGAAGACTATACTTATTTACTTTACGAAATGAATCAGGTTGCCGACATCGTGTTTTGTTCGGAAGTATTTTCAATAATGGCGGTAACCTCAGAGCTCGTGGTTCAAGTTCTGCATTCACTTTTTGGAGGATCTTCCAAAATAGTGTTGGAAAACCAGTGAGATAAGGCACGAATTCGAACGGCCAGGTTCTGGAATGCAAATTACACACGCGTGTTTCTAAACTCACAAGGAATCAGTACTTCGAGATGGAGCTATTACGAAGGAAATAAGAGTGTTTTAGTGACATAGCCGCACTTCCATGTGTGTGCACTATTTTCAGTCAAAAAGTTATTCTGTTAGTTCCAAAATTTGAATATTTTGTTGTTAGTCCTTTTTTCCTGCAACGCAACATCAAACGTTTCCCCCTTTTTTTTTTCTCTTTTCTCCGAAAGCCTCATGTAATCATATCAATATTCTTTAATTCATTCGAAGCACGTTTTCATCAACTGACTCTGGGTTAAGTTCATCATAGATTCTCTCCAATCTTTAAGAATCATAGTGGTAGAGCAGGGCTAAAATTTTTGTTCAATTGAGGATGTATTAGCACAAAAAAAAGTCATTGCAATCAAATTCGGACCAATTATTTTTTTACGGAATTCGTTTACTTGTACTTTATAAAACCCGTTAACTTGTTAAAGTGTTATATTTAATTTTTTTGTCTTTTCAAAAGGTTGTTTTTTTTAATGAAATTCCTCCCCTTTTCTTCCTAGGTGTTCAGACAAGGACGGAACCTGGAATCCGAGGACTCGAGCTACGATTCCGACTACGAAATCGCGGAACCGGCTGGAACCCCTCAAAGTGAGACGCCTTCGGGGGGCGGCGATCAGTTCGACCCCCACCACGACGATGTCAGTCGGACGGTCTCGGACACTCTGGCCGCCGAATTCGCCGAGTACGTTACTCGGGATCCGAACGGGGACGACAGCAGCCGACTGGACGCGATTCTTGCCGATCCGAACTACACCAGTCGAGTCGAGTTCGCGCTCAAGCTCGGCTACACCGAGAGCCAGGTCCAAATCGCGCTCCAGAAACTGGGGGCGAACCCGAGCCAGAACGAGCTGCTGGCCGAGCTGATCAAGCTGGGCGCCGCCTCGGCGGGCTTCTTCCAGCCCCCTTCGCCGTCCCGCAAAGCCGGGGACGAGTCTGCAGCTGAGCCCGAGGGATACGAGGGATATGTTGCCGATTCACTCTTGGATGATCCTTCAAACCTGAGACACATAGTGATTGACGGGAGCAACGTTGCTATGAGGTCAGTCAACTTTCGAAATCAATCAGTGAAGGGTGAAGCCTCTCTGAAGCAAGCACCTCTCGTCTCCCATAATTATGCGTGCAGGGGCTGAGGGTAGGGGGCCAATGCCAACGTTATCCAGGGCCCGACTTAGCCTAACTGAGGCCCGGGGCAAAGCTCATTTGGGGACACCTCTTCTTCATTTTGTGATTTGGGCTGTGGTTTGGGACCTTTGTGCTGCGATTTAGGGCAGCTGCCCCGTATGCCCCTGCTTTAATCTAGCCCTGATGGTATCGATACCGTTCCACGATACCCCAAGACTATTCGACCCATCAAGACGATAGAAACGGCAAAGTGAAAGGTTCGGGAACGATGGATGGAGGTTTACCGTATGTGCGTGTGAGTATTAGCCAGTATGGCATGAGGCCAAGTAATCCTGAAGGGAGGAAGGACCCTACTCTGTTTGGTCGTTGTTTCTTGTTCCGATGGAAATAAGTCTTTAAAAGTGAGGTGTTTGCTTGATGGAGGCTTCTTGAAAATGAGAAATATTTTGATGTAGAATTATAAGTATTAAAAAGTTTTAAATATGACATTAAAATGTTTATGATATGCACGCAGGAATTTGAGGCATATTGAACTCTTTAATTTTCAATCACAGTAGACCAGAGGCAGTAATTCATTTATGGAACGGAAATGCTGTTTCATAAATAATTTACAGATGGTAGCAAGAGCAAGAACCCCTTCTTAGGTTTCTGCTTCCGTGCATGTTTGAAATTATATAATATTGACAGCAGTGTGGCAAACGTGAGAGACAAAATTTTTGTCCCTTTCATTCCCGGTCGAAAACCAGCTTTAAAGGATGATAAAAGCATTGCAAATTGACATATAGGACCAGGAACTGAGAAAGACGAAATATTTTTTTACTCGAAGAAAATGATCCTTTCGAGAGGCAATTATGTAGAGAACGGTGATTAATGGAAACAATGAATTTAAAGGGGGCAATATCGTTTCAAGAACTTCGGTCGATTCTGTGCGCTGTACGAGTAAAAATGACTCATCTTTATAAAGATACACTGCCACTTTCTCTCGAAATGGATATGACGTTATTTGGAGGGATGGGTCGATCAGATTGTGTTTAGACACTGAATAGTCCTTTATTCATTTAGTTTATATCCAGACAATCATCATAACAATGATTAATAAAAATGCTACTATTACTGCCTAAAAAAAAAACTAACTAAAATATGTTCTTGAGATTAATTTATGGAGTGATTCGCACTCAGGCTTCTTTGTTCTGTTGCACGGGTCAATCCAGCGCTGGGCCCGGGTCAATTGCACTGTTTGCCTGAACCTATTGGTAGCCTTAGCCTGGAATGATACACGAAATAAGAGGGCCACATATATTGGTGGCCATGCCTGTAATAATACACGAAGATAACACTGAAAAACAAATTCTTTTTCGTTTTACCAAACGTGCTTTTCCGACATTCCTAACTTATTTTAATTGTTTTTTTTTTTTTTTTGCATGAATTTCTCTTCCCTCATAAACGATTATATATTTTGGTGAAATGAAATTGGCTGTCGCAAAGATTTCTTCCTTGTGTCATTATCCTGCAATTATACATAGCTTCAACACGTGTCAAAGAAGAACAATACTTTACCGCATTTAGCTGAATTTATAATTTTCCGTTTGACCTCCGTGCAAAAATCCTACGGCACTTAGCATTTTATTTGCATTTCTCATTAAGGGATAAAAATGTTACCTTTATACAATTAAATAATAAAATCAACGTTATTAAAACACAACTTTGCAAAATATTGCAAGAACGTAGCTTAGGTTCACAAAAAACTGCTAAAAACGGAGCTGTTTGCAACTCCGAAACGCGTGTACAGTTCTGCCATCAACCAAAGCAATCTGCCTGGCAGAGTGCCAAGAAGAATCCATTCATGTTCAAGGGAGGACCTGGAACTGCTGGTATAAGACATGTGCTGTTTTTGTTTTCGTTCTAGTTCGTTTAGCAAACTTGATCTCTACCGAACTGATGCTATATGCCAGTTTATAAATTTAGTTGCTTTCAACAAACAGAGAGGCAAACATTCTGATTTGCGTACCAAATAAACGCACCTGCAAAACGAACTTCCCTAAAACTCGAATGGATTCGTTGTTTTCTGCCATGCGCAGAAGCGTCCGAGTGTCGAAATTCCGTGGTCGAATTGTATGCAATAATTTTGCAAATTGCTCTAACAACATCGATTTTTTTCACTTTATTACACAGCTCATTGTTTGTGCATGAACATATTTCAAAAGACATAATTTTAGTGTTTGTGTGATGATACGTTAGTGATCGTGTTCCATGAGAGCGTTTTGTGTAGTTTGACCCAGAATCAAGGGAATGCGCCGAAGAAAGTTTTTCATATGTGCAGGTGTTTCACGGTGAAAATGGAAGATGGGAGAAAGAGAAAAAAAGGTCCCATCTTACGTCTAAGGGTCCCATGACGTGAGGGAAAGAAAAGAGACAGGGGAAAAAACGAATTTCTTCTTTCCCCAAGAGATATTGCAATTAGGTCATCTGGCGTTCCCCTGACACAGTGACATTCCCGATTCCTGTATCCGTGTTTACGTCCTACTCTTCGGGTATTCTCTAACCGGAATCACTTTTACGTATTCACAGTCCTAAATTTTTTTTACTTTTTTATAGTGTCTGAAAACTGGTATTGGAGGGAGGGGAGAGGTAAATCCGCAAAATTCACTTTGAATACTGGTTAATGTAACCTGAAAATCCGGACTCTCTTTTTGCCTGTTCGATTCTTGCACCCCTGCTCTTAAACGGGTACCGGAAACTTAATTAGGCATTTTAAATGCTGCCACTAGAAAAGTTATTCTGATTTCGATTCAATAAATAAATAAATAATAATAATAATGTTTGGAAAATATTGAGAATAGCAAAGGGGAGAAAATTTCATTTTATTTTCTATTTCAACAAATTGTGCAACGAAATATCGTGTATTCTTTTTTTTAGACGAGATATTTTCATAAATTAAAAACATTTTCGTATAATTTGGTTGAACTTCTGTTGTGGCTATAAACTAGCGCAAAAAATGTAATTAATTTATTCGTTATCATTCGAGGTTTTCATGGGAAAGATTTTTAAGAAACAAATTGAAAAGTTTAAGTTGTAAGATTCCGTTTCATATTCGACCATAATTTCAATGTGAGGGGAAAATAACGTAAAATAAATAAATAAATAAAAGAAGATTTTCAGATTTACATAATTGTAGCATCTTTAGTTCTAGTCGTTTCCCACTGCAATAAACTAGAACAAGCAAGTTGCTGATACGAGCTAAAATTAAATAATTTTGCTTAAAACAAACAGTGGCAGATTAAAAGAAAAAGAAGAAAAATACTTATTTGTTTATCAGGTAATTTTTAACATAAAGCTGATAGAACTATTAGTTTTTTTGCATAAACTGGTTATAAACTACCCATATATTTTAAGTTATGAGGGGGGGGGCGAGGGATTGAAATTATCGATTAATCAAAAGAATTTAAAAACAGCACAGAAAAAAGGTTTTTTCTCCCTTTATAATTTTTTAATCAATCAATAAATAAAAAATTATCTATTGTTAAAACTCACAAATTTTGATAATTCCGTAAAATTCTTCTCAATGGGTCTTCACTGTAAATCGTACTTTCGTTCACCACTACAGTCGTTGCCAAAAAAAAAAAAAACAGTTGCTGGAGAGATAGTGGTTTTATTTTAACTTTTGTATGTGTTCGTTAAAATTCAACTCATTGAATATTTTACGCAACGTGTCCGTTGATGGAACAAGGAAAACAGAGCGAAACATGGGCCAATGACGATATTTGTGCCACAGCCATTCCGAATTGATGGGACAAAAGAGGGAAGGAGGAAAACTGCTGTTACAGGTGGCATTCGGGATTTCTTACCTGCTGTTCTTTCGACTCGATGAGTGAAAGTTGGGGGAGTTGAGTCGTCCGATGAGTGGTGGGAAAATCGTCTGCAAGAGTTGCAGAGGGTTGGGGAGGGGAGAAAGAGAAAGCGGATGCTAAGGCGGATGTTCTGAACAGGTAAGTCTCGTGGAGTGCGCCTGGAAAGAAATCGGTTTGTTCTTTAGAGAGGGGCCTTTTCATTTGGATGGAAGATTTTTCATTGAATGAATGATGCGGATACTTTTTCCGCTTACCAAATTAATTATTCTTGCCAGGGCTTAAAATATCAGGATTGTTAGCAAAAACAAACTGTTTGCGTCACATATTATAGCTTTCCCCCCTTAGCTTATCTTGGAAACAAGCGTTTTATGTACAGTACTTTGTTTTGTGGTTTTATTTTTAGAATTACGTATGTACATGTGTGCGCTCATATTAATCTAACGCATTACAGTCACTTTACGTATATTTTGTAGTAATTGAATTGATGCATAATTTGCCTTCCTAAACCGCAGGCGAAGCAATTTTATTAGAATTGTTTAACAGATAAACTACCGAAAACCAATGCCCCGATTCAACTGGGGGGGGGGGGGGGATGTAAGACATTATTCAAGGACATTAGACTTTTTAATAAAATTTCTTTATAGCCTGGTGGATTTTGAATCCTGCTTTGATAAATGTTGTCATAATAATAACTTCTAGTAAAGCTATAAATTTAAACTTTTACTGTAGGAATACACCGATAAGCAAGTTGGCCGATTAATCGGAAGATAAACAGCCGATTAATTACAATGATTATTATTTTTAATGCTACAATTTCTCCATAACCAGTCTTTTTGTATACAATTTTTGACTTCTCAGAACTAGTTCATAATTTGCTTATTTCTATGAGCGAGATTTTATTTCTCCCCTTTTCTATAATATATTGTTATTAATCTTTCCAAACTTTATTTAAATTTATTACCAAAAAAAGAAAGCATTAAACAAATGAAAATCCATTTTTATGGCAGAAGTCTGGGATTTTTTTTTCATATCTGATTAAATTAGTTTTGAAATATTTAAGCCGTAGAAAGTTAGAAAGTGAAAAAATTATTTAGCATAGGCAGACATTAAAACCTGTATAAAATAGTTTATGTCCTGAAAATATTGAAATGCTTATTATGTTTTTACATTGCAATTTAAAAGTCAATATACCTAATAGTGTCATGTCAGTGTCAGCTGTGAGCATTATTTTTTAATATTTAATTCACACAGCTGTACAATTTCATATTGCATGACATCCTTACCTTGCATTGCAGAAAATCATATTTACTTTTTATTAAATTCATTCTGCATTGTTTCTAGTTCTAGCATGCTAAAAGTAATTTTAATTTTTTAATTTAAAAAAAATTTCGCCAATTAGTCAGTAAAAAGCGGTTGTTCGATTTTTTATTTTAAATCATTTTTTAGAATTAGCTAAATTGATTCATCGAATGAAAACTCATAGAAGAACAAAAAAAAAAAAAAAAAAAAAAGAAGAAAAGAAAAAAAGCGCGCTAATTGGATAATCTTCTGCTTTTTGAAATTGGTTGAAAAACTTGAGAAAGAATAAGCTTAATTGGGGATCCCCATAAACTAATTTGATATAAATTAAAGCATTCTGTTTACCTTCTTCTTCTTTTTTTTTTTTTTTGTCTTTTAATTTTTCTTTAAAACTGAGGGACAATCTAAGCTATTTAAAAAATGTATTTAATTTATTACGCTATTTTAAAAATGTATTTGATATTTGTGTAATCAAAGTCTTTTATTTTGTGTATTTTAAAAGCACAAGATAGCGCCATTGGCGTTACACAAGTGGTTCATACTTCGCGTCAAATTATTCCATTTGTTCTTTAATTAGTTTTAAGGGCTTGGATTTTTATCACTCATCAATTTTCGGCCGGGGGAAGTCGAATTTATGTGTTAAATAGTTCTCCAAAATTGCCACCTAAATTGAATCACTTTATTCTGAATGTTTCTGTGTGTTTTCGTACAAAGAAAATTTTTTAGCCATGGGTTAAAAAAAGTACTTTTATACATATCGCTGAATATTCTATTATGAAAGATTGAATATTTACGGATATTAAAGGGCAAAAGCACTCAAATGTATTTCCAAATAATTTACGACTATTAAAATCAACAGAATAGTTAACAGTGTGGGGTTTACTGATTTTTTCCCCTCTTTTACTTTTCTTATTTTTGTAGCGCTTTGTCTGAATTTTAAGATAAATCACGGAGCATTTAATTCCAAACACAGATATACACCACTTTCCCTGTACATCGTGTTTCGTGTTCCGCCAAACAAGTCACGTTTAACCATCCGAGATCCTCTTGACTAAAAATTGATGCCGACTCGTATCGAAGTACCCCTGTGGAGCGCTTTGCCTGACTGACAAAACTCGAATCTGCTGTTGTTACTTTTTTTATTATCTTCTCATGTATTTTTTTTCTCCCTTTCTTTTTACGTCTTAAAAGTGCTTATGCACGTTCCGCGCCCTCTTGCCCTTAAGGTCCGCGGCTTGAACTCGAACAGACCGGATGGCGGCAAAATTTGTGGGAGAAAATTGTTATCGTGCTTCGCTTCTTTTCTTTTGTATCGTTTATATTTTTGGAGTCCTGTGGCCTGTTGTGGTCGACTTTGATGGAGAACCGGAACTGCTAACTTCTGCTTTATTCGGTATTCGCGATGTAGCCTCCTCTGGCGCAAAGACTTGTGCTTTAACTGCAATCTTACCGGTTTTACTAAACCGTCACAATGCAGTATAAATCTTTTAGTCTCGAGAAGAATAAGTATTTCACCTTGTTTGTATCATCTTCAGTTAGTTTGTTCCAAAAAAGAAATATCCTGCGAAAAGAAGAAAATTATGAAACATTAAATTTTCGCGTTGAGTAATTAACCGAATTCTTTTCATGACATAAAGCACTTAGGTGTTGTTTCTTATATTGTTTCTGAATTTTGTGTTTGTGATAGAATGGAGTCGAATCATGTGTGCAATAATGCTCATTGAGCTGTCCCCCTCTCTATGCGTAGCTAGAGGGAAGCACGTTCACAACCGCTCCCTAGGTTGGAACATGTTTAGTTTATGTTCGTTTTGCTATTCTATACTCAGATTTGTATTTTTGGATAATAACGGACTTTTTTCTCATTAATTTCAGACCTATTTCTTCCATATTGCGTTATTTTCCCATGGTTTGCGACTATTAAGAGGTAATGCAAAATAGGAAAGACAAAATAAGGAAGCCAAAGCGATTACCGTTTAATCCCGACCCTGAATACGATCCGCGCATCCTCATTTTTGACGGTAAAAGTTGGAAAAAGAAAAATACTTTTAAATTTTTGCACGGTTTCCGTGTGTCTGGCGCATAACTGCAAAATAACTGAAGAGCAAACACAAATGTCTTCAGCTACGTAGCAAGCAACTTTCTGTACAAAGCAGGGACGACTGAAGCTCGCGATGGGAAAATCGAGTAAAGGGTTCTAATGTATCGAATAGTGGTTTGGCCGAATAGCTGAATATCGAATATTCAGCCATTTCTTCCTGGCCGAATAATGAAATTTCTCAAAATTCATTGCAGTTTAATGCGTTTAACCCTAATAACCTAAGTTAGCTTATTCATGATATGTTCTAAGCTTTTCACATTTGCCTTTTACCCAGGGCCCGATTAAGACAGTTGGGGGCCCAAGGCACAACATTTTTTTGGGGCCCCCTATGGTACGAAAAATTAAAAAAAATCTTTTAAACGATATTTTCAGAAATCTTTCTTACAATTAGGGGGCCCAAGGCCGCGGCCTGGTTGGCCTTTGCGGTAATCAGGCACTGCTTTTACCTATAATTTTCACAGCTAACTAATCTATCCCCACAAAGTATACTCTCCCTTTGTTAACAATAACAAAATAAAAGTGTCATATTGTCCATCATAGGGAACATTTGTTCTGACAGGTAGGCAATGTTCAGGCAAAAAGTATGTAATATTATTTTTCCAGAAAAATGGATGTTTTTACATCATAATTTCTATTGATATAACAATGCATAATATCATAATTATAACAGTACATTAGTTAGTATATTTTATACCCAAATGACTGCATAAAAAATAAATGAACATATTTCAACAAACATTTAGAAAATTATATATTGTGTTCTTTTGCAGTAACTGTGCAATATAAATAAAAATAGTTAGAATCAGCTTTTTTTTTTTTTTTTGCATTTGTCTACATTTTACAATAAAACAAGTATTCGGCCGAATAGTTTCGCAATATTCGGCCGAACATTATGAAATCACTATTCGGCATTCCAAATAAACAGCACTGGTCTACCCGCTGTGCAGCCGAAACAATAATTGGTATCCTTAAGACCCGTACCCAATTTTTATAAAAAAGAAAAAAAAAAACGCGGTAACATTCGGAATTATACGTTATTTATGTGCTAAATGTAGTTTTACATTCTTAAAAATAAATTGCTTCATAACATGATAATTCTTTATATTAATATATTTGTAAGCTATGGTTCACCGCTTTAATGCTTTCGTTTCCTCCTTTTTTTTCTTTTCTTGGTTATTTTTTCAATTTTTCGCATCATACAAGCATCAAAAGTAAAAAAACGACGTTGGTAATTGGACACTTTAAAAGAAATTAAAATTGGATTCATCACAACCTGTTAATGCAATGCATGCAATCAGTAATCTTCAAGGCAAGGAAATTGTCTTAAATAACAATTACCCCCTCCCCACCCAAAAAAAATGCCCCTTTATAAACATGCTTTTTTAAAAAAATTACTTCAGACTTTATTAGGTATTTATCAGAAACTTATATCAGCATTTGGAAATGTCCTGCAGAACAATTTCAATCAGCTGAAGGTGGTCTGTTGCAAAACATTCTACTGTTGGGCTGCTAGGGTGCAGACGAGTAACCCTTTTATACATTTATTTTTTCGAGGATTTTCAGACTCATGCATGAAACTCAAAACTTGTTTATTGGCATTTAACAATTTGTGTGAGTGCTAAATTAGCCACTTGAGCATTCTTCGTTAATATTCGATTGTTAAAATTCTACTTTTAAAGTTGGATTCTGATTGTTTGAACTATTATCGCGCGATATTGAACTATCATGCGAAAATTCTTTCGTTTATGTTACATCTGTGACGTCTTTTTAACCCTTACATACCTCATTTTTAGAAACCTTTTCAAAAGTAATTTTTCGCTTTTATTTCTTGTTGAAATCATAGGGAAACTGCTATAAAAAAATCATCAGTATGGTTTTTGATTAAAAAACTATTTGGCTTTAACTGAAAAAACAACGAATATTTTAGACAAATAACCTCAGGCATTGTATAAATATTGTAAAAACTCCTTGCTGTTCAAAAAGCAATTTTTTATTTTTTAACTAAACAACAGGCTCTTTCAATTTTATTCTCATAGTATTTTAGAATACTTAAATAGGGTACGTTTCGAAATTGCGACATGCGCCATTTAAGGCTTAAGTATATATCATTAGTGCCAAATACATATATATATATATATTAACATGGACCAGTTACGATTAAATTTTGCGGCACGATACGATACTGACAGCATGCAAAAGGGAAAAAAAACTATGGTAAAACTATATTTTAAAATGTGTTAGCATTGAACAGTAACATAATGTTTGTATTTATTATTGTAACTTATGGGACTTAAACAAATTTATTTCTATTTCTTGAAAAGTATTTCCATTTATATTTCCGATTCTTTGGAGTGGCAACACCTTAGTTTGCTTAAATCGAGCGATCATTCTCCGTTTAGTTTGTTTGTTGGACTCATAGCCCTCTGATGTTCTGCGGGAGATCAGCTAGTATTTTATAATTTGTCACTACAATAAGTATAAAGTTTGGGGAGAAAATCGAAGTTGCAAGAAAGATCGATGTGATTATGATTTTTTTTAAAATGTTGCTCTATTATCATTACTAATTACTTGATAATGAGATCTCCGATCTTATGCACAATCTGTTGCTAATTTTTACTGCTTTGGAATTCAAGGGTCAGAATTTGAAACCTGCTTTCGGTTTATCGCAAGCGTTCAACTTTAGAGGGTGGGTAGGCAAAAGACAACTAACGGCTATAGTCTGGCGAATCTCTGTTCTTGCCGTGATATCTCATCTGCCATTGGGAGGATGGGCCGTCATCAATTTTCTTCGCCACCCTTACTCCGTGAACTCAAACTTTCTTTATTTTTTCCTTTCTCCCTCCCTTGTTTTTCGTGAGGGTACATTTTTTTTGTGAATGAAAGGTAGATCCACCGGGCCGGAAATTGCAGGATATTAGGTGTTCAGTTCGCCAATTCAGTGGACCAATCACTGTTCACTTTGCTTGGAATGCGAGGCACGCTAATCGTGAAATGAGAGGAGGGGAGGGGAAAGGTTTCATTGAGTGGATTGTTTCATTGTTCGAACCAAGTACTTTTTAACAGGCTTTAGAATTACTTTCTAGGTTCTTCTTTCTAACTGTTGACATGAGTACAAAGATCTCTTTGAAATCAATATATAGTGTAGTACTTTTAAATTTCAAGTTTTATTATTCGCCATTTTTCTTGTATGGTACTTATGATCCTAAAATTAATTTTAGTATCGTTTCGTGGGCTAAATTATTTTAGTGACCAAAATGAATTTTTTAAAATTGGCATTTGCTTTTCAAGTTCTTATTTCTAGTTGTTAATGCTTACGTCTAATTAATTAAATTATTTAAGATGGCACAATTGTTTTTTTAAACACATTTATCCTCTTTTCAAAATGACTATAGTTTAAATTTTGTTTTAGTTTAAATGATTTTTTTTTCCTTTAAAAATTAATTTTCATTTTACGACCTACCTTTTTTTTTGCAGTGAAGTAAAAAAGTTTCTTCGTCAATTCCAAATCGTTTTGCCTTTTGAACGACAATTCTGCCTGCTTTGAACGTCGTAGCATGTGTATTCTATTACTGCTCACACAAATTAAATCTTAAGATAGTTGCTTATCGATTCTTTATGCTGCGGAAAGAAACTTGAGTGCTTAAAATAGTAAATACGCATAATTTCTGTGCTATATCTAAAATACTTTCAGCGGTTGCTATTGAGCATGTCATATGCAAAGCCCAGTTGGCATTAATTATGTAAATCGATGCTGATACGGACTCGAAGCAAAAATAATTTGTTTAGTGTACAAGTGCCTATCATTTTTTCTTTTAAAGTACAGAATGGTTATAATTGAAGTTGCACTATGTAAGGAGCGTTTACACCAAAGTCTTCCACTAAGTTTTCTACAAGTTGCGGCAATGTGTTGCTGTTTCTACAAAATACAGCAGCTTTTTCTGTCTTCCATTTGTGGAGAGACAAATCTTCCACTAAATTTTGGTTTCCCGTGGAGTGTCGGTAAAGATCAAAGAAAGTTGACTACTAAAAGTGGAAGATTTGTTGCTGCGCGCTTTGCGCTAGCAACTTGTAGGAAATTAGTGGAGAACTATTCCTCCTCCATGCGCAACGGACGTGACGGGGCACCAATTCTTAGGCAACAAGTTTTCCACTTGTTGCTCTAAATTTGAGAAGAGCAACTTTTAGTCTTCTACAAAAATTCTCCCACTTGTTGCTCTATAATTTGAGAAGAGCAACTTTTAGTTGACAACTGAGTTTTCTACAATGCTTTGTCATCTTTGGTGTAAACGCGGCTTTAGGTAGACCTGTTTACAGCTCATTCTAATCGACGTATATCATTGGAACTTGGTATATATATGGGCCATGCCATGGGGAAAGGAAATATGTTACATATTCGAAGCTCCCATCCCCTCCATGAAAATAGTCCAGGCGGGACACTCCCGCCCACGGAAGATTTATCAAAATAAACGATTGTTAAATTTTCGGATGAAGTTGGGAAGAAAAAAAAACAAGACATCTGGCAGAACAGAAAAGTTTAAAATAATCAAATAATATTACTACGGTTTCTCCTTCCCGAAAAATTGTGATACTTACCACACTTAACCCTCTGACTGCTCATTTTTTTAGCGAATTCGATTCGCTCAAAATTGGTATACTTTGCAACTAAAGCCATCTCTGGAATAAAACCTTAATTAATGCCCAAATACTTGAGAAATTGCATTATCAACGTTTTAACGGTAAAACATCGGGATAATATTTTAAATACATTAAAAAAGCTCATACCCGTTTAAATCGCGGGATGAACAATTTTCGCTATATTTTTTACGTTGCACGTGGAAATCGCGGGATAATCCGTCAGAGGGTTAAAGCCTTGGAGCGAATCTTCCTTCCCACTAAAAGTTTGAAATTTAGCTCTTGATGTATGGATGTCTCTAGTAGCCAAATCGATTAACTCCACAATGATAGAACTTGAGAAAACTGACAAAGATTGTCTTCCATATCAGTAATCGGGTACTCACGTTACATTTTTTGCTGTCACATGGGTAAAAACATGCGTAACCGAAACTCCATTGTAAATTTATTTACTACATGTCAACAGAGTCCTTTTAGAGCTGAAACAAGGAATTTTTTTTTAAGTGGAGTTAATTGATTGGGCAACTGGAGGAGCCATCCTACATTTTTTTTTTTTACCACCTGGTGAGAAGAGGGCGCATAAAAAACAAAAAACGTCAATCGCATGTTCAAAACGTGTTCGACGGTAGCATGAAGGGCTTCTTGCTTCCCTTTGGGTGAAATTTTAGATCCATGTGCGACTATAATGGGCGGATTTTAAATTTCACACATACAAAATTGATGGTTCAGCTACTTAAAAAACGCGATTGGCTTGACAGGGAAAGAATGTGAGGGTAAACTTCTATGCGATATTCATCTTCTTTTAACCCCACGGAAAACCTGATTGTGTTAATATAAATCATCATTTCTAGACTTTTTTAGTGTAGCAACCCCCTTAAAAGCCAAAAATTATTAAAAAAAACTTCACAACCCCTTTTGCAACAATATTGAATTTTGTAACACTTGATTGCAATTTAAAGGTAATTTATTTAATAAAATAATTTTTGGTCATTGTTTTACCTGAGCCCTTCCTCCTGGGGGTCGGAAACCCCATGTTGAGAAATGACGATATGTATTATATTCATAAATTGAAACCTTTACAGCACCATAAAATCTAAAACATGAACAGTTCGAGTAATGTTTGAGCTGAAAAGAATTATAGATGAATTTTGTTTCGTATTTGCATTCTTGATAAAAAGGACTACTTTTTCATGATTAAAATAAATAAATAATAGATAAATAAATATGTTGAACTGACTGTTAGCTTGTTTTCTTTTTCATTCTAGCCATGGGAATAAAGAATGCTTCTCTTGTCGTGGCATCAAGATTTGTGTGGACTGGTTCCGCGCTAGAGGTCATCAGAATATCACAGTTTTCGTCCCGCGGTGGAGAAAGGAAAACTCACGCCCAGATGCACCAATCAAAGGTAAATACAGTTTAAATTAATAAATAAATAATTGAATAATTTTAACAGTAGAGTAATCTTTTCCATTTAAAGTTTCCTAAAAGAATATCTGGAACCACAAGCTGGTTAGATCGAAGTGATAGTCGATCTACATCCATTTTAAATCCATCAGTGTCCTTTCCTTCCTTGGTAGAATTCAAGTCATTTAAGATAGGAATTCTTGAACCAATTCATTCATAAGCTTATCATTTCAATTTTTATGCTTTATAGAACTTGAATGTTATTAATCCAGAAAGCGTATCCTATACAGTAATCGGAAACTAAAAGTTCACTGGCCTTTTTTAAAAATATATAATACGAAAAAATTATGTTGATTGGCAATTTTTGGGCACTAATGCAATCATTTGTTAATTACTTTCAATTTATGTCAGTATCCAATGCAATTAGTCAATAGCAATACTTAGTTTTTTTTTCCTTTACAGATCAAGACATTCTAGCTCAACTGGAGAAGGAGCGTCTGTTGGTATTTACACCTTCCAGACATGTAGGTGGCCGTCGTTTGGTATGCTACGACGACAGATACATATTGCGATTAGCCGTGGACAGCGACGGCATCGTCGTTTCCAACGATAACTATCGAGATCTGGCTAATGAGAGTCCCGAATTCAAAAAGATCATCGAAGACAGACTACTGATGTATTCTTTCGTCAATGACAGGTACAACTTAGTTATTTGGCACTGGGTTTGTGTTAACTGTAAAAGGGCATCAGACTAGCACCGAACAGTTTAAGCAAAAGTTTTGAGCCAATTGCGATCATGAACAAATTTTTAAAATATCATAAACACTTTTCGCTACATTTGGGAGTGATAATTGATCAATAGGTATGACTGCTTAACAACTTAACCTTAACGTATGTCACGAAGCCAGCATTTGATAAGCTAAAAAGGAAGTTTGAAAAATATTTGCAGATTGTTCGGGTTTAAGCTTCTGCATAGGAGGGGGGGGGGGAACTCTACTTTGATACTAAATATATTTTTGGGGTTTTTTTGTCAAGTTCTGCGCTTTCCTGAGAATTGGAGACCTTACCATGAATCTTGTACTGGTTTTGTTAAATGACGCACAATCTTGCTACGCTTGCAGCCGTTATTAAATTTATAATTATTTATTCCAGGAATGTGGTTCATCCGCAGTTTTCCACTTTTTGTTTAGATTTAACATCTTTTCACACTTTTTTAACAAAATTTTTTTCCCTATTATTCATCGTGCTCACTTACCAACTTTTATGGAAGTACGGGTAAAAAATACGCATTTTAGCTGTTTCTTATACTTTTTCTCATCAGGGATTTCAGTTGCCTCCTAAAAAATTTCCTTATTTGACAAATTTCATCTGGCCATTCGCAAATTTTGGGTTTTCATTTTTTTTTTGCACTAGTCAGCCATCAAAAAATTTCGACTTTTTCATTGTTAGCATGCCTAATGTGTATCTCATTAGTTAAAGGTATGCGTGCAAGGTCGTGTTTCACAATTCGGCATTCGTTAAAATTTGAGTTTCATTCGCTAAATATAGGTTTTCCACCCTCCCAAAAAAGAAAATTTTAAGGCGCCCCTTTTTCTCGTAGATCCCGATTTTCTTCGGATTTCCGCAAATCCGATTCTGTAAAACTCGCCCGTTTTTGTTTAATATGTGATTTTATCAGTTAGACGTCAATCATTTCGTGTTTGCCACTATTTTCAGCCCTTCTTTTTTTAATACTCTGTTCCAGAGGACTTGCACGTGCATCAATTTACCACGTTCACATAAGAATTTCAATTCAGTTGCATCCGAATTGATTCATGCCAATGCTACTTAGCATTATTTTTTTTCTTTATCTCAAGTTTGTGAAATCTTTAGAAAATAATTGATATGAAAAGTTATTTTAGGAGTTTTAGAATTAAAAAACGGATATTTACGAAAATGCAGTATGAGCTTCCTTCTCATATTTGTTGCTTTATGTACATTTAAATTTGTCCTTGACACACTTCGTAAAATTTCTTTGGCATAACTATATGATGTTGATTTCTTACTTTTTTGAATGTATGGAATGAATATAAAAGCCAAATGTGTGGATAATTTTTTTGTGCAATGAATGTTTAATGCAGTTTATTCTTTGTATGTCGTTACATGTTTTTTGACTTTTCACCAATCACATCTCTGTTTTTGACGTTTGTTTTTCTTCTCTCCCACTTATTTTCTTCTGTTCCGTGTTGACAACTTGAAATTATTAATTTATTTGTTGAATTAATTTGTTCAATGTTTATATTCTTACAAAAAATTATTCGATAGTATAAATTCCCTCTTTTCCGCCAATAAGGAGAATGTTATGGTACTGTATGAGGGATTTTAACAGTAGAGTAACCTTTTCCATTTTAAGTTTCCTAAAAGGATATCTGGAACCACAAGCTGTTAGATCGAAGTGATAGTCGATCTACATCCATTTTAAATCCATCAGTGTCCTTTCCTTCCTTGGTAGAATTCAATTAAGATAGGAATTCTTCATAGTGAGTTTACTTGTAGAAAAAACTTTAATACTATTTTGAAGAAAAAACCTGGAGACTGCCCAGAATTGTTCGATAGTGTTCATCTTTTGTTACTATGTAACTTTTTGTAAAAAAACTCTTTTTTCATGTGATTAATCTTATGACAGTTGTTTTTTATTTATTTTCACTTGGGAGAGGGGGAGATTAATAAATAATTGACAAAAAATTAGAAATATGGAGGAAATATTAGTCAAGTATGAAGTTCATGTAATAAAGGGTATATTTTTGCAGTCCTATTTTTTTTTTGTAATAGTGGATGATTTAAGATCCAGAAACACACTTCTATTTATATAGCAAATAAAGCCGTTTTCATTTATGTTGAGATTTGACAAAATAATTTTCAATTCCAGATTTATGCCTCCAGAAGACCCACTTGGAAGGCATGGTCCAACGCTCGATAATTTTTTAAGAAAGTCACACGCCATTCTTCGACCCCTTGAACCTTTACCGCCTCCTTGTCCTTATGGTAAAAAGTGCACATATGGGAACAAGTGTAAATATCATCACCCAGAGAGAGGGAACCAACCCCAGAAATCTGTGACCGAAAGATTAGCAGAGCAGGCCAAGATACCACTTCAAGAAGTCAAATCTAGAGGCTTGAAAAGCAGAGAATCTTCTCCAGGTAAGAAACATATTAAGTCATGATAAATTAATTACTGTACACACATTGGTGACATAAATAAAATAAAGTTATAATAAATTTTTTTTATTGAATAGGTGACAAACTAAAGTCTTCAGTTAGTGTTCCAATATCAGGAAGTGCCAAGTCTAAAAAGCAGCCATTATCACGAACAAAATCTTTAGTGCCATCTTCAACACAATCTGAAGTTTATTCAGAAAAAACCAATACAGTTGAACGAACAAAAAGTGACGGATCAAGTGTGAAAGCTGAAGAAAGAGAAAAATCCCAATTTCCACAAATAGGCGCTCCATGCTACACTACCTCTTCTTCCAACTTACAGGACATCCCACTGGTCGCCAGCAATGCCACAGATATCTTTGACTTCAGACTCTTCACAGTTAACTCATCCTCCAAATGTGAGTGGAAGTTGGGCCACTATTCCTACTACGCTTCCTCCAAACATTCCTGGATCTTGTGCTGAGATTTTCTTAGAACCAGATGGTGGAGGTCACTTGTTTGTGGCTAAACGACTATCTGATCCTGACAATCACAGCAACAAGTCTTTGAAAAATTTTCCTAAGCAGACTCCTCAAACCCATGGACATCAAGTGCCAGAGGTTGCGAATCTGCATAGAAAATTACAACGTCAGTTAACGCTTAATCCTGCTTATGACCCACGTTTAGTGCATCTCGGAGGATATGTTGAACGTTCTCATCAAATGTTATCGCCTTCACAAGAATCCTTCATCCTTAAGTCTCGTGATCAATCTGATAACCTGCCAAGAGCTAGTAGTCAGGAAAATATTCATTATTTACAAACTGGGTATGGTACAATAGGTCCTACTCATCAACCAATAAGCAGAATGGGAAGTGATACAAGGGTAGCTAGTTCCATTCAGTTGACTTCAAATGTGTGGGAAAGTTCTGAACATCAAACTGTGACTCGCATTGCTAGTGCTCCAGATTCTTATAATCAGTGGCCACCTTCAGCAAGGATGCAACATCTCAACAGCACATCAGATACTCGATTAAATCTTTACCCTGAAAATCAAGTTCAAGGCCCACAATTGCAATTGGGAAATTTTCCAGAAATGCAACGGCATTGGCTATCTCAAAGTCATGGACTGGATCCACCTCGACCAATGTCGTCTACCGGCATACAAATGGTGGGATCATCATGGCAAGAGCCTTCTCCTTCCGGTATTGCGAGAGGCTCCTCTCAAGTATTAAACCAACCAGTAAGACCATCTAGTGTACCACCGCCTGGGATACAAGCTAGTTTACTGCAGCAACATCAGACCCGATCAGCATCTCCAGATTTTTCAGACAGTGCACGTTATAGACTTTATTTTCATTTAGCATCAATATTTCCAAAAGAGCAAGTACAAACGGTGATGGATTTATATCCTCAAGAAACAAATCCTCAAAAAATATGTGCTGCAATTTTGAGCATGTTTCCTAAAGGTTAATAATTTGAAACAGTAAAACACTGATTTTTTTATTCACCTTTTTTAAAAGAAAAAAAAAGTTAATCGTTTGATTGAGTGAACAATACAATCGGTAAATCTGCAGTTTTAATATATTGAAGTTAAAAATGAAATAGCTATATGGATTTTTTAAATATGTCTTTCATGCTGATTAAATGTGTAAATGGAAATCCTATGAAATTTTTGAGATATCCTTATATGTATAGTATTAATCTTGATGTTGCTTTAACTGCAAGAGATTACAGAACTTGCTGCTTTAAATACAGAATACAATTTTGTTTTACGTACAAGAGGCACTTTCATATTATCACAACTGACTGTTTTAGCTAAGATTTTAAAAATGTTTGCATTTGATGTTTCATTTGTATATAAGAACATTTAATGCAGTTAATGTACAATATTCTTTTAATAAGATAAAATATTTAAACCATTATATATTTTTGGCTTTTGTTCTTATGCTAGTAATAAAAAAATGTGAAAAAAGATCTAGTCTATAAAATAAGATTATTTATTATAAGAAATTATATTTAAAGTTAAAAATTAGGAGCAAAAAATTGCTAAATTTCAGCTAATATCTGTATGAACTTGAACTGATATATCAGGATATCAGTAATGTTTCTACTAATTAAAAAAAAATTCTTCAAAATAAAAGCATTGCTAATTTAAGATTTTTTAAATATAGGCTTCTCAACTTTTTTTTTTTTAACACGTTGAGTGCCACGTGAATTTATAAGGAAATTCCAGTCATTCCATACGTTTAGTATCAGTCTTTCCCGTAACCGATGCGGCATAAACGGAAAGTTCAGTGTTCAGTAAAATACTGTAAAAAAAATTTAAATTAAGTTTTACATCATATTTACACCGTCAGCCACCGGTGGCTGATGTGGCCTAAACGGAAGTATCAGTGTCGGCCACCAATGACCAACATGGCGCTCAACGTGTTAATAATAATTAAACATGGTACATATGAGCAAATTTTTATCTATGAAAATATATTTTAAAGTGCTGTGCATATAAGTTGTTTTCAACGATAGTTCTCACAGAAAATACTTAATTAAAAACTAATCTTTTTGGTACAGTATCCCAGTGTTATTATTGATAAATTTTAAAGAGTATCAAACAATATGGTTTGTTTTAAACATCAAAATTGATAGTGTATTTTTTGCATTACTTGATTTTCTTCATGAAAATCATGCTAAGTGGATGCATGAAAAAAAGATTAAAATTTTATCTTCAAAAAAAAAAAAAAAAAACCCCTAACAAAATGCTATATTATTCATGTTAATTTTTAAGTACAATTTGTTGATTTGAACTGGATACGGCAAGGTGAATGCTTTATATTTAAAACAATTTGTTGAATACACACAGTGAGCAGGCTCAATGTTGTGTATTTTTTTCAAACTTGTTGTGGTGTATATATACTTAAAAATATTTGTACAGACTACACTATAGATGTGACATAAATGTGGATACATTTGATTTCTTTTGTTGTCACATGTTTCTCTTGCACTGCTGTATATCACTTCAGCACTTTTGCTTCTGGTTGTTTTGTACCAAGATGCAGAACATTGAAACCAGGAGCTTATTTCTTATAAAAATGTGTATCATTATATGAATGGTGTTCAACTTTTTCACTAGTATAAACAATACTGTGTATTGTCAATTGTATGTAAAAGGCCAATAAGGTTGGTCGTTTGTTGAAAAGACAGATTAAAAAAAAAAAAAAAATATTTAATATGCATTTCATGTGTACATAATAGCTATCCTAATGTCATAAAGTTGTGTGTTTCACATTAAAAAATGTTCAAGCATTACATTAATGAAAAATTTACTGAGGTACACTTGAATAATTTATTGCTTGGGTTTTCTTCTGTAAACCATATCATCATCTATAGTAACATCTGCCAAAATATTATCAACATTATAGTTTTCATCATCTGTCGACTTTTCATTATCACTGAAATAAAAAAAATTTTACTTCTAAACAGATTGTTTACATTTTTAAAATCATAACAAGAAACTTACATCAATAATAAAATGATCAGGAATGTTGCCAGTGGCAACATCACAAAGCAACTATTTTGAACTTCAGAATGTTATGACTAGTTTCCAATAACAAAACTATTTTTTCAATACAAAGGGAGCATATGCATTCGAAAGATACAAAATAAAAAAACTGCTTACTCAGCACAAGTGACTATGAAAAAATTGAGTATTCAGGATGAATTCCTACAAAACGTATCCACCTCAAATTCTATTCCTTTTAACTAAACTTCATACAGTAAAAGATTAAATACTTGATCATTTTCAATTTTTCATTCATAAATTTTTCAGTGGATTAAACAAAAATTAAAATCACAAAAATGAAATTTAAATTTAAGGTTCTGAAAATAATAAATGATGAGGTTGGTGTAAAACCATAGAAATAAAGCAAATGGAACAAGTAATTTTAGATAGCAGAATATTGTACTCATTGCTATTTACATCCATTTTGAGCAGTATCTTGGCAATTTTAGGACACTAACTATGCATCACAAAATAAAGTATATTTCATTTAAATTTTATAGAATAAAGCAATTAGAAATAATACCAGTCTGGTAGCATTAAGGTATAGAAAGTAATGAGGCATAAATTATGAAGAAAATTAACCTGTAATACTTGACTTTCTTAAAAAAAAAAGATACAACTTTTTTTAGACCTGTAATTCTAAGAAACAAAATGTATGTCAAGTTACATACACAAAACACTTAACGCAACAATAAATATTTAAAGCGAAACCAGCAAAAGTGTTACTCAAACCAGTGAACAGGTGTTTTCGAACGCAGCAAGAAAGGTTACAAAAGCAAAAAGCAATCGCGGGCAACAGGGTTTTGAGTAAAAGTAAAATATTTCTCTACTCTTACCACCTGAAAGTGAATGCAAAGATATAGTTGCCACTCCCAACAGGGGCAGACTAGCTGCCGGATAAGGTGCCAACTTTGATTATTTGCAAGGCGCACAATGGAGGGGAATATTCTTCTCTTAAAAGCGGGGGCATTCAGATTTGTACTAAGTTTTGAGTTATTGCAGCATTCAGAAATTTGATATTTTGTGGTGACTTTCATGGCAACACCAACATTTAAAGACTGGCTGAAATGTTGGTAGCAGCCCATGTTTTTTTTTTTTTTGTGTAAATTAAAAATATTTATTTTTTCTTATAAGTACAGTAGAAACAAATCATTACTAATTAATTAAAAGTGACTGAAGACTGTAAATACCCTGATTTGGGGCATTTACTCTGGCCAGGGAAAAATACCCATTTGTAAATATCCCAACCACTAGATATATTTGTCTTGATTCACACTTCAGAATTTATCTATTATTATTTTTAAAAAACCAAGTTGTGATAGTCATGTGACTTTTCAGAGCTGCCAGAGTGATTTCAAACATAATGACTCATACGTCACAAATTCAAAAATCCTACATTATATCCGTTTTCTTTAATCATTAGCTATTAATGTGTAAGATATTGTAGCAACAACTAAATTACAATTGCCTTCAGTTTCAATCAACATATGTTCAATATTGTCAAGGAAAGAGGTAAACTTTTAAAGTACTAAAAATTAAGTAATTAAAGATTTTACCTATAAGAATCATCCATGGCATCTGAGTTGAAGTCTGCATCAATTTCTTCAACACTAGCATTTCTATGGAGGAAAGACATTACTCAATTACGTACAATATAATGATACAAACAATTCAATTAAATAAATATATAAATAAATAATCATGTATTAAATCAAAATACATAATATATTCCCATCTGTTTTATATTTTACCAACTTAAATATAACACAAATTTTGTAAACAAATTTGAGCTTCCTTACATAAGACATAACTTGGCAGTTGTACGTAAGCATTTTCAATTATTTATTAACAGTAATGAATATTTAAACACAGTTGTTCATGTTTGTGATATGTATGATTATAAATCAAAGACAAGAAAACTTTCAGAAATAAATATGCTGACCAATATATGAAATTATTACTAAATTATGCATTGCACACTTACTTGATGTTTTCATTATTCTCCTCAACATTTTCTTCAGCAGAGCTACTTGGGTCTTCTACTGGATTGAGAACAGCACCAATGGGTAGAGTAGTAAGATCCACATAATCTGCAATAATAGTTAAATGGAAATCACACAAGCACTCATTTATTTTCTGCACTTTTTAAGAACATATTGTGATGCCTGAATAGCCTTAGCAACGTAAAACCAAACTTATGCATTGTGACTAATTGACAGCATCATAAATGTTAAAAAATTTGATGCGTGCATTACATCAGACACCAGATCCTTGTACAGCTGTTAAACAATATATACTTTTAACAACTAAAAATGAGGAGAACATTTTAACACTTAAAACTCATGTTTGTTGAGAACCAATGTAAGAAAGGCAGTTTTACAATTCTTGAAAACGTTTAACATGGGAGCTCTTCGGAAAAGTCGACAGATTCGTTGCAATTTGCGCCAAATTGACATCGGAATCAGTTTTTCTATTTTGACGCCTAATTTGGAGATATTTGGCGAGATCTCTCCAGGTTGGCACCAAATGGGAGCCTATATACTTAACTATAACCATGGACTGAGTGATGCTTTCGGCAAAATAGCTTGATATGAAAAATGACTTGAAATCGGCATGCAATTGACACAAAATCGCATAAAAGACCTCCTTTGGATCATTTGATTGCAACCGAAAGGGGAGGTGTACAACTAGACCTTGCACAGCTCCTAAATTCAAAATTTCAATCTTTTACGACTAACCGTTTTTTAGTTATGCTGATACATACACACATACAGATGACATGACAAAAGTTGCAAAGCATAATCAGTGATGTTCAAGATGGATATTTTTGTGGCCCATATGTGTATACATATGGACATTGTGAAAAAACTATCAAAAATTGATTAAGGGGGTATTCTAGTCTAGAGGACCAACTTGCAGGTGCTTTTGAAAACGCTGTAAATAACAAGAAGTTCCGTCTAGAACTATACGAGCCTACTTTCCCGTATACACCAAATTCAAATTTATAATCTAGCTATCTCTTTCTCTCTCTTTCTTATTTATCTTTAGTTCTAATTATTGAAAATATACCTTTTTCAACGGATAATACATTCATTCACTCACTCATTCATTCTTTCATTTATTCAGCCATGCATTTATTCATTCATTCGTTACCTCATTCAAGTGTTTATTCATTCATTTACGCATTCATGTATTTATTCACTCATTTATTTATATTTTCATTTATTCAATAATTTATTCATTCATTCTTTTCCTCATTCATTTATTCATTGATTTATTCTTTCACTCTTTCATTTATTCATTCATTCATTATTTCACTCATTGAGTCACTGAGAAATATCCTTGAAAATCCCGATCAAAAAATTTCATAGCAAAATAGGCTCGTAAGTTCTGGATAAACTTTCTATTTCTACATGTTCTACGTTATAAGAGCTTTCCGATAAAGTTTGTTCCAAGCAAATCGGTCCGTTAGACCAGGATTTATATAGTTTTGAAATTCCCCCGTAAGCTCTGTGTTAATTTTTTGAACTGTTCAAAATTGAACAAAAAATTGTTCAAATCAAAAAGTAAAATATAGAAATGAGATGTCCTCGCCGAGATCTTTCGAATGCAAAAAGAATTTTTCCAATCGGACAATTCGTTCAAAAGTTATTAGGGGGGGACAGACCGACAGACAGACAGACAGACAGACCGACCGACAGACAGACAGACCGACAGACACACTTTTTCCCCATCTCAAAACCCTACTTTCAAATTTTTTATTTTTCAATCTTTATTTAATTACTTCACTTATTTTTGACTTTTCTTGATTTTTAACGATATTTTCACGATACATTAAGCCTTCTTTCATGCTTTATTATTATTTTTTTTTACTTTTACGGGAAAGTAGGCTAAAAAACAGTAGAGATTTTTATCATTGGGTTTTTTAGCAGGTGTTTATCTTTAAAGAGCACAAAAAATTTAGTAAAAAAAGTCTAAATTAAAAAAAGTACAGGCCCGCAAACTGGAGACTCAAAAAGAAAAAGCTGCCCCCTGGTTGACACGATTTCACCCTCCTTGATGAGCTGGGAAAAAAAATTTGGTTGTTTCTTAAAGCGTAGGGATGTAGTTTTTGTTTGATCAGAGCGATTTGCAAAAAAAAAAAATCGCAAAATGGCGGCCATGTGAAAAAAAAAAAAACAATTTCTTCTCCTCAATTTTTCAACTTTGAAAATTTTTTAAAAACAATAGAAATTTTTTTTTCAAAAAAGCTTTGATCAAACGATAGCGACATACATTAAAAAGCTCTGTACCAAATTTGAAGTAAATCGATCCTCTGAAACTTGAAATATCATGTCATCCATTCCAAAAAACCTAGTTTCAAGAGAAACGCGTTTAAAGTTTTGAGTCAAGTTTTGGGCAGTTTAAGTAATTTTATATGATGTTTTATACTTACATTTATTAATCAGGGATTCCTGCACCGTTAAAATATAAGCTCTAGGGTTTCCGCAACGGTCGCATTTTTTGACAACATCACAAAAACTTAACCCTCAAAATGCAAAAATAAAACAAGATAATTTTTATTTTTTTGCTGAATGAGAAGAAAAAAAGAAAGGAAAGAAAAAAAAAGGGTGCGGATCCTTCCGACAGGGAAGATATTCAACAACCACTGTTGGGAGGGAGGAAAGGGGTATCAATGAAGCAGAGCAGATAAAAACCGAACTTCAATAATGAGGGGGGGGGGGGGGGGTTTACAATTTTGTTAAAGATACAAATCCACATTATTTATTAGTCTATATTATCACATCTGTATTCCTCCCATGAAAAAAGATAATAAAATAAAGGCAGATGCACTTGGCACTTGCAGTGCAGGTGTTATAAAGAGAAAATGTTGAAAGAAACGGAAGGAGACCAGATCCGATCCAATAGTTGTCGAGTATTTTTTCAAAGATAAGAACAAAGTATTAAAAGTCCTCTGGTAGCTGGTTTTTTACCTCCAAATAGTTTAATTACTTTACTAGACTCTTCTAGTTTTAAAATTATTATGTAAGCTTCCCCCAAACAGCCTTTTATGGTGCTTGAATAATACATTTATTTTTTTATAAACGTAAAAATAAATAAATGATTTAAATGACACTTTTTGATAAGCATTCTATACGTTTTAAAGCTTTATATTGAAAATAAAAGATTTTGTACGACACAGGGAGCATTCAGGTAGCTAGAAGTTGCCGACGGCTGGCTATGGATTCACTGTGGTCGAAACGGTTTAGTTGCCTAATACAGCTGTAACTTTGAAAAAAATTAAATTAAAAAAAATCCTTTTACAGGCATATTTTTGAAGGTCTAAACTTTGAAAACATGCAAAGAAAAAAAATTGATTTCTTGAAAATTTTAGACGAGAATAACTCCTTAATTGTGATTAAACTACAAATTTAGGCCGATATTTGAACAGGAAACTTTTCGTGACTATAATTTTCCTGTTCTTTGTATGAGGAAGTTTTAAATATAAGTTTAAGATCAGTAAAGCAGTCTTTTCTATAAAAATAATTTTTTTGAACCCTGCTGACACTTGAAAAAGTCAGAAAAGTAACAGAATTGAAAAGGTCACATATAGCGATAAAGAACTGAAAAAGTGGCCAAAAGGGAGCACTAGAAGGCATGTAGTTAAGAAAGAAAGTCAATGATGACATTATCAGAGATGCCAACCTGAAGGGAATAAAATAGGAAGGCAATGAGAGTACAAAGATGACTTGCTGTATATAACACGAGGTGAATAAAAGACTGAATTTACAAACATATACTATGTTATGAATGATATTTTGTCCCTTTTAAAATTATTCAACTAAAAATGTACCTTATCGTGTACTGTCCAGCAGGTGTATAATTTTTTTATAACCTCATACATATTTAACTGCAATCACCATTAACACCTCAAAAACTCATTCCACGTGTCATTCTCACACCAAGATTTATATTTTATTTCTAATGCTGCTTGATTTTTCGAAAACTCATCTCTTCAACTCTTATTACTTTTTTATCTCTAATGTTGATTTTAGTTAATCATTTTAAGGGGGTATTATAGTGTAGAATTTTGCAAAAAAAAAATATTCGAATTTTTTTTTTTTTTCATATTTCCAAAGTTCTATTCAAGAATATGCCATTAAAAGAAATTGTCAAAATTCCTATTATTTCATGAGTTATAGCCGTTTTAGTGAAGTGGCATCGGTTCTGGTCTGATCACTACAAGTCAACAAAAGACGGTAGGCGTTCACAAGTCCCTACGGTTGAATATCCCTTTAACATGATATTGCATAGTATCCCTTTTAAATCTTTATTTAATTGAAGGACATGAGACTTGTTTTGTTAGAATATTCTCCTTTTAGTTTTATTTTAAGTTAGTTTTGAGCCATCCTTCATATTAACCTTCGCAGTTAGTATTTTTAATGAAGGTTTTATACACATATTAAAATCTTAGATGTTATGGGAATCACGATTTTCCCAGAGGCTTTTGCAGCGAGTCGAGACGAAGCACGTATCGAGCGCTCTGAACTCCTGACTTCAGAGGCGTCAAAGGAGGGTAGAACTGCTCATCTTCACCAGAGAACATCAAAAAATGAGCATTTTGAAGTAGATTAAGGTTTCTTATATGCAGCAGGAATTGCCGAAAACTTCTCAAAACTTTGAAAGTGTTTTTCTCGAAACTACTTTTTTTTGAGCTGGCGGTAAGGATATCTCAAGTTTACATGGAGCAATTTACTTCAAATTTGGAGGAATGTTCTTTATACAACCCTTTATTGTGTGAACCTTGCCTTAAACTATAACTTTTCATTTAATATTTTTAAAAATTCGAAATTTTAAAAAAATGTGCAAAAAAGAAAATTTTCTTTTCAAACAGCTGCCACTTTGTAAAAAAAAAAAAAAAAAAAACTTGTCCAAGGTTCATTTGATAGCCGCATCCATAATAATTAAGAATCCTTCTGTTTTTTATTTTTCAGATCACCAGGAGGGTTGGAATAATGCACGATATGACACCCTCTTTTTTTTGGACCCCTCCCCCCATTTTGACTGCTCATAACCCTGTCAATTTTAACTTATTTTTTTGGGGTTAATTTTTGTGTGTAATAATAAAACATCAATAAACAAATGATAATAAAATGCATGATAAAAATATCTTTTATTTCCTTTGAACAGACCGGACAAAAACCGGACGAAATTCATGCCGGCTACACTAGTATACCGCCTTAAGTAATCAGGTTCAGTACCTATAACTCCAAGAAATCAAAACACAGCACCTTATAAAATTCCTTATCTCATACAAAAACTCTACGTCTAACTATTATTTGGAATATTTAATCAAAAACCAAATGTAAATGCTTCAATCTTCACCATTAACTACAACATTGTCGCCATTTCGCTTTCGTGCATAAACGTAAAGTAAAATGTACTGTACAGGGTCTTTCTATAGTCACACAGATAGGCTGTGGCTACTCCCTGTCATTGTGAATGAAGGAGCGTTTACAAAAATGGGGATGCCGCTCGGCTGCAGAAATGGAAGGTGCTTGTTAGCAAGCGGGAATGGTGGTTGGTTATGAATACATTGATCAAATCTTGGAATTGAAATAAAAAAGCTAGAATGCAGAGAAAAAAAGCAAAAAACAGACTTTTTTGTCCTGAAATTGTACCCCAGGAACTGCAATGGTGTGGTTTTAGTGCAATCATGTCATAAATGATGAAATAAAATTAGAAGAACCAGGCCAAATCAAAACTTGATCACCTTACCCTCAGAAGGAGCCCACAAATTTCCTTCTGTAACATTTTTTCTTCTTTTTCGATCTTCTATCTTTCTTCCTAGATGAGAATGAAATATAAGCAGATGAAGTTTTAAAATTTTACTGAAAAGAAACATTTAAAATGAATATTCCCTGTCAATTAAAAAATAGTTTTCACTTTATAATGAAATGTTCATTCTCTTTCCTGCTGTAGTTATCAAACTGACCTGGATAGAACGCCATGAGGAGATAAAGACTCTTCCATCATTCTTCTCCTCTAGGACATAAGATAAGAACAGATTTAAAATAATATCCGAGTTGGATGCGCTACACCTATTTAATGGATCTTTCCTTCATATCCTAGGAGACATAAAGACTGAGACTCTCCTGGCTTTAGTCCCAGCCCTGATCAACTAAGACTGCAGCTATAGCATGGTAGATGATATGTTTCTTAGCTCATAGGGAGCGAGAATAGATACTATGATTAACTTGTTTAATGTATGCCAAGTATTAATCACATACAGATCACATCTTTATAGCTATATGGTCGGCAAGCAAGTACAATTCATCTTCATGACTCATGCCTAATCACTTATTTTTTGCACTGGTTATTGATTCTGCACCAGTAGCTTTCCTCATTTTCAATTTGAAGTTTGCATGAAAAGACTAAAATAAACTGGACTAGCTTTTAATTATTTTAATTTTGTATTTTCTTTCTATATACAGATCCAGCAAAATTTTTGTTGATCCAAATTTCCATACCTTAATTTAAAAAAATTTGGATATAGTTAATGTGAAGTATATTTGCAAAACTTACACAAATGAGCGATTGCTCGCCAAGTGTGATTAACCCTTTTTTATAACTTTTTTCATTTTTTCTCTCTGTGTTGATTCTTCTGTTGTGTGTCTTCGTCTAATAAACATGTTGTCTTTGTGAAGTTTGATCTCATTAATTCTACTGTGTTATGACCCCTCAGTTAGAATAAATGAGGAATGAATAGAAAATTTATAGACATAATATACAAATTTGCAACTAGCAGATAATTTTGATTCTAGTTTAATTAATTATTTTTTTCTTAATACCCCTTCCCTTCACCCATAACTTGATACATAACTTACTTTGTTTGGCATCTTCGACAGTAAACATTTTAAAAGCAGGAACGTTTGATATTTTGCTCTTGTCAACTGCATGTCCTAGAAATATGGCAACTAAATACATTAGAGGAGATATCTCTTCCCTGTCCAAATTCATATGAGTAGTAATTCTATAAGCAAAAGAGAGGAAGCAGAATAGCAAATTAAAAAAAGAATATTTCTTCTAAAGAGTACTTAATTATGGCAGGAAAATGTGCCTGATATCATCATACTTCAGTAGGTACTACTGTGCCTTGCTTTTTATTTTTTTTTCCCAGAGCAAAAACAAAATACCCAGCTAAAGTGGCCAATCCACATGAACCAGTGGCGTAGCTAAGTGGAAGTAGTGGGAGCAGCCTGCCCCACGTTGTGGGAAAAGATACACTTTAAAAGACTCTATAGAATGATACAAATGATTAAAACTGGATAATTTTGCATCAACGCAACAAAGCGTTTCCTTTCAAAAATACATTCTAAGTGTTCTTAATTGCTAACAAAACTGCTGCCACCAATAAATTTTAAATATTATGATGCCCATAATACTAATAAAAAAATACTTTGTTTATTTGTTTTTTTATTCACTTAACCCGATAGAATGCACAGGGGTCATTTTATGACCCCAAGCTATATCCAAATTCCAATTCCTAGAAAACTAGCCACCTGCGCATTCCTTTCTTATCACTACCTGAGTTTCTCCCCCCAATCTACCTTTTGTTAGTGTTTTGAAAGTATTTCAGGCATTTTCACGCCCTCAATACCAGCATAGAAAAGTAAAACAGGCAAAAATTGATGAAATTCAGAACATATCTGGACCTATCTTTAAATATAATACAAAGACTGACAATATCCAAAGTTCATCCAAAGGAACTGTTACGCCCATTGTAATGTAAGGTATCACTTATATGAAATCAACTAATCCTCAGAAAACATTAGCAACTACATAGAAATGATGACACTCCATGAAGAAGGCAAATCAGAAGAGAGTAGAAATGATAGTGATGATACTGATAGTGACAAAGACAATAATAATAATATGGTGATGGGAGTTCTCTCCCTTTTTGGACTATACCTGTTCTTGATAACATTTGCATTGAGATCATAATGAAAGAAAGTGATCCTAAAGAAAGAAAGTGAAAAGAGAGATGAACCATTTGAAATTGCATCTAGGCACGAATTGAAAACAAAGGTTGATGTTTGACATCTTTCAGTAGATCTTTTTTTAAGGATGTGCCTAATGGTTGTTATGTATTCAACTCAACTTATGGTCTCGTGCATGAATATACATAGAGCGAACGAGGCACAAATAGCCAGTTTTGGATTTGGACTCATTAAAGTTATGTTTTGATATAATATCTGCCTGTTCATTTAAGTGATTGAATTTACATACCGAATTGACTTGAATGATTAGAGCACATTAAAGCAAGGCATGAAACAATGGTGAAAAAATTCGGAGGACATGAATGGATTAATCTAACCGACTTCTAACCACCTGTATTGTTTTTGCTGCTGTTTGTTTGCTGCCAACTGTAGTGTCGATACAAAAGCTGCATTTGTGAGTCAGGGCTCGGCGCACTTTGGAGTCTTGAAAATGGTGAAAAAAGTAACCACAGCTTTAAAAAAAGTGACCAAAATAGTGACCATTAAAATGTAACCTTGTGTGTGTGTTTTTTCATTTAAACTAAATATAACTTGAAAAAGAGCAGTTTCGACATCTTTTGAAAACTAAACCTGAATAAATAGAGCTTTTACCCAACTTAAAAAAAAAAAAAAAATTCATAGCCTATTCAAAAATACGAATTTTTATACCTGTAACTATCTTCATAAATACCTTTTTCAAAACCCATAAATCGCTAAGAGTGAGAGAGACAAAAGTTATTTCTTTTAATTAATTTCTTTCTCAAATTGTTACTTATTTAAAAATATAAATGAATAAATATTTATTCAAATTGGCAGAAATTTCAAATTTTAATTTATGTTCAACACTGAATAAAATTTATTTTGCAAATGCTCGTTTTTAAATTTTTTATATACTTGTTTAAAGATTAGAAAATTCCACTTGATATAAATCTAAATTTGATATTTTATCAAAATTATTCAGACTGAAATTACTGTGTTAGTCTTCTGTACCATTGTAGGAAACAAACCGTTTGATTATTCGATACTGTTTTTGTAATTTCATGGTAGTAACAAAATCCAAGAAAAATTCCCTGATTCAGCTCCAAAAAATTAACTGATTTTATAATTTTAGTTGTGATACGTTTAGTTGTGAGTTAATAATTTTAGTACACGGTATAACTGTCATACATAATGACAGTATGAGTGGCACAATCAGAAAAATTCTTTACGGGGTCAATATTTTTTTTTCCTACCTGAACTTTGTGTGCAATTCCTTTTTTTTGGGAGAGGGGGGGGGGGGAGAGGGATGGAAATAAAAAGAGGTCATAATGTAATTTTCTGAGCAATATTTTATAGTAATCTGCGACTGCTAAAAATTTTTCAGATCTGAAGTTTTTTTTTTTTTTTTAAGAATTTAGATTTCCCCCTCCCCTGCATCATTATTTAATGATTTCTTGACAAGAATATAAGTTAATTTTTTCAAAACTGCGTATATTCTTTTCGTTGAGAAATCCACTTCAAAAATTTTCTTTTGTGATTGTGACAGTTAGTTCGGGAATGGGGGGGGGGGGATGAAAGAAAAGAGAAATTAAGCTAATTTTCTGAGTGATATAATCTGCAACTGCCAAAAATTTTTTGTTTCTATTCTAATTTAAATATCGTTTAATTTTCTTAGGATTTTCTCTTCTCGAGTAAAATAAAATTAAAAACAATTAAAATTATCATTCTAGATGGGGGGAGAGGTCAAGGGCTCTCTAGGCCTCCCCTTCTGGTTGCACCACACTGCAATATCAAACCTTAACTTCGGCGCACTCGAGGCCGGCGCCAAGCTGAATTACAAAATACGACCAAAAATAGCGGACTTGCAAGTCCAAAAATGGCAGACTTACAGAACCAAAAATGGCGGATACGCGGAAGCTTCAACCCTAGCACACGTATTTTTATGCAAAATTGCAATGTTTTCTTAACTCATAGATAGACAAAGTAACTTTTTTTGGTTGCTCTGCCAGAGAAAAGGCAAAAAAGTGAAAATAGTGACCAACTTTTTAAAAAAAGTGAAAATAGTGACCAATTTTTGAAAAAGTGACTAAAAGTAACCAATGCAAAAAAAAAGTGACTTTTAGTGAAAAAAGTGACTCGCGCCGACCCCTGGTGAGTTGAAACTAAATCCTAAAGTAGCCAATTTTGAAAAAACAAACAAACATCTGGAAAATCATCAAAAGTGGAAAATTTTAGAAGTGAGGCTAAACTTACACAAACCAACAGATGACACAACCTTGAAAGTAATGGATACTGAGAAACAAAAGTGGAAGAGACTTTAATGAAGCATATTGGATATAATTTTGTTTTTTTGCAAAACAAAATGTACCATTTTGTGAACATGATGAAGAACAAGGATCTCCAAAAAGCAACTTTTTGGAGCTAGTTAAATTACATTTAAAGAATCATGTAGTACTGAAAGACCACAACTTAGACTTAGAAATTTTTTTGAGGCACCAAGCTTGTCAACAAAAATATAGCTGCAAAATGTTTCAGTGATAAGTTCTATAGCACATATACATATCGATACCTTCATTCTAATACCACGTATTTGAAAATATCAAGATTTACAGGAGAGGGGAAAAACCACCTGTTTTGCCAAGATGTATATTGATACGAGTTTTTACTTAAATTAAAATAACTCTGTGAATAGTATTTTCTGTAACAATGTATTGGAAGGAATAAGTAGAGCGCTATAAGCTTAATAATAATCCCTCAACACCTAAATTTCCCCAAAAATTCTCATACGTGGTATTAGAATGAAGGTATCAATATATATATTTCATAAACAGAGCAAATGTCTGAAGTGAATCCTTATGCAAAAATTTATAGTAAAAAGCTAAAAAGGGGAAAATTGAAAAAAAAGTTTTCTAACCTTTTCTTTTTCAATAGGAAAACTGCTGCTGATCTAAGAGATGAAATTTTTAGAAAGATACAAAATGACGGTTTAGATATTACAATGTGTTAATCTTAAAGCTACTTTGTTTTCAGCAAACATCAAGAAATTGTTGGATTTAAGGATGTTCCTGAACACCCTAGAATTTCAACGTGCTTTCAGGCCAACAGAACATTTTTCCCAGCGGCGGACTGGCTATGCGGGCATTCGGGCAAATGCCCGGTGGGCCGGTCCAACCTGGGTCGGTCGCAAAATATCTATCTTTTTTTATAAAGTATACAGCTTGTACAATGTTCATAAAAAAACGGGGACCAAAACTTTGCCGTAACCCGGGCTTCAGAGAGTGCAATGCAGCAATGGGGCAAAATCTCTAGGGTCTGGACGTTGGGCCACAAGGGGGGGGGGGGGCAGAATTTCTCAGGGCCGTTTGGTCCCTTATAGACAACCTAAACGGCTGCCTGAGGAGCAAAAATGACTATGTTTTAATTTTTAATTTTAAAAATAAATAAAATACATCAGTTTTGCGCTTCAGGCTACCGCCTAAGTCGCCTATATGGACGAGCCCTCGGGGCTGGCTTGAGAAATTCTCAGGGCCGGCTCGTCCATATAGAAAACCTAGGCGGCCGTCTGTTATGCAAACTTTTGAGAGCCGCAAAATTGATGTTTTTAATTTTGAGCAGTGCAGGCGGGGGAGGCTAAGGCGGTCGCCTCACGGCGCAACGCCCTAAAGGACGGCAGCTATTAACAGCTAATTAACATATTACGTATTATTGCCCTTCTATGGTAAATAAGAAAAATTAATATATCTTGTAGACACTTAATATTATTCAAATACATATCTACATACTTACTGACAATATTTTTAATCCCTACAAGCTACAAAATACGTCCCTGAGAATTTCTCAATCCAGGTGATGCAAATTCTCAGGAGCGGCCCCAGAGAATTTCTCTCCGGCCAGTTGTCCCAGCTGATTGTCTCACTGCGCAACGCCTTAAAGTGCGGCGACTGTTAACAGCTAATTTATATCTTGAAATTCTTGAATCTCTTGAATTTCTAGAATTGAATTGTCCTCCTTCAACGTGTAACTCATTGGGGTAGGGGGGTATCATAGGGCTATTGTTAACAACGGAACAACTATCAACTTGGTCAAAAACATTTAAATATTTGTATTGATTTGGTTCAAAAACTTCCTCTAAACATGAGTGGAACTATCTATAACTAGTTTTATAGTTATTTTTCTATTGATGAATTCTTCTAAAAGTTTGGTACATCTGTTATACATTTTAAAACTTCAGAGCAGTATAAATTGCCGTTTAAGTGTAAGTAAAAAACAAAATAAGTCTCAAATTTTAAACAATTTGTGCACAAAATCGTGGTATCTTTTGAAAAATCGCAGATTTTAGGAAACAGCTTTAAAAATCGAACGAATTCACGAAGTGACAAACTTGCACCCCTAATCGTACCACTTTCCTAGCAGTTTCTCCCCTAAATACTCGCAAGCCCGAGCCCGCCCGAACCTGAGATGATTTTATAAAGTACATCGATTAAATGTAGGCTTTTTGTTGCTATCGCAATTGGTTCTAATGATTTTCTTTTAATTTTAAGAAAAGAATATATATATTTTTAAACTATCATGAAATGCTCCAGTTGAGATTAAATTCTGGTGAGCTAAAATGCATGAAAAATGTTGGAAAATCTTTGGTTTGGCAGCACTTTCGGGAAGGTTTTGATTCGCAGTCGAATTTAAAACTAGAATATATTCAGTGCAACTCTTGCAGTTACGAGACCTACTAATATTAAAGATGGGTCTCTAGTTTGGGGAAAATTGAAAATGAAAGTGGACACACACAAGACTAGCAAAAAAACATTATTATTAGAATTTAAAAAAGGAAGCTGGAAATAGCTTTCAAATGCAAGCAATCCGAACTTTTAACAATAAATTCATCTAAACTAGAATCTTTCCCATGACTGTTCACAATACTCCCCTTATAGTTTAATAACAATTTTATCAGCAGCCCCTTACTACGTTTCATGCCCAGAGGGGAAGAAAGGCCCTTTTATGACTTCTTTCTTTTAAGAAGGTGCTTTCAAGCACCACAGGGGATTGCGTTAATTGCTCTCCACTTTCAACTTTTAACCCCAATCACTACTGACCATTCAATAATAACGCCTCAGCTGCATATACAGAAACAGATGCGCAGAACACGAAGATGGGAGATAGTGGGAGATAAAATGATCGAGCTTCTTTTCTCAATCTCTCCTATCCCCTAACAAATGGTACTGTAGCCATAAAAAGGCTATTTTCTCACGTTCTTTAAGCATAAACTATTCTAATTTAAATGGTTTTTCCCCCAATGGTCGTTTATTTTGCCTGTAGGTTGTTGTATGAATATTTTACCATGAGCTCGAGCCCACCCACTTTCCTCTCGTGAAAGCTGTATCCACCACCTCCACCCCTTATGCATCGGTGGGTCGGTCTGTCCAGCGAATTTTTTTTTTTTCTAGAATTCCAACCCAATATATTTAGGGAAGTGCATTGAATGAGAAGCAATATTGAAGCGTGCATAAACCTATTACAAGCTTTTTTAATTCGAAAGAGAAAATTGATAGTGATTGTTATAAAGAGGGAAAGTTGATGTCCTCTGAAGAAGTACAATCTTGCTGAATCAGAATTAGTTTCACTAGACAGTTCCTGAAGGTAATTTTATTTTTGCCGTTTTTAGCACTAATGCATTACCTAACAAGAAGTTCCGTCCAGAACTATACGAGCCTACTATCCATTAAAAACCAACTTCAAACTTATAATCCAGCTATCTCTCTTTCTCATTTAGCTTTAGTTCTATTTACTTCAAATAGTTTTTCAACGGTTAATACATATTCATTCACTCATCATTCATTCACTCATTAATGTATTTATTCACTCATTTATTTATTTTAGAATTTATTCACTCATTTATTTATTTTAGAATTTATTCACTGATTTATTTATTTTAGAATTTATTCACTCATTTATTCATTCAAAAATATCCTTAGAAATCCCGATGAAAAATTTTATATGAAAATAGGCTCTCTTAGTTCCGATTGAACATCGTATTTGTACATGTTCTACGTCATAAAATCTTTCCGATGAAGTTTGTTCCAAGCAAATCCGTCTGTTAGATCATGATTTATATAAGATTGAAAATTCCCCGTAGGGGTTATGTTAATTTTTTTTTTAACTGTTCGAAAATGAATAAAGGTTGTTCAAATCAAAAAATCTTTTACTCTGAGAGCTTCTTCCAGTAAGCTTGTTCATAGGAGCTTGGATCCTACGCCCAGAGTTCACATAATTTGCCAATAGGCGCTATGTTGAAATTGTTTGAACTGTTCAAAATTAAGCGAAAAAAATGGGCAAATCAAAAAGTCAAACGTAGAAATGAGATGCCCACGCCGAGATCCTTTCGATTAAAAAATAAAATATTTCGAATCGGACAAATCCTTCAAAAGTTATTGGGGGGGGGGGGGGGGCAGACAGATTGACAGACACACATTTTCTCCATCTCAAAAGCATACTTTCAAATTTTTCATTTTTCAGTCTTTATTTAATTACTTACACTTATTTGAACTTTTTCTTTATTTTTAACGATATTTTCACGATACATTTAGCTTTCTTTCATGCTTTATTAATTTTGTTTAAAGCTTTGACGGGAAAGTAGGCTATAAATGATAATGGGGAAAAAGTTATCAGTTGAGATTTAAAATAGTTCTATGTTCTATGTGACAAAAATTTTCATTCCTGTAAATTCGTTAAGTTTGGTAAGTTTTATTTTTATTTTATTATATTATTATTATTATTTAGTATTATTATTATTATTTTGTTAAAGGTATTCTTGTTTTATTGCATATTTAACTTTCTGTATTAGCAATTTTTTTAAACATTTGGATTGACTTAACAGTTTTATTCTTTCCATTGTATTCACTCAGACTGGAGATTCAGAAATTGTCTTGTTCGTTAACCACCTTCTTTCCCAAGACACGTAAACTTGATCAGTGTTTATTTTTAACATAATATTGTATTTTTCGCTTGTATTTTCCCCTAAAGCAGCTACAGTTCAAGTTAAATTCTGTCTGAAGCGAAGATTATATGAAAACGTAAATCAGATTGTTTTTAAGTTGATAAATATGTTTTTTTCCCTTCAGTTTTCACTTTAAAATGAGTCTAGTTAGAAACTCCATTTATAATAATTTTTTAATCATTAATTCGACTAATTGTTTTCGTAAAATTAACTGCGAGAAATCGACCTTCCTCCAGAAGACCTCCTCCCCCCCCCGAAATTGGGGTCTAGCTACGCCACTGTTTTTGGTTATCGTATACACTCGCCTATAAGTCATGAAATTATCACAAAAAACAAAGTTGGAGTTGGCTTACATTCGAAGGCAAAACATCGAAAAACCTAGACTTTTCCGGATATTATTTTAATCTCTTAACAATAAAAGAAAAGAATTCCAGTAATTTGTGAAAAATTTTATATTCTCTAGTTACTTAATTGCAGTAAAAGATCAGACGATCGGGAAAATGCGAGAAGCGCCGAATTTCAATTTCGCGAATGTTCTGTATCACGAGAAAATTAGAGCTTATTTTTAAAAAATAAATGTAATAAAACAACAAGAAATAAAAAAAAAATTAACGATATTAACTCACAATTAAAGCAACAATTGATAACACTCTAATTCTAATCGCAAAAACACCCTTTTCAGAAAATAGAGAAATAACTTCGAACTGCACATTTCCGATCTTAAACATGTTCATTGCATATTATTTTCCTTCTTTTTAAAATGACATATTTCCAAAAATAAAAAAAAACACTGCAGGAAATATTTCCTGATTTTTTTTTTTTTTTTTTGAAGAAGTTCCGGATTTTGGGTCTTTTGAGATTCCGAATTCGGGGTCCTATACTGTACTACGTATCATTACACTTTCGTGCTGAATAAAAAAAATAACTGTCGCGTGAACATTTAATATTTTAATACATATCGACATATTTACTGACAATATTTTTATTTCCTGCAATCTGCAAAATACCTGCCCTCCCAAGGGCCGGTCTGTTTGAAATATGCCCTGGCCGAATTTTCTTCCCAGTCCGCCCCTGATTTTTCCATTTGTGTTGCAACAACAAGAATTATACACTGATTTTGATCTGCATTCACTGATTCTACAAGACTTGGCACAAAATAAATGTAGTAATGTTTTAAGTATTTAAAAAAGTACATTTTAAATAAATTGCTTGGGGACTGTAGCAAATATGAACAAGATGCCACTGATTCAAACATGCCTTTTTTGCAAAGAGTCAGACAAAACAAAATAGAATTTGACTTTTCAAACTGGTTTTATGTAACTGCAATCCTAAACTATTTTACATATGTGCACAAATTCGAGAAACATGAAAAACAAAGCAAGGTTATCTGTCAGAAATGCATTATTTAAAAAAAAATGATTCATCCAGGTAAGAAAACTTCTGTAAATTAAATCTCCAAAAAAATATGCTTACATTGGGAGTAAAGTTGGCGTTTGTGAACATGGATACTTGCAACAGGCATATAACAATCTCGTCCAATCAAGGAAAACTCCCTGAGCGTTAAAATATGTCAGAAAAAGAGATGAACCTTCTGAAAATGAAGAAAAAAAAACTACTCTAGTAATTTGATGCATGACACTGACCAAAAAATTAAAAATTGTAGAGCACTAATAAAATAACAAATCTATGTTTGTTCTAAAATTTTTCATTTCTCTCATTACCAAAACAGAATTACCTGAAGCCGAAGAATGTCATTTACATCCTCTCAACAAACATACTTTAATTGAAAAGTTACCGACAGGGTATCAAACCCAGGCTGCTATAGCGTGCTGGCATCATAGTAGACATTTATGGAAAGCCGTTTTTCTCTACATTGCTGATAATGTACCAGATGTAACATAAATGTGTGAATACTTTTAAAATTTAAAGAAATTAGTATATTGCAGTTGATTTGCCACAAAGTTCAAGGAGTTTTTTTCAGTACGGAAAAAAAAAAAAAAAAAGAAAACATTTTGCCAACAGAGCTGCACTCGAGAAATCACAGAATTCCACTGAAAACAATTTATTGATAAGCATTATTGTACCTGTACGATTAGCCAACCATTATTACAAACAACATCTCACCAAACAAGAAAGAACACAGTTAACTGCAGCATCCAACATATCTGAATGGATGCCAGATATCTTAAAGGGGGAATTGAGTTTTTCAGCTGCCCTGAAGAATTTAATTCTCGGCTGCTCAAATTTCTGTACATTCTGGATGTGATGTAATTCCAGAACTAAAATATAACTAGCGTTAAATTTGATGAGCGAGGTGAACCTTCATTTGTATAGTGACAGATTATTAATTTGTGGGATGAGTACTACAACTACGTAACTACAATTCAGTTGTTTTGAGGACAACTCAAATTAATGATCTTTTTAATACTTTTTGGGGAATGTGAGGACCACAACAGCCTACAAGAGTGGAAAATAGTTATATTAATCTTTTCTTAGAGTTGCATGTCAAATATTTTGAATTAGTAGTTAAACTACACTTTATATACTAACCAATTAAAAATTATATTTGTCAGAACATCATAGAAATCATAGCAAGGTCTTAATTGCATTTTATAATAAAATAATAATGATGATGATAATAATAATGGTTGAATGTTGAAATTATTTTTATTTTTCGCATTTATCAAAATAATTTAAAATTCAAGAAGAATAACTTATGTAAAAGTAAATTATTTTGAAACACAAGCAAAGGTATTTCTATGCATGTATGAGAATTCAGATTCCATTGTTGATTCACGTTAAAAGGTAATTGCTTTTATTTAAGTGTCATTATTACTGTTTTTGCAGAAGCAGAAACCAAGAACTTTATGAAATTAATATTACATGCACAGTACCCTGCTGCACAATAAAATCACATGATAATAAAATCAGTACTCTGAAAATCAATATGTGCAATAAAATGACTTGCTCAATGAAATTAGAATCACAGGTTAATAAAATGAAAAAAATTCTTTTTAGAAGAAAAGTGTAGAACATTTGACCTATGAAAAATCAAATGACTGTTGTCCAATGAAATAATCATTTTTGAAAAATCAAATGACTGTTGCCCAATGAAATAATCATTTTTGAAAAATCAAATGACTGTTGCTCACAGGTTAATAAGATGAAAATTTTAATTTCTAGAAGAACACTGTACAACATTTGACCATGTAAGCAAGATAGTTTTTAATTATTGGAGTTCTTTTTACCTCTTCCCCATTAATTTCTTGCATTCAGTACATTTTTAGTAACAGTTAGGGAAGATTAGAAAGAAAACTGCTTAGAGAACTAGAGAGAGAAAATTTATCTTTGACATGCATACTCAAGGGCTCCCACCGCCCTTAACACAATTTGTAGCAGCTTTCGGAGCAGGTAAAATGTCCTTTTTGTATCAGTTTGGAGCAGAAGAATTTAACTTTTGAATCAGTTTGAAGCAGAAGAAATCTACTTTTGTATCAGTCTAGGAGCCGAAAATATCAACTTTGTACCATTTTTGGAGGATTTTTTTCTTTATTTTTTAAATATCAAATGGCTGTTTTAAGCAATGTTATTTTCATACATCAAGGGTAAGAGCAGTTTCAAGTCTTCAAAATGATAGGAAATGTAAACGTCAGTCATCCTTTAAAAACTGGATTAGATTATTTCAAAAACTGGTATATTTTTATATTTCTTAAGAAATTATTCATAATCTAATCAAAAAGTAACACTAATTAAACTTAAAACCCTTATAAAGGTGCTTTTCAATACTTTTCTCAAGAAACGGATTATTTAAAAAAATTTTTTTGCTGTTTTTTTCTTTAAATAGTTAAGAATAGCTGGAAGAAAGCTTAAAATTTTTTTTCTTTTCAAAAATCATTGCATTCTCTCTTTTTTGTTTAATAGCTAAAAAACTATTATTTCAAGAAAATAAGTAAAAATTAACTAATATGAAAGGTTCAACTATTTTAAACTATTTATCATTAATTAAAATTTGATTTTTAAATGGTTATTTATTTAGGCATAACCATTCTGATTATAGTAACAGTAAAATTTTGAATGAATTAAATATAATTTCATATTTTATCAAAAAATATATTTGAAGTCGATCCTATTTTCTACCTGCAGTAATATTTATTATTTTTCTGTTTAAGAAATATTCATTTAAATTTCAATCCTAAATACTCACTTTTAGATCCCGAATTTAGCTTTGGAAGTAATTAATGGCGCTAAAAGTAAATTGCCGAGTTTCATAATTTTGCAGCAAGAAAATTCAAGAATCAAATTATATTTTTCAGTTCTATAATAGAAAGGCAAAATGTATTTTTTACTATATGTTGATAATTTAATGTCTAATGATTAATTTTTTTTAAACAATTTATCTTTACATCTTGCAAAAATTGTGTAATAGTTACAATTAAATTTTAAGAGTCCTAGGGTTACAGCAATTGAATGCTGAAAAAAAACTAAATCGAATTAAAAGAAAAAGGAAATGCATTAAATTGAATTAAAAGAGAAAGGATAATTTCATAACTTTCAAATCTAGTTTAAAAATTTGAACTTGAAGCAAGAGTACTTTTTTATGAGGTCGTTTATCCACAACAAAATTTCTATTTCTTCTAATAATATTGCTTACCATATTTGCTAAAGATGATCAATTTTTTAAGATACACATGCTTTTTTTAATGATTTTCTAACTTAACTGTGATTTTTTACTTATTTTGTTCTTGATATTTATGTTTTATCTTTTTTAGTTGCATGTGGTTATATGATATAGATTACAGAGAGAAAAGAGTATTGAGAAAAGAAAAAAAAAGCTGCAATTCAATGTTTAATTTTACAGCGTTTGAAAGTCTACCTCTAAACACTTTCGGGAACAAATATATATTTTCAAACAATGTTTCTATTTAAAATAAACATACATTTTATTTATTTAATTTGAGAAGAAACATTATAAATAGTTGAAATGAAAAAAATTCGCTTTTTGTAGCGGATGCAAAAAGATTGTAGAACGTATGTGCTCCTTTGCTTGCACGTGGAAAGTAGGCTTAAGGAATTTTAAAGAATTGTTATAATGGAGCAGAAATTTTTTAAACCTCTTTCTGTTATTGATTTTTCACATTGATTAGTATTTCCTAAACATTAGAAAACACAATGTGCACTGAGGAAAAACGCTAAGTTTATTTTTTTCACGTTCCATGAAATTGCAAACTTTATCTATTTCAAGAAAAACTTACTAAATCAAATGTTTAACATAAATAGTGATAAGAGGAATGATTTTTCTCTCTATAATACTAAATAATATTAGAAATCGTCTCACTGTTTCTTCTACAAGTGGTGGGATGCATCACTCAATTGTGCTCAATTTTCTCATCCATATTTGATGTTCTTAATAGAGAGTAGTAGGGCTCGACCGATGGCATTTTTTGGCCGATGGGCCGATGCCGATTGTTCCGAGACCGGCCGATGGCCGATTATTCTCCTCTTCCATCGGCCGATGGCCGATGGGAAAAATAAAGTCGCTTTAAACCATTAAAACGTGTAAAATGCTTGTCAAGAATGTTATTTTAAACATTCATTTATTTTTATGTTTATAAAAACTAAGGCTCGACCGATGCATCGGCCTCGCCGATGCATCGGCGCCGATTGTTCAACAAAGTTGCCATCAGCCATCGGCATCGGCGGCAGAAGTTAACTTTAGATAAACATCGGCCCATCGGCCTTAAAAAACATCTAAAAGCCGATGCAAGGCCGATGTTTTTCGCAGGGACAACTTTCCAGAAAACATTCTGTCTTTCACTTTATTTTTTTCTCCATGGCTTAATTTCTATTTCCATACAATAACAGGCAGCACATAATTTAAAAAGAAAAAAACACAGAAATAATGTTATTCTACAAAGTATTTGATAAAAAATTCGGAAAACTAGTTTAAGCGATCGCTGCCCAAAAACCTTCATTATTAAAATAGTTCTCTTTGAGCAGAATGCTCGCGAAATGGAATATGTTAAAGTAAAAGTCATAGAAGCGTCTTATGAGTGCTATTTGTTTTCGCACTAGGTTAGTTGCCTCATTTTTGTCCGTTTTCTTTTAATAATGACTTAGTGCATTAGATGTCATTGTGCAATAATATTATACCATCTGCTTTTAGTTTGTCATGCTTCTTATTATTCCAAAATTGTAAACAATAAAAAGTCAACTCAATCAAAGTACGAAAATAATTTTAATTTTTACCAGCGTAAACTTTTTTCTCTTTGCGTTTTTTTTTTTTTTTTGCTTCTTCGATCCCACGTGTTACAGTTTTTCTATAATTGTGGAGCAATCTTGTTTCATCTGCTTTTGGTGTGCGGTTGTTCTCATTATTTCATTTTTAGTTTCTATTATAGAAAAGATTGGTCAAAAATAAGAAAAAAATTTAAAGTATAAATATTTATTGATCGAAATTTCATGTGTCCAAGTTCGAGTTGAATTTTCAAAATGCGAGTTCACGTGACAACCTTAATAACTTTAATAACATCTTAATAAAAATGCTAAAATTACTTTATTTTTAAAGATTGATCAAAGCATATTTTTTTTTTTCAAAATACATCTTAACATTTTTTATGCGATAATAATTTTAATTTTCCCCGTTTATACTTTGTTTTTTTAGCTTCTTTGATGCCACGTGTTAGACAGTTGACAGTTTTTCTGCTATTGTACAACAATCTCGTTCCCTCTGCTTTCAGTTTAGAATATTTCTTGTACAACATAGAACATATTGATAAATTATGAATCAATTTTTCAGTATAAATGTTTATTGATCGAAATTTTATGTGTCCAAGTTCGACTTGCAATTTTCAAAATTTTAATTCTTTAAAAACGAGTTTGGGATACAGGGTGGAACAATACCTTAATAAAAATGCTACAATTTCATTAATTTCCAAAATTGTCAACGTATATAAATATATATATTTATATATATATATTTTTTTTTTTTCAAAATACATCTTAATTTTTATAAACGATCACGTGTTTTCAGAAGATTATTTGTCAACAGAAAACTGCTGGTGCTCAAAATATTGGTTTATTTCGGTGACCTTACATATTGTGCTCATGAAAATATAAAGAACATGTCAAGTATTTCAGAGTAATTTTCAACTCACAAGAAAAAAAAATCTAATAAGATTAGTTCTTAAGACCCAGCATTCATTTGTAATGACAAAAAGATCTCAAGTCTATGTTTTTAAAGCAATATTCAGCATTTCTTGGTTATAAACAAGGGATAATACTGCGAGCGAAATTTTTTAATATTTATTTTTATTTCAGAAAAAGAGCTTAAAATAACTTTTTTAATGAAAAATAAACATGTAATCGTTCCCGCTTTTTTTTTTAAAACGGGGGGGGGGGGGGGGGGTATCATGAAAAAAATCTGAGAGGAGGGGGTTGACAGTTTCGTTAAAAATACAAACATACATTATTTGTTAGTCTGTGTCATAATATCAGCATTCCTCTCCATGAAAAAAAATAAGAAATTAATGGCAGCTGCACTTGGCATTTGCAGTGCAGGTGTGATAAAGAGAAAATGTTGAATGAAAGGGAATTAGACTCGAGCCGATCCAATAGATGTTGAGTATTTTTCTTTTGCAAAAATAAGAAAAAAGAATTAAAAATCCTCTGATATAGCATTTTTTAATTTTTTTAACCTCCAAATAGTTGTATTACTTTACTAGAATCGCGAGTGATTCTTTCAGTTTTAATTACTATGTAAACTTACCCCAAACAGTTTTACGGTGCTTGAATAATGCATTTATGTTTTTATAAACATTAAAATAAATAATAAATGATTTAAATGACATTTTTGACAAGCATTCTACACGTTTTAATGGTTTAAGGCGACTTTTTTTTCCATCGGCATCGGCCATCGGCCGACCTCGGAACAATCGGCATCGGCCCATCGGCCAAAAAATGCCATCGGTCGAGCCCTAATAAAAACATAAATGCATTATTCAAGCACCATAAAACTGTAAGGGGGAAGTTTACATAATAATTAAAACTAAAAGAATCACTCGCGATTCTAGTAAAGTAATTAAACTATTTGAAGTTTTAAAAAAAAATGCTATATCAGAGGATTTTTAATTCATTTTTCTTATCTTTGCCAAAAAAACTCAACAACTATTGGATCGGATCTGGTCTAATTCCCTTTCCTTCAACTTTTCCTCTTTTAACACCTGCACCTGCACTGCAAATGCCAAGAGCAGCTGCCTTTATTTTCTTATTTTTTTTCATAGAGAGGAATGCAGATGTTATAATACAGACTAACAAATAATGTGGGTTTGTATCATTAACGAAATTGTCAACCCCCTCCTCTCAGATTTTTTTCATAATTCCTCCCCCCCCCCCCTCCCGTTTTTAAAAGAAAAGCGGGAACGATGAAATGTTTATTTTTCATTATAAACGTTATTTCAACTAAAAATAGCTCTTTTTCTAAAATAAAAATAAAATATTAAAAAATTTCGCTCGCAGTAACGCCCCCCTGTTCATAACCAAGAAATACTGAATATTGCTTTAAAAATATAGACGTGAGATTTTTTTGTCATTACAAATGAATGCTGGGTCTTAAGAACTAATCTTATTAGGGTTTTTTTCTTGTGAGTTGAAAACTACACAGAAATACTTGACATGTTCTTCATGAGCACAATGTAAGGTCATCAAACTAAACCAATAGATTGAGCACCAGTAATTTTCTGTTGATAAATAATCTTCTGAAAAATACGTGATCATTTATAAAAATTAAGATGTATTTTGAAATATATATATGTATATTTATATATACGTTGTTAATTTTTGAAATTATTGAAATTGTAGCATTTTTATTAAGGTATTATTCCACACTGTCGCACGAACTCGTTTTATAATAAATTTTTGAAAATGGCAAGTCAAACTTGGACACATAAAATTTCGATCAGTAAACGTTTATACTGAAAAATTGATTCATATTATTTACCAATGTATTCTATGTTGTAAACTAATAATGAAATAACGAGAAATATTCTAAACTGAAAGCAGAGGCAATGAGATTGTTGCACAATAGCAGAAAGACTGTCAACTGTCTAACACGTGGCATCGAAGAAGACAAAAAAATCCGCTAAAAAAACGAAGTATACACGGGGAAAAATTAAAATATTTATCGTATAAAAAAAGTTAAGACGTATTTTGAAAAAAAAAATGTGTTGATCAATATTTTAAAATAAAGAAATTTTAGCATTTTTATTAAGATGTTATTGAATCCTGTCGCGCGAACTCGCATTTTTAGAATTCAATTTTTGAGAATTGCGAGTCGAACTTGGATACATAAAATTTCGATCAATAAACATTTACATTGGAAAATTGTTTCTTATTTTTGATCAATATTTTCTATGTTGTAAACTAAAAATGAAATAATAAGAATAATCGCATACTAAAAGCAGATGCAACGAGATTGCTGCACAATTACAGAAAAACTAACACGTGGCATCGAAGAGGCAAAAAAAAAAAAAAAAACGCTAAGAGAAAAAAGTTTACGCTGGTAAAAATGAAAATTATTATCGTACTTCAATTGAGTTAACTTTGCATTGTTTACAATTTCGGAATAATAAGAAACATGACAAACTAAAAGCAGATGGTATAATACTATTGCACACAATGACATCTAATGCACTAAGTCAGCGGTTCCCAATCTTTTTTTTTTTTTTTTTTCCGCGTACCCCGATTTTTCTTGCGAACCATTTTGCGTACCACTGCTATATAACTTTATAATATATTGATCTTCTATTCCATATAATAGATAGATTTTTTTTGCCTGCACGCGTACCACATAGAGAGTACGGGTACCACAGTTTGGGAACCTCTGCACTAAGTCATTATTCGGTTAAAAATGATAGAACCTAGTGTGAAAAACAAATAGCACTCATAAGATGCCTCTATTACTTTTACTTTAACATATTTTATTTCGCGAGCATTCTGTCCAAAGAAAAATAATTTTAATAATGAATGTTTTCGAGCAGCGATCGCTTAAACTATTTTTCCAAATTTTTTATCAAATGCTTTGTAGAATGACATTACTTTTGTGCTTTTTAAACTGATTTTCTATCTGTTATTATATGGAAATAAAAATCTAGCTGTAGAAAAAAAAAAGAAAAATAAAGACAGGATGTTTCCTGGAAAGTTGTCCCTGCGAAAAACATCGGCCTTGCATCGGCTTTTAGATGTTTTTTAAGGCTGATGGACCGATGTTTTTCTAAAGTTAACATCGGCTGCCGATGCCGATGGCCGATTGCAACCTTGTTGAACAATCGGCGCCGATGCATCGGTCGAACCTTAGAGAGTAGAGTTAATATTCATTAATAAACTGCTTCAAAAGTAAAAAATTAGTTGACTAAAGGAAAAATGTAACAAATGATGTCGATTTTAAAGTGAAAAAAATATAATATCTAATATTTTTTTCGATTTTTTCCGGAAAATCGCGTTTTGGCGCAAATTTTCCGAAAAAACACATTTTATAGCAGCATGTAGCAGAAAAATCGTTTTGGTGCAATTTTGTGCAAATGGCGCAGCCGTGGGACTCTCTCTGAACCCCTAACCACCAATGAAGTGCTGAACCCTAAACTTGCCATGATTTCCCAATGACCTACAAGGTACGCTCCCCCCCCCCCCTTTTCTATACGACTTAAGATTTTTAAAAATTTTATGAAATGCATTCAATATGCAAAATGTCTCAGTCAGTAGAACTTCATTAAAATATCATTTATAAGATATCTACATTTATTCTATGTTTCAATAACGCCTCACTTCTTAAATCTAGCCTGAAGAGTAAATCGGTTTGACAACATTATCGCTTTTACGTAGTTTATCGATAGTTCCTTTGGCGTCATATAAACGATGCTCCACTGTATATTAATTGTAAGAAAAAGCATAAATTTATGGAGATGTATGATACTTTAATTGCATTTTCTCCTGGGAGGAAAAAAATAAATCTGGTAGCAATCTGCAATTTTTACATGAATTTAAAAAAATTCTCAATACCTCAAAATTCTTGTCATATTACGTTTTTGTTGGTTGTTTAAGGAACAACATTTCAAATCTGCTTTAATAATTTATATTTATCCAAGAATTGTATGTTAATACAATTTTTGGACAAAATATAAGTTATATGGTTATAAAAACTATTTACAATTTAGAAGCACAGAAAGATTTCAAATAACCAATATGAAATGCCCAGATTATATTTTATTTGAAATTCAGTAACTTTTACTAGCATGCAGCTATATAATGCAGTTGTTATTCATTTTAATACAACAATTATTGGAATCTCCAAGAATGATACAGAAAGAGATTTTAATAAATGAAAAATGTAAAAAAATTTAACGCAAAATTAATTATGATACATTAAAAAATAAATAAATATTTAAAAAACATTTACTTCTATATACAATAGCTTGTATTATTGTATAAACCCAAGATACAGCAAGTTTCTTTGATAAAGGGTCTCTTTCTTCTTGACTAAGTAACAACAGCTCAACAAAATCGCCAGTAAGATCATATCTGACAATCAAATTCAAAATTTTGTCCCAAAAATATTCTAATACATCAGGTAGGTCTATATGTGCATCGTCCTTTAGAAATTTATCATCTGAAACAGTATTTAATAAGTACAAGTAATCTAAAACCAATACGAGAATTTTTCAATCATAAAATACTGAACAAAATACTGAAATTATAAGAAGTTGCTGAAAATAATTCTGAGAAACCAGTAAAAACTCAAAAATATGCATCAAGTATCATTACATTTCAGATTTTAAAAAAGGAAATAGGTAAACAATAACAAAATATTAATTTGACCACTAAACATGCACTAAACAAATTTTTTAAAACAAATAAAAAAATTGGTTAACTTTAAATATTTATATAAAGAATATTACAGTTCATCTGCTGGCACTGCAACTACTTTAAAACTGCTTGTGCAAATTTACATAGCCATCAGGATGACTGTTAGTGCTTTTTTCTATGGCTATCCCATTTTAAATAACCCTAAAACTGATAGCAAAATAACTGTAGAAACTTAGCATTGAATCTTGCAGAGACTCCAAATCTAACCTGTTTGCTATGGTGCTTTAAAAAAAAGTTAAAAGAAATAATCAGCCAATTTTCAAGAATAGATTAATTTTATAAATTGATAGATTCAAATGGTGTAAAATGCTGGTGTATCCAGTATATAATCAGCTTACATTTTAATAATTTTTAGACAAACAGAAACACTATGAAAATACATTTCACCTTTCACTAGCTTTTCTGATAATTTTTTACTGAACATACACATCTTATATGGCATCCATGGGTGATTCTGAGCAAAAATTAATTTTCTGAACTTAACATTGTAACAGAACTATATTTTAACATTTCACCTAACGCCATCTGGTGGCAGTAAGAACAGTACGCTCAGTCGTTCTCCAACTTCGGACAAGGTAAGATGTACTTAGGTCTGCCGGACCCTTACGTAGATGTAAATGTTCTGTGCGCTGCTGAAATTAAATGTTTTGTGAAATAAATAATTTAGAGCTAGTTGGCGTAATTTTGTTGAGTAACGGTTACAACATGAAAATTTTGGAAAAAGTTTGCATTACGATTTTAAAGCAAGAATTATATCTTATATCATTATATGACTATTTAAAGTAGCATACGATAAAATTGTAACTTTTAAAACAAATAAAATATTTGTAGGATGCAAAAATATTGTAATGCATGGCATGCTAATTTTTAACAAAGCATGTGTTTAATGTTTGCTTCCAAAATATAAGTGTACTTATACCTTGCAGAAATTACAAAAATTCAATTAAATTATAATATTAGAGTTCTTTTAAAATTCATGCAGATTTAACAGGGCAATTGAAAAAAAAATCGCAATAACGACTTTTGATTAATGATGAATTTTGCTCATAAAGTAAAATATTAAGCTTAATTTTAAAACATAAGAAATTATTAAGAACAATTTCAAAAATTGGGAGAAGTAAACTAAAAAACGGAAGATCAGGAGCTTGACTGTAAAGCGGCAATCTCTATTAATAATTAAGATGGTTTGAAACTGTGCATCGTCAAACAAATCGCAAGATTAATTAATTTAAAAATTAATTCGAAATTGAAAATGAATTAGGAAAACCGAATCAATTTTCAATTTTCGGATCAGGTTCTAAACTAATTTTGGATCAGAACCACCCCTGATGGCGTCACCAAAACCTTTCAACCATTTTCAAATACAAAATAAAAATTAAACAAAAAATATTACACTGAAATCTTATTACTTATAGGGAAGCAGATTTTTCAAAAAGTTTTGAATACTGCGTCCCTATCCAACTTTTTTGCAATTTTTAAAATGCTGTACTTTTCAAATGAGCCAAGACATGAAAAAAAAAAAGCATTTTACTATGTCTATAGGAACACTATTTCTGTGCAAGATATCACCAAAATCTGAGGTGGTCAGCTAAATTTTGCATGAAAAATGTTGATTCAACATGTTTAACCTTGATGATATGTTTAACCTTAATGATCTGCATGTTTAAACCTAGAGAAACTATAAAATCAAAATATGAATTACCTATGCCTTTCAAAATAGAGTACAGCTCTTCATCATTGAACAGAAACATTCCTGGATACGTAAGAAGTTCAATAAATCTTATCCTAAATAACATAAACAAAAAAACACGGGAGGGTTAAATTACCAGAAAATGAATGTGAATAATGACAATATATATATTGGGATAAAATTCAAATTTTCAACTGGGGGGGGGGGGGGACTTCTCTACAAGCTTTACATATGAAGAGGATAGCAATTTTTTGAGATGGAGTAAAAAAAAAAATTCTGATAATATCAGTAAATTTATATACAAGTGAAAAAAACGCAAATTTTGGTATTTTCACAGAAAATTTTCAACTCCTCCACGGGCGAGATATTCCTGACCAGCCTATTTTCAAGGAAGGGATCTGAGAAATTTGGGCAGGAATCCCACCCGGAATTTTATCCCCTGTATATATACATATATAAAGAGAGAATAATATAATAAAACTGCAATTCGAAAAAATAAATAAAACTTCCATTAGCTCCAATGAGCTCTTTCATTTTCCCTACATGCAGGTATTATGTATATAGCAGAATTTTGGTTACTTGATACAGGTCTTTGTTTTTAATATACATATTGAAAATATTCACATTTTATTAAAAAAAAAGCTACGTTAGTTACATGGATTTCTGTTTGTTTTAATTAAAAAGCTGTTAAAGGGATAAAGTGTAATTGAAGTGGAGAGGGGGGCTAAACACACTAATCTTGCGTGCATTAACTTAAAAGTAAAACTTTTAGAATAAGAAAATAAGTACCTATTAAATCTAATTTGACCCCTAAGTTTAAATTGTTCTTTTTATTAGAGTTAAAAAATAAAAAACTTTTTAAAAAGAAAACAATATAATTTAAAGCAATTAAATAAATATATATACAGTGAAACCTGTGTAAGTTGACCACTTAAGGTGCAGTACTTTTAGTGGTCAACTTATAAGAGCATGGAGGTTTTTTTTTTCGTCATTTCATACACTATGCATTTATTCATTTGCAGCTAATTAAAATATAGCTTCATGTATTAACGTTGCTTTAAAATAGTAATTAAATTTCCCTTTTTTTCACAATTATCTAAAATATCATTAGATAATTGAACCAGAATAACTTACAATGTATTCTGTAAAACTTTAAAATTAAAGTACTTAGTTTAGATAAAGACAAATATCTAATTAATTATATAAGTTACTTATTTGATGGTAAAGATTTTCTAAAAATGCATAATTTTTCAAAACAGCTATATCTGATAGAAGAATAAAGAAGAAACTTATTTAAAGAGTAAAAGAGTGAGTAGTTTTCCAATATGGTTAACTTACAAAGACGTTTAGGCAAATTTCATATTGATGTGTCATCTATCCAGACAAATACTAGTCTAACATTGTAGCATAAAAATATACAGGGGAAGTTATTTTAATATTTTTAATCTTTGCAAAACTAGATAAACAAATATAGTAGTAATTAGACGGACAACTTACAAAGGTTTTTTAAATAATACTCCCACGTAAATTTGGCATATAATCAGTCGATATAAATAGTAAATAGTTACAAAGGTTTCCCTACATTATTCAATATAGGGCTACTTCCATTCTTGATAAAAGTGGTCAACTTATTCAGTTGGTCAGCTTGGAAAACTTTACAGGTTGTACTGTATATGCAGTCGACGCTCGATATAACGACCATCTGCGTCCCACAGAAAAAGGTCTTTATAACGAGTGGTCGCTATAAGAGGTAGAATTTTCTTTAGAAAATATACATGCATCATGCATGTAACTTAGTTCCATTAAAATTGTTAATTTTCAAAGATTTGGACTAAATGATAATTTTTTTTTTTTAATCATTTGAATTTTTAAAAAATATCAGTGAAAAAAAAAGATTTTAACGTAGAAAATATAGGAAGAAAAAAAATACATGCATATTTCTGGAAGCAAAACTTCTGAGCTGACATGAGACCTGGCACGGGCAACATGACTCCTCTTATTTCAGAGAATTGACCCTTGGAAAAACATTTGATTCAAACGTCAAACTACCAATACATCTGTCAACCCCTTCTCTCGGAAATTCCACGTTTGCTCCGCCTCTATTCTTTCCCTACTGTGATCAGTGGTAATCCACCCCCTGACAAAGTTGAACTGAACACTGAAGACTCCATGCAGCTCTGCGCAAACTATAATCAAGCTACAAATTTGGAAACATGCTCTATTTCAGGGCTCGGCATACTTTGAAGTCTTCAAAATAGTGAAAAAAGTGACCAAAATAGTGACCATTAAAATGTAAACTTGTGTGTGTTTTTTCATTTAAAATAAAAATAACTTGAGAAAGAGCAGTTTTGACATCTTTTGAAAACTAAACCAGAAAAAAAAAAGCTTTTACCCAACTTTAAAAAAAAAAAAAAAATCATAGCCTATTCAAAAATACGAATTTTTATACCTGTAACTATCTTCATAAATACCTTTTTCAAAACCCATAAATGGCTAAGAGTGAGAGGGACAAAAGTTATTTCTTTTAATTAATTTCTTTCTCAAATTGTTACTTATTTAAAAATATAAATGAATAAATATTTATTCAAATCGGCAGAAATTTCAAATTTTAGTTTATGTTCAACACTGAATAAAATTTATTTGCAAATGCTACTTTTTAAATATTTTTTATACTTGTTCAAGGATTATAAAATTTCACTTGAGATAAATCTAAATTTGATATTTTATCAAAATTATTCAGACTGAAAATACTGTTAATCTTCTGTATCATTGTAGGAAACAAACCGTTTGATTATTCGATACTGTTTTTATAATTTGATGGAAGTAACAAAATCCAAGAAAAAAAATCCCTGACATACATAATGACAATATGAGTGAGAAAATCAGAAAAATTCTTTACGGGGGGGGGAGGGGGGGGTGCACTATTTTTTTCCTACCTGAACTTTGTGCAATTCTTTTTTTTTTGGGGGGGGGGGATGGAAATGAAAAAAAAAAGAGGCCATAATATAATTTTCTGAGCAATATATATAATATGCAACTGCTAAGAATTTTTCAGATCTAGTTTTTTTTTAAGAATTTAGATTTCCCCCTCCCCTGCATCATTATTTAATGATTTCTTGACAAGAATATAACTTTTTTTCTCAAAATTGCGTATTGTCTTTTCGTTGAGAAATCCCCTCCAAAAATTTTCTTTTGTGATTGTGAGTTAGTTCGGGAGTGGGGGGGGGGATAAAAAAAAAAGAGAAATTAAGCTAATTTTATGAGTGATATAATCTGCAACTGCTAAAAGTTTTTAGTTTCTATTCTAATTTAAATATCGCTTAATTTTCTTAGGATTTTCTCTTCTCGAGTAAAAAAAATTAAAAACAATTAAAATTATCATTCTAGATGGGGGGAGAGGTCACGGGCCCTCTAGGCCCCCCCCTTCTGGCTGCACCACACTGCAATATGAAACCTTAACTTCGGCACACTCGGGGCCGGCGCAACACCGAATTTCAAAATACGACCAAAAATGGCGGATACTCGGAAGCTTCAACCCTGGCACACGTATTTTTATGCAAAATTGCAATGTTTTCTTAACTCATAGACAGACAAAGTAACTTTTTTTGGTAGCTCTGCCAGAGAAAGGGCAAAAAAGTGAAAATAGTGACCAACTTTTAAAAAAAAGTGAAAATAGTGACCAATTTTTAAACAAGTGACTAAAAGTGACCAATGCAAAAAAAAGTGACCTTTAATGAAAAAAGTGACTCGCGCCGACCCCTGCTATTTGAAAAATACCAGAAATAATTGTCCGCTGAATTCGGTCGCTGTATTGAATTAGACGATACAGAACGGTCGTTATACCGAAAACAAATTAACATAGAGTTCATAGGGATAAAGTTGGGACTTTTACCACTGGTCGTTATAATGGAAGGGTCTTTATAATGTGTGGTCGTTATAACAAGAGTCGACTGTATATATACATTATATGTTACAAAATCAGAAAATTTCGACAACCACAGCTGATGGATGTTAAATGTCGACATTTTCCGATTTCGGACATTTACAGTAACATACGAGGCGTGTTCACAAAGTAAGGGCCGTTTGCTTATATTTAAATAATGGCACTTTGGAGCACAGTTTTACTACTGCAGCGCCATCTACTGACTTATTGCGAAGCTACAACGTCATTTGTTTTGATTCTGAAGTCGTATTGTTGTCTGTGAATGCTAGGAACAATGTCCGCGAAAATCGTTGATCCCGCCAATTGTGAAGTGCGTTCTGTGATTCGTTTCTTATGTGCAAAAGGATCGTCGGCTGCTGAAATTCATCGGGAGTTATGCCTGGTTTTGGACCTACAGTTATGAGTGAAGGAAAGGTTAGACAATGGTGCCGTGATCTTAAAAATGGCCGAACTAATGTCCATAACGAAGAGCGGAGTGGCAGGCCCAGTATCCAGACCGATGAAATCATTTCACAAGTGGACCAAGCACTGCTATCTGATCGTCGATAGACGATTAGTGGCCTTGCTGAATAATTTCCTCAACTTGGAAGCACTACTGTTTACAATATTGTCACGGAAAACCTCGCATAGCACAAATTGCGTGCAAGGTGGGTACCAAAAAAGCTCACCGACCACCACAAAGAGCAAAGAATGTCTAGTGGACGAAAGTTTTTGGCCCGTTATCAACAAGATAGAGATGATTTGTTTTCTCGCATTGTTACTGGGGCGAGACGTGGGTATCCTACGCCAACCCAGAAACAAAACTGCAATCGATGCAGTGGCAAAACCCAACTTCACCAAAACCAAAAAAGTTTAAGAAAACTCCGTACACAAGTCGAAAATTGATGGCTACAGTTTTTTGGGACAAAGACACTGTTCTTTTGGTTGATTTCATGAAACGTGGGACAACAATTACAGCTGACGTGTACTGCCAAACGCTCAACAAATTGAGACGTGCGATCCAAAACAAACGCCGTGGGAAACTCATCTAGCATAATCCTCCTCCACGATAATGCTTGTCCTCACACTGCTGCCAAAACCAAAGAGAAAATTCAAGATTTTCGTTGGGAACTTTTTGACCACCCACCGTACAGTCCCAACCTTGCACCTAGCAACTACTTCCTCTTTTTAACAGTGCTTAACTTCTTCTTTAAACAATGGCTCTGTGGACAACGTTTTGAAACCGAAGAGGGACTCAAAAACGCCGTTGTCAACTGGTTTACCTCTCAGGCGCAAGCTTCTATGCAGAGGGGTTAAAGAAGCTGGTGCAGCGGTACGAAAAATGCTTAGAAATAAAAGGGATTATGTAGAGAAGTAAAGTAAGCTTGTATCTAACTAAATATGACAGTAAAATTTATTTCTTATGAGTATATTTTTTTCTGTGAACAAACGGCCCTTACTTTATGAACGCGCCTTGTATACAGGGCTGGCAAGTTTCTGCCGGGGTGGTTAAAACCAGTGGTTATAACCGGTTTAAACCGGCATGGCAGAAACTAGTTCCTGCCAGTAAGTGGCAAAAACTGGCAGAAACTAAAAAATAATACTAATAAGAACTTTAATATGCGATTCATAATTCACACATGTATTTGATATGTAAACAATTAGGTTAAAAATTAAAACTAAAGATAATGAATGTCATTCAAAGTAGAAAAAAGTTTCAAAATGATCATATAAATATACTTTGTTTATATAATACTAATTTTTTTTTCACTTGAAAAAAAATCATAATGGTAATCTGATGCTGTACAAGTTTAACTATTAATATTATTGTTTACAGTTGAATTTCTATTTAATGGTAAAAAATTACAAAAAATTTTATGATATTTTAGCAAATCATTTTTCAGAGTATTTTGAAATAAATAATACAATGCAATGGCAATAACTTTAAGATTATCTATTATATACAAATAGAAATGGTTCTTGAGAAAATATACCAGTAAATAATAGAAGCACAAAAAATATCAGAGAAATCTTTTTAAATGAGATATCTCTTACAATTATTTTTCAAAATTACCACTCGAACTCAAATGTACTATTGCTTTTTACACAGAGCATTTCACAGCATACGACTAATTTTTGCTAACCTTTCTGAACCCAGACTGTTTTTTAATTTGTTCTGAATGAAAGAAAAGCTTTAAAATATTCTTTCAAGACCAGCATTTCTTTGCTGGCAAGGTCATTATTGTGGATGCAAAAGTTACTGAATTAAAAAAATCTTAATTTTTACCAGTATTCGTTTTTAAAGACGACACTATTCATTTTTCTAATACAAATTTATTTTTTAATTAAAACTATCCACAATATATTTTATTTGTTATTTATTCTGAATAAAATGTACTTTGGGAATTTAATACTACTAAAAAATTCTCAGATAATGTCACAAAATGTGTTTGTGCCAGTTATTGCCAGTTTCTGTCGGATAAAACCGGTTATAACCACTTTCTGCCACTGGCACGGCAGAAACCAATTTCTGCCGGCAAAAACCCAGCCCTGCTTGTATATATATATATTTTTGCCTGTCTATGTGTGTGTGCAGGTGTTAAGCATATAAACAACTTTATGATCAGACAATAAATATGCAAAAAGTAATAACATAGTAAGTAAATAATAAGCATAAAACATATGAAATCGAACTCATCAATGGTGGAAGTTTCATCAAACCTCAATTTTGCAAATTTTACGAATTTTTTCCTTGAATATTTAAAGTTTTCCATGTAAAAAACCTCCAAAGAGCGAAGTACATTCTCTAATTAACAAATTTTTTCTAGTAATCAAAAAATTTTTTCCACCCTATTCTTCAAGTATATCTTTCTTCAAACATCTTTTCTGAAGCTTACTAGAATAAAACTAGTTTTTCCCAGAAAATATACCCGGAAAGTGATTAGAATTGTCATTCTCTTCATTTCACATAATCCGGAAGGGGTTGGGTCTCCTGTCAATTTTGAACCCTTTCCCGGAATTTGCTGTCTCCTCTTTTTTAACCTTGAACTTCTGGTAAAGATTTTTGCGCTGCTCACTTCGTTCCTTGGCTTGTAAAAATGGACAAACGAAAGTGTTTTTAAAAAACAAAGAACTAATACTGATTCTTGATGAAGTTGACAAAGGTGTGAAGAAAAAAGATATTGCTTCTAAATTTACTATTCCACCAAACAGTTTACAAACCAGATTAATATGGTATGGGCTAGATAATGGCCCATCAAACTCAGGTGGATGAGGCAGTTTTGAATTGGATACGCACAACGCGAGAAAAAAAAACGTTTGTGTCTGGAACTTTAATATTAGAGAAAGCACTTGAACTTGCAAAAAAACTAGTCATGAAAAATTTAAGGGAAGCAGTGGCTGTCTTGAAGAATTTAAAAGAAGACATGGGATTGTAGTAAAAGTAATATCTAGAGAAAATAAAGACGTGGATGATAACGTTAGGGAAAACGGGAAAAGAGATGTACATTGAGAAAAATTGTAGAGGAGTACAAACCAGAAAACATAATTAATGCAGAGAAAACTGACTAATTTTTTTTTTTCAATGCTTACCACAAAAGACATTAACATAAGACATTTTTAAAGCATTGAAAAGATGTGAAACATGTTGTGTAGGAATACATTTTTATAGTGAATTCTTTCAAAAACTAAAATGAACAGCATAGGAATGTTGGTTATGTATACTATGTCTTAAAATAAACATAAACATTTATTTTTTAGAGTAGTAAAAAATAATTCTAGATTATAATGATTATTCTTTATGTTTTATCTTTTCTTAATTGCACAAATTATAGTAAACTGCTATTAACTATTATTACATGATATGTAGAGCTTTCATTAGTTTAAAATGAGTTCTTATGTAGCCAAAAGGGTTATAAAAAATGTAAATCTCTATTTAACGAATTTCTCCATTTAACGATTTTTTTTTGCTGAATTTTGCGACTTCATTAAATAGAGGTCCAACTATTTTTTTTTGTCATTATTTTTTAATAAATTTTGTTGCTCCAAATCTTGATAAAACTTCCACTACTAATGAGCTCAGTTTCATCTGTTTTATACTGATTCTATATGTACACTACTTAGCAAAAAGTCACAGGACACTTACTTTTAAACATTTGTTCAGATTGTTAGAAAAGTAGAAGATAGAATGTTCTGCATTGTCAGCCATATAAAAGCGATGCTTCACCTCACTTTCCAGTAAAAATTTCACCATGCATACATTTAGGGGATTAAATAAAAATGGAAGAAAATAGAAGATATTTTCAACCATCCTGTACTGTGCTTAGAATGCTTAAAATAAGCAGTAAATTTCACAGAAAGTTTACCTGCTACATACAATAAATCTACACATTTTCGTAAAACTAGAATGCATGTCCACAAAGTTATAAGCATTTATTTTCAAAATGAACTTCTCTATCATGCTTTTAACCTTCACCACACAGTTTTGTACGAAATTTCAAAAAACTAACAGAAAAGTTGAGAATATGCAAGAGAATTATTATACTGATATGAAAAATAGAAAACTTAGAGGAATTATTTTTTTTATTGCACATCACAAAAAATATAAAAAATTTTACCTTCTATAGTTTTATACCTAAGTATAGGGGCAACTCCTCAAAAAATTTCCCTACAATAACTTAAAATTTTCAGTTGAATATCTTGAAAAGAGATCAGCAATTCAGTGAGTTGTTTATCAATCATTCTGAGAGCAGATACAAAGAATAAGGGGTTGCTCACAAACCAGTCGCATGTGTTTGCAATCATTCAGTTCATCTATGCAGTGATTTGTAATAAAAATTGTGTATTTCGGAAGAACTTCTCATCAACTTTACCAAAAACATCGATGGTAAGAAATTTTCAAACATTCAATTTTTACCACAAGTCATGGCATAGATGCAATGAGTGAATCCGAACACTTTTAACTAATTTTAATATGCATGCTGTCTTTACAAAGATGGGTAGAGTCACTATACGAAGCTAATAAACTTTACTGCATTTTGCAGTACAGGGCGATCAAAAATATCTTCTCTTTTCTTTAATTTGTTATTGGCTCTCTTAATGAACGTCTGATTAAATTTTTACTAAAAATGTGCGATGAAGCATATGGCTGAAATTACATAATAATTGTCTTGTATTTTTCAAGGAATTGGAAAAATGTTTGAAATTGAAAAGTATTACATGACTTTTGGTTATATAGTGCATGTACTACATGAAATTGAAAAAAAAAAAGGTAAAAAGTCATGCAAAAGTATTTATCTACACACACAGTTACATATACAAATGGAAATTCTCATAACATTGTTTAAGACAGATAGTGTGTAACATAACCAAATAAGGTAACAAGCAATCACAGTACATGGGTGAATGAAAGGATCAGAATTGAATCAGAACATTAGAATAGAGTTGTCTCTTATAACAAACTGCAGAACTGTTTTTGTAAACAGCATATAATTATAATTGTCCCTCGGGTCGCGTAATTTTTAATGCGGAGGAAAAAAACAAATAAATATATAAAAAATTGATACACAAAAATATTTTTGCCCGTCCTTCACCAGCACTTTTCCTTCAGCTATTTTATTCCTGTTTAATTTGTTATAGCCTTATTGCGTTCACAATTTAAAGAAAGAGAGCTACTATTCATGTAATCGTCACTGAGGAAAATTCGCGAATCTGGCATTCGGCCAAAAATCGACCACTTGGTTTTTGGCTTTCAAATTTGGAATTTTGGCTTCATTTCTTGGTAAGTTGTTGTTGAACCAATTGCTAACTGCATTAGAAAATATTTCTTGTCAGAATAGGTTTATTTTTCAATTATATCTCAGAAGTCGTAGAGTTCCGCATATACTGGTGTTTTTTGTTTGCCGAAGTTCCGGAATTTTTATTTTTGCTTAATCACCCTAAATTTTTCGCCCTCATTTCAGTTTTTCCCTTTCAATAACAGCAATATGTATTTCTTGGTTAATTGCTGCAATACTTTAAAATTACGTAGGCCTAATTTTCCCGTGCAAGCAAAGAAACGTATGCGCTCTTTTCTTTGCATAATCTTTCTGCATCCTTTACGGGAATTGCATTTTTTTCCTTTCAATTATTTTTTAGGTTTAGTTAATAAGTAAACAAATAAAATTTCCTCTTATTTTTATCAAAATCTTATCCTGTATGCTTGCAAATAAAATAATGAAAAAAAATGCAATTACAATCTGAAATATGCAGTTTCATTTTTGCGATCGCCCTTTGTGTAAAGGTTTCGTATTTGCAGTTTTGTTTTTGTTAGTTATTGTTTTTAATTTGATTTAATAAAAATAAGTTCTTGCGCTTTAATTTCTTGCAGCATTATTTGATTTTTTTTTTTAAAACAAACTCTTAATTTCCACTTACACAAAATTCGCGAATCCAAATTTCGACGTTTTCTGCACTTTTTGCATAGGAGATGAAGGAAGCAAAAGATTGTAAGCAGTATTAAAACGAAAAATTATATAAGATATTGAAGCAACAAAAGCCATCATTGATGCAGGAAATAATAAACTGAAGCATGCAAAAGGGGTGAATTAAACGCATGTCAAGAACTTTAATAATGTTTCTTTATCATTCTGATGATTATTTAGAAGTTATTGTATTATTTCTTTTAAGTCCACACGTTTTATTAAAATAGTACACAATTTTTTTAAACAATTTTTCTATTGTCCTATCTTTTATACATTTTCCATTGCGACCTCTGTTAAAATAAGTACTTTTATCCATTTCCGTCTGATCCAATTATTTTTCATAAAGTACAACCTAACGAATCACATTTCATCTCATATGCCTGACAATACCTATTAAAAACAATCAAGGTTCGGGATTTTTTTTTTTTGAAAGTTCTGGAATTGCAATTGGTTTCTTTAAAACCATGATATGCTACAGTTTTTTTTATAGGGACTCGCTTTTTGGGAAAAGGGACTCGTAAATTTGGAGCTCCTGGGTCCCAGAGACTCGTAATTTCGAAAGTCTAGCGGCATTACTGTGTGTGTATATATGTATGTATGTATATATATATATGGAGAGAGAGAGAATGAATGTAATTGAAGATTTAACATGCCTGTTTTCTTTCATGTATTTACGCATTTCATCAACGACTTTTTTAATCTCTTCTGTACACTCAACTTCTTCCTTGATTTCCTAGGAAAATAAAACAGATTAAAAGTTTTTGACTGGATAGGAATATTATTTTAAAGAACGACTCTAATTATTGAAGCATTTTTTAAATAAACTAACATATATTGGAACCAAGACAAAATATCAGATTTTTAGAACTTTTTTTTTAATGAAAAACCGGATTTAGACCTGATTTACAATAATCTAACGGATTTTCCCTCCATGGTAAAACCTGTTTATACAATGCCATTGTTCAGAATTTGCACAAGTTCTTTGTTCACCTCATTGGCAACAAAGTCCCCCCCCCCCCAGTTGAAATGACCCTATTGTAGCTAATTCTGAGTGCAGAGATACAATAAAAGAAAATTTAACCTATGCATTTTGAAAGTTTCATTAAACCTATAGTCGAAGGTCAAAAATCTGCACAACTTGGGAGAGGTTGTGCGGACTTCAGGATTTCCCAAACTGTAGGCCACAAACAAAATTACTATCACTTAAAATACATACAATTTACTTAAAATAAAAAAACCTATTCACGGATTTTAGTAAAATGCTCCAAACTACAACACACAATTCAGCAAAAATAAACTATACCCACATGGTAGTTCACCATTTCACTATCACCTGTAATTGCATGAAAAAGAAAATAGGAGCTGCATCAAATCTAAAAAAATATTAACAGAGAAGTCAAATCAAAACGCCAGCCATTTGTACAAATTACAAAGTTACTGGGCGCCATTTATCAGGGGTGATTGCGACACAAAGTAAAAAAGCCTGAAATTTAATTAATTTATTTATTGCAAATTATTGTAATTTATAGTAAAACATAATGAATAGGAATTTCCCATGAATATAACTATATATTTTTTGCCAGATTTTTGCAGTGAAAAAGTTATTCTATTTAGAGTTATTATTTATTCATTGTCAAATATTTGAAATAAAAGTTGAGAAAATAACTCGGAAGTCCATCGCCGATTTCAGGAAAAGGACATAAAAATGCGTTATTATGCAAGAAAAATGAAGCTTGTTAAATGAGTTCCAACTTTTTGCAATGTTTATCAGAAAAATAACTAAATCAACCCCCCCCCAAAAAAAAACAATCCAAGTTTTTTTTATCGTTTTTTTTTAAATAAAAATAAAGTCCGGAAAAAAATTACCACTTTTGGCGATTTTTGCATCGGGAATGGAATCGTCCAGTTATCCGTAACAACGAAAGTGGTATCGTTCGTGTTCGGAACAAAGATGGTTCTCGCCGTTACAACCCTTGCTGCGTAAATGGTTGCTGCAAAGGGAATGTTTATCGCTTATCGGCGTATTTTTTGTCCCCATTCGCTAAATTTTCAATTTCGAATACTAAAAACTCTGATTTTTAAAATACGGAAGGAGGATATGAAAAACCCGGATTTCCAGGGTACACCTGGAATACAATCACCCCTGATTTATGACCACAGAGAAACAAATAGAGCAAGTTCCTTTATCTTTCTTTCTCTCTCTTTTTTTTAAAGGGAATAAAACTTGAAAAACGAACTTTTAAGAACTTAAGGAAAATAATAATTAATTTTTATATTGAAAAAAGGTATTTAACAGCGCTCAAGAAATCAATGTTCATCTTTCAGCATAGTAGGGTTTTCTAGTTTCATCTTGGTTTCCTAAGTTTAGTTCATGTAAATCAGAAATATATCTGCAATATTGCTTCTATTTGAATCAAAAGTTACTAGTATTTATTAATTTAACAGCTTCTTAGATTAATATTTTTCTGAATTAGCAAAAAAAAAAGAAATTCTCGGGCAAAGTGTTGAATTTTAGGTTCTGAATTTGCGGTTCGATACTGTAATAACGTTGGGAGTATCTTTTTACTCCATTTTTGAGGATTTAACATGCCTAAAATTCGTCATCAGCAGATTGTGGCCCAAAATTATATTAGTTTTACGTTTGCAAAATGACTTTTCTGCAAAACCAGTTTGGGACAAAATCAACACGGATTTCGGACGTTGGCGGGTGTCAGGTCGGCGAATTTGTGGCGCTCGACTGTACTCTAATGTTATACTTAAACATAAATGCAACTTCTCTATCCCTCCTAACTCTCCCCTACCTGATATCCGGCAATAATGTTAGAAACTTGTAAATTCTACACACATTTTTCAACACCCCATAGCTTACGAATATGTAGTAAGTTTGTGGATGGATTTCAATTAATATGTGGTGTTGTGGCTCATATTAAGGGATAAGACAGACTTTGCTGAAAAAGAAAATCTCTGAACAACTAAACTCTGAACAACAGTTTGAAAAAGACCAATAATACAAATTGGATATTAAAGATACACAAAATGTTTTAGGGAAATATACACTTTATTAGTAAAGAAAGAAAAGCTAATTCTTGAAAAAAAATCTTACTTTATATTTGTACTCTTTAAAAGAAGTAATCAAATCAAATATTTTGGATTCTTCATCTCTTACATCCCTAATGTAACTCTGTATTTGATTTTCTTCAGCTTCCCAAAAAGTACGTTTAAGATACTTCATAGCATGATCTGCTCCAGCTCTTAATACTGGTAATGATGGACAATATGAGTGCGTTGCCTGATTTCGTAGGTCTAATATCCAAGATGGAAGTCCATCCTGAAATTATACATCATTGCATTTAAATTCTTTTGTGATCATAATAGAGCTTTTCAATCAAGCAAAATTTCACATTTCTTTTAAATAAAAAATCATTTTTAAATTGAAAACTATTTTATGAAGAACAAAAAAAAAAAATATGATGATTTTTGGGTACACTACTTGAATAAAAACATAACTAAGGTATAAATGTGCAATGAAATTTGCATACACGTCTTCAATAGTGACGAGGAGATGCACATGAATGGAGTCATATAGCGAAAAAATTATCTAGAAACATACTCTAACCAGGGGGTCAATCTAGTATTTTTAATAGGGCAGTTTTTGCGAAAAATAAAATAGTTTTCATTTTTTGCCTCTTTTTAAGGAATGATTCAGTGAAAAATATTATTTAGCAGCTTGGAATTTTGTGAAGGTTCCATTTTGATTGTGTTGTCCCTTGTCCTTTACTATTTAAATTACAAAATTCAGAGGATGAACTAAAGTACTTTAAACTCTCTATGCAAACTACAAAAAATAGAGAATGGTGTTTTCTGAGAGAAACGTGAATTAGTATTTTAAATGAAATCAACATTTATTCAATTAACAACTTCGCAAAAAACATGCTAAGCCCCCTTCTTAACCCTTAAAGCTTTTGCGACGTAAAATTCTGTCACCCAGTGATGTAACTAAAAGTGTGCGAGACGTAATTTTCTGGTCCAGCTATGCTACGGACGCACTATAGTGCGTCAAATACGCAAAAATCAGAGGTGGGGATGTAGGGGGAAAATATGACGCCTCCCCCGACGCATGATTTTCATCGCGGGGGAAAAAAGAGTAAAATATATAAAAAATCGATACACAAAAACATTTTTGCGCATCTCTGCCTCGCACTTATCTTTTAGCTTTTTTTATTTGATGAGAGAGTGGGGAAAATGGGGCCAGCTTGCATTGTTGCCCATTTCTTCCCCTGTAGTTCTCCATTGCTGCGGCTTAGGTAGGGGGAAACAGTGGTGTATCTGAACACAACTGATTTTTACTGAACAATACATAGATTCAATGTCTAAAAATTTTTTTAAGGATATAATTAACATGCATTTTTTTTTAAAAATCTGGTATGAAAAAGTTTCGTTTTTGAGATTAAGATTTTTGCTTCGCTTTTATTTTTAATTAAAATAATCAATAAAATTTTCGTATTTAATTTGTTATAGCCTTATTGCATTTCCAAATTAAAAATGATTCTAAAATTGTGTTTTATTGGATTAAAGGTTCGGCTAGGAGAGGGAAGCAATTTGTTGCAAACTGTGTTGTCGAGATACAGATCCTTACAGATTCATCTTCTTGGCCTCACTGTGCCACTAAAAACAATCCAGCTGATCTCCAAACTAGAGGTGCTAGTGTCAATCATTTTTTAGAGAACTCTGTGAGGTTTCAGGGATCGAGTTTCTTAGTAGGTGATAATAAAAGGTAGAGACTAACTTCATCAGAATCATCCAAGCTTCTGAGTCAAGGATGAAATGAAAGGTTTGGAAAGAGAATCGAGGGTCCTACCTTCAAGTAAGATAAAATGTTTATCTAATTTCGTAGATGAGAGCAGATTGATTCGTATAGGCCAGTGATGGGGAAACTACGGCCCGCGGGCCAAGTCCGGCCCGCGGAAAGGTTTAATCCGGCCTGTTTAAGAGTGCCGTCGAGAGAATGTTTGAACGCGTTCTTACTTCGTAATGAGACGACCCACATAAAAACTACCTGCGGCGATATCCAAAACACAATAGTATTCTGGACAAATCCATCCGACCTAAACAGATGACTCATCTTTTATAAAAATTTAAGTCCAGATAATTTCTCAAATCTAATTACTCATGCAATGAAGATAATGACAATGTTCGGCTCATCTTATATATGCGAACAAATCTTTTCAACAATGAAGCTTAGGAAAACTTATTTAAGAAACAGAATTACAGATGAGCACCTTTCATCAGTTTTAAGAATCTCTGTTTCGCAAATGGAACCGGACTATGATGAAATTTTGATGAAACAGTCTCAATTTCATTTTTCTCATGCACCATCAACCAGTAATGACACCAGAAAATAAAGTGATAATACTTCTCATCAAGAACTACACTAAATTCATTTTATATTTTGTGCTTATAATTTTCTTACCTTTTGCTTTTTTACTATTTATATAATAAGTGTGTGTAATAATATATGTATATGTTTATAGAACACATAAATTTTTTAACGATTAAGCATTATTCTTTGGCCCGCTACGATTGTCTAGTTATTACAAATGGCCCGTCTTAAAAAAAGTTTCCCCACCACTGGTATAGGCTGTAAGCTAAAAACTCTTCAATTAGTTATGAGAGTAAGCACCCCGTTATATTGCCGCCCAAGAGCAAATTAACTTATGTAATAATTTCTTATTACCATAAAAAATATCTTCATTCTGGTCTTTAAAATTTATTGTATCAGTTAAAGCAAAAATATTGGCCCTTAAATGGCGGAAATCTGTGTCGGAAAATTGTTCATGATTGTGTTTGTTGTTTTAAAGCATATCCTAAGGTATGTTATCAAAAAATGGGAGATTTGCCAAAGCAAAGAGAAAATCGAGATTTTGTCTTTAATTCAGTAGGAATCGAAAAAATAAGGGCCAATGAAAGTGTCGCTCACAAAAATGTATGTATGCATATTTGTAGTCTTGTAACTAACTGACCATTTTTGCAACCCTTGCAAGTGGAAGCTTCTCCTTTGCATTCTGTCTCAATTCCAATGTAAGGTTTACAAATCTAGAATATAAAAACAAGTAGTAAAATAAATAAAGTAAATAGCCAACAGAAAATCAATATATTTATCCACACATAAAGTACATACCTCACAAGAGCTAGAGAATAAATATATTGAATATCACTATCTTGACACAATGAAGTAATATTATCATGAAGAATGTCTTGAATTATAGCTCTACAGAGTACAACTGTAGCTTCAATAGCAGTTGGCAAAGCAGGATGACATCTAGTTTCAAAACAAAAGCACTGGTGATTAACAGCACATAAAAAATATCCTCATAAATTTATTTTGAAACATTTTAAAGAAATATTTAGCAATATTTAAGGGATAAACATACCAAAAAAAAAAAAAAAAAGAAGAAGAAAATATAGGAATCAATACATAATATACAAGTATAGGAATGTTACAACAAAAAACCCGCGTGGCAGAAACGCGGTGACATGGCGACGATGACGTAGAACGGCAAGGATTTCTTGCAGAAAGATTTTGGATTTTTGAAAAAAATCTTATTTTTGGGAGAATTTACATGTTTATGCAAAACTTCTGCGATCGTTCTGTATAATCACTTTGCTTTTCTGCAGACAATGAATCACTTTCTAACATCTTGGATTAGACAAAAATACTAAAGCAGGCTATATATGCTGCTACAAAAGGAGTTTTTTCGGAAAATTTGCACCAAATCACGATTTTCGGGGGGGGGGGGGGGATCGAATAGATTTTAGATTTTTTCATTTTAAGTCAACATCATTCATTACATTTTCCAGTTAATCAATTAGTTTTAGGCCTTTGAAGTAGTTGATCAGTAGCCATTAGCTATTGATGTTTCAAAACATCAAAATCAAATATGGATGAGAAAATTGAACAGAATGTATGATGTATCCCCTTATCGTAGCAGATTTATTTTACGAATATTTCATTCAGTAAATTTTTCATGAAATAGATCAATAAGTTTACCATTTCATAAAACCTCAAAGAAAGGCGTTTTTCATTAGTGTACTTCGCATTTTTTAATATTTAGGAAATAACCAATATGAAAACCAATAACAGATGCAAAAAAGATTGTTGATCCATTACAACAAGTTATTAAAATTCCTTAAGCCTACTTTCCACGTGCATGTGAAGGAACGCGTACCTTCTGCAATCTTTTTGCATCCGCCACATATATCGGAATTTTCTCGTTTCATCTATTTAGTTTGTTTCTTTTCAAAGTAAATAAATGAAATAAATTTTTGTTTTAATTAAATACTTAGTTTGAAAATATGCATTTGTTCCCAAACCTGTTTAGTGGTGGGCTTTCAAATGGTATAAAATTAACCATTGAATTGCAACTTTTTTTCTTTTTTCCTTACACTTTACATTCTATAATATAGTAGTCACAAGCAATTAAAAACCATGAAACATAAATTTAAAGAACGAAAAATTTAATAAATTATTAAACAATGAATTATTAACATAGAATAAGAAATAAATTTTGCCTTTCTATTATAGAACTGAAAAATATATTTTGAAACATTAATTTTCTTGTTGCAAAATTATAAAAATTAGATATTTTCTTTCAGTGTCAAAAATTACTTCCAAACGAAGTGAGCATTTAGGATATGAATTTTAAGGAATATTTCTTAATCAGAAAAACAGCAAATACTACTGGTAGCAAATTGGATAAACTTAAATTTTTATTTGATAAAATATGAAATTAATATTCAATTCAATCAAAATTTTACTCTTTTACTACAATCACAATGGTTGAGCCTGAAATTATACTTTGGAAAATAAGTACCATTTAATGATATTTTTAAGAAATTGAAAAAAATTAATAAGTAATCTGTTTCTTGAGAAAAGTTTTTGAAGAACACATTCATAATAGCTGTAAATTTAATTAATATTAGTTTTTGTATAGATTATGTCATGAATATGTTTTAAAGAAATATAAAAGTATTCATCGAATCCAGTTACTACTGCCTTTAAACTAAACTCAGTGGTAGGCCAGCCCTTTAGGGGGCCATAGCCTAGTGTGCACATTAGGGTGGTCCAAAATTTCGAAAGTGAAAATTTTTTTGGTGCTACCCTCCCATTTGGATCTAATACATTAGAAAATAAATCAGACAAAATTTGAAAACATTTCAATAATATTAAGAGGTAGCTCAATGCAGATGAAGTTTCCATCATTGCGGAATAGAGAGTGCATTGACAAAGGACTAAATTAATCGCAACTAAGCTTGCTATTTTTATTAACAGAAAGTAATTGCATTATAAAAAGGCTATTTTATATACACTACTAACTGTAGCCATAAATATATTCTGTAAATACAAACATAAAAATATTTCCGGTAAGTTTAGTGTAAAGCAGAGGCTAGTTGAGCATAGGGGTAAACTGGGCAATCGAAAGATCTCGAAAGTTTCACATTGTACGCTAGCTTTTCAAGTGGAGGAAAGAAGCGGCCACAAAGGAGAAATTCACAGCACGATCCCTAATGACGATTTGTCAATCGAGTGACGTATACGCAGGCGTTGTTTGTTTTGCTGTGAGGTTAGTTTAAATTCATATTTCTTCTGTATACATCAATAAATCATTCGTTCTTGACCATGTAAATTTTAAATCTTCATAAATCTATTACATTTGATATCTAGAAAGGATGTGTATATTGAAATGGTCTTTTCATAACCTCCCTTTGGTCTCAAATACTAGTTGGGTAATAGCTCTTTCTCCTGAAGTTGTTTGAACATACTCAACAGAAGGTCCATGAAAGATAGACAGTTGTCAGCACAAAGATGAAAAATACTGCTCTGGCAGAAGCTCAAGGAAAAAAATGCATTAAAAGAGGAAAGATATAAAAAATTATTAAAGTTAAAAAGCAAAATAAAAGAAACTAGTTTCTAAAAAGTTATTTCTTCAGTCAAGTAAGGAAGGCTTTGAAGATGAGTATGACTGCCTTTATAGACTGCTTATAAAACAAGAATCAACAAGTGGCTGATGTAAAAACAATTGAATTAAATTTGCTGATAAATTACTGCATGGCTCCCACTCAAGAGATGATTATCGAGTATTTCTTGAACTGATTTTAATACGTTTCGGCAAAACCCCTGCTTGTGGAATCAGATATGTAGCACTTGGAGTTATGCATCTTGCTCAATGGGTGTCAAAATCTTGTACTAACTTAAAATACAGATGTTTTCTGCCGGTTCACCATCACTTCAATAGATGAAAATGAATTGAAAAAGATATGTATTTTCGCTATATGTGCATATTTAAAAACTAGGATTAGATTCTTTACCTCAAAAAGCTCCATACAATGGTTATAATTCAATGAAATCTTTATTGCTGTAAAAAAGATTAATGACAAATTTAGCAAAATTGCATCAGACAAATAAGCCAGTCACTTTTGGTGTTTATCAGAGGATCTTGCAACCTTGGCTCTTTTTGACGATCAAGTAGTAGCTATGAAAGAAGTAACTAAAAAAAAGAAAAAGTAATACTGAAAATCATCCCTAGATTATGCTGCAGAATTTTATGGATATGAAATTAATGGACTTTGTAACAAAGTAGTCAGCTTCATTATGTAACAGAATGAGTTGACTCGATAGATAAATCCACAAATCTGGGAGCTTCAGGAAGATTTTCAGAAAGCACTAAAAATTTTTGAAGGAATCCCAGTTGTTATAATGATCATGCTGAAAGGGTATATCTCTTGCCGAAAAGCTTAATGGGAAAATAATACACACTGACGATCAATTACAATTCTTGTTGCAAGTTGTAGAACATCGTTGAGCTTATCCAGATTGCAAAAAAAGCAGAGTTTGGAAGGCAATGGCACAATCACATCTATAGTTGTTTTAATATATTTGTTGCATTATTATTAGTTTCTACTTACAAAATATTGGCGATTTCATTGAAGTAAAATTGAATTCTTTTCCTAGCTTGAGTTTTGTTTCTTTTCTTGTTTAGGGTATAAATAAAAAACCGCAGAACTTTGACGTTGTTGAGCTACCTCTAAATATTAAAATTATGAGCTGAACCTTTACAATAATTATTTTTTACATAAATGGAACCACTAAAGAGGGTGGCACCAGCAAAAAACAAAATTTTTTTAAAAAGGGCCTTTTTAAGACCACCCTAGTGCACATCCCAGCTTTCTAGACTGAGAGCCCTGGGGTGCAAAAGCAGATGTTTCCCCCAGTATTTAGTTCCCAAGCATGCTTGGTGCTCATTTTATTGACCCCACTGAAGGATGAAAGGCTGGGTCGACACTGCCCAGCCCGAGAATCGAACCTTGGACTTGTGGCATGGTAGCACGGAAGGCTACCACTCAGCCACTGAACCTCCCGACTTCAGTTAAGTATTTCAATATGTTAAACTCTTGATGCCATATAAGTAGCTCAAGAGATAAACGTTGACGGGAGGTCACTGGGCTTCTACTGCCTTGAAGGGAGTAATCATATTTCCCATCATTTTGAAGACTCCAAACTGTGCTTAGCCTGTACCTCTGAAAACATTGTTTTAAAGCAACCATTTAATAACTTAGAGAAATAAAACCTCCAAAAATAGTACAAAGTTGATATTTTCCGCTCCTAAACTAATGCAAAAACTAATTTCTTCTGCTCCAAACTGATACAAAACGATATTTTTTATTTGCTCCAAAGTTCGATACAAATGCTGTGTGAGGCCCGTGGAACCACTGCATTTAAAAGTTTTTTTGCTGTAAAAGATTATTATTTACTATAAAAACTAAACTAGCTTGCTATAAAAACTCAAAAATCTGCTTCTTTTTTTTTTGGCTCATTTATATTTACTAATAGAATTATTCCAAAAATAAAATATGAAATGCTCTGGTATGAGTTGTATGTAATCTGTAAAATAGAAAAATTTAATTTAAAACAGAATTTTGCACCCTTTTCTGTTTTGTAATTGAAATATGTAATCCTTTTATAAGTTATAACTTTGATATGAACTCTTTATAGGGTGGGTGAATATTTTTATGTAATATTTTCAGTCAAGCTTAAAATTGTTGATCATTTTATTATGCATGTAAACGAATCGCCGATAGAGCTTACGTAACGTTTTTTTTTTTTTTGCTTTAGTGCCACTCAACTTTAAAAATTTACATTTGGCTAGGATTTAAAACTTTTTAACAAAATGATTAGATTACATTTATATATACATATACAGTTATTGTAGAAATTTTGAATAAAATTAGAAGGAGTGAAATAAATTATGAAAACATTGAACAAACTTTTAAAATGTGGAACATTCTCGCAGAAAGAATTCGGCTTTGGAAAAGTTTGTCTCAGAAAGCACAACAAATTTCTGCCACAGGGCAAAAAACACACTGGACTTCTTACCAGGGCAACCAGGGCCGTTGCAGTCGGTTGGAAAAAAATGGCCAACTCCTTTACATACATTATACATTCTAGGGGGCTATTGCTCGCCAACACTTGCAACATTTTTTTTTTTTTTGATTGCTACATCAAACAAGCTTGCTTTGCTTGCCCATTGCAGGCTAAATTGGATTAGTCTGCTATACAACACACAAAACCTTGAAATTGAAAAATATCTTTTGTGCTTGGTCAGTTGTGTTGGAGGAACAAACAGGACCCCCCCCCCCCCCCCTCAACCCCTAAAAAATTGAATATCCAGTATCCGAAGGTTTTTTAAATATCCGGGTTTTTTAATATCTCTCTACAATAAAAACCGTATGATACGGTATAGCAGGATGGACATTCGTCGTAAAATCAATAGATTTTTTTTTAATAGGATATCCGAAAAATAGAAGCAGACGTTCCTCTCAAACAAAAATTTGATTTTTAAAATATAATTAATTAAGATATTTCAAAATACATGCAAATTAAAAAGGTACAACAGATTTGAAAACTTTGGCATCTTTAAAAAGGCGGATAATTTATAGGTTTCAAGAATCAAAGTCAATATACTAAAACTCTGTTATACTGCGGTGACTATAATGTCCCCCAACGTTCAAACCACCCTTTATCATTGCCATTTAAAGGTGATTTCTTATTTATGCGTTGTGTAACTTCTTATATAGCGCTATCAACCTTTGTATTCTAGATTCTTTAGCACTCCTGAAAAGTAAACAAATTCCCCGGTGAGAAGTACATTCTCCCCCTTCTAAATCTAATTTTTTCTTAAGGCATCTCCCCCTTCACAATCCCATGTTGATAACATAGATTTTTAAGCAGGGCTGCAAAAAAGCCGGCTTTTTTTTAAAAAAGGCCAGACCGGCCGGTCTTTTTTAAAAAAGACCGGTCTTTATTGGCCTTTTTCATTTAGACACAATACTGCTTACTATTTGCAATTATACTATTTTCATTTATGTTGCTACTGTTAATTTGTGTAAAATGAAGCTCAAATCTTTTTTCTAATGGAGTTAATTTTAAATTAGATTCAGAATTATTTTGCTACACAACCTGAATGCATTTTACAATACTGATTGCCATTTTCATGTTCGTGTGCTTATTTTCGTGAGACTCTCTCATTAAACTCTTGCCTTTATAGCTATACATAATCTATTTTTTTCAACCCAAAAGGAGAAGGAAATTAAATCCAGGTTGGGAGAGAAATCAAATTTGGTTTCTTCTATAGTCGAGCACAATACCTTATCTTAATACATATATGAAAAGCTATCCTACTACAGATTCAAGTACATACTTCTCACTTAAGATTGATATTTTAATGTTAAAAATTTAGTTACTTTAAAATATTTTAGAATACTGAAACTTGCAATAAAGAACTATATTCATTAATTTTTTTTCTATCATATATTTTATGCTACAAACAAAAAAGTATTTTGTTGAAGGCGGGAAGAGTAGGAAAAACAGTGATTTGAAGTATTTCCTTTCCTTTAACAAAATACTACTTACATAATCGTAATTAGCTAAACTAGTGTTTACCTACAGCACTACTCATGGCAAAAATTTAAATGAAGTCGTCTGTGGTGTGTAGTTGGCTCGCTTTTATATAAGGATTTTTTGTTATATACATAACATTAAAATTTTTTAAGACGAATATCATTCTAGTACAATTTAACGTTGACCAGCTGGTCTGCTTCAAGATGGGAATATTTTATTTTATGCAATTTATTTGACAAATAGCTTTTATTTTTATTTGGATCAGAGAACTAGTTAAGGTTCTGAAAAAAGTTAAAAAAATTAAAGGTGCTTTAAAATATACAAAAGATTATGAGTTAAGGAGTAAGGCAAATGATTGGTAATCTTTAGTTCATATAGTAGTGTCAAGTAAGCTTTTGAATTCTTAGTAAAAATCTTTGAAAATAAATTGTTTAAAGTGCATTGAATCTAAATAAATTTCTAATAAGCAGCACTTTCTCTTTGCTATTTCTGTAATGTATCATTCTATTAACTAATTTTCACTCTTATTTCAAGTATTTTACTATTGCAGTAATAATAATTGCATAAATTATATAAATGTAATTTTTTAGTAAATACTTTTCTGGGGAAAAAAAATTTTAAACATATTTTTTTATAAAAGCCGGCTTTTATTAAAAAAGCCGGCCTTTTTTGGCCTGGCTAAAATCCGGCAGCCCTGTTTTTAAGCACCTTTTTTCTCGGAACACAGTTGGTTTATAACTTATTGCTCGATAGACTGATTGCACAGATCAGAGGTGTGCTTCTTGCACAGCAATTACAGTGAATAAAATGGCAGCAAAGAAGAAAAGAAAAAACTTATACTATAAGGGGAAGAAAAGTTAGGAGTAATTGATACAGTTAAAAATGATTCAACAAAAGCAAATATTATTTCGTGAATATGGTTCCGCGGTATAGTGAAACTATACCGCGGTTATGTTATAATGCAGGGTGCCAAACATGTCCCCCGACACCTGTGTTTTAACGGGGTTTTACTGTATCTGATTTGGATCCGTAAAAGAAAGGGATACTGGATATCAGATGATAAAATCAGTATCCAATGCATCCCTTCTCTAAACCTACCCTTTCCCTCCCTAAGCTAAATCCTGAGTGAATTTACAACATAATGTACAGAGGTTTTGCAGCATCAAACTTCGTGAGATTCCAAATGTCACCAACAACCTTTCGTCAAAAAGTCTCCTGACAAAAGTTGAACACTGTAAAATAGTACTCATTGATATTCACAACAGTTTGAATAAAATAAACACAAATTTACTGGTGCAGACTATTTTGATGTTGGTTTGAAGGCATTTTGGTTTTTTGTGGTTCCAGCTCCTGATAGCTATAAACAAAGGTTCACTTTTTAAATACTTTTGTTTTGATTTCGAGTTTTATAAGCAAATTAATGAGGACTTTTGAGGGCTATTGTATTCTAATGATGGTTTTGGGACAGTTCTGCTCTTAATCTAATGGTGAGTTTTAGGGACTGCTGTGCTTATTCAAATAGAGAATATTCAGAACTAATTTTGCAGCCCATATTCAAAGGGAGAGTCTTAACTAAAAATATCTACTTTTTAAGAGAAACACTATTTTTATGAAAAATGCATTTTGAAAATGACGCTTTATAAAATTTGTGATCACAATAATAATGACAAATTGCATGCACAATTAAGCAAATTATACATTTCTCACATTAAATCTGTTCATTCTTTGACTTCAGTTTTCTTTTTAAATGTTTATTATTTATAATTTTCAAGCTATTTTTTAAACAGTGCATTCTTAAAATAGTGTCACATTGACAAATGTTAAAATTTCACTGTTCAAACAAAAATGTCTGATTCCAAATAGATCAATTGAAAAGAAATAGTACAAGATTATAAGTTTCTTTTGCAGTAAACTCGTTGAATCATTCTTCCAGTATAGAAGCAACAATCCCCAAAAATCTCCGATTTAAACCCTTTACAAAAATTGCAACATTGAAAACGCTTTACAGAGCTTGTGATCACAAAATCGGATGAATTCTGTTGACGAAACCTATTGTGGGTTCTTTTCTGATTCCTGTAGGCAATAACGGGTCCGAGACAATTAATACATCACAGGCACTTTTTTACAGTCCCAGGTACTTTATTACGTATTTTGTTTAAGAGACACATCACAAATAAAGAAAACATATACCAAAGAACATTCAAACATCCATCGTCGATAATGACTCAGCTCTCCCTCTCCTCCAAGGCCTCTCGACGACAACGACTCTTCCTCTCCCTCTCACTTGGGTTTTTTCACTTTTAGAGTTGCCAATCTTGACACCCCAGGGTTACCATGGCGGCGGCGCCTTACAAATTACATGCATGATTAAGGAAATTTTACACTTCTGATCTTAAATTTGATTATTTTCTTGCACTTTCAGTTTATTTTCTTTCTTTTTAAAATGTTTATTCCCAACTTTGGTGGTATTTTTTATACAATGCATTTTCAAAATGACATCAAGGGTTCCACCCCCTTCCCTCAAGAGTACTCAATTTTATAAATTCAAACAAAAATGTCAGATCCAAAATAAATAAATGATAAAGAAAGTGCAATATAGTATAAATTCCTATTCTAAGATTTTTGAACAAATGGAAAGAAAAAGTGACATTGCATCAAAAACCGTCTAGACTAGGTGTGGAGTGAATGAATTCATAAAACTGAAATTCTGCATGTATCTTGCAGATTTTTAAAATTATTTCTATTAAACATTATTTTCTTTTTGTGCAGAAGAAAACCATGTAAAGGAGGGGAGATCTCTAAACTAGGAATAAGGAAAATGTGCCACCATTTTTCTTTTCCTTTCTTTCTTTTTTTTTTTTTTTTTTGATGGAGATTGGAAAAAAATTCTGGTTACTTGAGTGCCGAATAGATAAACTTTTACAGTATTAACATATAAATCAGAAGAATCAGTTTCGCATAAAAATTATACCAAAGTTACTCTGCAAGACAGGGCAGTCTTAGCCTTTGCACAACTTTGGTTGTTCAAATGATGTCTAGGTTAGGAAATCTATGAGTCAAATTTAAATTTTCGGTAGAAAAATAGGACTAACGACCGGTTATTTCTAACGCTGCATGTATATAATCATAGAATTGATAACAATAATTACATAAACCATACAGCACACAAGAATATTTTTTATAATAATTGCTGAATATCAATAATTGGAAAGGCATAAGTTTTATCAATAATTGGGTCATTGCATTGTGGCTAATGTAACATTTTCAATAATATAATGCAGCTATCTTTATACCTTTTGCAATGAGACTTGCAGACTAAAATCTGTTGTGACTTTGATCACATTGTATATTGCAAATTGTATTGTAGCATTGCATTTGTGTAGGTCCAAAATAAAAAAAATCTTCAAGATTGAATTTATAATAACAGATAATTGATTATGTCTTAATTAAGGTCTACTATTAATGATCATAAAGCTAAAAAAACTTTACATAATGACAAAAGCACCTTAGAAGAGAAAATATAAAGTTCCCCTATTTTAAGTTTTGCAATCAAGTGCTGCTAAGTAAAATTACCTGCCTGCTAATTGTACAGCAATACTATACCATTAGAACTTGGATGCAACTTGCTCATTGAAATTCACTTACATTGTATTATTCACTTGTCGACATGTTAAGGGAGAAAAGCCTTATTAAAAAATAATAAATAAATAAATAAATACCGTGTTTCCCAAACAGATATTTGGTCCACTGCCCATCTTATCTTAGTCACATCATTGCTAAATATTGCTTTGTGGACTTTAGCAAACTGTTCTCTGGAAGAAATATTGGAAAGAAAGTTTACACATTTACAGGATGCATAGGTAAACAAAATATTAAAAAGTCCCACATTTTTAGCAGCTTGAAATAAAAATAAAGTTTAGGATAAGGTTGTCAAATAAACTGAATTATTTTAAAATATCATCAAATAAAATCATTATTCAAAGAACTTTATACTAGATCAAAACAGGGATGCATTGTCAATCTGCAGTATTAATCAATAATCAAGCAATTTATATTGATTAATCAGAGAAAAAAATATTTTTTAATTAAAACTATTTTTAGTAAGATAAGAAGAAGATATGCTGAATAAATTTATTAACAGTAAGTACCAGGATTGGGTTTAAAATCATGTTTTAATTTTATAAACAGGACTTGGTGTAACAAAAAATAAACCATTGTATGTAAAAAAATTTGTAATACCACAACCAGGGTGTAAAAATAACTCTTTAACACCACATTAAATCATTTGACTTGAGGAAAAAATTTACTGAGAAATTATTTACTTAAAATAAATAATCATCCATCAACATGATGATAAACTGTCACAAAATGAATAATTTTTTAGTAGTTGGGTCAGGGCTGCCATGTGTGGCTAAAATTGTCATTATGTATAGTTTAAGATGCTGCTGAATTAAAGTATCTTCAATTACTAGTAGGGAAGTAATCAATATTAGGCCACTATTCGGTATTTGGCCCTTTGACCGAATACTGGGTAAGGTCAAATTCGGCCTCGCCGAAAATATTGATGGACTATTCGGCCGAATAGTTCTACTGTGCAGTAGAAATGTTAAAAAATTAGTAGATTTTAAATATTTAAAATTGTAATATAATCATTGCAAAAGAATACATTAGTACAGTGGTTCCCAATCTTTTTTTCTTCTCGTACCACCATTTTTCTCGCATACCACTGCTGTATATATAAAATAAAGTACAGTGAAACCCCGATTTTACGTCCCCCGAATCTACGTTTTCCCCGCATTTTACGTTTTTTTCACCAGGTCCCAGTTTTTCCGAATACTAATAATGTTAATTTAACCCGGATTGTAAGTTTGTTATATATGAAATTTTCCGCATTTTACGTTTTCCCTGGAAAGTGAAAAAAAAATATGTTCTAAAATACGCAATATTTTTCCGTCTGTACTTTTCGTCAGCCGATGAAGATCAACAAAAAGAACCGGAAGCACAGCCCTTCCTTTCTTTCACTATTGCAATGAAGAGCTTACAAATAGTGAAAGACTATTTTCTTTCTTATAAAGACCAGGGAAAAAACTTGCAACGTATTTCAATCTTAGAAGATGCTACATTCACTTTGAACTCAATGACTAAAAAAAACTATTACGGATTATTTTCAGCCTAAACGCCAGGAATCGCGTCTAAATGTGTTAAAATTATCTTAAAATGGTATGTATAATAATGTTCATTTCGTAAAATATAGATATTATACCCTATGAAAGAGTCATCTTTACTACCTTTAGTTTTTTTCTATTTAATTTTTGCATTCTATGTATTTCCCGCATTTTACGTTTTTTTTTGCCCAGTCCCTTGAGAAACGTAAAATCGGGGTTTCACTGTATATGAAATTTATTAAATATATTTTTAATATGTACTTCCAAAACAGCATTTGAAATACCTCTTTAAGTACAAAATACCCAACACTTTAAAAAAAGGAAGTACAAAGAAATATTGACACTAGAACAAGTTTTCTTAATTTCCCCCTGTATGCTTGTCAAATATGCAAAAAATCCACACCAGAAAGAGCTACGTGTAAAAAATTGAAAATTAAGTCGTAAAACAAAGAAACGTATATAAATTAATATTTAATTATAATTCAATGTATACTAAAACTAAGGAGCATTAAAATTAAACAAAAACAATGCTGTATCTCCCTATTATTAACAGCCTTCTTTTTTATTTTTAGCGTATTTAAATTGTATTGGGGTTTTTGACGGTTTAAACCGGTTAAAACCTGGTTTAAACCTATTTCACATCAAAAACTAGTTTTTGATGGCTAAAACCCAAGCCTGGCTTGGCTGCAAAAAGAATCAAGATTAAGATTGTTCCCTGCATTTAAGAGATTTATTTAATAGAGAGAAGGAATTAAAAAAAAAAAAAAAACACAATAGTGCGAACGGGGAAAATTTTCGCCATGTTTTTTATTATAAAGGGGGGGGGGGGAGAGAGGAAGCTGCCGAAATTCGGTTACTTGAATGCCAAATTGATTTTTGGCAATGCGTTTTTATTGTGCTTGTGTGCATGAAAGATGCATGGGTTGTAAATTCTATAGATATATTTGAAAAAGAAGGATTTACTTTGAAAATTTTTTTTTAAAAAGGGAAGGTGGCGATCGCTCCTAATTTTTTGAATCGCTACTTTTTCAAACAAGGTCACCACGTGGCGAGTGGCGACTGCGAATCTTGACCTTTATGGATAAACTGATTTATTGTGAGTATTGGGTAAGAGAGAAATGTGAAAAGCCTTGAATATCATGAATATTACAATAGCATCATAAATATTAACTTTTATAACTTTAAAAATATCTTCATAAAACAGTTTTGAATAAGCTAAAAGTTCACTAAGCAATAGTTCTTTCACTTGAATTAAATAATTATCAAAATAATGCTAATGCTTACTACCATAAAACCTGTCATTTCTATTCCACTTTGTGGGTGAAATTTGTAGTTTTATTACATTCAAAACAGTAGAAAAAATAGATTAATTTTAAATAGTTTTAAATTCTCAACAAACAGGATTAAATCATACATCATAGATTGTGTGCAATTGGTGTTTCACTTTGAATAATTTTAAATTTGACAAATACTTTCCATTACAAGGATTGTCCAGAAATTTTAATAATCGGCCGCCGAATATTCAGTATTCGGCCTAAGACATTGGCGGAATATTCGGCTTCGGCCTGGAAAAAGTTGCCGAATATTCGGCATTCGGCCAAATCACTATTCATTACATCCCAAATTACTAGTCACAAAACAATTCTAACCAACTTTAAATTTAGGTTTCCATATTAAAAAGTTTATTATTTGTTTCTTTATTTCAACTAAGATTTGCTTGCTTTGAGATTTATATACATTTACTATATGTTCCGTTACCATTTGCAGCATTCATTCTGCTGATTGTTTAAATCATAGGTTCTCAACGTGGGCGATAAAGCCTCCTTGTGGGCGTTTGAGACTTTCAGGGGGGCAGTAAAAGACCTAGAGAAAACTAGGGGGCGTTGAGATGACAGAGAGGCGTGAGCAGATTAATTAAATATTTTCTAAAATAGACTAAACACGCTGATTATGTACTAACAAAGGTATTAGGTTTATGGTCGATTGTTCAACGATTTCTGATAGCATTCCCATCTTCATATTTAGCTGAACGTGGCTATAGTGCTGTAGCAACATTGGTAACCAAAAAGAGAAATCGGCTCCATATTACTGAATGCGACATACTATTGTTCTTAAGCAAAATCGAGCCTGATATTAGCAAACTAATTCAAATGCATCAAATTCAATCTTCTCATTAGTTAAGTTACGAATTCGATGTCTGAAAATTTTAATAAAAATACTTTTCAATATAATTAAGCGTGCATTTTGATAGCTCTCATTAAAATAGTCTTACTTAAAAACAGAAATAGGATAGGGTTATATCCTATCTATGAATAAAATGTATAATCGTTGTATGAATAAAAAATATATTCGTGGGAGTAGCTATTTCAGATTTGCAAGTAAAAAAATGGGGGGGGGGGGGGGCTTTTGGAAAAAATATACTCAAAGTGGGCAGTGGGCAAAAAAAGGTCGAGAACCTATGGTTTAAATGATATTGTAACAGAGACCGGTAAAGGCAGCGTAATAGACGAGGAGAAACTGTATGGAACAAAATGCACTAGCATAATAAAAAGTGTAGTGAAGCTGTTCTTTCCCATATACATAGAACACTGGTCATATATATGCATAGGCTTACCATATTTTTGGTTAGTGAAACCGGGACACATTAACATAGGATGCGCATACCGTATGGTCTGGGGGTTATGGAATACCCCCCACTAGCGGGGGTGGGGGGTCTGGGAAGTTTTAAAAAAATTAAAAGCAAAATGGTGAGTTAAGTTTATTTTTAAGCCTCGCCAGGGGAGTGGGGAATTTGGATCTCTAAATTGTTAGTCTACCCACCTTTTAAAAATAAAAAAGGAATTTTTGCTACTTAATTTAGTTAAAAAATTTTTTTTTTTTTTTTTTTTTTGCTTTTTGATGGGAATTTTGTTCTGTTCTACCATATAGAAAGAAGTGTTAATAAAATAAAGTTTAAAATACTGCATAAAATTGTTAAACTGAACAACTAATTACTAAGTCTTTTTTTTTTTTTTTGTAGATTACAACTTTTTGTCTAATGAGATTCCCGACTTGCATGTACTTTTTTCAAGATGTCTTTGTTAAGTTTGACTTTTCATGAAAGTCAGAGCAAAGAAAACCTTAGTTTGTTTTACATACAATCAATGCTCTGCAGGGTTCGTTGATTTAAATCGGCTTGATTTAAATCGCGATTTAAATCAAGTGATTTTTTTTTAAAAATCATTGATTTAATCAAATAATTTTTTTTCAAAAAAATCATTGATTTTACAATGTTAGAAAGTGTTGTAAAAATGAAATGTGTTGCAGTTATAACCACTTCTTCAAAGAAAACTTGATAGGTCCATCTGTCTGTGTGCATAACATATTTCATAAATTTAGAACTAATTACTATTTATTAAGCATCTTAACAGCAAAACATAATTCATTCAATCATTCAAATTAGAATTCATAATAATCAGGAACCATTTTGTGTTTTTTTTAATCTTAAAATAGTATTTTAGATCAGTTTAATAAATGCCACACAATAAATAACTCAGAATGATTTTTGACAACAATTGTTAGAATTTAGAATATGTATCCTTAAAGTTTCATCCATGTCCCCTAATAGTTTAAGGTTTTTTTCCTGCTAAAACATTTTTTATCATAGATGTTTTCAATAAAGATATTTGATTAAAACAAAAAGTTTCAGTTTTTAGTAATGGTGTGGGCATATGATTTTACTAAATCGGTAAAAATATTTCAGGCTTTTTCATTTATAAAATAGAAAAATGATTAAAGTACACTCAATGTAAAAATTAAGCACACACAAGTATTACTTTTTTTAGCTTTTAACAGCAAAATAATTCAGATTAAATTTGTTCGTTTTCGCGGTACTTCTGAGTGTACTGTTATTCCTCGTAGGCTTAAGTTTCATTTGAGTCATGCATTTGTATTATTTATCATTATTATTATTATTATAAAAAACATATTTATTGCTGTGAAAATAGCTTAAAGTGTGTTTTTGCGGTACTACTGTGATATAATCCCCCCCTTGGCGACATTCAAGCTAGCGTGCCAATTTATGATGATTTTCGGTTGGCGATAGTTTCAGTGGCAACCCTACGCCATCGATGTTGGCAGACGTAATGTGTGACAACCCTCAGTGTATGATGCAGAAGGGCTTGTGTCGGTGTGACTGTTGAACTTTTAGAAATTTGTTTTTGCGAATAAGTAGCTTTTTAATAGTTTATTTTATGTTTAAAGTTTGTGGAGATTTTTCCTGTTGCTAAAGGAAGAATGTAAAGTGTTAAGGTGCATTAATTTGGGTCAATTGTTTTCTATTGTGGCCAGATGAATGATTCTATATTACAATAGGTTGTTAAGGCGCCATGTTTTTGAAATGTGTTAAAATGGACGGAAACAGGATTTGGTGTTTCTGCTATCTGAAGTGTGAAATTGTTTTGATTGATAAGTGCATAAGTTTGGTTAATTGTGACTAAAAGCAATCAAAAATCAAGTGGTAATTTTCGGTCCATTTCGTCATATTGGATAGCAAGTTTGTAGTGATTTGGGATTAATATTGAAAAGCCAACTGGTTTAAAGTGAGTTCTTTATTTTTCTAAATTTATTATTTGCTTATTTTATGTGTTTGTAAGGCTATAAAACAATGAATTTTCAATTGTTCTAAAATATTAGCTGTAGTAATTAGTGGCGTTGCGGGTTTTGATAAAGTGGGTTTTTGTTAGTTTAATGTAAAATGTACTTGAAGTTTTGCTTGGAATTGCGCGATATGTTTGCTATATTTCTCGTTGAGTAATGCATATCATTTTATGTTATGATAATTAATTGCAATAGTCATTATTGTGCCTAAAATGCGTGTTTTTTCAATGAATGGTTTTCATGGTATTTTTAATGGTAGGCTTCCAATAGTTTAATGCAAAATGTACTTGAAGGGATGACCGTTATTAATTTTGTTACCTAGGGTGGTATTTTAAAACTCGGATAGCGTTGATTTGAGTGATATTTCAATTATGTTTTTCATTAAATAATGCATATCATTTTATGCAATGATGAATCATTGCGGTAGTAATTATTGAGCATAAATTGCGTGTTCTTTTAACGAAGGGTTTTATTCAAGTTTAAGTGATTTGGTAAAGTAAATAATGCTATTTTTCGAGTATTATTAATCCGTTAATGTATTGAATTGTTGTTGAAAAATGCTGTACGTGTTTTACATAGTAGCGTCGATATTGTGTGTAAGATATAATTTGCAATTTTTGGTATTGTACTGTTTTTGAGTGATTTTTCTTGACATGTTTGCTATGTTTATGATATGACATTGTTGGCGATAAAATCATCGCCAAGAGTGTTGTATTCTATTTGAAGTTGGCGACATAAAAATCTTGTTGTTGGCAACTGTTTCTTGGCGCCAACAAAAAAATCGCCAAGGGGGGATTATATCATAGTAGTTCCGTTTTTGCATATTGATTAACATGCCATATTGTTTCTATGAATGTAACATAATAAATATCCAAAATATTTAAGGTCTTTTTTAAAAAAATAAAAAAAATCCGATTTAAATCAAAAAAATCCGATTTTTTTTATTTTTTTTAAAAAATTTAAAAAATCACGAACCCTGATGATCTGCCATCTTAAAGATTCTTAATGTCTTCATAAAATATTCTTAAAAACATTAATTCATTACTTTTTACGTCTTACGGGACATTGATAAAACTGGGCGGGACTCTGGGACAAGAGCAAAATATTGGGACTGTCCCGGTCAAACTGAGACGTATGGCAAGTCTATATATACACGTACAGGGGACGCATCGATAGGTGTGGATGAGCGGGACCGGTTCTCCCATTCAGAAGACAACAGATATCCAGTATCTGAACACTCCTCCCATATCCATAACATTCGATTTTTGAAATTTACTATGCAGAAATTATAGGTTTCAAATATCTGAGCCGGATATCCAGTACAAATCCATCAGACAAAGCGACAAGAGACACCGGATATCCAATATCCAACAAAATGGCTAATTTTCGCTATTAATATTTATTGAAAAAATATACAGTTACCTATTTATTTATTACTATTTTTTTTAATTTCTTTATTTTTTTCCCAATCTCTTTCGGATAAAATACCAATCCTACAGAACAGTTCGAAACATCACTAGATAGCTAGAAAAGCTAAGAAAACAATGAGTAACATTTTATGTTTTTAATCTATCTGATGTACTGATGCAAAATATTTTGAATGTGGTACACTTATTTATGAATGTGCAGTGATTTTTATGTTAATGGAATTTCTTGACGCCCACCGAAAATAAAGAGGAAGGTGCGAAATGTTCTTCCGTCGTCGAGGTTTTTCACTTTTAACAATAAAAAGCATCAACATAAGGTATCTGAAGTTAAGTTTGTTACTGTATCAATAAATTTACACATAAATAAATAAGTACATATTTAATTAAGCATGATTAAAATAAATTATGTTATACTTACGGATTATACCAAGGAACAACGCTGATATTTCTCTTTCCAGACATAATAAATTTCAAAACACCAACATGAGTGGAATGGCTAGATATAACTTTTCTTTGAACGCATCAATTTTTCCTCAATTCGTTTTATTCAGTTTTTATATACTTCTTTACAAACTAAAAACCTCTCAAAAGCTGAAATCCTTTTGAATCCGTTCGTGAAATGAACGAACGGTTAAAAAGCATTCAGTCTCCTACTCCGTGACATCATATCCATGCGAAAAGAGATTCCGCATTACTGCTGCCATCTAATGGCCAGTGGTTAACTCTAAAATAAATGTTGGTTACCTTTAATATAAAGTTGCGATAAATATCATTATTTAATGAGGGGGAAATTTTAAAGCTACTTTTCTAATACCTTCAATGTATATATACATATACTTTGGGATAAAACTTGAACAAATAATACAAAATGATTAACAGAATTTTTTTAGTCTTTACAATTGACAATAATTTAAATAAATGACATGGAATGTGAAAAAAAATAACTCGATACATGTAGTATTAAAATAAAATGAATTAAATTAATTCGTTGATAAGCGCAGCTTTTACATTATACAGTTGTCATGAGAAATACCAAAGTGTGTTGAAAATGATGGGGGGGGGGGGATGCTTTTTGTTATGTGTGTGGTGTGTGTGTTTATGTAGTAATGTTTGTCCATATGATGTACATGTATGTGTGTGGTATGGGTATTTTTTATAATTATTTGCAAATCTCAACGTAAAAAATAAAATATATTACTGCAAATTAAAGTCAACGGCGAAGTATTTTTAATGTAAACATATACAGAATGATTTATTTACTTATTCACTTACAGTTAACAATAATGTAAACAAATGAGCGGCACTCAAAACACAAAGGCAGAGCGCTATCAACATAAAAATCGTGACAGTAGAAACTAATCAGGGTACTTTATTTCAAAATAATGACAACTGTTATGAAAAATACCATTCGGTTCTAATAAAATTATCGAAAAACATTTAATTCATATTAATGTAATTAGCATAATATGGGTATGCGTATATAAATATGCACTAATGTTATGTACCCTCATAAGTTTTAAAGAAATAAAAGGAAACGAAATAGTACAGTAAATAAAAATCACTAACGAGTTGTGTTAAGGTAAATCAATATTCGTTTTAAAAACTTTCTGGAGCAAATTTTAAGGATGATAAGTAAAAATAATGGAACATCATCGTACTTATTTCTTAATGTTTGCAAAAATGAAAAAGAAAAACAACATTTTAAGATTAATAAATGAGTAAAAACTTTGTTCTTGCTCCCATTTTTATTTTCTTCGTACATCAAAAGTTGACATATTGATCATTGATGCATACGAATAGACATGGGCGCATTCATGGGGGGGGGGGAGATATCGGGTAATATACCCTCCCGAAACTCCAAAATCTAATAGAAGCCATTAAAAATCCTAAGGAAATCACCCGGCGAAAAGAAATCCTGAATACGCCACTGCCCGAGCAGATCATCATTTTGTAAATATCGCATGTTTCAAGGGTATTTTTTTCCATCTGGCTGTTTCTCTTTATTCCTTTCACATGCTTTTCCAGTAGAATTGAATAATTCTTCATGCTTATTCAATGAGGAATTTTTTTTCCGATTGCACATTTTCTTCAATTTCACGAAAATGAGGCTGGCTACCGCAGAGTTCGAGGCAATTTTTCCGCCCCATGGGCCAACTCCCTTTGTCCGAAGATCGCTGGAGATAATAGTAGTACCCAGCTGTTTCATGTATGATCCGGAGGAGAGGGACAGCGGATTGCGTGCGTACCAATCAATGCCATTCATTTTGGCAATATTATTTCATTGAGACACTTTTGGCGCAAAATCTTCCCAAAGCGCGCAATAATAGTGAATCAGCCAGTACTCATCGCGATACACAGCGCGGAGATCGATCCATCTTCTAATAAAGTTTTGAAGTCTTATGATTGTAAATGTGGACGTACTTTTTCACGATCATATTTTTACAAGCATTAAGAAAATGCACATTCATTGAAAGTCCGAAAAAGAAGATTGAAAGTAAGCACGGTTTTTATGTTTGCCAGGAGGATGACTGTTCTTTCAAAGCATCTTACCAATCTGACTTTTTATGTCATTTGAAGGCCATTTATTCCATAGAGTCAAATGAAGAAGTCAAAAGATTTGGAAGCTATGCAAGTAAGAATATTTTTAACCGACTTCACAAAGGAAGGAGGTTATACATTTATATTGTATGTATGTCTTTTTTTTTGTTTTTGTTTTTGTTTGGTTGTCCACTCATAACTTCTTACCGGATGAACCGATTTTCATGAATTTTTTTTTAATCGATCGAGGGGGGTTTCCCATAGGTCCCATACCTTGGTTTGACCATATTCGATAATTACAAAAAAAGTTATGGGCTGAAATGTGGTTTTTTTTTTTTTTTTTTTGGTTTTTCATCCATAACTTTTGACTAAATGAATCGATTTTGATTATTTTTTCTTTGATCGATAGAGGGTCGTCTAACTCAAATATCGCACATCAGTTTGACTACATCTGTTTTTTATAAAAAACGTTATGGGTGAAAAATAAGTATTTTTTCATTTTAATTGGAAAGGCTAGGCTCGATTTTTCTTTGTTGGGAAAGTTGTTAATAAAAATGAAACTTATTGTTAAATTAAAAGCAATTATAACAAGAAAAAGGCTTCTCTGAAGAAGAAATTAAATAATTTTTGAAGTCGGTGCAAAATTATGATGGATTTTAATGCATGATTCCTTTTGTAACTATGAACCAATTACAAATATAAATAGCGTAGAGTTTGCAACAGTTTCAGTGTAAAATAACGCATGGTGTAATAATAATTAGACTACCATAATTTTGCACTGACTTCAAAAATTATGTTTAAAAGTCGTATCAAAGTTGTTTAAAGAATAATATTATTTTTTACTTTTCAGCGCAATTTATAGTTTGAAGTCAGTTCTATTTTTTTCCAAAAATTATTTTATATCTTATCTACTTGGAAAAAAAAAACTAATGAAAATAATATATACATTGGACTATCGCTCCATCTGGGGGGAGGGGAGACACCCTAAAGTGAACACACCCATATTATGAATACTTTTCTGTGCTCCGAATACCTATAATCTAAATACCCCATTAATATGAACACCACTTTTAATCCTCGTTCAATCACTACTCCTTTCCCTTTATTTTAGACGCGTGCTAGATTTTTACATAAACTTATATTTCTATTCCTAATTCATCATTAAACTGAAACTGAGTTTCTTTCTTTTTAACCTGCTTCACAAAGGAAGGAGGTTATACATTCATGTTGTATGTATGTCGTTTTTTTTTTTTTTTTTTTTTTTTTTTTTTTTTTGTCCACTCATAACTTCTCACCCGAAGAACCGATTTTGATGATTTTTTTTTAATCGATCGAGGGTGGTTTCCCATAGGTCCCAATTCTTCGTTTGACCATATTCGATAATTAGCAAGAAAGTTATGGGCAGAAATAGGGTCATTTTTTTAGTTTTTCATCCTTAACTTTTGACTAAATGAACCAATTTTGATGACTTTTTCTTTAATAGATAGAGGGCCGTCTAACTCAAATATCACACATCAATTTGACTACATTTGCTTTTTAGAAAAAACGTTACGGGTGAAAAAATAAGTCTTTTTTATTTTAATTGGAAAGGCTTGAGTTGATTTTTCTTTGTTGGGAAATCTAATCATAAATATAAAAGTCATTGTTAAAAACATATTTGTTGTCATGGGCTATAGTATTAAAAGGAATTACTGCAAGAGTTCGACTGAATTCTTCTCCGTGGCAAAAATTAATCCAATCATTTTGTTTGCTAAAATAAACTTCAAAAGGGAATTTATCATACAAATGATTAGTTTTTAGTGCCATTAATTCAAAGAAGTTTTGCACTTTGATACGGATTTTGTAAAAAATAGTATTTATATACAAAATGTATTGACACTAAAAAGAATAAAATAAAATAATTCTTATAAAAAAACAGAACCGACTTCAAATTATAATGTGCGCTAAAAAGTGAAAAATATATTAATTTTTTAAACAGCATCGATGCGACTTTCAAACATAGTTTTAGAAGTCGGTGCAAAATTATGAGTCTAATTGCCATTACACTATTTGCTACTTCTTATTGGAACTGTTGCTAATTCTGCAAAAATATATATATTTGTAATTGATTCATGATTACAAAAGATTTTATCTATCCTAATTTTGCACCGACTTCTAAAACTATGTTTAAAAGTCACATCGATGGTGTTTAAAAAATGAATTTATTTTTCACTTTTTAGCGCAATTTATAATTTGAAGTCGGTTCTGTTTTTTTACAAAAATTATTTTATTTTCATTTAACTTTGTGACTTTCTGGTTTGCTATGTATTGTGAAACGTTGCAAATGAATATTATAATAAATATTTGCTTTTTTTTCAAACATTTTTTTTATCATTTTAGAAACATTAATTAATTAATTAATTTTTATCAGAGGATTCATCATTTTAGAAGATATAGTTATAAACGAACTAATTTAAATTTTTATTAATATTGTTCTTATTATTTTTTAAGTACCGTTTATACTTTAATTATTCACTTCCCTAGCCATTTATTTATATTATTGATAATTTTGAAAAATAAAGAAATTTGTTGAAAAAGGTTCATTTTTATTTTTTTATTTTTATTCTGTTTCGAAGTTAGAATAAATCATAAATACTGTATGTGTGTTTTCTTTTTTCCTTTTCTCTCTCTTGTGGCAGGGATTTAAAAAATATTTCAATGCTGTTATTTCAAAAAACTACGTTTATCAATAAACTAATATAATTGTTTGATTGTAACAGTTTTTATTTTAAACGGTTTGCATTTACTTATTTTCTTCGCCCCTCATTCAGATTTATTAATATTAATTCTATTTGTAAAAGAACAAGTAAATAAATTAATAATACAAAAATTCTCCCAATATTTTAAAATTCATTTTTTTGATATCAGTTCATAAATACTTTTAAAACCAATAAAATTTATGATAAAAACTTTAGGGTGACTATTTGTACAGTTAACCGCTAGATGGCAGCATTAATGCTGAATTCGAAGTATAATTTTTGACTGCTAAAATAACCATGAATACGACGTCACATTCAAGGAGACTGTTAGCTTTTTAACCGTTCGTGTGAAACGAAAAACGGTGGACGTTAGTTCACATTATGAGCGAGCGCTCTCCAAGTGTGACGTCACGCCAATAGGCGTGGAGCTCTGACGTCACTCTGTTTAAGCCGCATGCGCCGTTTTCGTTTTCTGCGTTGAGTGTGTGAGAGTACAGTTTTTGATTCTAACAGATCTAAGGAAATTAATGTTCCAGATAAGAGGAGTTTGCTCTCATTTATTATTGTTATTAAAGCAATGTCATTTTTTTCCAATAAATACTTTGTGTAATTTTTTTTTAATTTTTTTAACTACAGTTATTATTATTTTTTAAACTTTGTGTATTTTTTTTTCAATAAAAATGTGTGTTTTTCAATAAAACACACATTTTTGTTTTGAATAAAAATAAGGAACATTGGGTTAATAAATTTTTAAAATTAAACATTGCTTTTTGCTATCTAACAAGAGCTTTCCTTCAGAGCTCCCTAAGCAGTAAGAGCCTTTTAGATTCATTAACATCTTTGGAAAAGTAGCTAAAGCTTTGTGTCGTTTTTCAGAATGATGTCAAAAGATGAAATTTTTTTATGTACTATGTAATTGTCTATTCATTTATTTTGAAAGGAGTGAGTTTGTGAGGTTTTACTGTGATCTAATTGCATATTTTCCATTCATTTTGTGAGATATTAGATGTCAGTTGTTACCATTGTAGGACAATTGTAGGACAATTTGAGGTTTATGTTGTGTTTCCTTATAATATAATAATGTATCGGGGCATTATTATAATAAACATGTTTATAAACTTTACCTGTGCGAGACCTTAATTGAAAAGTTTGATGCACTAAGTGCAAAGTATAAAATTATAATGCCTTCATATATAATTTCCTATTTTATATTTTATAAGTTACCTTCCCAAAATTACTGCTATATTTTTGACATTGTTACTGTTTAAGCAGTGAAATTTTTAAAAATTCTTTTTATCTTAAAGTGCTTTCTATTTTATTTGCTCTTAATATATTTTATATTTCTTCTTACAGATAATTGGATATCTCAGATTATTATCTGAAGTGCTAGTTGAATTCTAGCCCTGATGTTGTTATTATAGAAAACTGCATCAATTTTTTAATTTTACTGGAGATGTTTTGAAGATGAAAAAAATAGTTCAGGAGTTGTTCTTGATATTGTGCTGTTTTTGTGTGAAAAAAAAAAATTGCATTCAAAGTTTAAGTTTTATGTGGTGTTCAATTTTTTTTTTTTTTTTTTTTTCTGTAATTTTGCTTTCATTTGAATACACATGTAAATATATCAAGATCCCCATAGGACATACCTATTTTCTTATTCATTAGAAGCGTAATACTACCTAATAAATTGATTAGATTGTAATTGCCGCCCCCTTAAGGAAGCTGCGCTGTGAGAGCCTTGCTGCCTCTGGTTCTCGCTGGCCCTGTGTTCTTGAAATTATTGATTTACGTTTACTTACCCTTCTATACTTCAGATGAGGCGGCCGCTTCTTTCATACTTCCCTCAAAAATGTAATAATAATAATAATAATAATAATAATAATAATAAATGTTCTTCAAGTGGTAAAGATTATGCTATCAGTGTAGCTGTTGACTTTTTCAATTTTATAACGTTTTGTGCAATCTTTTTTACAACAATATACTCTGAATGCATTGTAGATTAATGTATAAGGACATACACATAACAAATATTTACACGAAAAGATGCACTGATATTTTAGAAGTGGCATTACTTTACAACTTTTTTTTTAAAATTCAAGCTTTGATTGTACTTTCTGGATTAAATGAATTTCGTATTTTTAAATAGTGTCTAAATTTAATGAAAACATTTGGAAAGAAGTTGGATTTTTTACCTTTAAAAAAAAAAAAACCAGCATTGATAGTTGATTTCGTAAATATTAAAGTAAATCAATTAATAAAGGGGCACCATTTGTACCAAGCTTTTTGGTTTGTTGCTAAGATGTTCTGCTTGATTTTTAATTGAAATAAAGTTGCGCCCCCTTTTTTATTCCCCACCCCCTCCCCCGTCTCTCTAAGTTTATTCATATATAGAGACTTATTTTCATTAATGCTCGCTGTTAGACTCTAAAATCATTGCATGACGTAATTCTTTTAGATGATTTTATTAGAGGTAAAATAAACAGCTTATAGTACAGTACACTAACAAACAGTTTTGTTTCCTGCATTTCAAACTTTATCCAAATTCTTAACAGTAGATAACTTTTAATCAAATAAAACTACAGAAAAATTCTAGCTTGAAATTTACGTTCAAAATTGCAGCTTCATTACAATTATATTTTAATTTTAGTTTTCTCTCTCTCATTTTTTTTTCTGTAAAAACATAAAGGATTATCTTTTGCATAAGTGGTTTCCAAAGGGAACCGTCGTCCCGCACGTCACAGCCCCTACAACGCAGAGACCACCCTGTTTGTTTGTAATGTGTGACTTTCGGTAATGTTCCTGATGAACTCCCCACAGTTCGGAACTTCTTGTCATTATTTAGGGGCACAATAAACGAATGCACCTGTTAAAGCATTAAATAGGGAGGGTTGGTTCTCCGGTTGTTACATAGCCTTTGGGGTGTGAAGTAGGTTCTCTCGTGGTCTGGAATCCCCTTACTGCGAGAGTGATAATGTGTAATATAAATCTATAATGGACCCCTGTTAATGTGCTCACCTTCGGACGAAAATCATTTGATTACAATAACCAAGTGCTAATATTGAAAAATAAAAGTTTAATACTTTAAAAATGAGAATAAATACTATGCAGTAGATTTTCGGAGACTACGTTAATTTACGTGTAATTGAAATTGAATGAATATATTTAGCGTGAAATAATAATTACTAGAAAAGTACAATAAGACTTAGTAAATTATTGATATAAAAATAAAATTAAAAAAAAAAAGCAAGGGAGGAGGGGAAGGGGAGGAATCACCGATTGCTGATTGTCTGCTATTATTTTTTTTAAAGTTTAACCCCGTCTGACTGAATTTTCAACAAAGTGTGTTAGTTTTTTTTTTCTCTTTAAGCTAAATGCGGAAGCTACTTAATATGTCCAATATCAATCACACACAATTTCAAGCTTTATTAATCATAAATAAAAATTGTCCGGGAAAGCGGACACAACGCAAAACATCAAAATTTTATGACAAAGAATTGTTCCAAATTAAAATATTTTCGTTTGTGTTAAATCCTTATACAGTAGTATCTCCATTAAGGGACACCTCCGAAAAAGGGACACCTCTAATTAAGGAGCACTTTTTCTGGTCCCAGTCCCTTTAAATAGGGACCACAATGTATTTACCTCTGGATAAGGGACACTCTATTTAAGTGATATTCAAAGAGAAAAATTTCAAAAATTAAAGTTATATATAGGCTTGCCATACGTCCCGGTATTTTGCTCTTGTGCTTTGTTTTGTTTTAAAATTTGTCGAATGTGATTGCAAATTTTAATTTGTTTCTTATTTATGAGAATTTCGCACCTAGTTTTTTTTTTTTTTTTTCAAATTTGTCAAATGTGATTTCAAATTTTAATTTGTTTGGGATTTATGCAATAAAAAAGAAATAAAGAATTATGAACAAATGTATATGATTTTTTTTTAAAATCAAATTCATACTTCAACTTAATGTTTGGTTGCATTTTGACAAAGTTTTAATGAACAATCTCCTATTCTAAATCAAAAGTATTTTCAAATTATTTCTGTCATCAATTCTTTTAAAATGTACTGCACACAATAATTTTTTTAAACTAGTTGAAGGTGATTTAAATTTTCTGAGAAAAATGAACTGGAAAAAAAATCGTACATTTCCCACTATTCCTTATTTTTATTCAAAACAAAAATGTGTGTTTTATTGAAAAACACATTTTTATTGAAAAAAAATACACAAAGTTAAAAAAAAAAAAAATTAACAGTAGTAAAAAAAAAAGTAAAAAAAAAATACAAAGTTTTTATTGAAAAAAAATTATATTGCTTTAATAACAATAATAAATGAGAGCAAACTCCTCTTATCTGGAACGTTAATTTCCTTAAATCTGTTAGAATCAAAAACTATACTCTCACACACTCAACGCAGAAAACGAAAACGGAGAGTCCACGCGCACGCGGCTTAAACAGAGTGACGTCAGAGCTCCACGCCTATTGGTGTGACGTCACACTTGGAGAGCGCTCGCTCATAATGTGAACTAACGTCCACCATGAGAGACGGATAAACAATCACACACGGTTGTTAATCGACATAACAATTTTTTAACTGTTTGTAAATGAGAATGTATCTTACAAAAGTTTTATAGGAACCATTTATACTTGTTCAGGAAAAGCTATTGCTCAAAATGTTTGAGCGAAACTTTCTGTCCTACTAAAAATGTTTGGATCTTTTATCCTGAAAAATTGCTTGCAAAAGAGCAAGCAATAAAATAACTCAACTAACAAGATCAGTTGCGAATAATATAAAATTTGAAGCGCGCATTGTATTTATTTCTGCCTTGATTTGCGGTATTGTGTCCGTTAAATGCCTGTTTTTATGCTGCAGATGTGAGTTTTGTTTATTTTATTTAAACATATTATCTCAAACTATGGCTGAAAATCCAAGTCCAAATTTTTCAACAAACGTAAGCAATTGTGATGAAAATGACAACAATAAACTTAATACAAATTGTAAATCATTCGATGGTACTACCTTTGATTCAGGAGTATGCTCGGATGTTGAATTATTAAATGATGTGCAAAATATGACATGCTTTAATACTTCCAGCAATACCTCAGATATATTCATAGATCGCTCTGAAATAACGCTACAAAAAGTAATTTCGAATGAAATAAATCCAAATTTCAATATTTTAGATTCATCCTCTTTTTGTCCTGATATAGAGACCAATGTTATTCCTATTGAGAATATTGCAGCAAATAAAAATTTGCTGGATTTAACTGATGCAGATTTAAATACGCAGGGTGAAATATTCTCTGATTTTCCCAGTAATGAAAATGTGAATCCGTTTAAAGATGAGGAATTTCATGATGCTGTCCAATTTTTTAAAGATCCTTCTTCTATTTCTTTTCTGGAAAATGCTGGTTCAAAGGAAACAGTTGAAAGTGAAGTAGCAAGGTCATCATTGTATGTTAATTTTGATCCTTTGCATGAAAAGTTCTCAAAACAATATTCGAATAAGACTAATAAATTGGATTTTATTCTTGAAACTGCTCGGGAATCTGATGCAATTATGGAGAATGAAAATAGTAATATTACTGAAGAAGTGAAGATGGACATAAATGTTGTGGAAACAGATGTAATCAACAAGAATTTAGTTGATGTCTCAGTTAGGGAGTCTTTAGGGAATATCTTAATATCGTTTGATTCTCCAGTTGTTAAAAATCAAGCAAACACTGTTCCAGAATCTGTTCCCGTTAAAGTGTATTCTGAAGAGGAATTGCAGCAGTGTCTAAAAATGCAGGAACTTTCTCTTCAAGAGGGTTTTCTCATTAGGCAGAGGGAAATAGAACTTGAAAGTTTGAAAAGACACGAAGAGAAAGAACAGCAGAAAAATAGTTTCAGTAAACTATGTGTAGCTTTTCATGAAAGTTTGACTGAAATTTCGAGTATTGCCTCAAATTTTGCAGAAAAAATAAAAGCACTTGAAGCTGAAAAAAATAATTTGGAAATTGAAAACAAAAAATTAAAAGAGGATCTTAAAGTTTCCACTTGTGATTTTCAGAATTTGGAGAGTACATTTTCTGATTTTCATAAACGTTACGAACAGTGCAAAAATATGTTAAAAGTTTACAAAGATAATGAAGATTGCCTAAAGCAACAGCTCTTAACTATTCAAATGGAATCGCAAGAGAATGAAAAGAAGTATCAATTATTGCAATCAAGAACAGAAGAAATGTTGCAAAAAGCAAATGCCGAATTGGCTAATGCTAAGAAAGCTAGTGACGCACAAGCTGCTGTTCTAAAAGCCCAGCTGAAAAAGGCTGAACTTAAAATTTCAAGTTTAGAAAGCGATTATAAGCAAATTAAAATTGAAAACAGTAAGCTTGGTGGTATTTGTGATGACCTTATGGCCAAAGTCAGTGAAACATAACGTTATAGCTGATTCATATTTTTATGTAGATTGCTCTAAAGACTGATTTAAAATAAACAGGCTGTTAAAAAGTGCATTTTTATGTTTGTTTGGAATATAGGCTTATTTTCAAGCATTGTCATTGTCTGGAAAAAAAAGGTTACTTATAATGTAGCTAGTTATTCATAAGCCTAAAATAATTTCAAAATTAGATTGTATAAATTGTAAATATTATTTTTAATTCTACAATAAGGCTTCATTTTTAATTTTGTTATATATTTGTGATTAAATTATATATTTGAAAATGTTTCTTAAAAATTTAAATTATCCAGATTTGTCATTGTTTGGCAAACACTACAAGTACAATTATCTATATAAAATATTTTTCAAGTTTTCTCTAAAAAATTTCATGGATTGTCACTATAGTGATTCCGAGAAGTTCAACTATTTCTTTGAATCAGTTAAAAAATATATTAATATTATTAGAAACATCAATACTTACCTGTTAAAAAGCTGACCTTGCGATGATTTTCAAAATCGTCGCTAAAATGAAATAGTTAACATGCAACAAAATAAGTCCCACCTCACCTATTGAAATACAATAAATCGCTTTTATTTATTTATTTTAGCATTTAATTTCACACATGCTTATTTTTGTGTCACTAGTAAATTAGAGGTGCAAATATTTCAAAATTCGATTAGTTTTTCTGTATAAATTGAGCAGCATTACCACTGCACTAAGTGATGTTATGCACAGTATTGGCAGATATATATCATGATATTCATAAGCTGATATATATCCACATACAAATTTACTATATTTAAAGTTAAACACTTTAAATTCATCTTGGATCACCATATTGATTCACTTCAAAGTTAATGAAATAGTGAGAAAATATAATTATGTAAAAGGAAGCATAATGAAACTGGATTTACAGTTATGAGCAGAATAATGATGAAGACTGAGAACCGGAAAATCCACAATGATAGTGATTCTCTCTTTTTAAGTTTACTTTGACTCACTAATAAGAAAGCAATACAACTCATAGTGTATTCTTTTTCTTTATGATAATTTTCCTACATTAAACATGGCATCAATAGAAACTTTTATTACTATATTTCTATAATTATGGTTTCATACCAAAATTAGAAGCATCAGATATTGCAGAACTGATTTTTTCTGTTTTAATTGAGCAAATTTACATTGGGTTACATACGATGTTTATGCTAATAAAATATACTGCAGACAACCTAAAGAGTAAATATGAACCTAATTTTTGCTTTAAATGAAGTAATTATTAAAAATCTTGATATATTAATATTTTTATATATACAAGCAAATTTGTACTGACTAATTGTGGTTCAATTAGTAGTCAACTGATTTAATAACATTCTAGTTTATATAATGTCACATATTTAAATTATTTTGAAATAGTTTTACATAAAAGCATCTGTGATATATATCATTGATCTATATCATAAATATTGATTGTATATATGATATTTTCCAACACTGGCCATGCACCAAGTGAGTGGTACTGGTCAGTCTTCTGTGGGATAGGAGTCTCCCATCCAGGTTATTTTCAAGGAGCGGATCTGAGAAATTTGAATGAAATCCTCACCATTCTAGCTTGAACTTTAGCTCATGTTAATGTGAACACCCATTAAACCTGATTATTCATAAACCTTGTATATTTTATTTTAATATTCTAAAAATGCCATGGATTTTGACCATGTAAATATGGCTTAGCTAATGTGAAAGGGATTAAGCATGCAATTAAAAACTTTAATTTTGAAAAAAAAAAAAAAATTATCAATGTAGATCTGTTACTTTTAATATCTAATAGTACACTATAATTTTGCTTTAGCATGATGAAGTAGTAACTTAAAATGGTAAAGGAACTTTTTGTGCACAAGTAAACAATAAAATATAATAATTGCACTCTTATTTAAGCATAAATGAGCATTAAAATGCAGACATATGTTTCGAGATTCCTTGGAATCCCTTTTTCAGTGCAATATTGGAGCTGCTAGATGCAAACTATTTGGATATTTTTGCATCTAGAAGCTCCACTATTGCATTAAAAGAGGGATTCCAAGCAATCCCGAAACATGTGTCTGCATTTTAAGGCTCATTTGTGTTTAAATAAGCATGCAATTTTATTTTTTATTGAAATAGTATCTTACTGTAAATTACTGCTGTTTTTCTTGTTTCAAGGTCTTTTGACTCCCCCCCCCCTCCCCCATTAAATCTGCTTAAAAGGCATGCTTTAGCTTGGAATAACTTGAACTATTTTTAAATATTTTGGATTGTTGTCTTGGAGTTAATTTGTGTTTCAGTTTATTATCAAAATATATAATAGTGGTGGATCTACACGGGCGGGCAATCGCCCTTCTAACAAATGAAATACAGGGGAAGAGCAATAAGAAGGCAATAGCCCCCAAACAACTAGACTTAAAAATAAAAAATTAGAAAGCTGAATTCTTATTTGAAATCTACCCATAAAAAAATTTTACCGTTTCATGTAAGGGAGATAGAAAAAGAATGAATCACCCGGGTCTATAGTTTCACAGCCTTAAGGGGGGAAAGGGTATCCTAAAGTTGATGCATATAAAGGAGAAGCATATCGTGCAATTATCAATGCATATTAAGAAACCGAAAAATATGCAGTTATATATTATATTTCTCAAGTTGGGGGGGGGGGGGGGGGTTTCCACTCATCACTCCCCTAAGTGATCAGTCTGGAATTGCCAATCCCAAATCAGACTCTGGATCCGCCACTGATACATATATATATATATAATTATTGAAGAAATGTGTTTTTTGTGCTGTTTTTGCTTTCAAGAAATTCTTGACTAAAAGTGTTTTTGCTTGTTTTGAAAAAGAGTTAATGTAACTATATTGAGGGTTAGAGGTTAAAACAAATAGAGCGTCCATTCAGGTTCAGATTTATGATCAAAAATTGCATATGAAAAAAGGATTTTAATCTGACAGGACTAAAACCATTTTTTACTATACCTAAAAGTATCATCAGACATTCTTTCCATTTTTCAATGTAATTAATTTCATTATTTAACTAATATTTTGATCAATTCTATATCTTTTGTAGTGTCTATCTGAAATTTTTCTTTCATTTCAGGTACCACTAAATATTCAAATTTAATTAATTTTGGTGTGCTTATACATCTTCATGCCTACTTTCAAAATAAGCTTGCAGGTGTGTAAAAACCAAAATTAAATTACTCTCTTATTTAGTACCAGTAGAATGAAACAAAAAATTTGTGTTTTGTTTCAGATGGAATGGCAAAATGGTTGTGTGTGTATGAAATAATTTCAAATTTAGTGTGCATAAAATTCGAAATATTATCCTAATAAAAAGGTACTTAAATAAAAAGGAGGTATTAAAAAAAGAACAGGATTGTTTTAAGTAGAAATATTAATAAATTTTCGAAAAGTCTGATTTTTAACTTGTATATTACTCTGAAAAGTCTATTTTTATTTAACTGTACAGTGCCAGAAATAGAGCTTGTTTGTATGTTTGCTACGTAAAACTATTCCAATTGGGAGGTTGGAAGGAAATTTTTTACAAAATTAAAACCGTCCTCTGAGAGAGGTAATACATGAAATCCCATTTGAATTTTTATTTTTTTATGGAATTAAAGATAGAAAATCTTCTCATTTTTTCAAAGATTGTCTTTCTGAAAAACACGAGTTTATTGGGCAGAATCTAATAAGATTTAAACTAAATCGCATTGTTTAATGACAGGCATGTTGTGAGTTCTAATTTTAACTTTGTTCACTTTTTTGTAAGCAAGTTCCTTTTTGGCATGTTTTACCTCCTTAGTAATTTTCCGTCTTTCTCAACAACTTCTATATCTTTTGTAAAATGTAGATTCGTTTTTTGCTTTAACTGAGTTTTGGTTTGTTAATTGCATTTTTTAAAAATGATAACGTAACATGTTGCATAGGGATGATTTCTATATGAATATTTACTTATTTTTACTATAGGAGACTGATTTCTTTGCTGAATTCTATCATTTTAGCGGGCATTTCCAGATAATTTTGATAGTCAAAAGTATATATATGAAGTTATCAAAGAATCAGAAATAATACATATGCAAAGTAGACAAAATATGTATTTAAAAAACATCAAAATTGAAAAAGTAGGTTTAGAAATCTTTCTGTCAGAATGAAATATTTAGTTGCTTATTTTAGGCTAGAAAAGTATTTTACTAATTCTTATTTCTAACAGTGAACCTAAGTGCAATTATTATTGGAAGTAATATAATGGAATGATATATATGTGTTAAAAATAACAACAGTAAAATAATATCATATTTGTTTTTAAAAAGTCAAGGCTACCTCTGATTCTTATAAGAGCTGTCCAGTCCAGACTAAGGAAAAGTGCTTGCAGGAAGAGAGTACATTTTCTGCCACTTCAGAAATTTAGTGCTAATACATCTTAGTATTTAATAGGTTAGATGGAGTATACAAATAATGTATGTAAAGGCTTAAATTTATAGAAGAAAAATCAGTCATGTATGAGGAGGAAGAGGATTAACATTGTATGAATGTGTCCCATTCCCTTTTGGTTTTTACTGTTATGGCTGTGCTTTATTTGCAACAAAAACTAATCTTCTTAAGCTAAAACATTCTCTTAATTAGATGAAAACCACTTCTATGATGTAAATACATGTAAAACAAGTATATATAAGCATTGGCTCGAAGTGAGAAAAATGGATAACTATGTTTTGTAAGCTATTATCTTTTTTCAAATTTCATGTCTGGACGGCTACAATAAGAATAGCAGGCAGCCATGGTGGTATTGACAATCAAAATGGCTAAATGTTGCTCCGTATAAAATTTCTATTGTGTAATATGCAGCATTCTATCCAAGTGCCTAATTCAAATATTGCTACATATTTTAATGTATTCAAATATTGCTACATGAAAGGACTCTCAAGCTGAATAGCAAAAAGGAATAGGTCTAAAATTACAAACAAATGGTAGGTTGTATCTGCATGTAAAAAATAGTGAAATGTACTGGGCTCCTTCCCAGGAAGGAAACAAAAGTGACAACTACTGGACCTGGAGCTCGAAGTTTTCAAATTTGTATTTTTGTTCAATATTTTCAACAACTTTTTTTAAGAACAGCTTGCACTTCTGGATGCGGCCTTGGGGGACATCCCCTCTTCCCTTCACCAACCCTAGTTACGCCTATAATAAATGTGCACCAAGCAACTTTTGGAAAATTAAAGTTTAATGCAAAAAATTAAAGATAATGTATAATGATTATGTAATTATGTTCAAAATAATTCTGTTGTGCTTGAAATAAAATGGTAAACAATAAAATGTGTTGGTGTTTTTCTTTCTATGCTACTAGGCAATGTTGAGTAATAATCAGTATTTTTAGTATCAATGTATCTTTCTGATTATTTATTACTTGAGTTCCAAGTTGGCATTACGAGAAATAAGCTTATTTTATTGATCATTAAATACTTGTTCTTTAATTAAAAAGTAGAAAATGTTACTTTATTCCTTTCTGGATGCTGGTTAAATGCATATAATTATTTCAATAAAGTTGTTAGTATATAGAACAGCTTTCGTGAAATACTTTCTCTTTTGAACAGTTTTAGAAAGGTCTACGTGATCAATGATCAAGTAATAGCCCAGTTGGGCTAGAGTACCTTGAATGAAGAAAGGAATAACAACCCTGCTTTTTCAACAGGAGTTTGTTCTCTGGAGAACCTTTTACTACCGTTCTTGGCTTAGTGTAACAACGAAAATTGAACAGGAAAGAAAAAAAAGGAGAAAAATTTCCTAGTCATTTCATGTAAGAGTCTTAAAAATCCCTGCCCTCACCAGAAACAAAATATTTCGGAAATAGAGGACGTTTAATTTCCGCTTTGAATGAATTTGAAACAAAATTTCAGATTAAAAAGGAATTATTTTCAATCAGAGTGGTTCGTTTTTGCGATCCTAATTTCAAACAATAGCAAGAAAATTTAGCATTTTATGTTTGAACTTGTATCCTAACATTCAAAAATTTTAAAGATACTTGAAATTTTCATGCTATGTTTCCTGCTCTTTTCGTGTAGTCAAGATTTTGTTTGGTCCATAGTTATTTCACTTATTTTCAGATAATTTGAGATTTGTATTTTGTTATTTTGAAGCAATTTTACCATTTAAATTGTCTTTAGTAATGCCTTAAAAGCCATCCGGATATTCCGTACACCGAGTCTCAGTGAAATGTCAGCATTCAAGAACTACAATTTCTTTTGTTGAATCTGAGGCGGTACGAATCAACATCTTCATTAGCCAACTTTTTCCCAGGCCATTACATACCCTTTGGTAATGCGTAGAAGTACTGGCTATCCACCTGGGTCCGGGGTTCTGTCTCCGTCTACCGCCACAAATTTATGATTCTGCAGTAAAAATATAAAGAAATAAAAATGTTTTCTTAAAGAAATAAAATTGTGTTCTTTAACACAATTAAATGTGTTCTTCAACATTTTAATGTGTTAAAATGTGCTCTTTCTTCTTTACGCATTTTTAAAATGTGAACACACGTTGAAAGCTTCGTAACCTTGCTACTGTTGTGTAAGCGATATGTTATGTCGAACTCGTAAAGCGATCCAAAGGAGCTTCATAAGCAGTTCTAGGTTAGCGAGCAGAGCGGAAGCCTTGTAGTATATGATACATATACATGTTTTGATTTTTGCTGCCTGGAAAAACTTTTTAAGTAAAGGCCAGGTCTGTCATTTAGGGGGTGCCCCCCCCCCTGGTTTGGTGAAATATAATGCATTTATATATATGTACATGTATTTGTTTTTTTGTAACATACATTGAGTTTGTACCCTAAAAGTCCTTGGACAGTTTTTAAATGACGGGCCTGGCAAAGGCCCCTTTTAAAGTGCGCGGCCCTTTTTAGGCGAAGACACTTAACACTCGATCCAATCCGCTTAAAAAACCTGTGTCCTAAAAAGAAATATTTCTCAGCTGAGTTCATATAAGCAACAGAAACAAACAATATCTTGATTAAAACTTGACAAAAATACCTTTGAGCTTGAATCCGAAATAGGAGGTCAAGTGGGCAACATACATAGAAGTCAGCAGTCTAAAATAGCACTCCAATAGTTACATAGTTCGAATCGCGGCGGCAGTACATCAGTTAACAGTCTTAACTGTTTTTGTCATAAACAAACAAGCTCTATGGTAGCAAGTCGCGCCGCAGTGGTGATTTTTGAACAAAGACCATTCGTAATTGTTGTAACGTTTATGTTATTGTTTTTTATGTAGGATGTTTTGAATTTTTTAATTCTTCACTTTAAAAAAAGTACAAGATGCTGTTTATTTGTACTTTATGGAATATCAGTGACTTGGTTATTAATGAATGAACTTGAAATAGAATGAATCTTATAATTGTTTGTTCACGTTGAGGAGCTTCCAATTCCTAAATAAATTAGTTCCTACGTTTAATAATAGAATGTCTGATACCGAAACAATGCCGTCTGTAAGGAAAGCCAGAGCGGTAGCAATGCAACTTATCAGTCAGTCCGATCATTCTACTCAAGAAGAGTCGGGAGATGATGTTGTGAGAAATTTTATATATTTAGTTTCAGTTTCATATTTGATAAAAAGTTTTGATGATTCTTCATTGAGTGTATAATTTTCATCTCTTGTATATGATATTGAATCTTCCCAAAATTCTTTTAGAGTATATATACTCATTTTAGGTGGTAAATTTTGTACAAATTAGTTAAAATTCCTTGAGAATATAAATCATGAAATAAGGGCGAAGGGACAGGAGTGACCATTTGACTACATAAAGTTCTATAAGTGATATATACAGCCAGAGCCACCTATGCATTTTTTGATCTGGAATGAACTATTAAATAAACATAATATTCAGGGGTCGTGCCAGAGGAAACTTCACAAAATTCCAATTACTCAAAAAGGACTCTTCACAAAATTCAAAGCTTCCAAATCATATTTTTCTTACCAATATTTACTATAAAAGTGGCAAATAATAATAAAATATTTCATCACTATATCTTTAAATTTTCACAAAAATTTCTTCAAAATTCACAAAAAAAGGACTTTGTTTTTTCAACAAAGCATATGTGCCAAGAAGGAAAGTTTTTATCATCTCTAGAGATTTAAGAAAAATCTCATTCCTTTCAGCTAAAGTTCGAAAATAGGAAATGACATTTCATGTTTTTTTCAAAGAACGTGCGATTTCGATACTGCATAAAGTTTACAATTTTCTATAGGTTCGTGTCAAATGCTGGATCGACCACTGTATCATTTGAAGGATCCCACGAGGAAAAATAAAATATTTCCAACTGAAAGAATCACAATTATGGTACACCAATAGCGTTGCCAGGTGTCCGGATAAAGCGGGACATAGTGAAGCTTTTTGATTGCATGTCTGGCCAAAATAAACAGTGCCCGGCCTGTCCACTTTTGTTAGGCTTTTTTTATTTCACAAATGAGCGAGTGCTGACCTGACCTCGCTCATTTGCGAAATGAAAAAAGCCCCCCCCCTCCCCTGCGTCACTTAAATAATAAAGTACTTAGACTGATTTGGCATTCTATTTTATTTATATTTCATTACAATTTAACAAGATTTATGGTAATAATCTAACTACTTTATTTTACATACAGTTTTTTGTTGTACCTATTAATACTGAGACAAAAATCCTCAATAATGTAGTAGGGTGTCAGTCCTTTTTACCCAAATGTCCGTCCAAACTGGCTGGTCTGTTCGGCTATTAGATTTCTGGACCTGGCAACCCTATACACCAAGCTAGAAATGCAAGCTCAATTATAAAAAAATGATAATAAAATTGTGTGCACTCTGCGTGATGTAATAGATGAGCTGGGTGATTTCCAAATTAATTGACAGATTGTGTTTGGCAATCTGAAAATTTTTGTTGCATTATGCATAAAAATTTATCTAGTTATGAATTCCTTATAACTCTGTATTCAGAGTATTCTGAGCAGGTAATTATTGAATTATTATTAATGCATTAATTACTATTACAGTGGAAGGTCAAAAATCCATTTGACTTGGGATGCTTGTGTAGATTTCAGGCCACAAAGGAAATTACTGTTTTAAAATTCATTAATCCCCGTGCTCGGGGGCCTAGGGGACATGGATCATGCCTAAAGCCACATGCTAACAGGAAAGAGGAGAAAAGTTCAAACAACATTGTGAGCTTTTAGTAGATGCAGTCTTGCACTGCTTGTGACGAATGGTTCTGTGGGTTTTAGAATTTTGCGGCTTTCGGGTCCTTGATCTGTGTACGCATTTTGCAAGATTATAATGTTGCATTCACTATTTTACTTATTACTTTAAAAATGTTTTGATAAACCACTATTTATAAAGGCATGAAAAAAAAAAGAGATTGATAGAAAAGAAAGAAAATTTATAAAAATGAGATACAATATATATATGTAAACTGGAAACGAATTTTTTTAATTCAACTACTTTGTAAAGGTGCAGATTGGTGGCCGCCAACTGGCTACCAAAAAATTTTAAATGGTGACCAAAAATTTCATTAGCGATCGCCAAGTTGGCGACCAAATTTGTCTCCATTAACTAGATCAATTTGCACCATAAAATCGATGCAAATACAAAATTTATATTAAAAAGTAGCTTAATATTCTTGCTGAATACAATTTTAATTGTGTACTAATGAAAAATAATAAGAAATATCGTAAATAGAACACATGCAAGAAGATTGATGTCTAGTTACAGCGAAACGCTAATATTGCGCATGACACATGGCCATCAAAAAAATGTTAAAATAAGCTAAAAATACATTGTTTTCAACTTATGAAAGACAGATGTGAGTTATTGCAAACATTTCAAGTTAAAAGAAGGCTTTAGGTTTTGAAAATTTAAGAAATTTCTAGTTTTTAACCAAGTTTTTTTAACTAGTTTTTTGACTAAGTTTCGCTGTTTACATCTAAAACTTTACATGGATTTTAGACGCACAGGGATTTTGGGTCCGCGGATTTGAGAGAGTCGACTGTACATGTATAAAATCTGCAAGAGTGTATTTTTTTTGAAAAAAGAAAGTTGGCTTATAATCCATTAATAATATACTGTGTCAAATAATGATGTGTTATACCACATGCCGATTGATGTAATTAAAGAGTATTATTTATACCAAAAATGACATTAAATATTTGCTCAATTTGCTTTATATTGTCAACTATCAATAATATAATTTGAAATATCGTAAACTGAAAGCAAATGCTGAAAGTGCAGCAAAACACTAATATCACACTATATAAAAACACTATATACGGCATGGAAGGAACATGAAAATGAGCTAATAATACAAATATTTTCAGCATGTAGAAACTGAATATGAATGATTTGAAAGAATAAAAAAATAGAACAATAAAGCCTTTACTGTAAAAAGTTTTTTAAAATATTGAATTTTTTGCAAAATGATGCCATCCCTTTCCCATCCACCCCTCCTCATGCTAGTGGTTAGTTTAATTCTAAAGAAAATTATTGCACTCGGAGAAAAATATTTTGTTGACATCTTAAACTTAAAGAATCAATTTTAATTATTAAAATTTTTAACTATACCATTTTTTTAATTTTTTGCATTAAAAAAAAAATTTTTGCATTTTTCACCATGTTGAAAAAAATGTCTCATTCATTCAGAAGTGTAATTTAAATGAGAATGCCTTCTTTTTCATTGAAACAAGTAAAGCATCGGCAATGTATATGAACAAGAGGGTGGAAACACAACCAGGGAATTCTCGGAGAAGTTTTATGATCTGGTAAATATCAGGGGATATTTAAAGTTTCCCAAATATCAGGGAAAACTTGTTTTCAATATCCAAACCGGCAAGCATCCGGAGTTTCGTTCGCTTATCCTTTTGTTGCTTGTGGTCAGCTCCATTGCCAATTTCCCATTGGTGGAAAACTCCCTTTCTCTGATTAAGCAACAAAAAAAGTCAACATTTTTTGTCTATGAGCTAAGAAATTACAATTTTATGTAAAAAGATGCGTGTCAGCGTTGATGCTTCTGAGAAACTGCCACATCTGGTTCTGTAAATCCGCCATTTTTGGTCGTGCTCCAAATTGGGGCTAACGCTGCTCTCCAGCATGTGGAATTTGGGGTTCGGTACTGCAGTAGCACGAAATTGGGGGGGGCACAAAGAGCCTATGACCCCCAGAGTAATGATTTGGATTTTTTTTTCAAAAATACTTTCTTAACTCGATAAAAGAAATATCTTGAGAAAATAGTTACAAAAGCATGAAATAATGACAGGGAAGGGGGATTTCTTCATTCTTAAAATATAAAAACTTTAAATTTCAAATTCTCTCCAGTTTACATTATTTTCTCTTTTCTTTCAATCCCTCAAAAAAAAAAAAAAAAAAGGAATTGCACAGTTCAGATGGAAAAGTAGATTGCACCCATCCCCCCTAAATAATTTTTCTGGTTTCACCACTGATACTGTCATTATGTATAACAATGATGCTGTGTAACTCATAATTAATATTATAAAATCAGGGAACTTTTTGGAGCTCAATCTGGGAATATCAGGGTTTTCTTTTACTTGGATTCTGTTTCCACCTTAATCAATGCATTAAATAACCTTACTCAGTAATTTTTATTGCATTCTAAAACCAAGGCAAATTCAGAAACATTCTTTTTAAAGTTTTCCTTTTGTTTTCTTTGAAGGATGAAACTTCTTCCATTGGTAGTGGTTCTACATTGGACAATGCTTCTCGTAGTGATACTCCAACTAATAGAGGTCGTCGAAGAGGAAAAGGCAGATGGAAGTTCAAAAATTGTAAATTGGCCTACAAGTGTACCACTTTTATCAAGGTAATTTGTACGCGTGGCATTGTGCAAATAAAAAGTGTATCTCTTTGATCTATTATATACGAGTATTTTCAAGATTCCCACATATGTTGTTTCAAGTTGTTCAAAGTTAAACATTTTCAGTTTATTCTCAGATCTGTTTCATATTATTCTTTTGCATGCAAATTTAGTTGTTTTGGAGTATTCTCTCCGATGTTAATTTAGTTCTAGAACTTTCCACACATATGTAAAAGGGAACATTCCTCAGTTGTAAGGAAGTTCTCAGCTTGAGCTGATCCATGTTGTGTGTTACACGTTCACTGCAATAAACCTGTGTCAGTGTCGCTTGTTTACCTGTTTCTTGTTAAAGCTCTACCATTGACTTATGCACGACAATATGCAATTCATTTGTTAAAGATTTTGTAATATTTTAATCTATTTAAAGTAAAATTTATCTTTTTAAAGTAAAATAAAAAGATAAATTTTTTTTAAAGATTATTATGTTATGTAGATAATCATTTTTATGAGCAGACCCTGTAGCCGTCCTCTTCCTTTCAATTTCTCTTTTTCAACATTTAACCTTTCATTTTTTTCTATTTTTTCTTACTTTATACCCTCCAGCATGGTGCTTCAGATTTTGCGCTAATTTTCATTTTTATTTTGCCTCGAATTGAAATCTCTTTTTGAAAGAGCTTGAAGAGAAGGAGCAATCAGATTTTGCAGTGCTGCCAAATGCATTTTTTATGCTAATAAAACAATTTTCTATGAATTTCTTGCTAATTTTCAAAGAGCTAATCTTCTCCCATATTTTCCTTTTTACTATCCTATCCTTTCTCTGGATTCATTTTTACAGCTTGAAATTTGAATGGTTTGCTTTTTGAGCTCGGAATTTTGACAAAGGTACGTAAATGTCTCTAGTTTTCTTCTAAATGATCCCCTGAGAAATGAGTTAATAACTTTGAAGCCTATTTTTAATGAATTAATGCTTACTTTGCAGAAAATTATTTGTCGTACTAACATTTTAGTGTTTTTCCTTTTTATAATTATTTGAATTATTTTAAATATTATCTCTGGTATTTTAATTGCATTATCATGATTTCTAACTTGTGTAGGTAAGATCCTCTCTTTTTGAAAGCATGCCAACTTTGAATGGGTGCTTCGCCAAAAATGGCTTTCTGTGTTCGAGTTTTCAATCTTTTTGCGTCCTGCAAATATTTCTATTATTTTGAGATTTGGAATTTTTTTAAAACATATGCTTACTTAAGATGGCTTTTTAAAATAATCTTTATACATATTTATTTTTTGAATTATTTCTTTATTTATTTCTTCATGAACTTTAATTAGTCAATAAATTATTGGTACAATTACAAGTGCATATATTTAAGAAAAGTTAAATTTTAAAGAATCGATTGTTTTAATTGTTTAGTTTTTGATTTATTCTTAAAAATAAATGTTTGGATAAAAATTAATTTTTAAAGTAAACAGTAGATAAGTAATAATTATAATAAAAGTACAGTAGAACCCCGGTTATCTGAAAAGTATGGGATGTAACCTTTTCGGTTAATCGAGGTACCATAGAAATTTTCGGATTAGCAAGAATTATAGGAAAAGACCATGTTTATAACGACTTCTGCAATTTTTGATTGAAGGAATAGATAATGGAGCGGAAGTTATCCAACATTTAAAGTTGGTGAATATGAAAAAAGTTGGATACTGGGCTGCTTCTTCATGGCATAAAATTCCGAAAGTATCTTAAGTAAAAGAGTGGAGAAAATTGTGTCCGACTGTTGAATCGCTTGTTTTTGAACAAAGACAAGCCCATAAGAAAGATACCGGCATTTCTCATACGGAAGCCACAAAAATCTTGGATGAATCTCTTTGATACATTGAAGTACAAGATGATGCCACAATTACAGAAGTTTTATTGTCTAAAACAGGGATGCACAAACTATGGCCCGCGGGCCAAAATTGGCCCGCCGAGCATTTTGAATTGGCCCACTAATATAGTTGATAAAAAATTATTATAATAAAATAAGAAAATACGAAAGAAAAAATAATTGTAAAAAAAAGCTTACGAAAAATCGTAGTAAAAAAATACGATCGTAACGCCGCTACTGAATTTTGGTCGCAATTTTCGGAAATAATCGCCATATTTAATTTTAATTTATTGGAAATACTTCAGAAACTAATCAAATCATGATACTAGTGGTAGAATATTGCAGTATCATCTGGCTCTGAGCTATATGTAAAGTTTCAGAACAATAGCTTATCAGGAAATGGTCGAAAATTCGATTGCTGGATTTTTCCATTATGTGCGTTATTTCGTCTATAAAAGAATTTTGTCCCATTCCTGCTATGATTTCTTTTGTTAATTCAAAGCAACAATTGTTAGACATAGCAGGTAAAATGTCATTATTTTCGTCTTCATCGCTATCTTGCTCTTTGTCATCATTCGGGTGTAGCATAGCACCATTTGGATGCTTTCCGAATAGGACATCTTGTTTATCAAATTATTAATTTCGTAAAATCTGATCATCAATCATTTTTACAGTAATAAATGATTTCAGAAAGGAGGAAAACGAAATGTAAGAAGCATGTTTACATGGCAGAAACACGCAAATATCATACTTGTGTAAAACAACTGCGCTTTTGCGAACTCGATTTTAAATAAGAATTTATTTTCACAGTTGCAATTTTTATTGTCTTAATATCAATGTTAAACTGTTATCACCTTATTTCAGCTCCTTAATAAATAAAAAAATATATAAAACAAAAATAAACGAGGTTTAATTTTCACACGATCAGCTATTGCGGAAAATTCGCGAATCTGTGGTATTGGAAATTTTTCGAACTTTCGTAAAATCCGACTTTTGTTGCAATTTGTCTTCGAATACTGACGAGACAATTAAATAAATGTATAAGAATCTAATTACTTATTTCTTTCATGTTTAATTATTGAAATAAAATAGAGAAAAGGTCTTATTATTCTTAAGTATCGTTGGAGATTTTTTTTTTCCAATTTTCATTTGCAAGAAAGTTGACGCCCCCCTCCCCTAAAAAAATCTTTTTTAGATTAAATTGCTTAACTTATAAACATTGAATATGTTACTTGTAACGGGAAAATGCGTATTTTTAAAGGCATTTTTAAAAAATCGTATTTTTACCAAATGGGCAAAAAAAAAAAAAAAATGCGAACTTTTCAAAAATGGCAGGAAATTCACGAAAAAATTCCCGGTTTTCTGGTTCCCGCATAAGAGGTTCTGTGCTGTGTTGTTATGCCAATTTAACTAATAAGACTTTGTAAATGGTTAGTTAAACAAACAATTCTACTAGACAAATTGACTAGTAGTAATGAATGAATAAAAATTTAATTAAACATTAATTTTGAGAATTAATAATATCAATATGAATAATTATTTACTTTATAAAGTGTAATTTATAATCAAAATTTAAAAATTTTATTGTTGATATATATTTAGGAAAATTTTATTGTTGATATGTATTTAGGAAATGAATAAATAAATAACGATTTTTTACATTAATTCACAAAGATCAATTTCTAATCTGCAGGAAAGCTAGTGATTAAAGGATTAACATTTAATTATATGCCATGGAACAAAATAATGAAAGGTTGATTTTTGATAAAGGAATCAGTTTAACTTTTTTTTTAATTGTCTACTAGCGGTACCCGCAACGACGTTGCCCGTGCAAAGTTAAAATAGCGGCGCCTGCAGCGCAACTTGTTTTTTCCCCCAAGCAAGACACCGAAGGCGACCTCTGAAGTCGCTTCTTAGCCAATAAAAAACTTATTTCAGCCAATCTTTTTCCACAAATGTATATCTACTTTGACTTAGGTATAAAATTATTTCAATCTATCACTCACTAATAACCTATATTTATTGATTTATATTTGTATCATGTGACATATTTATCTTTATTACATCATCAAAACTTTTACATAGGTTTTTTTTTACTGTCAGTCTGATAGATAGCAAGCAGTACATTCTTTCTGAGTCTGAATTCAAAAATATAAATGTTATTTCATAAATCTTTATTTCAACCAATAAAAAGAATAAATTGTGATACAAAAAGTAAAAAATAAGTATATATTAGTAGTTTTATACATAAACATACATTTTGAAATCAAATCAGAAAAATGAATTGATATAATTTTAAATATGAAATTTTAACTGCTACAAATTAAAGTAAGCTAAATGGAGAATTGATAAATTGATCAGACAATGCCATTTAGTAAAGATCATCTGAAAAAGCTAACAGTTTCTGATCACCCTTAGCCTATTAAAGAAAAACAAAAGCTCTGCTGAAGAAATACTGGACTGTATATGTAGACAGTTTGATGAAATAAAAAAAAAAAAAAACAGTGAAGGCTTGATGTGAAGTATGTTGATAGTGAAAATTGGAATGCAGTGTTGTAGCTAGCATGAGTGACACCCGGGGCGGGTAGTAATAGGTGTCACCCCGTGGAAAAGATTACCGCCTCCAAGAAAAAAAATCATGTAAGCATAAAGTATGAGTTTTAAGGAAATATAATATTTTTTTTTTTTAAATTGCAGATTGAAAAATAAAAACACCATTTGTATCATGAGCCTCATAATATTTAAAGTACATGTTGGTGGCAGCTGTTAGGATTAGCGGTTAAAAAACATTGCAAATATATTGTTTTTAGAAAACTTTAAAAAATTGTTTTAAGCTTTTAAAGGTTCTATTTTTTTTCTCCGTCCTGGCTGGGTGTCCCCCCTAAAGTCAAATAGACATTTCTTTGGTAGCGGATATTGGAATATCCTGTGTATAAGATTAAAACTAAAAATTTTCCTACAGACACTGTTCGCTCTCCGCTTGATAATAGAATAGCCCCATATAATACAAAAAAGATCTTTTTATTTAAGATACCTTGAAACTACTTTTTGAAGATGGACAAATTTATCAACATGTGTACTTTAGCAGCGGCATCAAGCTATTTCTTGTTTTATGCTGGCAACCTACTTTCTTCCATTATTTTTCAAGCACGTGGACGTTAACGCATTAAAAATTCTCATTAGATCTCAAAAAATGAAGAAAGGTTAACCAATATACTAAAGTATTAAATTTCCTTCCACAATCAAATACAACACTTAACTGCATAATACTGATTGTAACCATTGATATTTGTATGGCAAAGCGGATTTACAGTCCAGTCAAGGGGGCGGTGGTTGAAAATCATGCCTCTTGCCACCTCCAAATGAAATGGTTTTCAATATTGAAGTAGCAAAAAAAAAAAAACCAATTTTGGGTTATCTTTAGTTGTGTAATAGGAAGAAAGACGGCAACAGCTCTTCCATAGAAGTTTTTCGAAATTGAAATTCGATAAACTCAATTTTACACTATGTTTGGTAAGATTAGAGGAAGGGAAAGGGGGCTCTTCTTCGAAAATAAGTTGAAATCGAAGTTCTAAAATTACTCGCATAGGCTGTCATTCGAGGGGTTTAGCGGAAGGTGGACGGTCCTAGCTCTTTTCCTGTATTTCTTACAAATTGAAATACTGAAAGCATATACTTATTTAAGCTAGGTATATTATCGACATAAGGGGAAGGTTCAAACTGCCAGAAAATTTTTGCCATTGAAATTTAAAGATCAATTTTTTAGTCTATTTCTAGGAGACAGGAGAATGACCAAAAAGTCTCCACCAAAAATTTTTTGAAATTGAGGCTCTTAAGAAAAAATTTTACTCTAATTTTGGTGACGGAAGAGAGGACAGTTTGGTCATTTCCAAAAGAAATTTTTAAATTCAAAATCTTCAACACACAACTTTAGGCCATCTTAAGAACATTAGGAGATTCAGCGGCTCTCTGCGCATCATTTTATTAAATTTGCGAAAAGAAGAGATGTTCAGGTTCCATTCTAAAAGCGTTTTCGTAACTAAAGTTGGATTTACACTGCCTTTGGTGAAATTAAGGGAAGGAAAAGCGATTTGGAAGCTTTTATTCAAGTCATAAAACACACTTTTGAGCAATGTTTGGGGGCATTAAGAGAAGAGGGAGGAGTTGTGAGCTTTCCAGAAAACTTTTTGACGTGAAAGTTCCAGAAATTTAATTTCAGGCTACCTTTGGTCACATTAAGAGGGGTTATGATCCCCGTTTTGATTCATGCTTAGGCTTCACACTTAAGCTTGCCCCTCTATATTTGGCATTGTTCAATGAATCGAAGGAGGCTTCCCAGTTCTTCAAATTCTCCAGTTTCTAATCAAGTGGAAATATTTAGAACTAATAATGAATATGTAAGTAATCATAAAATATTAAGCAAACATTTGAAGTTAACATAATTAAAATGCCTAAATACCTCAACTATTTTTTAAATGATTTATTTAAAAACAACATACTTATATTATATTTGAATAAAAGTCTTTCTTGTAAATATTTAATATTTAAATACAGAAATACATATTAATTTAATCGCTATTCTCAACAAAATACAATTTTTAATCGCTATTCTCAACAAAATACATAAAATAGGGGCACAGAATATTTTATACTTGCTCCGGACCTGTTTACATGTGACCGACAGTGCTTTCAAAAAGATAAATAAATGCTTGACCAATGCAGTTAACATGAAATTGTGGTAATAATGCACTTTTTAGGAATCAAAGCAAAATTGATAAATAATTGCTAAAAATAAGGATTAACCTGCAAATTTTAACACTGCATCATCTGTGTAAACACACAATATTGTTACACTACAAATATACAGCTTTTCATTGTTTTGAAAATTGAGGATCTTTCCTTTCAAATAAGTTGTAAGCTGATTTTATGCACTTTCCCAATAGAAAGCAAATTAACAGAAAAAAAAAAACGCCAAAAGGGAAAAAAGAATATTATTATTGCAAGGAATAAAGCATTGATTCCTAGAAGTCCTTCTAGAAAAACAAAAGCGTACAACACAAAATGAATATGAAACTTAAATTATTTTTCTGCATAAAAAAGGTAAATTAAAAAAAAAAAAAAAAAACCGATAGAAAAAAATATCGAACATTTCAATAAATGATCCAAATCCAGCAGCATTTGAAAAAAAAACACAATTACTCCAATACTCATCAAATTTTAACAGGATTATTCGTAATAAGGCAAACATTTAGAATAAAAAATTAAATCGGCAGACCTTGAATCGTTACGAAACAACCAGAGACCCCAATGCTGTTTACATTCATCTGTGGGATTTCTAAAATTATCTTCATTATTTTGTAAATCAATTATTTAAAAACAACGTACTTATATTATTTTAAATGTGTGCATCATATGAGGGACAACCCCTCCCTGCCCATAATGTCACTGAAGCAGTGCCATATCAAAAGAAAAAATAAATTCTTCACTTCTCGTGTGAAAGTTGATTGCCACTTTTTTTTTTGTAATGAATGATTATTATTTTTATGAACAGCTCAGATGAATTAAACTGGTTGGTCGAGTCACTTAAATGAGTAATAATCTTTGAATTCGATATAAATTGCTTAAGCAGGCCCAAGAACATTCTAGGTTCAACACAATAAAGAGCGGAAGCGATTGACACTTCTGTATAATAAAAGGCAAATTTAAAAAATAATACTGAAAGAAAAGAATATCGAACATATCAATCAATGACCAAAATTCATTAAAATGCATAAATACCAACTATATTTTAAATTCTTTATTTAAAAACAACGTACTAATTTTATTTTGAATGTGTGTATCCACGGGAGGTTGCAAATTAAAAAAATAATGCTGAACGAAAAAAATATCAAACATTTCAATAAATGATCAAAATCTAGCAGCAACATTCTAAAAAAGGAAATCAAATTTTTCACCTTTCCAATAAACCATGAACCATGGTTGATTCTTAGCGGGGGAAAAAAAAAATCGGAGCTTCACACAAAATTCTCGGAAAAAGTATGCGCCAAAAATTTAAAATATAAAACAATCCCCCCTTCCCCCTCAAGACAACAGTACATACGCATATATATAAAGCTCAAAAATAATCTTTCAAGTAATTGAATGAAAGGTCTATTTGTATTAATGTCAGAAGTTCTTTTTTTTTCTGAAAAATTTTTTTGTAACTCAAACATTGCATTCATTGGATTACCGAACTGTTTGCAAATGAACGAACCCATAATTGGAGCTTCTGAAGCTTGTTTGTGTTTAATTTTTGCAGGAAATAAAATGATTTTCTCCAATATGCAATAAATTTAGGCCAACACGATTAGCGATCAACGAAGAGCAATAAAATTAAACCTAAGTAAAGATCATCATAAACTACATAGCGATAAAGAACAATCATGAATTGAAAAAAAATTAAACATAAGTAAACATTATCATAAACAACACGATTAGCGATAAAGCACAATCATAAATTGAAAGAACAGCTGAAACTAAAATAGAATAAATCAAATTAATGGAAAAACATAGAAATAAATTTCAAGCAAGAATATGCTGAAATCAATCTCATCTAATATGCCGGTATCTGACGAAAGCAACAACGATTGCTATAACTCCCTTCACTTCAATTCGCTATGAAGAACTCGCGTGAAGTAAAGAAAATGGCTGGAGGATGCTGAAGGTTTAAAATTTTAATTGTTAAATTAAAGAATATAGAATGAATTTTTAAAAAATAGCTTCGAGGTGCAGACCACCGAGATATAATAGAATTTTGTGCCAGTTTTCGGAATCGTACGTTGCATAGATTTTGCTGTAGACCGTATAGCCACAAGGGCGTTGCCAACTCGAAAGTTCATCAAACTTTCATTTTATATATATAGATGTAGCAAGGTATAAAGTTAATATTATACTATGCCAATTTAACTAATAAGGTTTTGTAAATGGTTAGTTAAAAAAACAATTCTACCAGCCAAATTGACTAGTAGTAATTCAGAATTGCAAGGGTTTAGCGGGATGTACAGACTCATAGCATTTGGATTTTGCTATTTAATATATGTGTTTATTTCTTCTGTATTTATATTCACACTTTTAATTAATTTCCGGTTTTAACCCTTAATATATATTTTAAATTTTACATTAGAAAATGTCAAAGAAAAATTATCTAAATCACAAAGAAAGTTATAATTTAGAGAATAATGCTGTGTCTTTCTAAGTTTAAGTTACTTTTTATTTTCCATTTCATTAATTTTCATAATTTGCACACATTTTTATAAAAAATTTTAGTATTCCTCTTTTTTGCCATTTGACCAATTACTTCATTGTTAAAAAAATAAATGTTGTGCAATTAATTGTTTAGAAATCTTATACCTCATTTTGCTTGAATTCATTTACATTAATTTTTTAAAACTTTTATTTGATATTCTGTTCTCAAGTACAGTAATTATTAATACATGTAATTTATACATATTACCTCTAAATAAAAACTGAAATACAAGTATTCCTGTACTGTAATAAGAAATACTGTATTTTTATGAATAAAACATTACGTTACTTTGGCCCCCAACCTGATACTTTCTAATTTTTTGACCCTTCACCCAAAAAAAGTTTGCATCCCTGGTCTAAAAGCTGGCACGACAAGGCTGCATTCGAACAAACAAAAATTGAACAACAAAAGGGAATTACTTCTTATTTTGTTAATCCGAATGTTCAGTAAGTAAAACTTTAATAAAACATAGTTGTTGCAATAAATTCTATACATAATATTGATAGTTCACATTTATGTCACCACAAACTGACATTTTTTTTGATAATTATGAAAAAAAACGGATCATTTGCCCATTATGGAAAATTAAACGAACCATTTGCCTTTTCAGTTAAGCCGATTTTCAGATAAATGGTATTCGGATAACCGGGGTTCTACTGTAATATATTTAGCAATTTAAATTTAGGGTTATATCATTGCTGCAGGAAATTTAGCATATGATTTTATTTAAAATGCACTTATATCCAGTCTCCTAACTATAGACTATTCTGAGGACTCCCCTCGGAACATGTGAATTCTGGGGACACCTAGAGCCATCTGGCGACCCTTAACATCAGAAAAGACCAAGAATCCAAACGTGATGCACGTCGGTTGTACCTTTAATTTCCGAAAATTTTCTAATTTAACTTGTCTGTGTGTAACCTATCCCTAAATGTGTCTATTAAATGATGTTACACAACTTAGACTCTTTACTGAACCATTAACACTCACCACAGTTTTAAAAATGATTTTTTTCAATATTTTTTTAATGATCAAAAAGAGAGTCGTACCATAGATTTTTCAGAGCGAAAAATCAATTTACATCCTTAAATATGAAATACTTGTGTTTATTAGCATTTAATTAAAAAAATTTTTTGCTTTTTATTTAAGTACCATTGCAGGCAGGTTCTTTCAACAAGATTGTCAAGTGTGTGCTTTGTTGCTACCAACCATCACTGAATAGACTTGAATAAATAAACCTACAAATTTATTTTGTTGCATGTGTATAGATGTATTGTTGTAACTTTTTTTAGGCCTTTTATCCATTAATTATCCATAAATCTATAAGATGTAACAACTCTTCTTTTAGGAAGATCACGGCCAACCCTTGTTTGGTGTCCAGTTCAATCCTTATGTGAAAGATGGTCAAAATATTTTTGCTACTGTAGGCAGTAATAGAGTAAGTTTTCTTTTTTTGAGGAATCTTTATTATATAATCATATTATAAGCAAATATGAAGTATTTGCTGCTAATTAATTTTGAAAATTGAGTAGATTTTTTAACCCTGTATGGGTTTGCAGAAGAAAGAAGAGGAAGCAATTGCCTAGCCCCTGTGTTTCAAAGGTATATAAAGGACTGGGTGATTTTTTCCATTAAACCAAATTGCAATTAAAAATTCACATGAAATCATTATTACAATTAAAAATGCTGAAATTTACCATTTTGCTAACATTAATAGTATATGAATATACTGTTGTAAAATTTTCATGCTATTTATTTTTTAAAATTTTTTAGAGAAAGGTTTTATTTAAAAAAAAAAAAAAAAAAAGCATTATACAGGCATGAGTCTTCCGACTTTTCTTTAATTTGAAATTTCCGATTTTTATCAGTGAAAAAACCCTTGACTTTTTTACCCCCCCCCCCTTTTTTTTTTTTGACAATGAAAAAAAAAATGCACCTAACAGAAATATCTCGCCAACATTACACTCTCCTAAATTTTGCCAAGCTGAAAAGTCTCTTTGAAAAGGATTCTTTTTTGAAAGCTTAGAAAATTTTACAAAATTGAAAATTCCTTTTTTTCGCGAAAAGTTCCGCTTTTTCTGTTTTCTAAGAAAGATAATTATTTTTTTTTCCAATTTCCTGTTCTCCAGAAGAAAAACACATCTGAGCATGATTCTTCCAGAAAAGCGCGAATTTCTGCTTTCGTTTTCATACATTTTTTTAACCGATTTTCGTTGCTTTCCTGCGTTTCTATTTTTAAAAAATATTAGCAAGCCTTTCGATTAATTCCTTTTTGTATTTTTTCATATCTATCTCCTTTAATCTAATTTTATTTTCCTCGCTATTATCGATCATCGATTTTTCTTGTTTTCTGTTCCATTTGCAGATTTGTGTGTAGAACTGTGTAATCTTTTTACATTCTTAAGAGAAATTGAAATTTTTGCCTATAGAGCATTTAACAATCCTGTTCAAAGTGTAGGAGATTTTATTCTAATATTATTTTTATTCAAATTAAAAAAAAAAATTTAAATTAATTTTTTGCATGTCTGGGAATTAGCTATATATATAAAAGGTAAATTTACTCTACTGATATACTTTTACAATACTGGAATTGTTGTCTTTAATAATAATAATACTTCGGACATTTAAAACAACCTTTAAAAAAGTTCAGACTCTGAAATGTTGCCTATATTGTGAGAAACACCCATATATATTTATACAAGATTGCCTACTCAGGAGCCGGGCGCTAATGTATGCGTACTAATATATAGGTATGAGTTAGCCATCATCAAAGTGGTTACAATGCTTAAAATTTTTTGAGTCTGCAGCAAAAACTTCACCGAAGTAGAAATGTGCTTTTACAATAGTTAGTTTTGAGTGTTATAGTGCAAACATTCTTATCAATCATCTTTTACATATCAAAAATTAAAAGAAAGTTTGAAGAAGCTGAATATGAAATTCAATGCAGCATTTTCCTCATATGGTTTCAGAAGTTAACCGTCAAGACACAACATTATGTGTAAAACTCGAGAATAGTCTGGAGATGTTCTTAATATTGTTTATTACAAAAATATTCATACACATACACCTACTTTTGTGAATTTTGTTTACATGCTTTCTTTAAATTTAAGCATTTTTTTTCTTGGTCGCTAGTGCTTTGCTTTATTTGTGTGTGTGTTATGTTTCTTTCCTCCACTTTTTGCAGTTCACAAATATAAATAAATGTTCATGAAATCTTTTCTTTTCAAAGGTTACAATTTATGAATGTGTGGAAGATAATTTTAAATTGATTCAAGCTTATGCTGATCCTGATGTATCCTTGAAATTGTTTTCTGTTCATTACCAAAAATTGTAATACTCATAGTTCTTATTATAATTTGTAACACATGATGCAATGTAATTACTCTCAAATGTTCTTTTATTATTGTCAGACATTTCAGAGTCCTCTTTTTTTATAAAATTATGAAGTTATGAGTAGATTATTCATACCCTTTTCAAGCCCAAGGTAATTTCCTTTTTTAAAGAAAGCACCCTTTTTATTTGACTGTAACCAACATATGACAAAGATGGAATATAAATGAAAAACCTCTTTTACAGTATTTCCATCTATAAACAAAGAAATTAGCTGATTCTGAGCAGCGTTGATATTAACCATGGTGGCATTTTTTGAAAGTTTTTTTAATTTTTTTATGTTGCTTGCAAGCGACTGAGGAGGATAATTTTGTGATAATGAGATTAATGTTAACTTAGGTTCTTTTAACTCAAATCGTGTTTTTTTTAATTTGAAAATGCGATTCTGTTTCTGTAAAATTGAAAATGTAAACAATGTTACATATTGCATGTCTCACATTAAAATTGAAAAGTATGGGTGGAAAGGATTAAAAGGATTTTGTTCAATATTAAGAACAAAGTATGCAAAATTTGTTTGTAAGTTCTGGAATAACTGTAATTTAATACAGTCGAACCTCGTTAATTCAAGCACGCTTAAAACGAATTACTGCTAAGATGAACTACATTTGCGATCCCCGTCCTAATGTATAAACAAATAACGCTATTTTCTTCGTTTTAGACGAATATGCTTAATTCGAACTATGGGATAAGTCGAACTCTTATTTATGGTCCCTACGGTTCAAACTTCAAGTCAATGCGAAACAAACAATAGTTGTTTTTCACTTTTACCAAACAGCGAAAAAATAGGATAATTCATCAGAATGCCTAAACAATTTAGATGCCATTGAAGAATTCTGGATCAATTGTTCAGAAAACAGTAGGAAACAATGTTATAACTGAGCATTTAAAAAAAACAATACGGTATATATCTACGATAAATTTGAAATATTTTCTCTTGATATGTAATTTTACTTAATAAGCGTTTTAAGTTATGGAATTTTTGCTTTTAAAACTTTTTACCCGAGAGAACTCAAAATTGTTTTTTCTTATGACTAAGTCGAAATCTATAACATTGATTTACATACGCATTATTGGCTTAAATTGAGCATTGGGTACTGGAAATTAGCGTGAAATTCTCTTTCGCTTTAAAAAAAAGGATTTCGTTGTTTTTCGGATATGACCAACTATGGTTAAGACGAATTTATTTTAAGGATCCCTTTGGGTTTGTTTTAATGAGATTCGACTGTAGTGTATTTAGGCAATACTTAGAAATTTTAGTTTTGTTTTTGGACGAGTAATTTTTGGGACATTTGAAGAACCAATAAGCAATTGCAATAAATAAATATTAAGCTAAAATAAAAAGAAATTTTATCATCCTATTTTGTAACAATGCATAAGTACTTGAAAAAGTGAAATGTTGAATACAAAAGATAGGAAAACGATTATTTTTGAAAAAAATTTTGTTTTCAATTATTGTTCAGTTTGTAGTTATTAACCGACTTCACAAAGGAAGGAGGTTATACATTCATATTGTATGTATGTCTTTTTTTTTTTTTTGTCCACTCATAACTTCGCACCGGATGAACCGATGTTCATGACTTTTTTTTTCAATCGATCAAGGGTGGTTTCCCATAGGTCCCGTACCTTTGTTTCACCATATTCGATAAATAGAACAAAAGCAATGGGCAGAAATGTAGTATGTTTTTTGTTTTTTCATCCATAACATTTGACTAAATACGATTTTGATGATTTTTTCTTTAATCGATAGAGGGTCGTGTAACTCAAATATCGTACATCAATCTGACTACTTTTGTTTTTTAGAAAAAATGTTGCAGGTGAAAAATAAGTATTTTTTATTTTAATTGGAAAGGCTTTGCTTGATTTTTCTTTGTTAGGAAAACTAATAATAAATATAAAAGTCATTGTTTAAAAAGTGTTTGTTGCCACTGTGCTATAATATTAAAAGCAATTTCAGCAAAAGTTTGACTGAAGGCTTCTCTGAGGAAAAAATTAAGTCCAATCAGTTTGTTTGCTAAAATCGACTTCAAAACGGAGTTTTTCATACAAATGATTAGTATTTAGTGCCATTCATTCAAAGAGGGTTTGCTCTTTCATATGGACTTTTTAAAAAATAGAGTATTTATATGGAAAATGTATTTACACTAAAAAGAATAAAATAAAGTAATTTTTATAAAAAAATAGAACAACTTCAAATTATAAATTGCGCTAAAATGTGAAAAATAAATTAATTTTTTAAACAACGTCGATGTGACTTTTAAACATAGTTTTAGAAGTCGGTGCAAAATTATGAGTCTAATTACCATTGCACCATTTGCTACTCCATATTAGAACTGTTGCTAATTCTGGGAAAATACATATATTTGTTTTTTTTTCATGATTACAAAAGATTTTATCTATCTTAATTTTGCACCGACTTATAAAACTATGTTTAAAAGTCACATCGATGTTGTTTAAAAAATTAATTTATTTTCACATTTTAGCGCATTTTAGAATTTGAAGTCGGTTCTATTTTTTTATAAAAATTATTATTTTTTTTAATTTTAAAATTGCCAATTTGTAATTAAAATACATCATTATTTATTTTTCAATGACATTATTGTAATTGACCATAATGTCATTGAAAAATGAATGATGAGTATAAAACTAACTTGATTAATTTAGTACAGTGAAACCTGTGTAAGTGGACCACTTGCGGTGCAGCACTTTAGTAATCAACTTATAGAGGGTGGAGATTTTTTTTTTGTTGTTGTTGTTTCTTACACTAGGAAATTATTCATTCATAACTAGTTAAAATATAGCTTCATGTAATGACGTTACAAAATAGTGATTAGATTTTTTTTCCACAATTATCTAAAATATCATTAAAGAAATTTAACCCGAATGACTTATAATGTATCCTATACAACTTCAAAGGTAAAGTTCTTAGTTAAAATTAGGATAAATATCAAATTAATTATGTCAGTTACTTATATGATGCTAAAGATTTCCTAAAAATATATATTTTTTAAAATGGCTATATCAGATCAAAGAAAAAAGAAGTAACTTATTTAAAGAATAAAGAGTGTTCATAGTAGTTTTCCCATTCGGATAACTTTTGAAGAGGTGTAGGCAAACTTTATGTTGATGTTTCATCCATCCAGACAAATATTGGTCTAAGATTAGAGCAAAAAAAAAAAAATATCCTGGAGAAGAAATTTTAGTTTTTTTAATCTTTCCAAAAAATAGATAAACAAATAAATGTAGTAATAATTAGGTGGTTGACTTTACAATGGTTTTTTTATAATACTCCAACCCAAATTTGGCATACATAAGTGGTCAACATAGACAGGTGGTCAACTTAGATGGTAAAGTTACAAAGGTTTCTCTGCATTATATAATATAGGGCTAATTCCGTTCCTGACAAAAGTGGTCAACTTCAGATTTTTACTGTATCTGTTGTTGCATTTTGTTGTCACTTCATTTTCCTTAACAGTCAGCCTGATGAAAATTTTTATACATGTGCTTGGTCATATGATGATGTAAGTGGACATGCTCTCCTAGCTGCTGCTGGTACTAGAGGTGTGATAAGAATAATTGGACCAGCTGTTCAGAAGACTATTAAAGTGATACATTTGCTAAATTATTTTTTTGATAAATGTTTTTAAAATTTTATTTGAATTTCAAATTTGTTTTTGGCAATAGTTCTTATTAATGTTAAAATAAAGTATATTTTTATTTTCCATTTTCTTTAGCATTACATTGGTCATGGAAATGCAATTAATGAGTTAAAATTCCACCCTTTTGATTGCAATTTGTTACTCTCTGTTAGCAAAGGTAAATTAAACCTATTATGTTAAACTTTATTATAAATCTTTATTTACTTTTACACTCATGGTTAAAAAGAGAAAACAATATTTTCAAGCTTTTTATTAATTAGTTAATTACTTTTATTTATTTGAAAAAATTGGATTATATGATACAAAATGATGTGTGTTTATTTTTCGAAAGTCCCCAGAACAGGCATTTCTAACATTTTACTATAACCCTTGCTGTCCAACATTTTGAAACTGAAACACCAGTAGATAAATTAAAAATTGTGTATTGGGGCCGTTTATAAATGATGTCATGCTTTTCCCCCATATATTTGACCCCCCTCCCCCCTTTGTCACATGTCTTGCTATGTTCCATAATGCAGGATGTCACACTTCTTGTTACCCCCTCCCCTCCCCTTGTCACACTTTGTCACAATTTCATGAACCCTCCTTCCCCCCTCGAAGCGCGGCATCATTTATGAATGATCCCTTATATGCATTTACAAAGGAAATTTAAAATGTTCACGGGATGTGTAAGTCACCTTGTGTAAAAACACAGAGCAGGACCAAACTAAATTAAATAAAACCTATCAAGTCCAATAATTCTGGTTATGTTTTTTCAATGCTTAAGGCTGCTATGCACTCAAAAAGAATTTCACTGTTAGAGTTGAAATGGCCTTCCAGCTTAACCCTTTTCGGGGCGGACACCTGTGGAACGAAGTGCTCCCACAGGACAGGATCTGCCAAGCTCGACTCTCTGCAGGCCGGATCATTTTCTCCTGCTAAGCCAAATGCACATACAATTTCATAAAAAGTATGCGCTTCACAATCATGTGTAAAACGTATCCTTTACAATATGAATTAAATCATAACAAAACATATGATTGAATATATTTTAAATTATTTTAAAAGTTTTAGTTGAAGAACTCTATATTTAATATAGGAAAACATAAATTTAGTGTATTTTACTATAGTTGAAAACACTTAAATTAACATCAGATTATTGATCCAAATATAAAAACTTTGGAAAAAATAGTTATATTTAACGTTATAAGATATATATTTGATAAATACTGTAGTAACTAATACTTATAAGCGGCATGCAAAATCATTAAACAAGTATACGTTAAAAAAAGAGACATTACACAGCTTGCGTTTACTGTGCAAAATCTTTTCTTTTGCTTCCTGCAAACTATACACATTGTTCTAAACTTTCTTACTATCTTTTCAATGTACAATGCAAGCAAATGATGATTTTTAAACTTCAATGATTTGCTTCTTAACATTATTTAATAGTTTTTGTGTATTTTACATTAATATTCTTATCTCAGACTTCATGAGTTTTGTGCTTCAGTTATGCTCCTCAGTTAAAACGAAAAAGACAAAATACTTATTAAAACAACTCCCATCAGATAATATTGAAACATCCCGCCCCCCTCAACAGAGAGCAGAAGTTATAAGCAACCACTAGAAACGAAGTTATTTATTGCGTATTTCTGTTGACACTCATAAGTATATGTTTCTATATAGACTAGCAAAAATCCAATGATTCCCAGATTCATTACAGAGCCTAATCTGACCTTGGAGAAAAAAGTTATTCATGTATGTCACCAATGTGTTGAAAAAAACAGATTAATAACATCATCTTATAGTAAGCAATTTGTTCTAAAAGCTAAACATATCCTTGCGTTGATCGTCCCATAGAGGCACTTCTGCCGTAATAAGTGGGTGCATTGCTTGACCCTGAGGGTAATCCAGCACAAATGCACATATACGTTGCTCATCTCGAAAGGTTTAATCATGGGAGTATACATCAACTAAGAGATTGACAATGACCAATGAAATGAGCTATAACTAGTGGAATAGGGGGCAGAACAACCTGTCACTTCTAGAGGGAATAAGGCCCTTTGGATTGAACTGCAATTTTAGAAATTAGCTCAAGGCAAAGTACTTCTCATGGTGCTTTTCTCACCTCTATTCGAAGAAATTTTTCCTTCATTTGTTTATTGAGGAAAGTCAAAAAGAAAAAAAGCAATGGGCCATCTATAGCCTTTATTTACTAGTGTTATTCCTTTTCTTATTGTTTCATTCATTCTAAATGCTTGCAAATTTTTACATAAAATACTTTCAAAATTAAAGCGTAAGACAACCTTTTGAAACATTTGTTTTTCCAGGAACAAGTTTCCTCGATTTCATTTAGTAAAAGTCAGTGAATGAAAAAGTTGCAATAAATGCATAAATCAATATCCTAATAAAATATCCTAAAATTATGTGATCCTTTCCCTACTTTACACATGCAGTCCTATTTTATGCACAAAGATAATTCTTTTTTTGTAAACACAGGCAGATAAAAACTAGAAATAGGCTTGAAAAATACTTATAAAAAAAAAAGACTTCAAAACTTTGAAGGGACTTTCTAAAACTTGGTTCCAATGTTTCTTATAGGTTAGCATTGGATCTGAAGCTTCAAGACTGTGTGTAGAGCAGCCTTAAAGCATTATTTTTTTATTGTTTTAGTGTTGTAACCCCCTTAAGAGCCCCCCACCCCAAAAATCTTTTCTTCCTCATATGGAAAAAGTAAGGAATAAAGCAAACTTTCATTAATTAATATTTAATTAATTATTTCAAACAGCTAGTTATGAGTTTATTTTCTGAGGTTATTATTACTGTTGTCCCACTTGATTATAGTAAGTTACTATATCTTATTTATTAAAAGCTTGTTTTATATATTGGTCTTACTTTTCTGGAGAGATTGTAACCTTTTTTATACCTGAACATAGCTCCCAGGTTGAGAAAAAAAGCTGCTTAAATCATGTTGCTTAAGAAATCCAATATCCATAAACATAACAAATGGAATCCTCTTATTATGTGCGTACAAAGATGGTTTTCTTTATAAAAAATCTGAAAGAATTTAATTGTTTACTTGTTAAAGCTGTAAAAATAAAAAATAAAAAGCTGAATAGTTGTGGATTTGTTATTGCTTTTTCTAAAGTAATGATGAACATTTTTCTTTAAAATTGTTTTTATTCAAAAGCTTATCTTATTATATCGTTAATTGCATTTTATATAAATAATTTCAAATTTAAAAAGAAAACAAGGTTGACTAGAATATTGTAAAATCTTAACTAATGTGGTCCAAATGCAAGGTATGTAAAAATGCAATGCAAGGAAGGGTTTTAATGTTACTATGTTCTTATTATGAGACAATGTATTTAAATTTTTCCCACACATCATTCTGTTCCTTTGAGTGTTGTTTTAAGGTTTGCTTTGTATGTTTTCATTAACATTTGCACTATCTTCATTGAGTTCATTATTTAATGTGGATTGTTGAAAAATGTGTGAAAATTCATCATTTATGCACACATGCACCTCCAATGCAAGAGAGCTGCAACACAAAATTAGCTACTTTCTAAGGAAAGTTGTTAGAAAGTTTTATTTATTAGTTAGTATAAAAGGTTCATTTTATACTAATGAACAAAATTAAAATTAATAATTAGAACCCTTTAAATAAAATAGATATGCCAGCTAAATTTCAGTTGTTGGCTCTTGCATTGCATCATGATTATTATTTCATTTGCTTAGGTTTATTTTTATATTATTAGATCATGCTCTACGTTTATGGAACATCAAAACTGATCAATGCATTGCAATATTTGGTGGTGTTGAAGGTCACAGGGATGAAGTTTTAAGTGCTGTGAGTAGTGCCTAACATTATCCTATCATTTAAATTTTAAAACTTAATGTAGCTTACCGTGCTTAAGTTAGCATTTATTATTAAGTTCGTTTTCAACATCTTGTGTAGTTATTTTATTATGAATTTTTATTTTATTACCGCATTCTTTCCTAATTAGCACTTATAATGAAGACAAATCAACAAATTAATATTTTTTAAATTATTTAACTAAGGATTTATTTACAGCAGCGATGCTCAACCTTTTTTTGCTGCAGCACAGTTAACAATTTCAAAATTTGGCGGCACACCAAGAACATGATAAGTTTAAAAGTGGTTTACTTACATATAATATACTGTTTAAAAATTTTTATGATAATAATTTTGAATGTAAAATAAAATAAGATAATACGTACAAACAGTACATTTATTAAGGGATTAATTACAAGGTAATAGTAAGAATACTTTTAACCCCTTGACGGTCGGATACTTTTCAAGAGAACAATAACAGAAGGGCCTATTCTTTTCAAGAAAAGCATTTTTAAAAATGTTTAATCGCTAATTATTCTATAAATAGTTTGATACTATTATTTAGTATGCAAGAGAAGAAAAAAATAAATTTTCAAGATTGAGGAGTGGATTTTTTTTTTAATGTTTTGGTGCGCTGCTTTTGAGCACTCCAGCCCATGATTTTGACGGGAGCAAGAGGGAAGGGGTTAATGAAAAATTTGAGTTTGATGTTTTTTGGTAATCTCATTTATATTTGGTTGTAAAATGACAATGCTACTCTCGTATTGTGGAGCAAATATTTTACTCTATGAAAGGTCACAGTTATCAAAGATAAAATTAGTTTAAAATAGGATATTTAACCATGAAAACAACACTTATTTTTTATAGTGTATTTTTTTTTAATTTAAAGAAACTTTACTCATAAAAAAAAAAAAGCCATTATAATTTTTACTATATACACCTCTAAAATTTGGCGGCACACTTTAAGAATTCAGTAGGACACAAAGGTGCCGCGGCACAGTGGTTGAGAATCACTGATAGGGGACGCACCAGGGAAAATTCAAGTCTGTTTCCGGACCCTTCATAAAATTTTAATAAGTCAAAGTGGACCCTTCACAAAATTCCAATAAGTCAGAACGCACCCTTCACAAAATTCCAAGCTACCTAATCGTAATTTTTACAGAATTATTTATTAAAGCGGCGAAAAATAGTGTAAAATAATTTTTAGCGCTGCATATTTAAATTTTGAATTTTCTTAAAAACATTTTTAAAATTCACAAAAAAATAGACGCTGTTAAAAATGCTGGATCAACCCCTGGTAATACTTTACATTTCTTCAGAAGCTAAGACAGGGTTCGTACGGTCCTTAAAGGTCCTTAGAAAGTCCTTAATGTTCATTTTCATTTTTAAGGCCTTAAAAAGTCTTTATTTTTTATTTGAGGTGCTTAATGTTTTTGTTAAAATAAGAAGGTCTTACAAAAGAAGACAACCTTTTGCATCCTTCACAAGAATTAAACTACTTTCATTTCAACTACTTAATCGAGCCTCAAATTTCATTTGCTCGGGTCCGGTACTATCGCGGCTTTCGGACAGACCCAAAACAGCGGATTGACAGAATCAAAAATGGCGGATTTACATAAACATCAACGCATTTTTACTTCAAATTCCAGTACTTTTTCAACTGGTAGATAAATAAGTAAATCTGGTTTTTTTTTTGAAAAGGTATAACTAAATTGATGTGTTATATATTTTTACAAAAAAAAAAAACATGTTCATGGATTTTGATAAAATGCTTCAAACTAAAACACCCAATTCAGTTAAAATAAACTTGTACCCACCCACATGGCAGCTCCCAATTTGCTATCTCCTGCAATTGTATGAAAAAGAAAATCGAGCTACATCTTTAAAAAAAATGTTAGTAGAGAAGTCGAATCAAAGCACCAAACATTTGTACAAAATTCCCTCATTTTACTTTTAAAAAAAAGAAAAGGAAAAGGAATAAAATTTGAAAACCGGACTTTTAAGGACTGAAGGGGAAAAAAATTAGGGAAAGGTGCGCTTAAGGAACCAATTTCATTTTTTAACATGGTTGGGTTTTCGTATTCTATCTTGGTTTCCTGAGCTTAGCTCATGTAAGACATATATCTACAAGATTGCTTCTATTTGAACCTGAACTTACTGGTATTTTTTTATTTAACAGTTTCTTAAATTAATATTTTTTCTGATTTTCCAAAAAAAAAAAAAACTAAATTAAATACAAATTCGCAAGACGAAGTGCAGCGTTTTCTTTGACAATTTTTTTTATTTAAATTGTTCTTTCATTTAAGTTGTATTTTATAGCACTAACATTTTTGATAATTTTTCATATCATGATAATTGGCTTATATATGTTTAATGCTTGTGTTGTGTGCTTCTGTTATTACTAGCTCCAATAATTATTTAACTCCCTGACTGTATTGAACATTAGAAAAGCAACAAGTCAAAGAGAGCTCCATAAAAGAGTTTGTTGTGTTCCTAATAAAAATACGATGTTAAATCAATTTCCCCTTTCAATAATGCTTCCTTCTGAAATAAACATAACAGTTTGTATATTTCAAAAAATTTGTGAGGTCCTTAAATTTTTTTGTAGTCTCTTAAATAGTCCTTAGAAAGTCCTTATTTTTTGTTTTGCCAAAAGAGTACGAACCCTGTAAGAGATATAAAATGTATTTTATGGTTTGTATCTTAATCTTATTTCAAGAACAACCATTGCTAAAATATCATAATGTTTGGAATTAAACTTTTAAAGCTTCTTGAAATAATTTCGATACCTATGATAGTGAAAGGGCTTTAAAATTTCATGTTTTTTAACTAATGTTTGAAATGAATTTAGTTATTCTTGCATGTTAAGGCAGAGAAGTTGATTAGCGAAATATATAACCTATCTCATTTCCATATGAAATTCACATTGGTTGTGCTTGCATCAGCCATCTATTTTTAAGTGTTACGGTGATTTAGATTTCCCAAGTAAAACAGCTAGGTATACTTATTTATATATCCTATGTATAGGTATTTCAAGTAAAGAAAAAAAGAAGGCATACATTATCAGAAGCTTTAGTAACTACACTCATAATTTTGGCATTTATGTGCAATTTTTAAATAATTGCTACTTTATTAAACTGCTAAAACTGTAGGGTTTTTTTAAAGGCTAGTACAGTTCTTTACATGCAATTTTTATTTATTTATTTATTTTAATAGTATGCATGTTGAAGATTTTCCAAAATGAAATAAGAATTTATATTAATATGATATAAAAATATATAACTATTTAAAAGAAAAACTAAACAGAAAATTGTCCTTTTTTTTTTTGCTTCTTACTGAAAACTATATAAACATACATGTTAAAAACCTAACTTTTTAAATTTTATTCTTGTTGTGTGAATGCTTGAATTAAATTTTCAAAACTGCTGCATTTTATTTAACTTTTTTCTTTTTCAAAATTTTGATTTCTCATCTCTGATATACAGTAGAGCCTCTGTTATCCAAGCCCCGACTAACCGAGTTCCGGGTTAACCGAGGTACTTTTGTACTTTCTTCAATTAGAAGAAAAAGAAGAAACTTATTTAAAGAACAAAAGAGTTAGGCTCATAGTAGTTTTTTTGACTATTGAAACTTACACAGAGGTTTAGGCAAACTTTATATTGATGTTTCATCCATCCAAATACTAGTCTAACATTATAGCATAAAAAATATTATCCTGGAAAACTTATATAAGTTTTTTTATCTTTGCAAAAATAGATAAATAAATAAATATAGTAATAACTAGGCAGCCAACTTACAAAGGGTTTTTTATAATATTCCCACCCAGATTTGGTACTTAAGTGGTCAATTATACAGGTGGTCAAATTACAAAAGTTTTCCTACATTAAATAATATAGGGCTGATTCCGTTCCTGACCAAAAGTGGTCAACTTACAACGGTGGTCAATTGTACAGGTTTTACTATATTAACACGTTATAATACTCTACTTATACAGACCTTTCATCAAATTATTAAAGAAATAATTATTATGCGGGTTGAGTTTTAACAAGAGCATATTTTACTAAATCAATAAAAAATAAGCAAAAATGAAAGATACATTAAAAATAATGTGTGTTGATGTACAGTATCAGTAATATCAACAAATGATTACACCGTAACACTAATACAAATCAGCAAGATTGGCTTAGAAATTATCACTATTATTTATATATATTTTTAAATACAATTTTTCCTGATTAAAGAATAAATATATTTTTAAAAAGAAGAGAATAATTTAGGGAAAAAAGAAAAATTTGCACTGATTAAAAAAAATTTTTTGTTACTTTACAAATTCAGTAATTCATGATTTATATAATGCTGTGCTTGCAATTTCTGCACAAATTGGATTTCGCAATTTTTTATAATGCGAAAAATAAATGAAAAAAGATTTGGTTTCTAAAAATTGTTGTCAGTAACATAAATTTGCAAATTGGTTATTATGAAGTTATTTTATTGTTTCTAATATGTATTCTTTAGCTCCATGAATTACAATTGCAATATCATTTTAATTTTTATAATGACTGAGAAGAGTTTTTCTCAAATTGGCTTTTCCAGAGCTAATTTTAGAAAAACCCAAATAGTCTGAGATTGGTAGTCTGTAGATAGGAGATGAGAAAAATTTGTATTGATTAAAAGAAAAAAGTTTGTTAATTTTCAAATTCATTAATTATCCAGTGCTGTGCTTGTAATTTCTGCATAAATTGGATTTTGCAACTTTTAATGATGTGCAAAATTAATGAAAAAAGATTTGGTTTAAACCATGGTTTAAACCAACGTGGTTTAAACCAAACAACCCTGTTTAAGAGACAATTTTAATTGGAACATGTAATCTACTGATATCTAATTTTATATGTACTAATTGTGCACATATAAAATTGGATATTTGTATTTATGTAACGTCATTTTTTCATTTCATAATATGTACAACAAATGCCTTTTTTTAACATCTTCAACAACATTTTCAATCATTTCAATCCATGTTTCCCTCTCGAATTGGACAGAGTCCGTGTTATCAGAGTTTTTGATCATCCGAGGTACCTTCGGTCCACATTACTTCGGATAATCAAGGCTCTACTGTATTATGTACCAAACAAATTGTTTTTTCAGTCAAAAACCAGAGTGTTTTCTCCCAATTTTAAATATTATTCAGTAACTTGTTAATCACTTGTTTTTGACAGGACTTTGATCTTCTTGGTCAAAAAGTTGTGTCTTGTGGAATGGATCACTCTTTAAAAATTTGGGAAATAAATGAAGAAAAGGTACGAGCTGCCATTAGAGAATCTTATAATTACAATCCAGTTAAAAGTAACAAGTAAGTTTATTTTAGTTCCAATGGATTTGTATGGTGTAATTGCATGACATTATTTAATCCTTTGGAATTTATTCTTGAACTTAAGTTACAAAATCTATAATATTAATTATATTGATGAAGTTTTTAGGAAATTTAAAAAATAAATAAAAGAAACTACCACAATAACAAAACATGTGAAATGTATTCTATGGAGCATCATTTCTCAACCATTTTAGTTTGAGAACCCCCCACCCCCACCCCTTAAACCCCCAAAATATGAAAAATGCCTTGTGGCCATGCTGCTGCAATATTTCATTTGTCCAACACTGAACTTTGCAACATTTGATTATTATTTAGGGTACTTACTAGATATGATACCCAAACTGAGAAACAATGCAAAGAAAAAAGTTAATGGATAATGCTTACAGACTATTGAAGTATTAGAAACAAAATGTGTTCTTATTTTATCAAATACGAGTACCATTTTGTATAGGCCTATAACTTCTGAAATTCTTTAAAATTTGAAGTTTATTTTATGCGTCTATTTGTGTGCCCGTATTTTTATCATTTTTAATTCTAAAGTGATCATGTAGAGAGCTGATATTGATTAATACTGTGATTATTATCAATGTTCTATTACAGTATATGTATGTGCCTGCGTATGAATGATTTGAATGACATTTAAGGGGAGTCAAATAGTAAAATAACTCTTCAAAAATATTCCCTGAAAGTCCACTTCCTAAGGTGTTTGAACTCTTTAAATGAACAAAATACCCTTTAAAACTCCTTACTTAATAACTCATTTTCTTTCTTGATTAAAGTGGAATTTAATGGATTTTTGTGTGCAATACTTACTTCTGTTTACATGTTTATTCTAGTTAAAGCAGTTAGTGGTGTACCTATAGGGTGGCAGAGCTGGCAAAATGCCCTGGGCCCCGGCCCGATGGGGCTCCAGCCCGAGAGGCTGCGAGGGCAGAAGTAACCTTACATTTGAACAACACTTAGCAAAAATTATAAATTTTATATAAGTATTTCAATTAATTATTAAAGTTAATTTATAAAGTACAACTAGAGACCACATGCAAATTCAAATAAATTATTAACATTTATACGCATTCATAAGAATAGGATCAATTTTAGAACGCATCCGTTGGTTTCTTCTTTTTTTTTGCCTTTCATGATGCTTCGGAAAATGCAGCAATTTGCTAACCAAGACCAAGAAACTACGAGCACTGCTTGAGATATATGACAATATTTTTTTGCTATTATTTTAATATGAGCAAAAAATGGTTTTAGTTGTAAAAATTACTCTCTTTATTTTTATTATATGTATGATTTTCTTATGAACAAAAGGGGTTTCTAGTTTGTATATGTAGTTTACTGTTGTTTCGGACTTAAAACACAATGCCTTATTTACTACACATGCTTTGTGCGTCATTGTTTCACTAAAAGTAGTTTAAGGTCTTTGAACTTCTAATATTTTTTTCTTACTATCAGTACAATCCTTGTAAAAGTGTTTGATTCTTGTGTCAACAACTAATACGTGAACTACACGGAACCATGCTCATTCTTTATTTACAAAATATTTTGATGATGACCATATCCAGATTTTTTTTTTTTTTTTTTGGGGGGGGGGGGGGTGACTTTGACACACTTGTGTTAAGGAAAGTTTCAGGGAGGAATATGTGCAACATTGCAAAAAATTTCAGGGGTGTTGGCACGCCTCCTGGATATGGCCTTGATCTTGATAACTTTTTCTCCATATTTTTAGGCCTTTCAACACTTTGAAGCAACATTTTCCTATATTCACTACCCGTGACATCCATATGAATTATGTTGACTGTGTACGATGGATGGGAAACTTGGTACTGTCAAAGGTAAAAGAGTTGCTGTTTTTTCTCTCTTCCTTAATCTGCAAGATGCTAATAAATGTATTTCTCCATATGTGTTTTCACTTCCTGAATCATGTATAAAAATTCTTCAAAATTAATAGCTTTGTCCGAATGCAGCTAGCTTGCCTAAAAGCTGGAAGTGTAGGAAAAATGACCAACTTGGATCACTTGCTCATAAACTCATGTTTAATAAACACTCGATGCAACAATACTTAAGGGACACAGTATGATAATAGTTGCTGAGGGATATTTTGTTTCATTGAGAGGCCGTATAAGGTAATTTAGAGGACAATTGATGGCTATAACCAGGGTGTGAAAATCGGCATGGTTATTTTTTTCAATAATCGGATTTATTTTATTTATTTTAATCGCTTTTTCTTTCTTTTTCTTTTTCCTTTTCTTTTAGATTGTTTTTCATACCAATGAACATAACTTGAGACTGACAGGCTGAGGAAAATGCGACTCAATATCATATTTTGAAGTTGCAAATAATGGTTTTACATTAAAAAAATACATGTTTATGCTGAAAATTTAGAAAATAAACAAATGCAATACAATATTATACTTTAAATTTAATATGTCTATGTTTAAACTGGATAATTATTAGAAAACTTATGCTGTAAAATTTTACTTTTTAAATCTAGTCCTGTGAGAACTGCATCATTTGTTGGAAACCTGGACAACTTGAACAGCAAGAAATTTCCGCTGCAGATAATTCTGTAACGATTGTACAACGCTATGAGTTCAAAGAATGTGAAATATGGTTTATGAGATTTTCATTAGATGCTGAACAAAAGGTTTGTGTTTATGGGTACTTGAAAATTGTTCCCTTTCCTTCAGGAGATTTGCTTTCTGTTTTTAAAATATAAATACAATGTTAAGCACTAAAGTAAATTTAGTTTTCATCTAACCTCTGATATTTGTTTCATCTTTGTTCTGTTTTTATTAATTCTTATTATTCTAAATTTCAACCTTTACATTAATATTTATTTCGGCATATTTATTCTAAATTCTAAAAGTTTTGTGTGCCTATATTTGCCTTTTTGATGCCAAAAACGCCAAAAAACCAACCAACCTAGAACTACCATGTGATTTCGATAATTATTTATGTAAATCTGAACTAAAATAGCAGGAAAACTATGGCAAAATTTGTTTTGAGAAATAATTAAATATTGCATGCAATTCTTGTTACAAATTCTTTTAATTCTGATAGGTTGAGAAACAGTAATGCCTTTTTTCCTGAGAGACGAGCATGAACCCTAACTTTGCAAATGTCAAACAGTTTTCCCCCATTGTAGTTCCCTTAATAAATAAAGTGTTAAAATTATTATTATTATGTTGCATTGCACCTCAAAATAAAAAGTTTCTAAACTATTTTTAGTATTCCGTTGAAAATAAAGTTCTGAAAATTAGGGGGGGGGGAAGCAACATAACTAAGTATAAAATTGTAGATTAACATTTTACATCATGATTTGAATGATTCTCAACACCCCCCCCCCCCCCCCCCCCCCCGCTCCATTTTAATAAATTTATATGCAGAAAATTTTCTGCAGATTTTTTTTTTTTTTTTGAGGAAGTCCGGTTTTTGTTCGATGATCCTAAGTTTTGCCGCCCCATCTTGGTTTTTTCCTTTAAATTACAGCAATATATATGTGTTAATTAATTAATGCAATACTTTGAAATTACATAGGCCTAACTTCCACAGGGTTCGTACGGTGCTTAAAAGTCCTTAATGTTCATTTTCATTTTTAAGGCCTTAAAAAGTCCTTAAATAGTCCTTATTTTTTATTCCAGGTGCTTAATTTTTTTTGTTAAAATAAGAAGGTACCCATGCGCTCTATTTGTTTTGCTATCTTTTGTATTCATCACAAGAATCAAAGTTTTTTCATTTCAACTACTTAATCGAACCTCAAATTTGGTTTGCTCGGGTCCGGTACTATAGCGGCTTTCGAACAGACCCAAAATGGCGGATTGACAGGACCAAAAATGGCTGATTTACATAAACATCATCGCATTTTTACTGCAAATTGCAGTGCTTTCTCAATTGATAGAGAAATAATTAACTTTTTTTTTTTTTTTTTTTTTTTTTTTTGAAAAGGTAGAAGTAAATTGATGTGTTATATATTTTTACAAAAAAAATGTTTTCATGGATTTTGATAAAATTCTTCAAACTACAACACCCAACTCAGTTAAAATGAACTTGTACCCACCCAAGTAGGAGCAGTTCTTAACAAGTAATCAGTAAATAAATATTGCTTTTGAAACTTTTCTTTTTAATTTAAAGGGAACAGTATACTTCAAAGAAGCATACTGTTAACATCTAGCACAATAAAAGAGATACATTTAACTAATATGTAGGCCAAAAAAAAATTCAGCTTTTTTTGCGTTTGACCGATCGCATGTATGATTATCGCTTATACTGTTAAAGGTAAAAGAATGATTTATTTTTATTATAGTTTTCTTATGTCTTACCCTATAATAAGCGCTGAGTTGCCAACTCTCCCGATCGCTTTTCAGCTGATCTTTCACTAAAGTTTTTCTCCCATTTTTGTTTTTTTTAGGTCAGATAAATTCCCGTATCGAAAATTAGTTTTAAAGCAATGTTTTAATATTTAGTAAATTTTTATCGACCAATTTGGCTTCGTGATCGTTCCTTGTGGGGTTTTGTTGTGTGAGAGATGGTGGATATTTGCTGCATTAATCAAAATTTGTATCTCGTGAAATTTCTTAATTTGCAGTCAATTGAAGGAATTGACCTCTTCTTTAACCTGTACACCGTAGTTGCCAAATGCTCCATTTTCCCCTAGTTTTTCTGTTTTTATTTGTGAACTTCGAAAATTCGATTATTTGCAAAAAGATCCGGTTTTTCAAGCTGATGTACAAGTATTTTTATCTAAAGGGATTTACAACAAAACAAGAATAATTTTCAAGAAACTTTTTAAAAGACATGTATTAACTTACATACATGTTCATAACGTATAACGCGAAAATGTAAAAACCTATTTCTCGTAAACTTGCTAACATCTAGCATGTGCTTCGCTGAAAATTGCACGCAGCTTTTGAGACTTCTATCTTTTTGCATCCTGTAAATATATCAATTATTTCAAAAGTTGGCAGTTGTTTTAGTATTTGCAGCCTGCAGTCTGCTTGTTTTATTTTTTATTTAAAAAAAAAAAAAAGCTTTCAATTTTTTGAAACTCTATTTTAGCTAAATTTTGGTAGTTACTATTTGAGGGTAATGTGCAAAGCTTTAAGCGAATAAGCTCCATTTTCTATTTGTATGTTGTTTCCAAAATATAATATTGTTCTCAAGTTGAAAAAGTTTTATCAGAATTTTTGCAAGCTTTTCTAAATATTTAAAAAAAAATATTTATGTCAGTGGTAAAAATTTAAGTAAGCCTAAATTGAGATGCTCTCAACGTAAGTTAAGTAAAATGAACAAAAATCTAAATTAAACACAAATTCTCGAGACAAAGTGCAGCATTTTCTTAAACCTTTTTTTTATTTAAATTATTTTTCATTTAACTCAGGGATGCACAAACTTTTTTGGGTGAAGGGCCAAAAAATCAGAAAGTATCAGGTTGGGGGCCAAAGTAACGTAATCTTTTATTCATAAAAATACAGGGTGTATTTCAGTTTTTATTTAGAGGTAATATGTACAAATTACATGTATTAATAATTACTGTACTCAGGAACAGATTATTAAATAAAAGTTTTTTAAAAATTATTGTAAATGTATTCAAACAAAATGAGGTATAAGATTTCTAAATAATTGCACAACATTTATATATATCTATGAAGTAATTGGTCAAATGGCAAAAAAGAGGAATACTAAAATGTTTTACAATAATGTGTGCAAATTGTGAAAATGAAACAAATGGAAAATAAAAAGGTAATTTAAGCTTAGAAAAACACAGCATTATTCTCTAAATTATAACTTTCTTTATAATTTAGGTAATTTTTCTTTTACATTTTATAATGTAAAATTTAAAATATATATTAAGAGTTAAAATGAGAAATTAATTAAAAGTGCGAATATAAATACAGAAGAAATAAACACACATATATTAAATAGCAAAATCCAAATGATGTGAGTCTGTCCATCACGTTAAACCCTTGCGATTCAGAATTACTACTAGTCAATTTGGCTGGTAGAATTGTTTTTTTAACTAACCATTTACAAAATCTTACTAGTTAAATTGGCATAGTAATATTAAATTTATAAATTACTACATGGACAATGAAAAAAAAGTTAAACTGATTCCTTTATCAAAAATCAACACATCATTATTTTGTTCCATGGCATATAATTAAATTTTAATCCTTCAATCACTAGTTTTCCTGCAGATTAGAAATTGATCTTTGTGAATAAATGTAAAAAATCGTTATTTATTTATTCATTTCCTAAATACATATAAACAATAAAATTTTCCTAAATATATATCAACAATAAAATTTTTAAATTTTGATTATTAATTACACTTTATAAAGTAAAATAATTATTCATATTGATATTATTAATTCTGAAAATTAATGTTTAATTAATAAATTTTTATTCATTCATTACTACTAGTCAACTTGGCTAGTAGAATTGTTTCTTTAACTAACCATTTACAAAATCTTATTAGTTAAATCGACATAGTAATATTAAATTTATAAATTACTACATGGACAATGAAAAAAAAGTTAAACTGATTCCTTTATCAAAAATCAACACATCATTATTTTGTTCCATGGCATATAATTAAATTTTAATCCTTCAATCACTAGTTTTCCTGCAGATTAGAAATTGATCTTTGTGAATAAATGTAAAAAATCGTTATTTATTTATTCATTTCCTAAATACATATAAACAATAAAATTTTCCTAAATATATATCAACAATAAAATTTTTAAATTTTGATTATTAATTACACTTTATAAAGTAAATAATTATTCATATTGATATTATTAATTCTGAAAATTAATGTTTAATTAATAAATTTTTATTCATTCATTACTACTAGTCAACTTGGCTAGTAGAATTGTTTCTTTAACTAACCATTTACAAAATCTTATTAGTTAAATCGACATAGTAATACAATACAGAACCTCTTGTCCGGGAACAAGAAAACCGGAAATTTTTACGTGAATTTCCCGCCATTTTTGAAAAGTTCGCGTTTTTTTGCCCATTTAGTAAAAATACGAATTTTTTTAAATGCCTTTAAAAATACGCATTTTTCCGTTACAAGTAACATATTCAGTGTTTATAAGTCGAATAATTTAGTCTAGAAACGAAGTTTTTTTAGGGGAGGGTGTGGGGCATCAACTTACTTGCAGATGAAAATTAGAAAAAAAAATTTTCCAACGATACTGGAAAAAAAATCAGACCTTTTCTCTATTTTATTTCAATAATTAAACATGAAAGAAATAAGTAATTAGATTCTTATACATTAATTTAATTGTCTCGTCAGTATTCGAAGACGAATTGCAACAAAAGTCGGACTAACGAACGTTCAGAAAATTTCTAATACGGGAGATTCGCGAATTTTCCACAATAGCTGATCGTGTGAAAATTGAACTTCATTTATTTTTGTTTTATATATATTTTTATTTATTTAAGAGCTGAAATAAGGTAATAAGAATTTAAAATTGATATTAAGATATTAAGGCAACAAAAATTGCAGCTGTGAAATGAATTCTTTATTAAAATCGAGTTCACAAAAGCGAAGTTGTTTTACACAAGTGTGAAATTTGCATGTTTCTGCATGTAAACATGCTTCTTACATTTCGTTTTCCTCCTTTTTGAAATCATTTATTACTGTAAAAATGATTGATGATCGGATTTTACGAAATTAATAATTTGATAAACAAGATGTCCGATTCGGAAAGCATCCAAATGGTGCTACACCCGAACGATGACAAAGAGCAAGATAGCAGTGAAGACGAAAAGAATGACATTTTGCCTGCTATGTCTATTGATCGTTGCTTTGACTTAACTAAAGAAATCATAGATGGAATGGGACAAAATTCTTTTATAGACGAAATAACGGACATAATGGCTGTTCGAAAAATCCAGCAATCGAATTTTCGACCATTTCCCGATAAGCTATTGTTCTGAAACTTTACATTTAGTTCAGAACCAGATGACAATGCAATATTCTACCACTTTTATCATGATCTGATTAGTGTCTGAAGTATTTCCAATAAAATAAAATTAAATATGGCAATTAGTTCCGAAAATTGCGACCAAAATTCAGTAGCGGCTTTGGGATCGTATTTTTTACTACTATTCTGCGTACGCTTTTTTTTACAATTATTTTTTCTTTCGTTTTTTTTATTTTATTGTATTATAATTATTCTTTTTTATCAACTATATTAGCGGGCCAATTCAAAAGGCTCGGCAGGCCAATTTTGGCCCGCGGGCCATAGTTTGTGCATCCCTGATTTAACTTGTATTTTATAGCACTAACCATTTTTGATAATTTTTCATATCATGATTATTTGCTTATATGTGATTAATACTTGTGTTTTGTGTTTCTTATTACTAGCTCCAATAATTATTTAACTCCCTGACTGTATTGAACATTAGAAAAGCAACAAGTCAAAGAGAGCTCCATAAAAGTGTTTGTGTTGTGTTCCTAATAAAAATACGATGTTAAATCAATTTCCTCTTTCAATAATGCTTCCTTTTAAAATAAACATAACAGTTTTTATATTTTGAAAAATTTGTGAGGTCCTTAAAATTTTTTGTCGGTCCTTAATAAGTCCTTAGAAAGTCCTTATTTTTGGTTTTGCTTAAAGCGTACGCACCCTGTTCCATGTCTAAACAAAGATAAGGATGCTTTCCTTTCTTTGTGCAATCTTTCTGCATCCTGTACAAGAATCATATTTTTTTTCATTTTACAAGTTCAGTTATGAAGTAAACAAATAAAATTTATTTTTATCAAAATTTTACCATATATACTTGCGTATAAGTCGATTCGCATGACAGCCGAACCGCCATTTTTCAGAAAAATAAACAAAACCCACGTGCTACTCAATCTCCCTACTTTCAGAGAAAAATCAGGAATGTTTTTGCCATGAATTTTTATGCATAAATGTTTTTTTAAGAAGAGTAATGAAATATAGCTACAATTGGAAATGTGTAGCTATGGCAAGTAGTTTCATTTTGCGATCACAATTTTTGTAAAGGGTTTGTTTTTACGGTTATGTTTTTTTGTTAATTGTTGCTTTTATTCTGAATTAATAAAAAGTTTTAGTTTATTGCAGTCTTATTTGATTTATTTTTTAAAACAAATTCTAATTTCAGCTCGATCAATTACGCAAAATTTCCAAAACCAAAATTCAACATTTTCTGCACTCTTTGCACAGTTAAAGTGAAGGAGGCAAAAGACTCCAAGCTGGATTAAAACAAAAGATTATGCAAGATATTGAAGCATCAAAATCCATAATTGATGAAGGAAATAATAAAATGATGTGTGCAAAGGGGTGAATTTAACTCATATAAATAACTTTAATAACATTTTATTTATCATTCTGATGATTATTTAGATATAATTGCATTATTTCTTTCAATAATCCACATTTTATCAAAATAGTACACCCTTTTTGTACTTTTGCCTCTTTGTCCTATATTTTATACGGAGCGACATTTTATACATTTTTCTTTGAAACCCTGTTAAAATATGTACTTTTTTCAATTTCTGTGTGAATCAAGTAGTTTTTGTAAATTTCAACCAGATAAATCATTTAGTCTTATATGCAGGAAAATACAATACCTGTGAAAAACATTCAAAGTTCACGGAATTTTTTTGAAAGTTCAGGAAATGCAAATCCTTACTGCTACCACCCCAGTTTATTTGGTAAACAAAGTCCTACCAACATGACTATTACACACGGGGGAGTAGTGGTGTCATTTTTATATACTCTACTTACACAGTGATATAGTTGTACAAAAAGATTCTCTCCTATTTTTACTTTTTTATTTATTTATTTTTTGTGTGTTTGTGTGTATAAGAAATTATTGGATGAATAAGGACGATTGATTTGAGACTACATAAATAACATACCATAAAAAATACCAAAAATCTGGCTTTACATCTTAAAAAATGCTTATTTTACTATTAGGCAATAATTTTAATTAAAGAGCTCCTCTCCTTAAAAATGCTTTCTACTATTTTTTCAGAAAAAGGGGACCATAATATCACGATACTTGTTTAACATCATACATTTTACTTTGCAATATTGGTAAAATTTCATGCGCATTTTTGACAGTCACATGCCAAATATTTCATACAATAATTAATATTCATATTTTTTTACTACAAACTATTAAGTTGTGTTTTCTGTTTTGTTCTTAAACAGATTTTAGCTCTTGGTAACCAAGTTGGAAGAGCCTTTGTTTGGGATTTAGATGTTGATGATCCTGGATCAGCAAGGTAATATTTTCAGTATTAACCTGTAGTTTTTATGCATAAGTGTGTTTTTTATGTGTGTTTACATAATGGAAAATATTAATATGCTAAACTAATTGATTACCTGGCTTATAGATGCATTGATTCCTTCATGTTTTAGAAACAGTAAAAAAATTTTTTTTACCTGTTTGTGTGTGATAATACTTCCTGACATTAACCCTTTAATTAAAGGTAAAAATTAACAAATTTGAACTGTGGCCATTAGCCACTAGACTTGCAAAATCGAGTGACCAAATTTTGAAATCATTCGTACATATGCACAAAGCAATTTTTTTTTTTTTTTTTTTGTATGTATATCTGAAACTTTTTTTAAAAAACCATTACTGGATTAATTACTTATATATATATATATATATATATATATATATATATATATATATACAGTAAAACCTCGGTAGTTCGTTTTTCACGGGACTTGACAAAAAAAACGAACAATGCGGGAAAAACGAAGTAAACGGGATGAGTATTTTTTCTGAAAAATTATTAAACATTTTTTTATCATAGATAAAGTAGAGCTTCATCGCTGACACATGACGAAAAATTTGTGACGTTCTGATACAGCATGATAAACAGCTGTGTATAACGTCAATAAGCCTCAACTGAGGGCTATTTTTAGAGATACGGGGGCTGTAAAAACGGAACGACTTAACTGTAGAAACAATCAATATCGTATGAACAATAAAAACATAAAAGTCGTGTTCAGTATGAGTAGTGAAAAAAAATTGTAAGTCATAAAAATTAAGCATTGTAATTGTGCTTTGATAAATTTAGTACAAATAAATAACAGCCTTACCGGTAATTTATTTGAAGAAATCTGTAATACACAATTGCTTTGAATTTCTCTTACGGATGATGTACATGGCATTTTGGATGGCAAAAATTTTTTTAAGCGAATCTTCCTGTGATTCGTTACATAAAAAGTATTTCTTTACTGTTTCTAATCCATTTAACGCTTCTTGAAAGGATGGCACCGATACTTAATCTTCATTCTTGCCTGATTCATCCTCATCGTCATCACTATCTTCACTTTCATCATCCTGCAAGTATTTGGAGATGTCTGGTATTGTTTCCGGTTCTGTCGTAAGCACATTCACATCACAATCAACATATTCAGGAAATTTGATATTCAGTGTAGCAATTTCGTCTACCACATTATCTATAGGCTCAGTTGCAGATTGTTCGATTTGAAATCCAGCTTTACGAAAAGCATTTTTTAAGCACACATTGGTGTCACTATTCCAAGAGGACAGAATGATTTCCATACCTTCAAGAACATTGATTTTGTAATTCGATGCATCCTCAAACTTATCGCTTCCAAGCATATTTAGCGCCTTCCGTACGAACTGAGTTCTGTAGGCAAACTTGAAAGAATGTATCACACCGAGGTCCAGCGGCTGCAACATGCTTGTGCATTGTGGAGGGAAAAACTCAATACGAATATTCTTTAAGTTTGGCTTTGGAGAAGTATGGGCCGTGCACTGATCCAGAAACAGAATAATTTTTCGTCTTTGACGTCTCATGGCTTTGTCAAGGTCATAAAGATAGTTTTCGAACAAACTACCTGTCATCCAGGATTTTCTGTTATGCGCATATTTAGTGGGAAAGCTTTTTATGTTCTTAAAGCTATGAGGCTTTTTTGATTTACCAATTACGAAAGGCTCTAACTTCTCACTACCGTCTGCGTTAGCGCATTAAAGAACAGTCAATCGACATTTTGAGAGCTTTCCGCCATGGCATTTTTCCCCTTTCACTACATATCCGCTGCTTGGCATAAGGTTGAAGAATAACCCTGTCTCATCAGCATTAAAAATGTCCTTCAAAGAATATTCTTTGATGATTTCGGGAAGTTTCCTCGTCATCCATTCTTCGACAGTATCAAGATTCACTGCATCAGACTCTCCATGGAAAGTTCGGTAAACTAGGTTGTTTCTCTTTTTGAACCTATCAATCCAACCGTTAGATGCTGAAAATTCAATGTTCATTTTTTTGGCGATTTCCTTTGCCTTTTCTTTCAACGGCATTCCATTAACGGGAATTTTGGCTGTTCTCGTATCGTTATACCATTGTAAGAGCACATTTTCTATGTCTTGATAAGGCGATGTCTTCAATGTTTTTCGTTTTTTGCAAGATTTTCCAAGATCGTCACATGATTTTTCAATTGAGTCTCTATTTTTTAAGATGCACTGAAGCGTAGTCACCGGAATTTGAAATTTCTTTGATAATTCTATTTTGCTTCCATGAAAACTATCAAATTCCTTTAAAATCGTCAATTTTTTGCTGAGAGTCAAAAACTTTCATTTTGTACCGCTGGTTGAAGCCATCGCACTGCAAATTTGAAAACTCAATTCAGTGATAAGCCAAGCCTTTGTGAGCCAAACTCGAAGCAATGGTCACGTGACACCAGCACGGACGCCTACTTGTTTTTCCAGTGCAAAACCGGAATAAACCAGAATAAACCCACCGCTCAGCAGGAATGCTTAGCCCCTTTTTCTCCTTTGACCCTGAATTCAATGCTATTCAATGCTTGAATTCAACCGGTAATAGAGGGAAAATAATCTGTTTTCTCAAGTTTTCTTATTTCTTTCTCCTTATTCTGCAAGGTTTTAAGATAACAAATGCAAAAAATGTGAAGTATTGGTTTGGTTTCGTAACAAACTATGCGGGAAAAGAAGAAATTGATGGTGAGAAATATGCGGGATATTTTAACATTGTAGTAATAGGGAACTTGAAGGGACCAAGGTTGAAATGCGAAATATGCGGGAAATACGAAGTAAGCAGGGACGAATGACTGAGGTTTGACTGTATATATATATAGAAGGAAATACTGATTTAAATACAAAGTAGTCAAAAAACAAACTTTAAATTAAATAATCAATCTCATTTATTTATCATTAAAATTTAGTCTTCTACAACAAATGGTATCATTCCACCAGTTTACAATAATATCATATGTACCAAAATATTCTAATTCAACTTTATAATTCTTAATCAACCGATTTTACATTACTTCTTTTCCCATCGACAAACTTCTCTCACTCAAAATGTTTCATTGGGTTCCCACGGCCTTAAAAAGTCCCTAAAAAGGCCTTAAATTTGGAAATTGATTTAGGGGCCCCTAAAAAGCCTTATTTTCTTCCAAAAACTCTCAAAAGGCCCTCATTTTTATTTTTGAGGCCCTAAATTTATTTCCCCTCTTCCTTTTCCAACTCAGAAGTCATAGTCATGGAACACTGATGATTCATTCATGACATGGATTTTTCAAAACTGGTAAATGAGGTGAAAATCTACATGTATTGATATATATATGTATATTTTACATCTGCACAGTGACAAACTTGTATAGGTTTTCTATTCTAAGTGAATTTTTATTTGATGTTACGATCCTTCTGGAATTTTACAAATTATCTCAGAAGCTAAGTGATCACAGAGAAATCAAGGATACCATGAAATCTTATGTTATGGGGAAAATGAAAAAGAATGACGAAACATACCTACAGGCAGCATTCTTTCCCTTATCATTAACTTAACCAAAACTTTCGACGATCATGTTGATAATTATTAGTTTTCATTATTGTAGTCTTATTAAAATGCAATGCTAAATTATTTAAAAAATAATCTGCCCTCAGAAAGAACATTGATTCAAGACATTGCTATTGCTTACTTTATAATGGTTTAAAAGCTCGTTTTTATGAGGAAAAAGACACAATTATTTTAAGTCATACTTCTGAGCAGATAAAGTAATTTAAGGCAATACACGGATACATCTTCAGTTGGATGCTTTTACCTAGAAGTGCACTTCTTCTGCATTGTAAAAGAGGTTCGTTGCAGCCTCAAAATCTTTTGCAAAATTTGCGTAATATATGTTGTTTTAACTCTTTCAAAATTTTTAGTTGTGTGGATTTACATGTATAAAAGGCATAATCATAAGACATATCATATTAATTGAATAATACACTGCGGCACTGGAGATTATGTGCTGAGAAATGTTGTTGGAGGCAAAATAAAATCTGGTTGTGGTTTATAGATTGAAAAGTTAGCTAAGCATAATATTCATAACTCTGAAGGAAGTATAACTATTAAAGGAATAAATCTTTAAATTTAAGATAAAATTTGAAAAAGTTGACATATGTAAAAGATTTAATTCAGTGAGATGTTCATGTTGCTGCTTCATCATCATTCTGAGGAAAGCATTTATTCATAACAATGGATTGATCGTGCATAAAGATGCATTATATGTACATTAAAATCCATTGGAAGAAAAAAAATAGTTCCTTAGTTGTGATAGCAAAGTTTTAATGTCGTTTCCAGAATTCTTCTTATTTTTTTTAAAGTCAATTTCAATGTTGAACATTTGCGTGTATTCACACGACATACAATATCATTCTCATTTCTTCAAAGAAAAGTCATTCTGAATGTCATATGTAATGTGGCCCTAGAAAAATAACATGTGGCCTTGAAAAGGCCCTAAAAAGGCCTTAAATTTGACTTAGAGATGAGAGTAGGAACCCTGTTGCAGAATCAATGTGAGAGTTGCCTTTGAATTTCTCATTATAATTTGAGTTAATTTCGTAATTAGAAAATATATACATTTATCCAGAGAACTAGCACCTCTGCACAACTTTAACATACTTATAAATGCATGGTTTGAATAACTTAAATTAATCATTGAAAATAACCTTCAGAAAAAGATCAGGCATATTATAATGCCTCAATAAATATATTTTTGCTCCACAGATGTACAGTGTTGACTCATCCGAAGTGTAACAGTCCTATCCGACAGACAAGTCTGAACAAAGATGGCTCAATTTTGTTGTGCGTTTGTGATGATGGTTCGGTATGGAGATGGGACCGAATAAGCAAACTTTAATTCTGTGTAAATAGTTTTGTTTAATAAATTTTTTAAACATTTTACTTCTATTTTGTACTATTTGTTTAAAAAAATTGTCAGAACATTTTCTTTCTTTTTAAGGTAGTATATGTTCAAATTATTGGTATTAGTTCTTTTGTTATTGTAGAAATATTTTTAAGATAGATATCCTAAAGACAAATTTTTAAGTCCAAATGAAAAAAAAAAAACTTTTATGAATTCATTTAGTGAAACAAAAAATCTATCTGGTACTTTACTTTAAAATTTAAACTTTACTTTAAAATTTAAATCATAGCTGCCAGAACCTTTCTGCTATTTAGACTAACAGCATATTCTGTCTATTTTCATCATTCCCTGGGTAAACTACTTGCTTGTCATAAGAGTTTATTAAAAGCTGCATAATATCAACAACCGATTTAACAATGAAAATTTAGCTAATTAAGATAAAAGTTTATTTTTTAATTTTTTCTAGCCCAAGTTTTAAATTTTCTTTGGGTCTACTTCTGATTCTGGTACTTCCTTGTCATCATTTCAGGTAGATGTGACTATTGCATGTTGTCATTTTTTAGTTATTCCTTTCTTCTTGTTCGTTGGTTTTTTGTCGACAAAGGTTAAAGGCCTTGCATGTGGTAGTGAAACATTGAAAAGATAGTAAATGTTGATTCTTACTGAATTGTAACTTTCAAGAGGGCAATTCCTCCCTTCCTTTGTTTATTAAATACCAATTTTGCTGCGTATTTCTTCTCAGCAGAATGTATTTTTACAACCTGCAAATAGCCGACAGCTTCAAAACAAAGTTGTTTGTATGAAGTGTAGGTAATTCTTTACTTTCCCTCATACATGTATAAATAAAATCAACTAAACTTCTTGAAGTCTAAGAAAAATCGGAATTTTAAAACTATGACTCATTCTGTTGTTGCTTATGCCACTTGGATATCCAAGCTCCCGTCGCAGAGCGACTTGGAAATAAGGCAGAAGAGTGCGCCTTCCGTTTCAATATGAGCACCAATGGTTGAAGTGCCACTTGGCTCATAATGTACTCAGATGACACACCACCTTCCTTTTTAGACATGGGTGAAGGGAAGGGAAAATTTCCACCCCCTCCCCGTACCCTCGGGACTTCAGGGTCCACGGATTGTACATGCACGCATCCCAAGTGTACATGGTGGGTCTTCAGCGGCTAGGGTATCGCACCCGTGATCCTCCGCTCCGAAGCGCAATATCCTAACCACTAGGCTACCACGGCCCTAGTCAATCTGTATTAATCAAAATTAATTGCATAATATCGGTAATTTGGCTGATTGTTAAATAAACTATTACATCAATATTTGCTTCACTTGTAATGTTTATAAAGGTAAATAATTCAAGACACTATATAGATATATTAAAAACAAACATTTTATTAAAATCTGTACAGAAAGGCGAAACAAATGCCCTTTAATGTAAACCTTCAATTTCCTATAAACAATCACACTTAGCCAATGCAGGTTTCAGTTACTTTATATTTACACTTGTGTTAATGAAAATGGTCACGCTATTATACAAGGAGGAAAGAAAAGAGTAATGCAATATTTACATATGTTCCTTATGTGTGTACATATGAAACCTATTTCTAGAGTTTCTTTTACATATACCACTTAGATGAATGTGTCTTATTTCTTAAACATGCATTTTTTAGTTTGGGCTAGCAATTTTTCCTCAGCTAATATCATAAAATTCTTTAACTAAAGGTATTGTTTTTAGTAGCATAAGTTTGTTAATCAATATATCATATGTTTTTTAAATATATTACAAAGTGTAAGTTATCACAGCATAAAACTTGACTTGCATCATATTACTTGATATTATAGAACTAAAATCTCAATTGATGATAGTTAAAACTGAAATTATTAATATATTAATTGGTTAGTTATGCAGGTTTGTGTGTGCGTTTTGTTTCAATATATTTTTTAACATTACTTATATTTAAAAAATTATTTTAAAAATAATTGGTAATGAAATTTGCTATTATAGTTAGCAACTGTAAAGAAACATTTATGGTTAACAACAAATGAAAACAGTGTCAATTAATATATCCACTTATCCTACATAGACTGTTAGAACATATCTTTGATGTTAGTAAAAGTAAGTGTATCGCTATGGAAATTATTTAGGGGAACAGAAAAAAATAATAATTTTAAATTTAACTTGAAAATTAAAATCTTTTTAAAACTAAAGCCTTAATAAAAAGGAAAATGTTCTGCGTGATCATAGAAAAATAGCTTATAAAACTTTCTGCAACAAGAGAAAAGGATCCTGTTTATACATTGTATATTTTCTCGAAGATCACAGATAACCATATATATGTATTGTATAAGAACTTTATATTGAAATCACTCTTGGTTTTAAATGCAAATTCCTTTTTCATAAAATGTCCTTTTCAGCCAATAATACCATAACTTATGCTAATGCATTTTATCTAAAACGAGAATTACTTCTTTCAATATGAAACAATATTTTTATAATACATAATATTCACACTACATTTTGAAAATGGAAAAGTAGGTGCAGAAGAAAACTGTTTTGCCTATAACAAAACCAACTTTGTAATACAAAAAAAGAGGGTTTTTTAAAAAGGCATCCTTAAAAAAAGAACCTTCAAGGCACTTTTGTTGTTAATAGGCAAACAAACAAATTGAAATTGAGACAATATTTTCAAATTCAAACTGTAACCATCAATTGCATCATCTGCCATGTAAGGGAGTTAGAGCACAGGCACATATGTGTTTATTACTGCTAGTAGCAACTTCCACCAATTATCTTGCATGACAATATTAAAAGAAAAGTCAACCTGAATAATTTCCAACAGAGTACTTAAAGACATGACTGTTATTAAGTATTCTGTTGATGAACTATCACGTCAGTCTTACTATTTCTATAAAAATCGACAGATTTTTCAGTCATGAGATTAAGCTCGATTATTTTGATAAGCACAATGTACGTAAATTTATCCTAATCAATGCTAAATAAATTCTATTGCATTAATTTAAATCTACCATGTTTAATTTTTAGTATACACTGTAGTAAAACTTATGTCACAGAAAATAACGAAGCTGCCTAATGCTCAATCTAATTTTAGGCACAAAATGATTGAGCAAATTATTTGCAGTTTATTAATAAATTAAGTACTTTGTTCTTTCTTAATATGGTGCAAACAGAGATTCTTTTAGATTGAAAGTTTTAATATTTTAAAGATCTAAGCATTATTCCTTTAGATACTTCATTTCAAAAGCAAATTGTTTGCTGAAAAACTTAAAAGGTAATGAACATGTTTTTTTCTCTTAAGTGGAAACTCGTTAAAAAAACTTATATTAATAATGATAAACCCTGATGTTCAACAAGAAAAGTGGAGTTATTTATTTATTTATAAATTTTGAACATAGTTAAAAGTGAAACTTTTTTATATCAGCAAGACTTGTTACTCCTTTACACTAAACAGTACACAAGATGTTATTTAGAACTTCATATCCACGCTGAAAAACTTAGAGAACTGTTGCACTTGGGAAGCTTACCTTACATACTTCTTCAGTGTGGAATCTTTTATATTAATGAGTAAATATTTAATTTTGTAATTAAAGTACTCTGACTGACAACTGAAACTGTTAAATAACATTTTCTCAAAATACTCATTTTTTTTGAAGTTCTATACGAAATTTACTGCTATAGATAATTGTAATAATTTATTCTTTTCTATAAAAAAAATAGCACTGCAGGTGGTAAAATAATTATTACATATTAAACTGTATTATAATTTGATAAGATACCTGATAATAAATAGGTACACAGGTATAAAAATAGATATAAAAATATACTCCATGTTTTTTAGAGCTTAACAGTTAACATCATATATGGGAGGAGAAAATGGATCTAAAAAAGAATACTTTTCATGCTATCAGTTAATGCTGGAAAATGCTTAAAGCAAAATTACAAATTAGTTCACATTATAATTAGCAAGTATCAATGTCCAGAAAAGAATTGAATATCAATTTTAAATGCATCTTCTGCGGCAAAATATGGTTTTACCATTTAAAGTTCATCAACAAGTACATTTATGTTTTGGTATGAAGTTATTTCTTAAAATATAAAATGCTTTAGTGACATCTGAACTACTTTTATGGGTTCTCTTTAATGTCATAATATATAAGAAAAGCAAATCTTGATTGAAAAAATTAAAACACAATTGCAAAATTTGAAGCTCTTTTTTACCTTGAGACAAAATTTTAGAATAGTTTTCTAGATTATTAGTCTAAAACTCAAAATTATTTATTAATTATCTTCAATATTTTGATTTGGTTAAATACAGCAATAAAAACGAATGAGATACAGTTAGCCTATATTACCATGTACAAAAACTACTTTCATGTTTAAAAAAAAAAAAAGTCAAGACTAATTAATGCTAAATTTTATCTCAATGTAATAGAAATCAACTGAACTGTATTCAGTGACTAGATAGACAGTTTCAAAAGTCCAGAAATCAAAACACTTATTTACATTGATTAACAAACACATGCTGTTCAGTTTTATTCCAGGTGACACAAAAGTATATGAATGTATTATTTAAGCGTGGTACATCCATATATTTTGAGCTAAAATCACATTAGGCAAATAAACCATCATAACCTTCTTTGGGAAATATAATTTTTCTTTTGATACATGCGATTTAAATGCATATTTTACCTTCACCATAACAAACAGTACACATAATTATATAACATACTTAGAAAATTGCATGTCTGTTCTTCCCATGGGAAATTACAGATAACACCGGAGCAATTGTTTACACATAACACATGAAAAGAAAAGTCAGCATTTAAAAGCTTATGAATTTCCCCTTGAATGATAAAAATTTAAAACAAAAAATTTCATAGGGATAAGTAATAAAAAAAAGACTTAATTTTTGCAAGATGTTATTATTGTTTTTAAAATAAATTAAAGTCTTTTCAACGACTTTAATGTCAGTAAAATGAAGTTTATATTAAAAAATAATCATAATGTGATATAGATCACCCCAACCATTTTATAAGTTACATTTCATTGCATCCATAAAAATCGAAGCATTCAATCCATATTTAGCAAAACAATTTTCAAAAATTTAATGGAAAGAAAATTAAATATTTAATACATTTTAGAAAATGATATTCTACATAAAATTGTAAAATTAATTCCTTGTGATTTTCGTTATTAACAACGAAATTCATGAAAATTTAATTTTTTTACTTTTTAAACACAAAGCCAAAGAAGGTAATGGTTTTAATGCCAAAGGCGATTTTACACTTTTTCAAACATTAGAAGCAACATTGACCTATACAATATAAAGTATGTCAATACTGGCTGAATTTTTAAGTCTCAGTAGCATATTTACATTTTATAACTAGAATGCCGCGCCTAAACGAAAGTCACTACCTTTTTGAAAAACTAGACAAACTCAAGAATATATTTTTTAAATACTTCATTTTTCAAACATAAACCGGAGAACTTTTCTTCTCAGTTGGTTCTTCCATATTAGTTCTAGTGGGATAAACTTGGCCACCGTCGTCGAAAAATCTTCGAAAAGTAAACTCTAGAAATGCATGTTCAGGATGTTTGTTATTATCACTAGAATCATCCATATTCCCCTCATCACTCGATTCTGAATTGCTACTGCGAACCTTTTCCGAATCGAGATCATCAAAGTTTTGTGTGTCTGTAGGATATTGGATTTTCGGAACATAGGGAGCTGGCTGTTTTCTGAGATCACTGTTGAAATCGATGTTTGAGAAGAAAGGGTGCTGTTTAATCTCATCAATTCCATTCCTGCCTAGTCTTGATTCAGCAACAGTGCAGAGTTTTAAAACTAGGTCTGCAGCTTCATCAGAAACTTTAGGCTTTTTAGGTATCCTCAGAGTTGTTTGCCAATTGATCACCTGCAAAAAGATCATTTTAAGAATTATTAAATAATCAAATTCGGTTTATTGCAGTTGGGCAATATTTTAATGAAAGCTTGTAATTTGTAGAATTTTGATCACAACTATGTCACCTTAACTGACTATAATGTACACAAACAAAAGAAGTCCAAGGAAAGGCAATTGAAAAACAGAAACATGAAAACGGAAGTTAAAAAGAACTGAATAATTTTCTTTTCTAAATTATTTATTTTCATTATTAGATAACTAGTAATTAGCTTTATGTGGAAATTATTCTGCAGAAAACAACATTATGATGCACGAAAATTTAAAAAAAAAAAACAAATGCATATAAGTGTTTTGGCATTAAAAGAGGATCCCCTATTAATTTGATCTTCAGGATTAAATAAGCTAAGTCAATCAAAACAGACAAAAGCTTTTTACAAAGTCAGTGTATTAAGAGGTCTGTCTGCTTACGGTGGAAGTTATAAGGAAATAGATTAAGTTAACCAGGAATGACAACATAAACTAAGGATGAAATTTAACATCAAAAATAAAACTTTTTAAAAAATTAAATGAGATTTGTTTCATTGTTTATTTTTGATTTCCAAAGGGAAGCCAATTCTGTTCGTGCCCATGAACTATAAGACCAAAATAAAGAAGTAACATAAACTAAACACAGAGGCCAAGTATACCATTTTTCCATAGTTTACATTTGCTTGTAGTCTGGTTGACAGGACAATTTTTCCCTCTTTTCATGAATGTCTTTGAATTCTGAATTCAAATATAAAACTTCAGGAGTAGAAGCATGTGACTCATTGATATAAGATTCAATTGAGTTTGGCATAAATAGTGTTCCGATGCCATACGTGTTTGTATAAATATCTCCCATAGGAGGTAAGCTGTTGTAACTAGCAAACACTGAATTTTTCAGCAGCTTTATTCAACAAATTTCCCACAATGATTATACTTTGCAGCCTTAACAACAAAAGCTATGTGTAAGTAATGTAGAATTGCTCGCACATAGTTTCTACAGTTTGCGGTTGGCAAAAGTAAAATCATATTACAAAATTGTTTGACTAGAGATCCTGAAAATTTTAGCTACACTAATTTAAGCTGGAATAAGAATGCATATATTACTAACTTTAAAACTGTGTGATAATCAGAATTTAAAAATATGTTTTGCTAAACTATCTGCATACCTTTAACTGTGTTTCAGCAGGAGAGCTTGCATAAAAAGGTGGCTGACCAACAAGCATTTCATAAAGAATAACACCTACACTCCACCAATCACATAATTGTGTATAACCTAGGAAAAGAAAAAATTCAAAGTAAGAGAGAAAATCTGAAACAAAAATACTACTTCACAGAATAAATAACATTACATGAATAAAATTGACAGAAAACTCTTTTATCAAAGAAATTTTCTGCAAAAGGAAATTAAAAAAAAACACTGAAAAAGTGTATCTTGTTTTTCAATAGCTGTTTTGAATGTTCATTTAACAAAAGTTAATTTAACAAAAGGGATTTCTGCTCGGTTTTGTGACATTTATTCTTGGCACTTATGCTTTTACAAGCTACCATTAATGGATTGATGTGGCTGGTGCATATCACTAGGTTAGCTCAAGACCAGTTAGCTTATTCTAGACATATTTTCTTTTGGAAAGCTTGAATTTATTTTTAATGCTGTGATTTAGAGAAGAGCATAACATGGGAGAAATGTATTCATTTATAGTAAATGAACTGAAGTTTCCCCTAGATGGCTCCCCCTGAGCTCTCTTTGATGTCAATTGCACTAGGAATTTAATTTAGCCGAGAGCATCCAAGCCAAATGTCTACTCAAGGAATCTTTTACATGCCGCATAATCATACGATAAGGGTGCAGAGGATTTTCTGCATCTTGAAAATCCCTCGATGGACCAGGTTTGAACCTGTGATCTTGGGCGTACGAGACCTGCTCCTTACCATTACACCACCCTGTCGACATGTTTAATTTAATTAGGTGACAGCAGAATCGGATATGGTGAAACAGTTCTGTCTGATAATAGTCAATAGTGTAACCAATAAAACTTGGGTTAAAAAAGAAAATTTATCAGAATGAAAATATTTAGACTTTCTCTTAGCAAACCATAAAAGTATCTCTAACCATTAAAGTATCTCCCACCATAAAAGTACCTATATTATCTCTTGGTTTTGCTTGATAACAATTACATATTAATGTAAATCCTATTCCAAAATGAACTGCATAGTAGCATAGTAGTTTGGCACTACCTACTTGTATCTACGTTCACTGATTCAAAACAGGCTGAAGTTGGTGGATTTTCAAGATGCATAAGATTGATGGTGCTTATGTCGAATGGTTGTGCAGCAAGTTAGAGATACAGTGATCCCTCGTTTTTCGCGGTTAATGAGGACCAGAACCTTCCGCGAAATAGGATTTGCCACTAAGAATTTTCGTGAATGCGGATACACGAATGTTTTAAATATGTAAACAGAATTTATGCTTCACACATTTAAGACAAAAATTACAACAGTATACGTAATTACTTAAACGTGTCGGTTCTAATTAATAAGGTTAATTACAAAACGTTATTGTACAGTAATAAACATAAATCAACATTGATTTCTGAGAGAGGCGAAGAGTCTTGTGTTGGTGGGAGCTTTTAAGCGCCCGTGGTATGTACTCTGAGTCAACTCACCTCTTTGTTTGACATGCAGATATCCTTCTCTCTTGCGCATCAACATGAACCAACGTTTCTTTCCGCAATGTGGCTGCCGACATGGTTGTATTTTTTCATGAATATTCTGGAAAAACCCGTGAAGCAATGAAGCCGCGAAAAATGAAGTGCGAAGTGGCGAGGGAACACTGTACTTTGATTAACGATTTGGCTTGAATACGCTCAGCTAAATTGAATTCCTAGTATCAATCTCTTGGGAACGGGTCTGCAATGCCGTAAGCCAATACATAGCCCCATTAAAATTTTTAAAAAAAGAAAAGAAAAACCATACAATGAATTTAAATGCATACAGTTGTGAATATGAATTTTTCTAATTCAATGTACTTATAAAAAACATGAGAGACAGATATTCTGAGTAGGATAAAACTGATGTGTATTTAGTTATCTACTTTTAACTATCATTATTTGATAAATTTGCAAAATAAATTTTTTGATGTCTAAATACCTGTTTTGAGCAAGACTTCAGGAGCAATATAATTAGGAGTTCCCACCAAAGAATGAGCCAAGCATCGCTGATGTTCTCTTCTTCTTCTCCTTTCTAGTGGTTTTAGGCAAATACTAGGCTTACAATGACAATCATTACTCCATTTGTCATCCAGATCTATTGAATCTTGCCTAGCGTGTTCACCTGAGAAAAAGTGAAAGAATTATCAATGAAATGTACTTCTAAATTAAAAAACTATGCAATTTTCTGCAAAGAAAAAAAATCATAAATTAGTTATCTTAGTACTTAAATATTTATGGCAGCACCACACACACAGTGCATTAAGTTATCATTTAGACCATTTATTAGGTTGTTTCAAAATTTTTGTCCATTTTAATATCATGTGTTTTTGTAGCTCTGTATTTCAAAAAATATTTATTCTACTGTGTCGTGGTATATACTGGTCGATGGAGAATTTTGTACTCAATACATTGATGCTGTTCATTTTTTTTCTAATTTTAATTTTTTACATTATTTTCCGCCTATTACTATATGATGTCATTAAGCGATTTTCAGCCAATTTTTCTTTAGGAATTGAAATTGAACCAAAGCGCTGCCGAAACAGCCCGTAAAATTAACCAGGCAATGATAGTGTTAATGAACGCACTGTTCGACATTGGTTTGCGATATTTCGTTCCAGAAATTTTAGCCTTGAAAATGAGCCCGGAAGTGGTCAATCTAGAGTAATATCCAGGATGATGATTTGAGGGCCCTGGTGAAGACTAACCCATCACAAACAGTGCGTGGGATGGCGGAAAAACTGGGCATCAGCTCCGATGCGGTTTTTGATGGTTTAAAACGTATTGGAAAGGTCAAAAAGCTTGAAAAGTGGGTGCTCCATAATTTAAACGATCGGCAGAAATTGTCTCATTTCAAAGTTTGTTCTTCATTGCTTTTGCGCAACAAAAAGATCCTCTTTTGGATCGGATCATCACAATCGATGGAATTAATCGACTTGTGTTACGTTGGCAAAAGTGCACTGATTCAAATGATGCTGATTTCGATTAAATTGAATAAGTATTCACTGAGATATTACAGTTTAAAGTAGACTCATAACAATGGACAAAAATTTTGAAACAACCTAATATAAAAACAAGGCAATATAGAAATACAGCGACAACCATCTTGATTTAATTCAGATCAAGTGCAGTCTAGATAAGTGAAATTCCAGATAACAGAAACAAAAAAAAAAGAAAACTTAAAAATTTGTAGTTCAACTTTTGTAGGGAGGGCTAATGTCCCACTCAATTTAGTAATTTCAAATTGTGACTGTAAGATCGCAGAAACTCAAAAAGATCATAGGTTCGCAATCCCTAATGCATGTCGCTGAAAGAATACTAAAAATAATTAGAATAAATTGTTACTCTGATCTGGTGTACAATCAAATCTAAATCTATGTATAACTGCCTTATAGAGCCAAAATAGTATACAACTCCCCAACCCCCTTAGAACAAAATATGCCTAGAAAAGAGGTATGACAAAAGTGGTTTAATGTTTTCTTTTTAAATGATAATAACTGAAAATACATAATTATTTCCATACGGCCCTGAAAAATAATAGATCATTGCACAGAAATAATAATTGTTCAGTGTTTTTTTTTTTTTTTTTTTTGGTCTTAGTTTATTTTTTTCTTTCTTTTTCGAAATTGTTACGAAGAATCTCTGAAATTAGCTATTCTCTATAGAATTTCCTGGAGTTGGAACGAATCTTTTGACCACTTGGGAGAGATTAGGAAAGTGGAATTTCCTAAAAATGCTAATTTTGATTTATTTTAAATGTATATTGTCTTCTCCTAAGTTTAATTATGAATAATTGAATCAATCCCTCACTTAATCTTTTAAGTTTTTCTCCATAATTTCTTATTTATTTGAAAACCTTTATGAATAATAATAACACATAAATACACACATAAACCCTGACCTCCAGAAAGGGTTGCTAAGAAAGTATTTTCATCTTGGCAGTTTTTCAGCAGAATATGACTGAATACTTTTTTGAAATGTAAACTAATGCTCTCCAGTTTCCAATTTCTTTTCACCGTTCCATAACATTGTTCTAGATTTTAATAATGGATTTGAAATTGTTATCTCTACAGAAATACTTACTATACATTTTATGTTTTTATTTGATACAAAAAGAAGGTCACTATTTGGCCATATGACTATTTGTTGCATCACTAGCAAGGACAGTTTTTTTCTTTTTTTTCCCAAACACATATCAAAATGTTCAAGGGAGTGGGGGGGGGGGGGAATGTTCAAGGGAGTTTTAGTCTTATTGAGGGGGGAATCTGTAGCTGTTGATGGGGTACACCATCATTCTTTGGGGAGAAGGGCACCTATTTCCCGACAAGGAGAAAACTAGATTAAAGAGTCGAAATGCATTTCTTTTTTTAACCCAATCGTTATTTGCATAACATTTTGACATACCACTACTATAAAAACAGCCCCTATAAAGAAATAAAGTAATGCCATTCATTGCATGAAAATTTGCAGCCGAGTTTAAATTTGTAGCAGCCAATTTGAATTTGTCAAAAAATTGAAGCTCCATTAAAATAACAGATATGCACACATTATTGCTACCTCTCCCCTCTTCTTTTTCTTTTTAAAATCATACACTATTCAAACTACAAACTGCCAAACTGAATCAGTTATTTAAGAAACAGCACGTGTCATTTTTACGAGTTTTTAGTCCAGAGTAATTCTGTGTTAATTATTATAAACACCTTTCAGTGCAAAATATACATCTAACATAAAAAAGATACAAAATTAATTGTTTACAACTTTTAGTACTAAATGGTTTTTCACATTTTTCTCAAAATCTTAAAATTGTCTCAAGTGTTGTTTCTGAAATAACCAATTCAATTAAGTTTAAGTATTTGCAATGGGTGGATAAAAGAAGAGAATTTAAAAGTAGAATGTTTCATTTCGGACCTTATTAGGGGGTTCCTGGGTTCCATTTAGAGTCCTTTGGATCTTAACTGATCAGGGTCGGATCTGGGGTAGAGCCAGTGGAGCGGCCGCTCTAGGCGCCAGATGGCAATGGGCGCCAAAAAGCCAAATGCGAAAAACAATTTCCAGCGCAAAAAAAAAAAAAAGAAAATGACCCCTTTTGAGAGGAGCTGGAACAGTGTTGCCAGATCAGATAAATCCCTGCCTTTTTTCAAGCTAAATCTGACTATTTGGAGCGGCTAGTCCTAACCTAGTCCGTAATTAAATTACTTCCGTTTTTACATGATGATTCATATAAATCAATACCAGGACTTTCCAATTGGCAAACAGAAATGACTCCTCCGTCTGCTTTACCATTAAAAGCTTGAGAAGATATATCGAAATAGCCAAATAGGGTAGTTGATGAAATAGTAATGCAATGGTCTAATAATCATAATAATGGCAAACTGGGCAATGAAGAAGACTATACGCCCAATGAAAAAGGTCGCCCTTTTCCAAACAAACATTTCCAACAAATTATGCCAAATGGAGAAATATGCATGGAAATGGCTTGTTTATTCAAAATCTTCCTCAAAAGCGTTTTTCGTACATTGTTATTTATTTCACCGAAATTCAATATCATTTTTAGCAAATGAGGGTTATGATGATTGGGCCCATATTGTACTAGCCTTGCAAAACCATAAGACTGCTAAGGATCATCATTCAGCCACATGTATGTGGTTGGAAGCTACGAAAAGATTAGGAACGCAAACTGGAGTGGATCAACATTTAATCAAACAAATAGATAAAGAAAAACAGAAGTGGAGAGCAATACTTGAGAGAATGAATATTTTGACACATGATTCACACAGCAATATTCCTGGAGCAGATCAGGCTCAAGAAATAGTAAGCCTGAAGCAATTCCTTGACGCATACCAAAGACAACCGAAATATGTTCATAATGTCTTGAACAAAAATAATTGGTGCGATTTGTTTAAAAACACTTGGACTGCCCTTCGGATACTACAAACTATTCCAAATTCCAGTAAGGGTCCCAAAAGGTGAGCGAAGTTTTAGTAAACTTAAACTGATAAAAACCTACCTAAGATCGACCCTAGCTCAGGAAAAATTGTCAAACCTAGCATTTTTTTCAATTGAAAATGATTTTTCTCAATCCATACCTACAGATAATTTAATTGAAAAATTTGCCAGTGCAAAAGCAAGAAAGGTAAACTTTGTATAGATTAATGTAAATCTAGTCTGACATAAGGAATGTTTTCTTTTAATTAGCTATAACAATACCTACATAGGTAACAGATTTATTTAGTGACTGATTAAAATTCACACCAAATACTAACTTAATTATACTGCAGTAAAAGCTTTCTCAATATTAAAGTGTCAATAAGTGTTGATATTTGCAATAAAAGTTGATTTTTGAAAATTTGTTAATTATTTTTTATTTAACATAAAATCAAAGTCGAATTTACGTGAAGTGAAAGCGTCGACCAAAGGGCGCCGAAAGACAACCTCGCTCTACCCTGATTAAGGGCTAGGGCCGGCGCTGTAACTGATCTTACACTAGTTTGTGGCTTAAAAAGTTGATCCTTCACAAAATTCATTGCAGTCATTAGTATAAAAACTGTCTTTATATAATTTTCAAGTAGATAATTTCGTAAATTTAATTATACTCTTAGAAAAACAATCTTAAACATATTATTTATTTTTCAGAAATATTTCTTTTCCAGCAGAAGAATATCATGTATCCCATAGCAGTAACACAAAAAACGGAGCCTGTAAAAAAAGTGCTGGATCGACTCCAGAATCAGGAGTTTACTGCCCACTGAAAACTAATTTAATATTCAATCAATACATAGAGAATTTTGTTGGATAATACTAGGTAAAAATTGTTTGTAGATTTTTTTAAAATAAAGTTATACTTAAAAAATACTAATCCCACATGAAATAAGCACATGAACAGAAACCTACTTACCATTTCTTTGGTAATATTTGGAGTTATGTGTCCACCTAAAACCCGTGCATAGCCCAAAATCAGTCAACTTGATGTGTCCATCACGATCAATCAATATGTTATCTGGTTTAATGTCCCGATGAATGAAACCCATTTTATGAACACTTTCTACAGCCAGAACTAACTCAGCTATATAAAACTTTGCTAGAGGTTCAGTAAATACTTCCAATTTTATTAAAAGAGTCATTAAATCACCTCCTTGTATAAAATCCATTACAAAGTATAAGTTTTCATCATCTTGGAAAGAATAATAAAGTTTAACAACCCATTCATTATCCGCTTCTGCTAAAATATCTCTTTCAGCTTTGACATGTGCAACTTGATTTCGTTTCAACACATCTGATTTGCGTAGTGTTTTCATGGCGTACAACTGATTAGAATCTAATTTTCTAACAAGAGCAACTTCACCAAATGCACCAATTCCTATTGTTCTGATAGTGTGAAACATAGATTTATTCATTTTTGCTCTTTTTAATCGGATATAATTTGATTCCTTCTGATGCAACATTTTTCGAATTTCACACTGTGCTTCTGTAGAAAGACCTACTTTCGCCATTTCACTTTCAAGCTGTTGGCGACGGTGGGCTCTTTCTTGAAGAGATTTTTGTATATTTTCAAAATGCTGTTCCATATAAAATTTATAAGCTGCGGGAGAATAATTTTTTACTTTACTTTCACGTCGTTCCTTTTCTTTTTCTTTCGAAAGCATTTTCCTAGGTGGAGGTGGAGACTCATGAGTCACCTTATTTAACATCATTTTATTTGAATCATGAGTGGAATCTGATTGTGTAGATGGTGAAGAAGTTGACGTAGTCGACATGAAAGAAACAGGCGATTGATTAATTGCCCTAGAAACTGGAGATTCAGACCTAGAAGCCGAGCTGGCTGTATCCATTGCAACTGGAGATGGTTTACGATGAATTGTAGTGTGGTGATTGTCGAAAAACGAAAACGCGTCTTCTGGCATGCCATTTATATTTGTATTATTGATATTCACATATGAACCTGGAAGAGCAGTTATTTGAGAAGTACATATACTTTCGACAGTATTTACAAGGTTTGAACTAACTTTTGCATTGCCACCCTTACTGCTAAAAATTGGATCAACACAGGGATTATTTATAAGAGAAGAATTAGTACTAAAAGCACAATTTGATGGTCCACTGTTCACAATAGTTGGCACGTTGTTATTGAGCTTTGTCATCAGAGCTGCCGCTCTCTGTGCGGAGAGAGCTGCGACGCTAGATGCATAACTTGGTGGATCAGTAGTGGGAACATTAGATAAAGAACAATTGTCGATAGGAGACATTTCAGGAGACACATTGTTGCATTGTTCAGTCCATTTATTCTGATTTTCTGAAGAATATAATGTCTGTTTGGATTCACTAACAGGAGGCTCTGAAACATGCTTATGACTGTAAGGAGCAGGAAGGTATGGAGGAGGTTGGTTGGCAACATTTTGTGATGAGCAGGAAAGAGTTTGCCATACTGAATTAGAATACGGTGGTACTGGTGGTACAGAAGGTGAAGGTGATATGACTGGTTGAGGCACACTTGGGGCTATTAAATATGGAGGAGGATCATTGCCATGATTTATTGTAGTCGGTTGAGGTTTGTTTTGGTTTCGAGGATATAAAGGTGGTGGGTTTGTTGATTCCACTGTTCGTGCAGAAGAAGACACTGAATTAACTGAAGGAAGGTGCAAATTATTAGCATCATGTTGCGAAGACATAGTAGAATTTATACTGACAGCAGATGTTGCTTTGTGAACAGGATATGGTGGAGGAGGACTTGATACAACTGGTTGACAAGTAGATGTAAATGTGGGAGAAACAGTGGAACTTGGCTGTGGAGCAGTAGGTGCTACAGCAGTTTGAAGAATAGGCTTTTGAACTTGAGTACTTTTTACAGATTGCATAATTATAGGAGATTGTGATTTGGCCTGCCTGGAGCTCCAAGCTTGAAGAGCAGATGGTCTTGAAAGCACAGATGTCACAGCACTTACTGCAGCACTAGGAGAAGGAGCTCGATGCTGTGGCGAAGGCTGTGGTGATGAAGAATAAGAAGAAGGTGGAGTGTAGGCTGGAGGAGGTGTTCTTTTTAACTGAAAAACTGGAGGTATGGAATATTCACTACTGCTTATTGTAGGAGTTGGACTATGCCTTCCAGAACTTGATGACGCATAAGAAGGCTGTGGAGAAGAAGAGTACCAAGATTTCCCATTTTGTGAACTACCAGTATGATGTGAAGCATCATTTCTGGATGAAGAGGAAAGAGATGAACCATTGGAATTCACAGATAAAGCTTGTAACTGTTGGGCCAATTGCTGGTGAATTTGAGAATTATTCACTACAACCATTGGAGCACGATTTGAAGTTATTGGACTTGTTCCACGCTGTGGAGTAGAACTAGCAGACGAAGTATAATTGAGTGCTTGTCTTGAAGAAGTTGGCACCGGTGACATGCGCCTCATGTACTGCTGCTTGTGATTAACACCATTTGTGGCTGAATTTACAAGTTCAGTTTGTGAATTTAAAATTGTAGAATTTATTGGAGGTGGCAGTGGCGGCGTGCCTCTTGGAGGAGTAGGAGGTGGACAGGTAGTACCCCTTGGAGGAGGTAAAGGAGGTGGGACATCATTGTTTGAATAATCATTTATGGAATTTGATCTATAGCTAGATGAAACATCACAATTACCGAGAGAACTTGCATACATAAGCTTAGGAGGATCAGGAAGAAGTTTATGCCTCAATCCAGTAATGCAAAAATTGGAGTTTTCATGTCTAGAAACTTCTGGAGCTCGTGCATTTTTATGTGCTATATTGTCAGGTGATGATTCTTGAAAATCAATACCTTTAGGTGGGCATTTGTATTTAAGTGCATCTAAAAAAAAAAATTCATTACATTAGCATTTTGAAATAAAATTACACACAGTGTAGAAACATGAAAAACAAATCTTACAATAAATTCAACACATTTGAATGAAACACTTTTTGGTTCATGTAAACGTGAAATTATTGCATTTGGGGGAGTATTAAGGCCTGTTATTCTTTCCTTACAAAATTGATTCTTTAACCAACTTTTTATTCATAACTTTTCATTCAAAATTCACATGAAAAGGGACTTTTAGCACATATTTTTAAGTACTTAGGGACACAGGAAGGGATTAATTCAAATTTAAAAAAAATTACACATTTGCTAGTAATTTTAAAAATCATCTTTTGCACCCAGCACCGACTCTTTTTTCCATATTTTGATTTTACGCTCCACCTTAATGTACAATAAAACTCCTCTTGAAGTAGTTTTTTTATATGTCCTTCTTAGTAACTAAAGATATTCTTTAAGAACATTATTAGAAATATGCGCAAATAAGGAAGCTTAAAATTATTTTTACATTGGTACACACAGTGGTCTGAGCAGAGGACATATGGGCTTGCTTACTCAAAATACCCTTCTCAAAATTTAGACCGATCAAATCAGACTTTTCACAAATTTATTTGGTAAAAATGCATTATAAGTAAATCCGAAATAGAATTGTGTTTAAATTGCTTATTAACTGTAAGAAACTTCTAAAGTGAAATTGTATGTATATTAATATACCACTACATGTTTAAATTTTGAAATTCACAAAATTATTTGATTGTTTAACAAAATTGTTATTATTATTATTTTTTTTTTGAATTCACAAAAAAAAAAACAGGACCCTGATATCGCTTATAGAAATGAACAGTGTCATATCTGCAAAATGGACATTTTTCAAGAGAGGAGTTTGAACTTTTTACAATTTGTTTTATTTAATTGCCTTATTTGTTTCAATGATTATTATAATCAATTTTATTCAGAAAATATTTATTGTCCTAGTTTTCTCTCACATGATGGATATTAATGATGTCAAAAAAATTAGAAACAACTCTAAAAAGTAGTTATTACAGCATTGCAGCAAACGAATACAGTTGGCCTCTAGCCTTAACTTTTGAACATTTACTAACAGCAGTATTCCCAATATAAAGAGCGCAAAAATCTCAAAATTTTGATATAAAAACCAAAAAAAAAAATAAATTTTTTGCAGATATGACAGTTCATTTCTATAAGCGATATATTCAAAACACTATTATCTTGATTCAACTCACAAGAACACATATTGTGCAAAAATATAGTTAGATTCAAGAAGCAGTCACAACACATTAGTTTACATAATAGTTTTATTTAGAAAACACTTCAAATCCAATGATGATAAAAACTTACTTGAAATTCCCATTTTGGAAATGCCATTTATGGAATCAATTTTTGTTTCTTCATATTCTTTAGCATGCTTGTCAGAAGTTAACTTTAATACATATGCAGCAGACTCCTACAAAGGAAAAAATACATATATATACATATTTATATACAACTATGAGTAAAAAACAAAATATACAGGCATGTAACTAACGAAAGGCTGTTTTAAATAGTTTTTAAAGGCAAAAAAAAAAAAAACAATTTTATAAGGCTTACCACATCAGAAGGGAATTTTTCAACACAAACATATAGTTATTTTAATGAGTATCTACAATAGCCAATAATTAGCACACAGTAATAATAATAAAAGAGTTCTGCAGTGGTCCTAAACAGAAGACCAAAACGAAGACAAAAAAATTCCTAAAAAACTGGGTGTGTAAAAGTCACATTTTCAAAAAAAAAAAAGCAGGATCTTCCCAATATGATTTGATTCAGATTGTTTTTACAAATTGAAATAAATACTAACACCACAAGGAAAAGAAAAAAAAAAGGTTCAAGGTCATTCTGAATATTTAAATACGATGAAATGCAATTCAGAAAAAAAAAAGTCTTGAGAGAAATAGCTTTTAATGTTTCTCTAACCAGGAAATTTTTCCAAAATTTAAACTACTTAAAAGTAAATCCTGGACACCTTAGCAAAGTTATGTTATTTGGCTTATTAATTTATTTTTTAAATTAAATTTTAATCATAGGTTTAAGAAAAAAAAAATTTGATCAAAATCATAATTTAAATTGCTGCTTTAAATCACTTGAGTTAATTAAATACACGCAATAAAAGTAAATAAACAGGAATCAAAACACAAAACGTACAACGTTTTGGGATAACACAAAGAGGATGAAGTGAATTATATCTAAATTATGTTCTTTGCCCCTCATCCCCCCCCCCCCAACCAGAAATGTTAAAACGACGGGCTTGCACGACATAAAATTAAAATATAGATATTTGTGAGATACATTTATAAAGTAAATCCTTAAATTGTATGGATACATTCAGGATCGCCATTTGGGCGATCGGGGGAGGGGGAGGGGCAATGGAACACCCCTGATCTTTAGAAATAACATTGAATTTATGCATGTTTTTATGTATTTTGTTGTTTTTTTATCTATAATATGCATTGAAAATATAGCCTTTGCACTCCCCCTTGAAAAATTTTGAAGCGTTACAATCTAGGCCAGGATGCTTTACAATCTACTAGAAACATAGTGGAGGAAAAAAGAACGCGGAAGACAATACGAAGATCGAAGACACTATGCTAATGTGCGGTTTTATTTGCTTATGCAGCATGCCGATGGAAGCACTGTTGCCTGTGCCTAAAACGATGTTGTGTATACATGCATGTGACACCGATTTCTTTTCGGTAAAAAATAATTAAATAATAATAATGTATTCCCCCGAGTAGTATTGCAATAAACAAAAAAGTAGATGCTAAAAGATGGCAGCAAACGTTACGACTGGAGCGGATTCTTGAACGCAGGGGTACAGTAATTCAATACTCAAATGTGGGCAGATACCCTCAGAAGTCCTCTAGAAAAGTAACTATCCTACATGCAGAAAAGTAACTATTTCATATACAGAAATAAATTTTATACCAAATAAGGTTACTATGTGAATTGGGGTGAAAGGACGCAGTACCCGTACATATAGTCTTAAAAGAAAAATTACGGCAGAGCGCTAAAATGACGAATGCTTATTTTCCACGTGTAAAAAAAAACAAAAACATTAAAATGCAATTTTCAATTTATAAAAACTGAATAAGTACTATAACCTTTAAGTATTTATATTGAAGGATGTTATGTCCTTGGCACTGAAAACGAGCAAACATCAACTTTATGCAAAATAACTCTGTTTATTTATTTATTTATGCAATTATTATAACGAATGGTACTGGGATCTGGAACAATTATAACCGCCCCGCCCCCCCTTCTTTCTTTCCTTTTTTTTGCGAAAATTTACAATAAATTTTGGAGTCAAAAGAGTACACGAAATTATTGAGGCTACCAAATATCTCGGAGGAGTTGGCAGCTATTGAGATTACTTGCTTATTAGTTTTATTATATTTTATAGGAAGAAATAATGTCAAATTATTCAGACCAGATTTTTTACCCACAAATAGGAAGTTTTGAGTCAAATTAATTAAAATTCGAATGTACGTAAGAAGATTCAGCATATTATTCAGGAATTATTAGCCAATTTTAATACTAGTTTTATTCCAGAGCAGAACCCTCCCCCCCCCCCAAAAAAAAAAAAAAAAAAAGAAAAGAAAAGAAAAAAAAAAACCCCGTAGAAGTTGTGATTTGCGATTCAATTATAGGTTAACGAATTTGAATGAATTATCAGGATCACCGTGACATCGTCTCATCGTCCCGGAATTGTGAGAATTGAGAAATAAAGGTGCAGAGGAAGAATAAGTTTCAACTAAAAGTGCAGCAAAAAAAAAAAAAGGAAATGGATGTTCATAGTTGCATTGTTTTGTTCAAAAACAATGCATATCTTATTACTAATTTATTTTTATAAGTTCCAGGATTATTAAAAGAGAATTTGATTTTGTCCAATACAGCTGCGCTTTTATATAGAGCATTCATTCATTATTGAAAGTATTTGCGCACGTATGCTCTGTTCGTCCAACGCAACTTATTAATTCACAAAAATAGAAACGAATATACAGGCAAAATAAACACTTTAAAATATAAATATTGATTCAAACTTTTCAATCGACTGAAACAACTAAAAATATATTTTAGTATAATTTTGGAATTCCAGCCTCTGATCGAAATTCGAAATCCAGACATAATTAACCCTTTAGCTATCACGTCGCGTCATATTGACCCAGGTACAATTTTAATTTTTTTTTTTTTTTCGAAGCTTTTTATATGTTACATATTCTTACATCATATTGAAATTAAAACACAACGTTTCACTTTTTTATACCCAGTTTACAAAATTTTTAAGTCTGGTCTGTATAACCCGACGTGACGACTTGTGTGATGTCTTGATAGGTGACACAGCTCAATGGTTAAGTCAGAATTGAAGCTAAAACAGCCATGTTGCATTTATTCCAAGCAGACGATCGGCGTCTACTATTTATTGTTCGGTAAAAGCTAGTAAAAATCGAATGATTTGGTCGACTTCGTTTTATCTTTGGGAAACGTTATCTTTTTTCCTCCTCGCAAGAATGACCTGAATTCCGCACATTCTTATTGCCCTAGTAAAAGAATGAGGTTCCTCGAGTTCAAAGGACCAGCGTCATTTCTCTTAGCGGCGCGCATTGCCTTGTTGGCTGCTCGGCTGGCCACTCCTACGGACAGTCTTGCATTATTTATTTGTCCTTTATGAGCCTGTTGACGCGGCAAGTACTTTAACTGGATAACTCCTTCCCAAAATGTTAATTTGGAGGAAAGTGCTTCATGACAATTTTTAATCCATCACACTCGCAGTGGAAACCTAAGTATGCGCAAATCTAATTTTCTTCCTTCATTTTCCCCATGCTTTAAATATAAGCAAAATATTGTTTTTTTTTTTTTTTTTTAAAGAAATAAGATTAGAAAAGAAACAAGCATTGTCATTCGAATCGAATTGAAGATTTTGAGAAAATTTTACAGACATCGAACTAGATTACTAATGTTTTCTTTATTTGATTCTTCTTTTTTGCTATTACTAAACTAATCATTCATTTCTGTTACTTTGCTTCAACATCTTTCATCAACTTCGTGGAGGCTTTGATCTCATGACTTTCTATTCCGCGATTATACGAATAAAGTTCTAGGTTCTAATTCGTAGAATAAGAATAATTTTATAAAACATAGTTTTATAAGTCATTATTGCACGTGTTTTGCAAAGTTTATAAAACTTCATTCCCAATTGTTAGAATCCAATCGTTGATGGTTTTTTTTTTTTTTTTTTTTTCAGATGCATTATTGATATCTTAATCATACTATACTAAATACATGCAATCGACAGTGACCAAGCCCTTGCGTCAAATTTTGTGGCTTAATATAAAATTACCTCAAAACAATTCAACCAAAATTCTTCACTTCAAATCCAAGACACAGATAACGTATTTGATAATCAGCAAGGGCAGAAGCGACCTTTTTCAAAAGTAAACATTCCATACTTGCATGAACTTTGGTTTAAAAAAAAAAATCATTGAAATTTCAAAATAGTACAAACTTGAAAAATGAGACTACAAAACCGGATTATTCTTTTTGCGAAAGATTTATTTCATGCCTGGTTATAATTAATTATACATTTTTAAAATTTATAGACGAAAACTATGAAAGGAATTTAGACAAGTAGAAAATGCCAAATATATCAGACTCAGATACAGTTAATCATTTTAAAGGAATAGCAATTCAATTCATAAATTTTTGTTTGAAAAATTATGTGGTATTTAAATGAGAAACAGCGTTCTGAATGCCGGAAAACATAGTTTTCCGCCTCTAAAACGAGTTAAGTAAGAAATGAAGTAATCATGCATGAATATTAAATGAATCGACAAACAGCCGTACCATGGAATGAAGCTTCGGCCACACCGCCAAATAATGAAGTGTAATTCGGAGCTATTAAAATATTGAAACATTTTTTAAGCAAAGCTAGTTTTGACAATACCAGTATCATTATTTGTATTATCTACTAAGGCAGATGTGCCAGTAATAGGCACCCTTGAAGCTTTTTTTAAATTATATTTTATTTAATAGTTATAGGAATAATATTTTAGTCTTTTCTAAATATATTAATCTGTCAACAAAATTTAAGCAATTTCATAGTCATTGATCGTGAATTCGTGATTACCAACAATAAATCAGGATTATAAAACATGATTCAAACTTTACCCTTAGTTTTACTCAGTTTTGGAGCTTTTAAAAATAAATGTTGCGCTAAGTGACTTTCTTTAGAATGCTCCCCTACGAAGGAAGTTCACGAAAAACAGAACGGAATGACAAGAAATCCACGCGATAAAAATGTTTGGGAACGTATGCTATGAAGGAAAAACCTTCATTTTTAAGTTAACTTTTTTTCGAATAAAAAAGTTTTTAAAATAAACATGCTAAGGGCTTTATTGATAAATGATAGGCGAGTAAGAATGAATGCATGCCCACATTACCTACGCTTACAAATTAACTATAAATCAAAAAATTTTCATTAAGAATATTCAGATAAATACTAATCTTTCTATACGTATTAAGATATAACAAATAGTAGTTCATTCCGAATTATATTTATCAGTGGTTTAATATTTGATCCTATCAGTTGATTATTATAAGCATCAACTTAACTGCAGAACATGTTACTTTATATTACTTATTTGTGAGAAAAAATTGGAAATGTATACTTATCAGGTACTACCAGTGCAACCAAAAACAAATACCTCATTGGTGATATTATTTTTTAAAAAATGCACAGTAAGCTGAAAAAGAGCTAAGAATTTTACAACTTATGGAGTGCAATATGATATATATATACATTTATTGTGAGCTCAATGGTAAAGTTCAATATCTACAGAAACCGAAGCCTCGGCTATTGGTTAGCCGAAGCTTTGGTATTCGGCACTTCGGCCAAACTGTGCTTCGTATCACCACTTAGAAGCTTTCTCTAAAAATAGTCTTGGTTTTCATAGTAAGAGAAAAAATGTTGGATTAGTTTCGAAGACTGAGCAGACCAATGACGTCCTTTTCCACGCACGATCGAACAATTCTCGACAAATCACATCTTGCGCAATAATTCTACTGAAGAGAAAAGAATAAAGTGACTTTCCTGGAAAGGGTAACTAAGCGCCGTTGAATAAGATTATTCGAATAATGACGCATGAAAAGAAGAGAGAAAGATAGTTCTAAAAGAAATGCAACAGAGACTTTCGTATTTTGGTTACAAGCAAAAACTGAGTAAAATCTTTAGATTCCTTCTGAGTAGCCGATAAGCAAATATGAAATTTAATCACAATTCCAGAAATATTAAACCATTTTAAACCAAAAAATTAGGTCCAAAATCAATAAAGTCCAATTCACAAACGCATTTACGAAAATCTTGAATTTGTAACGTATGTTAACAACGTCATTTTTGGAGGAAGATCGATGAAAATCCCAGAAGTAGGGAGTTGGGGCACGTTGGTAAGCTTTTCTAGTTTTTGTGTTTTATGACATCAAAAAATAAACTATACAGTTTAATTTTTTTATAAGATTAACTAAACACGACTCATCATCATTCAAGACTTAAAAAAATGCTGCTTATAATCTCTTTTTTCGTGTTTAATTTTAAATAAAATTTCGGAAAGTGGACCAAGGTCAGGGTACCGTATACAGGAATTCATTTTCGGGAGGAGGCCCAAGACAAACATTAAGAAAACTTTCCAAATTAAAGTTTTAAACGATAACAATAGTTGTTGAAAATAGGAAATTTTCAGTTTATTTCAAGAAGGGGCACGAGCCTCTTGGATGTCCCCTTACATACGCTCTTGACCAAGGTGTCAAAGTCCAGGGTACCTTGGTTCACCCTATGGGGCACCTTGACCTTGGATTATATCATAACGAAACTTCAATACCAAAATTGGCGATAAATATTAATCAATACGTGCTGAGTTAAATTATTGCATACGGAAAATCATCTCTGAGTGCAGAAAAAAAAGTTTTCTCTTTAAAAGTAGCAAAATAATTAAATATTAAAAGATTAAAGTGAAATCTTCGGCTTACTTTCACGTACTGTTGCCTTGACAACATGTTATTGGGAAGGGGAAAGGGGAGGTGGGAGAAGCGATTTTTTTTCGGGGAGGTCTCATAATGAGAATCTTACAATGTGATTCATAGGTAAAAGATTCATATGAGGAATGTAGTGTCTGAGCATTTTTTTTCTTTTGTTTACTTATATTTTAAAAAAATAGTGATAACTCTCGGTTGTAATAGGCTTTCCATTTTTAAACAGAAAATCTTTTATCCGGAAAATTATTTTCTACTAGAGTCAATTTTGTCTCACTTTTTCACAGCGAAAGATTAATGCTGACCAACTAAAGTTCTAAAATGTATTTTTAATCAAACACTAATTTTTTAATTAAATTTTCTGCATGTCTGCATTGCAGCAGATGTTCTACCCATTCTTATTGTTAAAAAAAACCGTAAGCTGATTTTTAGAATAACAAATAGATGTAACAACAGTACAGACTTGGTAAAAAGCTTAACCCATTCGCATGATTTGACGACTGTGGTCGTGATGCGATCTTTTAGCGTAAGAATCATATGACGACCACAGGTCGTCATATGATTTACAAACCTTTATACCGTTTTAAAACTTTTATAAGAATAACACAATTTAAACATTATAATTCCGTTATCGAACTATATGACAATTCTTCGTATATGCATATAATATTTTCTTCACTCTGTTCTTCTAGTTATTTTTTCTCTTTTCCAAGAAATTTTTTAGCTACCGGTCAATTTGACCGAACGCGGTAGAAATAGGTTCACAATTACGTCGGTAGGTTTAGTGTTAAATCTGATTCCTTTGTTAACGGGATAGGTGTTTAAGTATGATTTGATTGGGTTAATTCAATATAATTTTTCACCAGACTACATATATACATATATAAACAACAGACTTTGTAAGAACCGTTTATTTTGAAAGAGGGGAAAGTTCATTTTTCATTCCGAAGATAATGGTACTTGTAGATAAAAATTAGTATAATCTTTTTATTTGTAAACAAGTTGAAGTCAAAGAAGAAAAAATCTGAATTCTAATGTTATTGTATTTCAGGAAATTCTGAGTTAATCGATATAAAAATCGTCCAGTGGGAGAGAGAAAAACCGGACAAACAGATCCGATATTTTTCTTCCGCGAGCATTCCAAAGCGGACTGATTCATGAGAACAGCAAGCACCTTTTCATATAGTAAATGTGGTCACACACGCCGAGAAAACGCACATCGCTTGCAAAAGCTGAATCTACAAAGGAGCAGAGAGGATCCCAAAGAATGCGTCTCAGCATATTTTGTCTGATTAAGTACTGTGCGTTGTCTGTTTCGCTCCTCAAGGAACAATTCCTATCGTCAGCTCAGTCTACAGACGGCGAAGGTTGCCGATATTTACGGCTGCGACAACTGAAAATCAGCTCAAACGTGAGCTGTGAATTTTCCTTCGCAAAACAAGCTCAAAGCGAGTATAAATACCGTAATTATTGGTAAATAGCCCGCAGGAAGAAAAATTCATTCTAAAAAAAATTAAGTTCGGTGTATAAACCGCACCGTTGTACAACCCGCACCCAGGAAAAAACATGGGGTACACCCCTAGAAAACAATATATTCGCCTGTAGCGCCTGAGCCCCAATCTGCTTTGAACCATTGTTTCGAAAGCTACGATTTATTTCTCTGCATTTTGTTTTGCAGGAAAAGAGATTTCGATATTTTTGAACGGTAGTTGTCTTTTTAATAATATATATATATTTTAATTTCACGTATTGCCCGCAGCGTTATATTGCCCGCAGGTAGTAAACAAAGGAGGTTTTTTTTTTTGTAGATAACCTGCGGGCTATACACAGATAATTACGGTACTAACATTTCTGAAATTCAGGAGTTTTGAATGGGTGCCAAGCTCTGGTGGCACAGCAGAGACGAAAAGGCGTCCCCCTTTTTTGATGCAAGCGCCCCCCACCCCCCGGCGCTTTTTTAAATTTTAAAGTAAGCATTAAGCATAACAAACATCAGCAGTAGTATGAAAGTATGACGAATAAAGATTTTTTTTTTTAAAAAAGGCTTCGAATTTACGTCAAAAGTGGGAGGGAAAATAAAATTAACTACTTCCAAAAAAATTTATTGATAACACTAAAACTCATGAAAGCTACTGATTATAATAATAATAATAAAAAATCGATTGACAAACAAAGGAGAAAATGGTACTTAACTGTTCCTATTTATAATATAGATTATAATTTAAATCATACATAAGTTCGGATTGTTCCTGTTCCCTTATTATGAAATCAATGAAAAACTGAGCGTTAACAATATTACGATGCTTCTTATTTATCGGCTTCATTTTTTTTTTTTTTTTGCATTTTACTACACTACACATATTGAATTTATTATTACATCACATACAGGGTGTCTGCAGATTTTCAAAGTGAAAGTCCTGATGACGAAAGAAGACTTCAAAAAAAAAAAAAAAAAAGGCACAGTGTAATTCCGTGAATTATTCGTTACTTTTTTGGGGCTTTTCGTGACCGTTCTCTGATACATCGGATAATGATTCTGCCAGACATTGGATATCCGGTGTCACTTTATGACGCATAAGTACCGGATATCTGGCTTTGATGTCTGAAACTTGTAAATTCTATGCGCATTTTTTGCCTTTCCCACAGCTTCCAAAATATATTTTCAAAAGATGTTAATTTAAAAAAATAAAATTGGACATGCCGGAAAAACGGATATTCCGTGCACTGGCCGGTTCGGATTCCGGATATTTAAAAACCTGTTGGATGCCGGATATCCTGTGCCTTCTGGAAGGGACAGGTCCCGTTGGACGGAAAAATTTCGTGACTAAGTCGTAATTTTTCGGGAGTTCCATGACCTGTAGACATCCCGATATATTTTATAGAAATTTTCTTACATCAAAGCAAAACACGTGAAAACAATTGAGCATAACTTGTTAATTTTATAACTGATATACGTAACAGTGTTTTGCATGATTACTAGTGCTGAAATATGTACATGAAGTACCGATATAACTTGATACAAAAACATCACGATCGTTCAAAAAATATCTGTCGGATTAAGTTTTTGAAAAAGTTGGGGGGGGGGGGGGAGGCACCGGCTCAGTAAAGAATTTGGAAGGTTTACATTATTACTGTAGTTCAACATTCAAATAAAAGAACAAATACAGAATCGAACCAACTTTTTGGTCTTGACATTTATTCTATAATGATATATGAATAGCGTAACGCATATTACGGTTTCGATTCAGTCTAAAAATTAAATAACCTTAAACTATGTATAAATTTCTTTCATGAAATATTTATACTGTAAAACTACTTGTAAAAAACATACGTAATTTACATAAATGGAGCATATTTTCTTTACCTTTGAAGGAAATAATGTCTTTAACAGTATAATGTTTCCTTCAGCTTTAAAAGATTATATAAAATTGTGTTTAAAGAAGATAAAAATGATAAAACTGCAAATGTGAGACTACACTGGAAGGGCAATAATACAATTACGTAATAATCCGGCAGAAATCGACTGTTTCTTGAAGTAAATTGAGGATAATTTGTAAAAAACGCCCAAAATTACAACTGTGAATAAGGAAATGTCTAATTCATAAACAATAATTAGGTTCGATTTTCCGAGAAGCGACATACATAAAGGAAGCAGAGATGTAACTATTTTCAGTTAATTATTTTGAAATAAATGTATGACACCAACAAAAAGAAGAATTAGTTTGAAATAAATGTATGCCTTTAAATATAACACCAAGAAAAAGAATGTTCTAACGTTTAAGTTGTTCTATAAGAGCTTTGTAGAGTTCCACTGTTGCACAACACAAATAAATGTATATAAACCAATAAGTGTCATTATGTTCTCAAATAATCTTCGCTTCTCTTCATTTTCTATTAAAAAAACGTTTTAACTAATGCTTCGATTTGAATATTTTGGTTGTTATAATGGCCCCCCATAAGTCGAAAATAAAACCATTTCTTCTTTCTATTAACGCAGCTTTACAATACAACTCCAAACATATCAATGAAAGGAAACAAAAAATTAATTAAATGAAAATAATCTTACTTATTTGAATGCTATTTTACTTACTCGATTATAAAATTTCGTTGAGAGGTGGCCTTCGAATGAAAATGAGCGTCAAGTTTAAATTTTAAATGGCAACCCTCTTCCCTTTTTTTTTTCTTTTTTGTTAACCAGATTGGTAATTAAAATTTAACCTCGTATACCAAATTTCGTGTAAATTGGTGCAGCTTTTGCCAGTAAAAATGTTTCAAGAAATTCAAAGAAAAACAATCTTTTGCATTCTCAATATCCTAAAAATATTTACGATACGGAAAAAAAGAATCGGATTGTGCCAAAAAAAGAGGGAATAATCGCCAAGCTTTGGCAAGCCGGCGACATTCCACTCTCCTTAACACGCTGTTATCAACATTCCATCGCGGCGGGATGGCGTGGAGCAGCTGTTTCTCCTTGCAGAAGCAAGGCTATAGGCACAGCCGTGACTCTTTCCACAAAACTGACCCTTCGCCTCCTCATTTGCGCGCACGAGAAAACGACGGGCGCCGGTAGGTTGACCCTAGAAAAGTAGGGGGGAACAGCTTTCTCCCCCGATTAAAAAAAAAAAGCTTGCGCCAGGCTATAATAAAAGTGGGGGGCGGTACATGCATTGACCACCTGCCACTAGTCTACAAGCTTAAAGCAGCATGGGGTGTCCCGCACAGTCGCGTGCCGGATTCGGGTTTTTCTTTCTGCTTCCCCCTCCCCCGTAAACTTCCCCGATGTTTTTCCTCCTCTTCTTCCCTCTGCGGTTGAAAATAGGATTCCAAAAGAAGATGGAAAGCACGCGCTTCCTATTTCCCAGCCCCGAAATTCGCCTCTAACTATGTCGACGTCATCTAGTAGGCTGAAGATGAGTTCGGATCGATGTCACTGCGGCTATAAATTAAAATTGGGCAAGTTAATTCCATAATCAAGCACATAAAATAAATGGCCTCTAATGAAATATCAAACATATATCGCAAAATTATATTTATAATACAATGGCTTGTGCAAACTGCACTTCACTGTTTTGAAGGAGTATGTAAAATTAGATATAAAGCTTATGCATAAGAAACAAAATTTCGTAAAATTTTCAAAGCATCAAGTATCCTCCCTGAAGTGTATAAATGCAAAAAGGAAAGCGTAGATTATTTTAGTATGAACTTACATGCCCATAAATACGCAAGAACACCGTTTGTTATGTTTTGTTCATGAATGTTTGTTTGCCCATTTTCAGAACACTTAGTCCTCGTTTTCATAGTTATTTTATTTTAATATGTAAATTAATTTATTTTGCGTTGATAAACCTAAATAAATGCAACAAGAATTAAAATAAAAATAATTAGAGATGGAACGAAGCTTCGGCCTGAATAATAAGTTGCGATTCGGCCTATAACAATTTATCGTCTCGGGCCTAGGGCGCCCTCAAACCTAAATCCGCAACTGTTTTTAACCTCAAACCCAAAGATTTAAGTACTGCTTAAGGTTATTCTAAAACAAAACAAAAATATGAACAAAACAGAAGGACGGTTAACTTGTATTAAGTGAATTGATAAATTGCACAGAAATAATACTTACAGTACACTTGAAAAAGAAAGAACACTTTAAAACACTCTTTTACAATACCATAAATAAATATTTTTTAACTTAAATTTCAATGTACTATCCATGCAAGACTTCGTAGTATGAAAAGTACGCGAAAAGTTAAACAAAATTATTCGCTGTATTGACATATATTTCATCACTAAAAGATGCAAATGGGCAAGAAATTTCATTGACAGTGTATAAGCATAGTGATAGTTGAAAAAGGCAACATAAAGTTTTTAGCTTTTAACTTTCATTTGAAGTCGAATGAAAACGCAAATGAATCTTCCCTATTCAACATCACCTATTAAGCAGTGAAGTCATTTAATAAATGAAATGACTTTTAAATGAAACTTGAATCAAATATTTCCATCATCAAAATTTGTTACACTGAGATCGTTTAATTTCCTAAGGGAGCATTCCAGAGACTGGAAGAAAACCAAAGCATTCTAACCACACCATCACGCGAGCTTCTGAACCTGTTCTTTGGGACGTTGGCAGGTGTTTATTGACGGGCCCAAGGCCGCGTAGATTGACCTTCTAAAAACCCTAGTCTCTAGTCCCCCTTCCTCCCCACGGAACATCCGGTGGATTGGGGAAGAACAGAAAATTTCTCACGGAAAAACTTTGTTTACACTTTTATACAAAAAAACAATATTCCAATAGAAAACATAGATATTTAAAAAATTCATTCTTTGAAGAGTTAAAACAATTCAACTTAAGGAACTGAAATTGATTGAAATTCCTTAAGAAAAACAAATGATTTAGCCAGGGCTTTAATAAGGCTTTCTTTGAATGAGAAAAAATCACCTGCACCAGCTGGCAGGTAGGTGGGTAGGCAGCGGCATGTGTTCCCGCATATGTTTGCGTTTTTGCCCCAGCATCCATTTTCAAGGATAGGAGGAATGACTTTTGGGTTCGTTTTTGGGTGACGTTTTGAACGTCACAACATCCGTTCAAAAGGTAACAAAGCAAACTGGTTAAATTTAAAAAACTTACTTTATAGATAAAAATTGATTTGATTTTAAACTATATATGCACAGCTGTACACAGTGCACGTAAAGTTTTAAAAATTGGAGATGCAAAATGCACCAACAATTCAGACAATAATATTAAATCACCAAAAATGTTTTAAGTTACATGGTTTGATTTAAATTCAAAACATCGTTGCATTATCCAAACAAAACTATTGTTGCCAAACGGCAAATGATAATGCTGATAATTTCCTCAGAGCCAAAATTATTATTTTTTTTTCCCTAATTAACGTTATAATAAATTATAAAATGGATGGATTATTGTATTGTCATCGAAGATAAGCTTGTGTGCAAAATTTGAAGATAATTTATGCAGTAATAGTTGTCAAAAACCGCCTTACAAAATTCCGCCACAAGTCAAGTTAAATAAAACCATGTAAAAAGACAATTTATTTATAACAATCCACTTCTGTTGATCAAACATGTTTTTACACCGCACTTCAAAATTTTCAAGTCTGATAATTAATAGCCCAGTGGTCGGCAAACTTTAGAAACTAAAGAGCCAATTGCGCCGTTTAACGAGTTAGAAAAATTTCGAGCCATAATTAGCATTTAATAAATGCTTTAATATAATCCATGGAATAATGAATACACTATCATGCATACGTAAAGAATATATTCATAAACAACTCTCCTGCAAGTCGTAAACATGTTAATTAATGATGCAATGATTTGAAGCTACTTACAAAGTTTTATAATATTACATGAGTAACTAATTGTTGTTAATTTTTAAACAGGAGCACCAGTTCTAATCAGTTAGCTTTGGTAATGAAGATAATTCCTCTTTATTTTATAAATTTTTGATAATACAATTAGAATATTTTTTTTAAGCAAAGTGCATTTTTTTTCTTTCTTAATTCTGAATTTCAGTCGCAGAATTGTGGAGAGTCGCATTCAAGTAGCCAAAGAGAGGAGCCAATAACGAGATTTACGTTAGAAGTAATTGAAGTTAAAAATAAAAATTCCCAGATAACATATTTTATAAAATATCTTTTTCAGTTAGATTGAATTATATTTTAATTTTTTTCGAATAAATTGAAATATTTTATTTTATTATAAAAGTAATTGCACTTTACACAAAGAAATCCACACAATTTCCACATTTAGTAACACATTCCAAACGTTGAGCTTTACTTTGCTTTCTGAGCTACTTAAAAGAACGGAATTTGTTTTTTCAATTGACTTGTGCACTTAACCAGGAGTCGATCCAGCATTTTTTTTTAGCAGGGTCCGTTTTTTGTGAATTTAAAGAGATCTTTGAAAAATCAAACAATGTTGTGAAAATTGAAAATTTAAACATATAGTGATGAAAAGTTTTAATATTATTTGTAATAATAAAAAACGTTTATAATAAATAATGGTGTGAAAACTATGATTTGGAAGCTTGGAATTTTGTGAAGGGTTCATTTTGATTAATTGAAATTTTGTGAAGGGTCCGTTTTGCTAAATTGGAATTTTGTGAAGTGTCCAAAAACGCACCCGAATTTCCTCTGGCGCGACCCCTGACTTAACTTATAAGATTCAGATGCAGGCGCATGTAATTTAAAAGTTTATGAAGGAGAAACATGTAAATATGCGTAGTTGCAAAAATAAAAGATTTTTGGATGGAGTTCCCTGTCAACCTTTGGTTCCAGCATATTGTATTCGATTAAGCGGGGTGTTCCATTATGCGGGGAAATTTTCTTTACCTTACAGAACTGGTAATATTGCCTCGAAACGTAATAGTACATCTAATTAAAAGAAGTTATTAATGTTAGTGTTTAAAAGTTTTTAAAATAAAATTTAAAAAAACAAAATAATTAAATTTATTGTTATATATTTTTAAGTACAAATTAAAATGATGAAAAGAAAGGTGTTGCTGAAAGATCAACTTGAAAATTCAAAAATTGTTCTTATTTACTTATTTATTTTTGAAATTTAATCAATTTTTTTTATCAAAAATATTTCAAAAGCAGACCAGTATTATTGGATTATCCGGGGAAATTATTCGATTAAACGGGGATGTTTAACATTGCGTCTATGGGGGACATATTCGGTTCCGGAAGGTTTTATTCTTATAAGCGGGGTATTCCTTTATCTGTTACCCGATTAAGCGGGGCTGACTGAAATGTTCTGAGAAAAAGTTTACTATAATTAAATAACATGAGCGGCTTCTGTTTATTATTTAATTAAACTGGTGTTATAATATTTTCTTGCGAATTTACATCTTACAATATAAGTTTCATTTAAATGCATACAATTTTATTTCCATTACTACATTCAACAGGAAAAGAACGTCACATTTCAATGAAATAAGGTAAAAAATCCCAAGGCAATTATCCGAAAAGTTCACTAAAAAAGGAAGCGTAAGTAGACCTACTGCGACAGCTTTCCATATTCGATGCTTAGTTATCCTGTATCTCTTCACGACCTTTATAAACTACTGATGCATAACTTTATCCGCACAAAAAAAAAATCTCAATACGTCTTTAACAACCCCTACTCAAAATGGCTAGGTCCGACCTGTGCAGTGAGAAATAATGAAATGTGTTGCAAACACAAATATGTGGTTCAACTTTTACACGACAATTTGATTTTTTACAACATTTCATTAAGAAATTATGTCGTCGACAAACACGCGTCTACCTTGCACGAATGTATAAGTAGCTTAAATAATAATTCTCCAATGTAAAGAGGAGGGCAATCACACCGAAAGGGTTTCAACGAGCAACGCACATGTAAGGTATATTAAAAAAAAAAAAAAAAAAACGATTTCTTTTTCCTTTTTTTTTTTTTAAATGGGAGAGCGCACGTTGTGCAAGAGCAAAAGAACAGACCTAGTTTAGCGCGTTCTCTATCACCTCCCGAAACTTCCGCTGTCTGCGGTGAGCAACATGGATACCCGAGAGATGAAAAAAAAAATAAATATTCTAGCAGCAGCATATACGAGTCCCCGTATTTTTTAAACTTCTTTCCCCTCTTCCGCTTGTTTCCCTCTTTTGGATATCGGCCAGAAGTGGAAACTTTTTGTCGCGTGAAATCTTAAGTCGGATGATCATGTTCAGAGAAATTTCTAGAATAAGCGCAATGCACTTCGGACGGATGACACCTCCTTCCAGCAACAAATTGCAAAGACAGAACTCATTTCGCACGGAATTCAGATTCTCGAGTTTTTGGAGAGCACCGTACTGCATGCATAATCTTCTTTAATGTCATTCCATGTAAATTTCATAATGAAGAATTGAAATCTCACACTGAATAAAGCTTAAAATTTTTAAAAATGTGCAAAATGACGACCGATTTTTCCTTTCTTCCGCCGTCAAGCTTCTTTTCCCCTTCGTGCAACAAATTCAATTCAATTAGGTAATTAATTACACATAAGATGCCCTTCCACCCCGCAAGTAAGTCAAATGTATCTATTATTTTGAATAAAGACCTGATTATTTTGAGACTTCAATTTGGAAATTTTTAAGTATGTAAGGCTTCAGTATCTCCCAAAATAAATTCCTATATACACCCCTGATTGAACTACACGCGTTTAGGTCTTTCGATCAATCGTAAACGGTTGAAAAGAATTTTTCAAAACATGGAAATATGGATTTACAAAAAGAGACGTTTTAAAAAGTGTAATGGGAAAGAAAAAAAACTGAATTAATTTAGTTACAGTTTAATTCTCAAAAAGCATTCCTCACCGTTTTGTTTTATACAGAAAGAACTGTGTCATAAAATTAGTTACTAATACAGGCAGGCAAGGAATTTAATGTCCGAAAGTTTGCAACGCATTGAAAAGATCTGTGTACCACCTGCTTCTTTGAACATGTATTCAATGGACGAAATATAACTCCTATTCTAGATACAGAAGAATATCAAATGAATTACAATAATAATGCGGAAAATTTCTGTTTTTAGTTCCTTGCCCTAAATATGCAAAGTTATCATTTTTTATATAGTAAAAACTAACATCAAAAAACGAATGCAACACAGAAAGAACAAAAAACGAATGCAACGACAGCTGAATGGATGAATACTGATACAAACTGATACGAAAGTAAACAACGATTATGTACTAGTAAAACACAAAAGTTTATAAAATTTCAAATCAAGTACGTTATCAGGGTTCACACTGGGGAAAAATACAAGTTGGGATTTTCCTCCTTGACCAAAATTTTAAGTGGGATTTTTAAAGTTTAAGCCTAAGAAAGATTTTTTTTGAGTGGGATTTCAAAAAATATTGCGGGAATCGCGCGATCGCGCGGCCTAGCGCGAACCCTGGTTATCTTCTTAACAATTTGCCAGCAAAAGTTAGTCATAAGCATTAAGTATTTGCAGCATATAAGGGAGGCAACTTTAAAGAGCTGGGGGGGAGGGGGGGAGAGCGTGAGAGCAAGAAATCAAGAAGAAATGATTTTAAGAACTGAATCTAAAACATGGATTTCAAGGATTATTTTTTACATCAGATGAAAAGTCAAATCATATAGAAGATGGTTTTAAATAAAAAAAATGGATTATGCGAAGGAGAGAGGACATATATCAAAAGAATGTTTCCACAGAAAAAGAGCAGCCAATTAAAAGCTAGAGTAAGAAGGCTTAATAAGCATGAAAGACAGGAAAGGAAATTAAATATGTAGAGAGGGGGGTTCATACCGTTACCATTCAAGAGAAAAAGAAACAGCGCCCAAGACGGCATCGGCAGAAATAAGAGATGCATAATGGTTGACACTTTGCTGGCAACTACTGGCAACTAACTGGGATGGCGGCCCCTTTGAAGTCTCGAACATCAGTACCTGGGACCGCGACGAGGGGGGTAGTCACGTGTTGTTCCTTCAGCTATTCCTAGCACTGAGACGTCGTACACCAAGGATAGTGTGAAGGTTGAGGCAGTTTCTTCTTTGTTTATTTCTTGCTTTACTTACGCCACCTTTGACTGTTGATGACATAGTTTATACTTGAGTTGGCTGAAATCGTTCTTCTTAATGAAGGAATCTTTGAGTTTCTGATTTTGATCAGTAACTATTTGGAAACTTCAATCACAGAGAGGGAATTTCTGATAAATTTAAGATTTTAAAACACGGAAGTCTCGGTTAATAATGATTCACACGACAGGCCGGCACGGTGGCGTCGTGGTAAGACGCGGGACTCAGTTCAATTCATAGGATCAAGCCTGGCAGTGTCGGTGACTTTTTAAGATGCAGAAAATCGTCTGCTTCCATGTCGTATGATTATACGGCATGTAAAAAATCCCTTGAGTAGACTTTTGGCTTGAATACTCTCGGCTAAATTAAATTGCTAGTGCAATTTCGCATCAGCAGATTCCGAGTACTCAGTCTTTCAGTTTCAGTGAAAAAAACTAGACGTCAAAACTCTCGCGCGGCGATGGTACCACACTCATCGTATTGCCGCTGAAAGAGTTGGTACCAGTGGCGTACGCAGAATTTTTCAAGGGGGGGGGGAGGGTTCGTAATTTTCTGAAACTACTAAAAGAAATTCGAGTATGTAATAAAGCACTATTATTTTAGGGTCAAAGGGGGGGTTAACCCCCCCCCCCTTGCGTACGCCACTGGTTGGAACCAATCCTTGGGAATGCACTAGGTCTGCAGAGGGTTAAGAACCAATATATACGCAGCCCATTAGAAATAAAAACATAATAATTTTTTAATTCCTACGTTATAATTCGTTGTTTATAATCTCGTTTACAGTATGGTGTATCGATTACCAAGCTAACTTTGAAATCGCCAGCTGTAGATCTCGAAACGATTTTCTCACCAAATGGTCAGATGTTGATCAATGAATTCATCCTATGTAACAGGACTGTGGAATCGGTTGGTTAAGGATCGACTCCAACTGCTGGAATTTTAAAGCTCCGACTCTGGATCCTTTACAAATACGTATCTGGGATGTAAAGAACTTTCGGCACTTTTAAGCGACTTCGACTCCACAGCCCTGCCATAGCACGATTACAGTTGAGCGAAGAACAGAAGAGGACAGCAGACCAGATTTTTAGTATTTAAATCTAGATTTAAGTTTTGTTTCCTGTTTATTTGGCAACAAAATAAAGGATGCAAGTGCTTTAAACCATTATCCATCCTCACAATAATTTTTTAAAAGTATTTTCAAATGTTTTCGTACGGTATCTTTTGCAACAAAAGCTTGAAAATGAAATCACGCAACAATTAAAACGCCGATATTTTTTGCCGTAAATTTATTTCTTACACATAGTCTGATCTCCTTTATTATTTTTTTTATAGCTACAATGTTAATTTATGAGATCGATTCGTATTTTGTATAATTAAAGCATATTTAATGCATATCCCATGCGTTTCAAATAAAATGGCGGCAGTCCAGTATCGTTACTATTTTTCGAACCGATTCTAATGACATTTTAGACAAAATTTTTAAAATAAAATATAAAATAGATATCAAAACATCATTTAATTGTCTACTACATACTAGTTTTTCAATTTTGTATTTCCTTACATTATTATTTATTTATTTTAATTTTTCAGAAGGTTTCCTTTCATTAATTATTTAGAATTTTTTTTCCCACTTCACTTCTTTTGAAAACAGGATTTGACGATCTGCAAATCAAAATTAATTATCTCTTTTTTACCCTATTGCTACAAGAGAAAATTTTTTTCGCGATAAGCAAATTATTGTCCATTTTATCCAAAAATGGCTTTAATGTAAATTATTTTCAATTAAAACATTCCCTTAGTTTTTTTATTTATTAATCCTTTATTTACGTGTCTTTCATTTATTTTAGTAAATCAAACAACAACGTGCGGTGTAAGGTCATTTACCTTTGACCACAAATAATTAATCTCTTCAAAAACATGACAAAATTTAGTATTCTTAAGGCCGGTACATAGCGCCATTCAACTACTCTCTCAAATATCGTTTTCAATAATAAATTGCAAAACTTTTAAAGTAATAAATAAAAGTTACATAGGAAAAGTAGAAAATTAGGTTATTATGAATCCCATACGGTCTAATGATGTCCTGTAACTTACAGTTCAACAATGTTGAAAATTTATTTTTATATAGAATTTTAGATGAATATATACTACATTATAAAATAGAAATTGGTGTAAAAATCGGAAATTTGAAAGTGAACCTTTATGATCCCACCTTTTGAGAACTGTCCTTAAAAAACATCAGGCTTGGAGTAATCGCGATTACGTAATCGTAATCGGCTGTAATCGATTACATTTTGACAAAATCGTAATCGTAATCGTAATCTGATGATGGCATATTCTCATAATCATAATCGAAGTTGTGTAATCCCGTAATCCTTTTTCTCCCGTAAATTTTAATCGTAATCTTAAGGAAAAAATCCGTAATCTGCTAGTCCTGCAATCGTGTAATCTTGACCTGCTGAAAGCTGAAATTTTTAGTGCTACCCTTGGATAGAAGAGATAAGATTACAAGAAAAAGGATTCAAACTGTGTACTAAAGTCCTATCCTAAGCGGTCTGTAACCTACGGGCGATCATAATATAAAAGGTTCTGTGTGGCGGTCGCAGAGCCTTGATGGCAGGACCATATAATAGTCTGCTAGAGAAGCTTGTTGTCCTACTTGTTGCGGTCTCTCAGAATCCTTAATTGCGGCTCCACTCTCCACGGGGAATGGCTGGAGAGCCCGAGAAGAAAGGGAGTCTGGTCTGGATATGTCACTCGCATCTCCTTGGGGCTCTCATTTGGGGGGGGGGGGGGGGTCTCCGGTCTCCTCGCGTCGTCCAGTTTCGGTACAAGAGCGGTAATCTGTCCGCAAGTCACAGATTTTGGGGTAGATAAGAAAGGGGAAGGTGTCTATAAGGACCAAATGCATCGGTCATTTTGCTTCCTTAATTACCCCTTCAAAACATATTCAAACGGTTGGGCAATAGGCGAGAGTCTGGACGGGACCGCCGCGCGTAAAAAAGAGAGTTCTCCCTTTCTTCTCTCCGCGGGGTCCCGGTTTGGAGCCGGCATTAAGAATGGGCGCCCCATTTTCCCTTTCAATAATCGAAGTAGACTGCCCCCCTGAAAATCTAGTGTTGGTACTATCACCTACACACATAAAGAGACATGAAATGACTTTTGTGTTTTCGCCTTTCTTTAATGGCAGAAGTGAAGAATTTTTCTAAAGAATAGCACATTTACACTTCAGCAATTTAGGAGCAGGCGTTACATGATGCTCTATGCTTAAGATGCATGAAATCTTAACCCTGGTACGTGTGATTATTATTATTTTTAAAAATATGTTCTTTGAATATTTAAAAAAGTACATACATTTAAATCTTAAATTTATTTATATTTTAATGCTAATATTCTTTTTAATTAATAGGTATGTAAAAGAAAATGATATATGTTCAGACATTTTCCCAATTGTTTTTTACATGCATGAATTAATATTTAGGAATTATTTTAAAAAATTAATTATCTTTTTCTTCTTAGAATTACCTCAACAGAAATTTGTATTTCAGTTGAATCTTGTACGTTAAATTTGTGTTGTAAAATTACTTGCACTTTATTTTTTTATTAAAACAGTTAGTACATGGAGAAAAATATATGCTCGTGCATGTTAAAAAAAAAAAAAAAAAAACACAAAAATCATATTAAAATATTATAGTCATTCGTATTATAATTATTTCAGTTATCTCTTATAAAATCAAAAATTTAATTAAAAATCATAACTTTTTGATTTATGACACTATTGTGATAATGAGAGTTGTATGCATAAAATCGGATAATTTTATGCTAATCTAATCGTAATCAAAATCGTAATCGGATGTCATAATCGTAATCGATTACATTTTTCAACGACTGTAATCGCTGCTGTAATCGTAATTACTTTTTGGCAAAGGATTACAATCGTAATTGTAATCATAATCTCTCAATTTCTCCCTTTGTAATCGTAATCGTAATCGATTACGTTTCTTTGTAATCGACTCCAAGCCTGAAAAACATACATGAATAAGTTGAGCGACAAAGTGTCGTGGTCTATCCGTACTCGAGTCATATTGCGCCAGGTACAATGCCGATTTGATAAGTTTCATTGATTAAAACCAAACAGAACGAATTTACGCAGTTGCGGATAGTAATGGCAATTGATTTCATACAAAAGGATTCTCTATCGATCAGAGATGGCAGGTCTATTGTACGCGTGCCACATGGTGGCACGCAACAAGCATTTCAGTGGCAAGCCCACAGATGCATGTTAAATTACTTTTATTCACTCATATTCACTGTTAACAGCATTTTAAAGAAAGAAAAAGAAGGGAAAGAAAAGATAGAATGAAAATAAACAAAAACGCCTTCGAAGACTAGCGACTGCTTTGAAAATGGATGATGATAATTTTTAAAAAGAAAATAACAAGTGGCACATTGAACACCTGAAAATAATAAACCTTAATTAAACTGGCACACTAGTAGAAACGGGATCCCTGCTAAAAGGATCTTTATACGCTCTCTCTCTCTAATGGTCTTTTCCCAAATTTTCTGATACAGTCAACCCAGCGTGAGAAAAACAAAAACCCAATAATATCCCATACTGTAGCATTAAATACACAAACACCAGGGAATTGCAAAAAGAAAACACGTTAATCAAGAGACAGGAGAAGAGCGAAAAAACAAAACAATAAGAATGGAAGAAAAAGATGATGGCGTGGTATCGGTGGGTGAAGATAGGATTTCTGCTGGAAATAAAAGCAGTCTGGGCGGATTAGTGAATCATCGTATTGGAAGCCAGAGAAAGCAAGTTTGTTTCTTTCGACAGCTGTACCAGGGGAGGATCTATCTGCTCATTCATTTCCACAAGTAGCTTTTGGTTTTGCAACTTTTCTGAATTGCTAATTTAGTTCGAGGCTTTTTTTTCTTCAGGGGAATATGAATAAAATATCGAAAGAACATTCCATTTCTTTTGGCAATCGACTTGCAGATGAAAAAGCGGTCTACTGGTAGCACGAAAAAAAATGCAATAATTATTTCAGCATTACATAACGCTTATAACTAATTAAATGCATTCGTCTTATTTCCATGAAGTAAATATGCATTGCTTTCGTCCGTGATTCTTGTATTCCAAGGTTTTTTGTTTTTCTAATAGTACTTGAATTTTGTGCTAGTAAAAAAATCTTTTCCTCACTTTGTTTCATCTTTACGAATCTCCTCAAATGTAAACGCTTGCAACAAATTGGGTGCGAGGATTTTTTTATTATTTTTTGCAATATTAGAACCCGAAGTGACGATTTTCTGCTATCTGCAAATGCGATTTTGACAGCATTTTCAAATTTACAACATGCGGAGATCGCAAAAAAAAAAAAAAAAGACCCCATTTTGGACTTTTGGTGAACTTATTATTGTCAATGCAGAAGGAATGTGGAATAAGTGATTTAAAGTTACTTTAAAACAAAGTAACAACATTTGCTGAAAGTTGATGCACTGTAAAAGTAATGTCTACGTTTAAACCCAAATCCGTCACTGAAACTTAAAATGGATGCATCCCCAGATATTTTTTTAAAAACCTTTTCACTAATCAATTTGCGTACACTTTCTATCAAGTAATAAGTAACTTTATTCTTTTTTGCCTTTTGTTTCTTTTTTTTTTTTTTTTTTGGTTGACAGGAAATACACATTTACAGCACAGGAAATCATTCAAATGTGGAATTTCCGACAAAAATGCACTTTTGCACTTCGTCAACACAAAAGATGGCAACATCTATTCCACAACATATAATAGAAAAACCCGCATAGTTGTGTTCGTAAAACTGCTGAAGCTTCCGGTAGAAAACAGCCGGCGAGCCGGCAATATGTAAAGAGGTCGTTTTTGAGATTAATCTTCAACCCGTATGAAACGTTTTTCCTAAGTGAAAATGTTCAACAGATAAGATTTGCAAGCGAACAAAAGAACATTTTGGGGCAACAACATTCGTAAAAAGCAAACGTCAATCACTTAAAAAGGGATAACTTTGTTACATATTAACATGCAGGAAAAAATGTTAGAACTTTGTCATAGCGGATCAGTATAGAATATGGAAAAGAAAATGAACTTAGTTGGGACTCATCAACACTCTCCAAGCTTCAAGCTTGCATAAATTCATGACATTTTCGAATACAAAATTAACCATGTATAAAATAATTATTTATTATTCTAAGTTTCGCAAATCACTCGTGATAGTGTTTATGGAGTGAATTAGTTTTATTAAAAAATTAAAATTGCTATTGAAATGTATAAAAAAATATTTACAATGAAGTGCATTAAAAGCCCATACAAAGTTGGGGTTGACCAGGGCAATGTGGGCTAAACCAGGGGTGCCCTCCCCCCGGAAGCATGGTCATGGCGCGGAATGTGCCATTAAATTGGGGGGGGGGGCTATTTTCAGGGGGTTTAGCCAATTTTGGATAGTCAGCGTTTGGGGAGGTAGTCTCCTTAGTTTTTTGAGGAGGCCCGCCATCGCGTTTAGGAAATGTAGGCATCCCTGAAAAAACGTTGAAATTTTTTAATATTTTGTCGTGTCCTTGATCGGCTTGTACTAGGAATTTCTTTCTAAACGTAATTATCGTTTACTACGATAAGGACCATTATCACTTTATCTTTATATACCGGCATCATGGTATAGCGCAGAGTATAGCTGCTCTAAAGAGATTTTCTTGAAAACTCGCATTGCAGCCAGTGTTAAATTTATACAAGTTGGGACATCAAATAGTGGGGCTCGCAGATTTTATGCCCTATTAATTATCAAAACAAAAATAACGATAAAAAATATTTAAAAACATTCAGTTTAAATTTATTTTAAAAAAAGGCCTATTTTGCTAAAAGAAAACCAAAAAAAAAAAAAAAAAGAGGGGGGGGGGGAGCTTATCATATCCGAAACCATTGAGACTTTAAAAAGAAAAGAATACAAAAAGGGATTGTGAGGCATCAGAAAAATATGCTCATATCTCATCATTTGTAGATTAAAAAGAAAAAAAATCGGGTCAATTTGAACTGATAAACCGCGATGTCAGAAGAGAGGGAGAATACGACAGCGGTTTTGTCAACACTAGAATGCGTAACACATTAGTCATAACAAGAGGAAGAAAAAAAATTGGTTGAGCACTGCTGGCTTTGACCTAAAAAATTGTGATAACAAAAAGTTACTCTCGTGCTTAAATGGTTACCTCTCTCCTTTCATCTGCGGGCAATTGGAATTCAAGCAGATACAACTGACCGACTTCTTAACCCAGTAAACATAAGATTTACTCACAATGAGTTCGCACCAGCACGTATGAATGAAGACATAATAATGTTTCAAAGACTGCGTTTCGAACAGAGCGTTGTCTGGAATGGAAATGAGCTGACACATTTTCTAATAATAAAAAACATAACGAAAAATTCTCCAAAAATAGTTGCCAGAAGTATTTACGAGTTAGACAAATGAAAACCCGCAAATTATCTTAAGAATAGCTTAAATGAGAAATGAAAATTATATTTATTTTAAAGCAATGGAACTTATGAGTTAAAAACCTTACTATAAAACTTCTTTCCCCCGAAAATATCAGAATTAATGTGTAGTCACATGGGAAATCAACCATAGTCTTTAAGCGTCCCTAAAATGGACCGTTACATCGCATATTCAATGTTTGTTTGAAAAAAAAATCAAGGTTTCGCAACCAGGATTACGGGAAGCACTGCAAAGGGCTACTCAAGTAGTGATAAACAAGAACAGTAGTAGTGCATTAAATTTTACTAGCAGACAAATTCAAGTCAACATGCGTCTAGTCTAGTTGAAGCATGTTAAGTAGCATACGTAGCAATACCTCTGGTGTTCTACTTATCAGACAAGAATTACGTGACAAAGAGTCACTAAAATTCTATTATAGCTTGATCCGAATTGACAGCTGTTTAAAATTTTAAAAATTCGGTTTTTTTTTTCTTTCGTAAAATGAGTTTAAAAATCTGAAGAAAAATGTATAAAATGTTTATTGTGCTGCTATTGCTTAGCTTAGCTTTTTGCTAACCCCTCGAGTTGGACGCAATAGGGCTAGGTATTCTTGTTGATGTTCTGGAAGCATGAGAGAAAAATAACATGGAGAAAGGGGAGGAGGCTCTTTTCCGCCAAGATGTGCCCACGTCGCCAAGAGCTCAAGACCATCTGTCGAGCTCGGCGCGAAGGGGTGGGGAGGGTGCGTTGCGTGCTGTGTGTGCTCCCTCAGGAATGCAGTCCTGGTCAGTATGCAGAGTCGGAACAATGGCGTGTTCGGCCCAACTTGCCGTTGCATTCACACAACATTCTGCTTCGTTGTCAAGTTCGCCGATTGTAAAGATTCTCAAAGGGAATGTGCTGTGCGCGATAACCTTGGAATTATAGGTAATCGCGTGTTCTGTCACAAAAATGCTTATGATGCTAAAAATGAAAACATTGTTGAAATAAAGATGGAAACAAAGAAAATTCGGATGGAACTCTTATTAGAAAACACTCCGCTAAATCCACATTATGAAATGACATTCATTGAAGATTCTAAATGTAATTTCAGATAAAAGGACCTACTCGGTCATTTCTGTACCGCTACAGAAAAATATCGTACATTTGCGACAACTTTTTTTTGAATCTCTCGGAGTAAAAAATGAATTTTTTGTCACAATTAAATCGATCTGAACAAATAGCTCATTAATAATAATTTTACTAAAGGGTGGGGAAACAAATAGAAGTGTAAAGTGTCGTGCGAAATTGTTTTTTGTACGAATTCTTAGCTACAAAGACAAAAAGTACGAATATACAACACTTGTATGTGAAAGATGAATATGGTATCAATTCTCCAAGCAATAAACAAAAAGTTATTTGCTAGTTGCAAACACGAAGAGAATGGTTAGGGGCCGTTCATAAATTGTCACATTTAACCCAAATATTTGACCCCCCCCCCTCCCCCTTTGTCACAATATGTCACACTTCAGCGTTTCCCCCTCCCCCCTTTGTCACATGTCACGCTATGTTGCATAATGCATGATATCACACTTCTTCTCACCCCTCCTCTCCCCTTGTCACGCTTTGTCACAATTTCACGAACCCCCCTCCCCCTCGAAGCGTGACACCATTTATGAATGATCCCTTGCTTACATAATTTATGAAACATTTAATTAATATATAACTAGATTAATTACATGCTTATAATGCAAATATGTATCATGTAAGTACAACGGCAAAATTTTTGTTAGAAAGTACGTAATGGCTAAAATTTGGTCCCATAACCTGATTAAATGAATCCAGCATTGCAGAAGCCTAGCTAAATCTGATGCATCTCCAATTTTTTCTTTCTTTGACACGAGTAATCAGAATGGACAACGGGGGGTCCATATGAGACAGTTTGTGAACTGAGGCAAATCATCGTTTCTCAACTTTTTTTTTTTCTTTTTGCTGCGACCCCCGTAAAAAGAAAACATTCTACAAAAAGAATTCCAAGCCTCCCCCCCCCCCCCCTACTACAATATTCAATATGTACACGTGCAATAGCGAACTTTGTAACACTTGATTGTAATTTAAAGCACTTTATGTAATGAACGGATATTTCATAAGCGGGTCTCACTATTTCGGACACATTACGACCTCCTTATCTTGACCACGATCCACAAGGGTAGCGACCCTAAGGTTGAGAAACTATAATGTAGATATGTAAGAAATACAGGAAGTACTCAGTACTTTTATTTTACAATTGCTAAAACATGGTGCATAAGTTTTGAAAAATTCATTATCTATAATGACACAATATTTTAGTAAATTAAATTTTTATTTAAAATCAGAAAAATTAAGCAATCAAACCGCATCGGCCCGACATCGTCTCTAGTTGGAAGGAAGTTAACGAGCTTATGTGATGTTGAATTCACTAAGGCTTTTTTTTTTTTTTTTTCTTTTTGGGCAGTATGTACAAAATGTATTTATGTGTTTATGCGACTGGAAAGTTTGAAGATTTAAAAACCGACTTCATTGATTCTTTTCAGAGGGCAACACGTTTGTGACTTCACTTGACGCGAAACAAAAAAATTGGATTTTGGAAATTAAGTTTCGAAAAATTTTCTAACACAGCACAGTTAGCAAGCATCATCTATCATCAATTGAAAGGCAAAGAGATGCAGTTCGAACGTAGATAAAGAAGACAATACGGTACGATCGTCGGTCACGCCTACTTCCCCATGCAGTTCATCCATCCCCTTCCCGTCCATGCAATGGAATAAGGACTACATGCATACCGTTCTTCGACTATTATGCAATAAGAGCTTTTCCAATTTCAGAAAATTGCTCAATGCGACAAATGAGACAAAAAATCTTCAAGGAAAAGGAAAAAATAATGACATGCGGCATGGTCGAACCTATGTCTAACCTTCACGCATGCTATGCCAAGCCCGCTCACGGTTTTGGGCAAGGTCACTCAGTCAGGGCGCTTGCAGATGACCGCACATTTCTAATACGGGTTCCCAGAATTCCCCTTTATTGCCTTTTTTGGCTTTTTCTTTCTTTTTTTTTTTTTTGTTTCGTATAAAGTTTAATGGGAACCCAAACCCGCTTATCCACTTCGGCGAATCGCAAATCTTTCCTGTAGCAGTGGGAAAAAAGCATAATATTACGGGAGCAAATATGTGGCGCGGCATTATCACGACCTTGAACACAGGCTGTGAGGAATACCTTCCAAGATAAGGGCGACGTTGAAATCGACGACGTCGGCTGGAAGATTAAACAAGAATTACAGCATGACATATGAAAGTTGAATCATGCGCATAGCTTAAATATCGCAGCTGAGTACAAGTTTTTCGCCTCCTCGAATTACAAATCAAGCTACAACTCCGGGCAAATTCATTTCTCTCTCGAAAACAGGTATTCCAGAGATAACGCAACACACACACACATACAAACACAAAGAGAAAAAACATATCATCCACACAAAATTTTTTTTGTAAATAACCTGAACAGAAAACGCTTGGAAGTAGGCTGTTTTCTTATGATATTCGAAGATTTCATTTGAATATCGACAAAACTAGGTGTAGTTATTTACATAATTTTTAAACACAGATCAAAACTAATAAGATCAATTCCACGATCTCACAAATGAGTTTATAATCTTGAAGCCTCACCCCCTACAGTTGCATATGCATATGTGTTCCAAGATAGAATCCCTCATTTCATATTCACTTCTCAATTCGTGACCCACGTGGGTGGATTACAGGTCGACGATAGATTAATAAATTAAACGATAACTAGTCAAAGTAGTAAACTTCTGCCTTTGTTCGTAAACTGAATTCGAGATGAACAACTTCACGATGCAAACGGGAAAAATATACTGTATACATGTGTCATTGTGATTGCTAATTGGCCTTCAGAGCTCAAAACTTTTTCCGTTCGAAAAAAGAAATTTCTTGTAGCCCCGAAGCATTAAATTTCGCAAGTAAGCAAGCTAGCTAAATTTCGTTTTCCCCCTTCCCCCTCCCCCCTTTCTTCAATAAAACATTAACAATTAACATAATAAAAAATTAGGAGTAAGAGAGAAAATAAAGCTTTATAATAGTGCTATTTTTAAAAAGAAGAAATTAAAACGTTTAAAAAGAATATTTACTTCCGAAAGAAAAGACGAGGTCAAGATGTGTATCTTGAGCGCATTAAAAATGAAAAACAACAATTTTAAATAGGCACAAAAACAATTTTAAAATTGAAATTATACATTAGAATATTTTAACGCAACGATTAATCACCTTGCCTTCTTTTTAATTACAACGAACATCGTTTAAGTCGGCAAATTCAAATTTGTGCGTCCCCCTCCCCCATGTAAAGTTTAGTTAAGTCTCAGCGATGAAGCTAAAGCGCTTGAACATGTTTTCGGGATTAAAATAACCCTTTTTTGTCGGCTGCCTTTTCACAAACACTTTTTTTTTTTCACTGAAAAAGGGGTTCGTCTTAACGTCACTGAAACACTTGCTCGTTGCCGCATCCACTATATTTAATTTTGATTTTCCATTTTGGAACTTCTATGCTTTTCTAAGAAAAGTGAGATACAAGATAAGTACAATTTTGTGTTGATTATCCTATTTTAACTTCTTCGTTTCATGCTTTTTTTTTTTCTGACCCTAGTGGTAAAGTTTCTCTTGTAAATGATCACCCGAACATCCAGGCCCTAATTATTTCGGATTACCTGCGATCAAGCACATTTGTGTCCATAACATATATATAATTTAAAAAATATATTTGTATTCTGCTCAACCCTTTCCTACATAGGTATCTTATTTTCAAAATTAAAGCAGTAAAAAAAAAAGAGTGTCTTTTTCTCGAATTTTGCGGCTAAATTGTTGGGTAAAAATGCAAATTAACAGTTCTGAGAAAATGTTCGCAGAGTTTACTTATTATACTTGATTGAATTTTTATCATATTATATTGGATTTTTAGGTACTAAATGAAAAACGCTGAATTTAATAAAATATTTAAAATAATATGAATGGCTGTGGCGCGAAGTTAATTTTCTTAAGATAAAACTTTTATTTATTTGTGTATGTTGTAACTTAAAACATACTGCATGGAATTAATATTAAACAAGTATGGAATTCGGGACACACATGGACCATGATCGGAAGTGGTGCAGATTATTTTTAGCGAGAATCCCGTCGAGGGAGGCGTCGAAACACCGACGTTTTTCTCATTCGGCGAGACTACTATATCTCCAGAAGTAATGAAAAAGTTCAAACAATATATGGGATATATAACAATATATAAGTGTTAATTACGTTTTGGCACCATTTCGTTGAAGAGGGGGTTGAAAGAATAGAACATTTATCCAGTAGCGGATTTAGGTTTGAGGGCGCCCTAGGCCTGAGACGATATGGCGCCCCCCCCCCCCCCCGAAAAAAAATTGAAAAACAAAGAATTATTGTATGAGTCAACTGAAACGTATAATTTATCATGGTGAATTTATCTTTTGTTTTATAATAAAGAGCAAACAAATGTTACAATTAAATTTTGAATGAAAAATATGGAAAAAAAATCTAATTTCGTTAATATGCTAGCATTAAAAAAAGTTTTTAAAAATCTTTTTGTTAGATATTTCAGATTTTAGTACTAGCCTGATTAATTATTTTAACAAAGAAATTCTACCCTCAAAATGGGACAATGTTTAGATAGTTAGAGCGCAATAATATAAACTTTAAAATTTGGTCTTATACAGTTTACAGAAAATCCAATCGATTTTTAATTTTAGTCGTCTTAAAAACTTTGGCGCCCCTCAAAATTTGCCGCCCTAGGCCTGCGCCTCACGGGCCTAAGCCTAAATCCGCTACTGCATTTATCTCATCTGTGTGTAACTCAAAATGTGGTGCATGGAATCGAACGAAATTTGGTACACACATGGATCCGGATAAGAAGTGGTGCTGATTAGTTTTTGGACAGAAGTATTTGGAGTAGAAGACTAGCAACTCAAGAAAGTTTCTGCTCCAAATCCTTGATTTTGTTAACGAAATTAAGATGGATATTGCCCGAGTAGACGTTTTCAACAACTTAGTTAAAAAGTTGAAATCAATAGATGTAAGACAAAAAGGCACTGAATATATAATATATATATAGAGAGAGACAGATAGATATGTATGTATTTTGTTTTTTAAGATAAGGGCTTAATATATTAGTTTACGGGCAAGATATTTTTGCTAAGAAAAATTTTCAGTTACATCTATATATAAATAGGCAAAGACAAAACAGTTCAGTACCATTTTCTTCTGCTTTTCCACCTTTTCTTTCTTTTATTTAGCACAATTGATGTGTTTTAGTGTTATCAACAAAATTTTTTTAGAAGTAGTCATTTTTTTTCCTTTCTACTTTTGACGTACATTTGAAGCCTTTTTTAGAAATGTTTATTAGCCATGCTTTCATACTATTCCTTACATCTACAATCTATAGTATTTATACACTACTCAACACCCATTTTTACTATCTTTAATTCAAAGAAGAAATGTCAAGAACAAAATAAAAGAGAAAATGTAATCTATCAAATGAATATCAAAGCAAAATACTAATCCATAAGGTGTCAATTATTCCATTTCCAATACATATATATAATAAAACGTCCAGTACAATGACGAATAAAATACAATTTTTTTTCTACCAATCTCTGATAAAAAAAACAGTGAGATGATAGTTGCAGTGATGAGTCATTTTGCTTCGAAAACAACGTTTTATAAGTTTGTTGATTTGCATTCTTGATTATATTGAAAGTGAATGTTTACATTTGTAATTTATTCTATAATAGGGTGGCAGGAAAATTTTTATTTCTATTTTCTGTATAGAATAAGGAGTACAGAAAGAAAAAAAAAAGTATAATATGTGTTGCAAATACATTAAATAAAATAACTCTGTGTCAATCAGTCAACCTGCATAGAAACTATTGCTGATTGAAATTATTTGAAAAAAAAAAAAACTTATCAAACAGATAAACTAAAAATTGTCGAACTTCATTCAAATAAAAGGAGTCTTTTAGTATTAAAATTATTTACACCTGAAGATGTCCAAAATCATGGCAATAGGCTACGACGGATGCTACGTTTTGATAAACGTCAAGAACAAAATAGTGTCTTGCAGGGAAAAAAATGTAGTAACCCTAAAGCAAGGCGGATGCCAGAGTTCAGTACGTAGAATCAACTATTATGGTGAGTGAGGTGGTGCAAAGGAATGAAGGGGAAGGTACTTTAAAGGGTGGGGGAAATTCCACGCGCATTCGCAGAACGCTTCCCTTTGAAGAATTAGAGAGCAACCTCCGCTATTTATTGGTCTTCCGTGGCTATTGAAAAATAAGAAAGAAAGAAAAAAAAAAGGAGAAAAGAATACCGGCGCGAGACTGGTTAAAAAAGAATTTCCACATTGTCAACAAGTTTCTTTTATTTTCGTTTTGAAATTTTTTTCATCAAATACTTTCCATTCTTCGGATTTTTTTAGCATTAAAACGGGTTTCAAAGGACATAACCGTAGTAAAACACACGCAACAATACATTGGAAATTTTTTGTGTCAACTGTTTCCTCCGTTCATAGATAAAAAATGACATTACATAACATCGCAACTGAAAAACCCTGAAACCGTACTACTTGAATTAGAATTCTCTGTTTGAAAATTATATTTTCCGGAAAGAAAGTACAAGAATATGAGGAAATGAAATAACCTTCAATTAAATATGACTTCCAAGAGAATATAGAAAATTCTGCTGACATGTCTAATAATTCAAGAAAAAGTTCTTTAATCACTGAAGCGTTCAATGCTACAAGAAATCAAACAAAACTGATGTTCTTAAGCTTCAGACAACGGCAGAAACAAATTATACGACAATCACAATTCTTCATTCCTAACCGTTGAAAACAGGGTGGAAATGATTTCAACCAACGTGGTTTAACCGGGTTTGTTTAAAATGTATCAAATGGTTTAAACCACCAAGAAGTGGCTTTTTATTATCATTATTTATTTAAGGGAAAAAAAAGGGAGGGGGGGGGGATGGAATTACTTGCTCAATTTTTAAACATCCATTGATTTATTTGTCAATCTGCAACGATACCGGGTGTAGTTAAGTACAGTCAAATTCTGCTATAGCTTCATTCAAGGGACCGCGATATTTATGACGCTATAAGCGATCACAATTACTATTGATGGATGAATGAAGGGACTGGAATTTCTTCTTATATATAAGCGGCTTATTCTGTCTGTCTGTCCGCTATAGGATCCTAGGCCATTTTACCCATCGGGACCACATTCGGCACGTTTAATGTTTATGACCCGAGAAACTCATCGCCGCAAAAATGAAAGTTGTGACTCAATTAGTTTTTTTTTTTTTTTTAATTTTTCAATGATTTTCTTGACCCGTTTTATTTTATTTTTGCATTGTTGCCGTCATTTCCAACAGTATAATTACAGTTTATACCAATAACAATCGAAGCGTTTATCTAGCACATTGAGTGAGTCTTCGCTGTTTCAATCTCCGTTAAAAATTAATGTACGCGAATTTAATTTAATCCTTTCTTTCTTTTTAATTTATTTCTTTATCGTCTGCGCTTTCTTCATTTTCCTTTTTAGAATGGCGCTCTTTTTGCCCAGTTTCGTTAAAATGTTTTGAAAAGCATAATAAAAATTTCAATAAGTTATTTCGGTGATAACTATATATTTTTCACAAACAATTTGATTATATAGTAAATAAAAAAAAATAGTAGTGTGGGGCAGTAAGCAAAGTTGCGTCCTCGCCGTCTGACCTGGGTAATTCAGTTTGAATTAGCAGACACATTTGCTCAAATCATTTTGATTACAATTTATAATATCTAGAACAGCGGTCGTTTCGCATGACCGCCGGGCTCACTAGTGACGTTATAACAGAGATGTCATTATAACCAAGTTCAACTGTATCATGATCATGGTTATCACAGTGAGTCTTCTACTGTATTAGCTGTGCAATAAAGGAAATTCTTTGTAGGGAGCATTGCTTTCTGAGATGCACAGTAAAAACCTAGTATTAAGAAAATCTGAAAATTTTGGCCGACCATTTTTGATGCAATTTCCGTCATTTTTGGGGAAAAATCAATTAAAAATGCCTTATTTTTGAAAAGAGTGCATTTTCGTAATATCTAAAAACATAAATAAAATAAACAAAAATACGCACATTTCCGTGTATGCATAAAGATTTATCATAATGCAGTAAAAAACATTGCTATACTTCACTTCATTGCAATAAAAATGTAATTTATTGGCTTTTAAACTTTTCTTTATTTGAATCTCTTATTATTTTGAACTGTATTCCATTTAATACTGTAATTTGGGTTTGAGAGTAGATTGATAAAGCCATCCAGGAAACCGGGAAATTCAGGTATCCGGATAGCAATGTTCCCGAGCAGTTCGAATTAATATCCAATTTTATAAGAAAACGCTGACGATGTGTCTCTTACTTAAAAAAGACAAAAATCGGACTCTAATTAAAAACTCAAAAGCTTAAAGCTAAATCAGTAATCCCACCAAGCAAGTGCTCAGAATTGGGTGTTACAAAAGCTTTACAGATAGCAATGTGAAATTCAATAACATGAAATGCACCACCATATTCTCCCCTTCCATTTTTTTGCCCGCCAAAGCAAATACTTGACCAAATTCAGACAAATTTCATTTATAATCAATAAAAATAGGGAGGGGGGGGGAACCTATGCGGTAAGACCTTTGATATTGTAAACTTTTTTCTGTTGCAATGTAGTTATTATTAAAAAAATCCGTACATATTTACAATTTAAAACGATTGTACTCGATGTTCAACAAGTGAAATATTTTTATAAATTTATGGGATACTTTTTCTTTTCATTTAAAAAAATAATAAGATAATCATTTTTAAAAACATAAAAAAATTAAATGTTTTCGTTCTGAAAAAAAAACGCCCCCCCCCCCCCCCCCCCCCTGCTGCTTTTCAAGCTGACAAAAGTTTGGAAAAGTCCCAGAACAAAATTTTCGGCCAGCTTAAAAATCGAGTAGTTTCCAAGTTTCCAAAAGAAACTAGAAATATTTAAGAAAATGTGGAACGTCTTATTAACTTTCGAACGAATTTTAGCGAATTTAAGTTCAGTTCAACGTTTGGCAAATATCTAATTACATAATGAAAATATATAGTAATATTTTCACAAGATAAACGCAAAATAAATTTGCCAATACTCGAATGCGCAAAAATTAGCAGAACCATTTTATCAGAAGATACTAGAAATAACCTTGACACTGGGAACGGAAGGTCAGTGCTTAGCTACAATGTCAGAAAGGTAATAAATAAATACTACATGAGCAGCGAAATTTCACGGTTGGTTCGCCAAAACTATTCTGTAACGCCGCGATTAACCTCTTCATGAGAGAGAGAAGGCCACTGTCTTTTGAAAACATTCCAAAGCATCAAGATGCGTTAAGTCACGCAGACACTCTTTTCAGAAAAGTTATTGATGTCAATCACACAATACAGCACCAATGGCGAGAAAATTTTAAATATTACCTCTCGGTGGCAAAATGGCTCGATAGAAAAAAGAAACAAAACCTATCCCGATCACTTTTTTTTAAAAACAAAGTAAATTGAGAAGAATATAGTCTATCAAAACTTTGGAATAACGAAAATGCTTTCTCACTTTTCCGTTGCTGGAACTTGGAAGATTAAGTTCTACCTTATTAACTTCTTTATGACATATATTTCTGTACTATTTTCTTCCTAAATTAATTATTCTTATCGGTTGGTAATGAACGTATTTATGGAGGAATATGTTTTTCACCAACCAAAAAATTTGCAATTGCAAAAACTAAACTTTAACATTGTTAGCATGCATTCGCCTAAAAAATACCGGGCCCCACTTAAACACCTATAGTTAATTATTATTACATTACTTTAATAATAATCATCTTTCTCTAATGAGGAAATATTAATATATTTCCTCATATTTACACAAAGAAGTATTTGCCAAATTCGTAGTTCCAACAAAAATGTAATTTTTCCCGATTAGGAATTAAAATCCAGTTTACTGTAGGACAATATATAAATAATTTAATAAAGAGAAATAGGGTTCGGCTCTTTGGCAGAGTTGGTAAGAACCCCAACTGAGTGGGGTTTTTTGGGTTCTACACGCAAGACCGTGAGGTAGATTTTATCAGTATACATCCAGAGGAAATTCGGGTCCATTTTCGGACACTTCACAAAACTCCAAGCTTTTAAATCATGCTTTTTCATTATTTCGTATTTGTTAAAAAATGACATCATATGTTATTATTTTACTGTGTTCATATGAAATCAGTTATGACCATTTGCTAGTTTTACCTGCTAACTTGAAGCAGCTGTTGTAGATCCAATAGAAATTAATGGTATATTTCTTAATTTTCCATAGCTTATTCAACTTCTAGAATATTGTTTTGTTAATTTTAATTTCAAAAAAGTTATCCGCTAAAATGTCAAGAAATGTTGATAAATTTTTCAGAACCACAAAAGTATTAGCATGTAAAATAAATAAGATGTTTTGGGGCAAATAATTTAAAATATCCAAATGTTTCATAGAATATACTAGCATTTGAGATACATTATCAAATTTTAAAGATCATTTTTATTTTTATATCAGGTACTTTTTAGGTTGAAAGTATTGACTGGAGGTTAGTACAATATTTTTTGGCGTTTTATCAACTATATCAGAAGTTCTCAACCTTTCTTTAGTTGTGACCCACTAATGAGGACTAAATTCCCTTGTGGTCCCAATGTGTTCTCACAAAACACACACTTAAAAAAGGATAAAAACTTGTGTTACTTTCAGAGCAAACATCAATAAATAAAAATAAATTCTTGAGGGAAACTCTTCCCTCATCTTCTAATAATCCAATTTTGAATTATTTTGTTTTTAAACATGTGCTGATTTTATTAAGGGATATTAAGCTCATTTATTTTTTATCTTTTTTCTAAACTATGCTGAAGAAATGACCAAAGAGTTTTGAAATTAAAAAAATGTACTTTAACCAAGTTAAAATAAATTATTAAGAACATATTTCTTTCAAAATAATGCAGTAACATAATCGTAATGTTATGTCTCTAAGAGAAATTTTGCTACTTAAACACTCATTTTAATCATTTTTCTCTATGAAAACACAAATCATGTAATAAGCCTTTTTGTAATAATAATCGATTGTAGATCAATCCTTCAAGAATTGTTTACAAGTTCTTTTTTGAGCAAGCATATTCTGATATTACAAAACTACTTAAAGCACTAATTTTAATCATTTTTCTCTATGAAAACATGAATCATGTAATAAGCCTTTTTGTAATAATAACTGATTGTAAATCAATCCTTCAAGAATTATTTACAAGTTCTTTTTTGAGCAAGCATTTTCTGACATTACAAAACAGGTGCCTCGAGTTGCTCTTTTAATTTGTGCTAAAAAAAACTTTTGTTTGAGAGAGAAAAAAGAAAAAAAAACATGCAAGAGTTCATTTAACTGATCCAACTATGCTGTCTATTGAGTTTTTTTTTTTTTTGTCATTTATACACTTGTAGCTTGATAAAAGTAATATGTAATACTTCACTTTTCTGTGTGAAAGATTTTACTAACTGTTGATGTTACATGAAAAAAAAAGTAATTTCATCATAAATGTTTCCTAACAGCAGGAAAAATTTTGTACTGTTTGACCTTGTCCTTGTAATTTTAATTCTAACTGATAGCTATGACTTTTATGTCAATCTTAACCAAATTCTTGATATGTATCTTTGGAGCATCTCCATGTCATTAGAAATTGCTTAGCATGCCAAACGCAGAATGTGTGAAGTAAGTAGCCAACCCCTGATATGTACTGAATAGTGCTGTAATAAGTAGTACTTTTCTTTAGCCAAGTAACTGGACACTTGCAATTCGGAAGAGTATCTATCATGTTAAAATTTTTTTAAAAAGACATACAAGTGAAGAATTTTGCACATAATGAACTGCCCATCATATGGATTTTGAGCTTTGCCTATTTCTTATCAGTTTATAAATATAAATATTATCTTAGGGATGAATCATTTCGGCTGCAATTGCCTTTTGGCAAGTCTCATAGCACCAATTTGTGACGTAGAAAAAGTAGTTAAGCTCAAATCCAAAAATGCCTTGACATTTATGCATTTTTTTTTAGGAATGAATTAGTCAAACAAATCCTTATTTATATTTGGATAATTTGAACCTCATACGTATAGTGACATTTCTTGTAATTTGTTAAAAATAGTTTAATATAGTAGAGTCCTGAAAACCGGCCTAATGTGGAACAAAGAATGACCTTGTTTGTGAGAATGCCGCATTTTCGAGAAAGGGGTTAAAAAAGGATAAGTACAGTTGTTTCCCTAGAAAGTACAGAGCTGTACTTGTATGTATTATCTTTTGGAGAATACAACACAGAGTAAACTCCCCAAATACCCTTAAACAAAGGAAAAGCATGTAGTACTTTATGAAGGCATAAAGCCTTTACTATGTGAAAATAAAAATAAAGGAATACACAAATTGTACAGTAATTCAGCTGATTGACAAATCTCAGAAAAATACTTTGTGAAGGCATAAAGCTGTCTATAATGAAAATTAAATAGCCGACCTTGCAAAAACTGGCTTTTTAAAATTTGTATGTTTTTTTTTTCCCCCTGCCAGAGTGTGGCTGAGTTATCTGCATTGCTGATTATCGAGTGCTTCTTGGTGTGATTATTTTGCACACGGCACCAGTCCTTGTTATTCATAATTATTTAGAAGCTGTAGCAACAACATCAATGCAAAAGATTTATGAATTATTAGATGCTTTATACGTAACATTGATCAAAATGAAGGAATTTGTAATAAACAAATTTTAGTTTAGACATTTATTTTTTTATCAATAAAATGTATGTTATAAAATGACTGTAATGTTATTTCTAATTTGTATTACTTACTAAAAATGACAAAATGTAAAAGAAAATATGTTCATAAATGCCCAGATTTTGGGTACTTAAAAGTGCTTTGCGCAAATTCCCAGGCAAATGCTCATTTATAAACGACCTGCCAGTGGACATTTACCTGGTCCACATCACTCTAGTGCTAGTAGCTCTCTGGATTTGTCCTAGGTTAACCCACTGGCGGTTTGGGCCATGTCACGCATGATAAATCTTTCTTGAAATGGTCGAAGCCGTGATATTATGACGCGCTCTTCCCGTGTCAAGATGGTCTGGAGCATATATTTGCCAGATTCCTTCCCCTTTTCCCAATCAGGCCCCCTTGTGCATCGGAAGCATTGCTTTTCCACCCATTCCTCATGATGGCGTGATATCACTGCAAAAACCGCCAGTGATTTAAAGAAAGGATCAAGCAAAAGAATAAAGGTTTTTTTCCGGTTAAGTGCTCTGGCCTAATACATTTTCAATAGCAACTGAGTTGCACATTTGCTTTGATTATTCAATAGAAAATAAAATTTTGAGAAAGAAATCACTGTTTTACACAAGGTATTTCATAATACATATACAGTTGAACTTGCATAATACAAAATGTGAAAAATTTGCGAATTTGTTCCTGTTGGCAATTATTCATAACAATCGTGAATAAGTAAAATTGTGTAAAAAAAAGTATTAGAAATTCATGGTTTATATTTTTAAACTAATTACTACTATTTATAATAAAAAGTAAAATAAATAAATAGTGTAAACAAATGATTTATTTTAACTAATATACTTTTAAATCTTACAAGTACATTGAGAAAAAGTGAACTTACCTTTTAAAATTTTAACAATTTTGGAAAAAATCCTTAACGGTTAATTGTTTTTTAAGTGCTTTAAATTTTATCATGCAAATTTTTCGTGAATAGATCAGAAATTTTGTTCCACTCAGCGGAAATTTGTATTTTAGCCTTCGTAATATGCACGAGATATTTAGTGTAATTAAATAGTAAATCAAACTTAATGAACAAAATGTTCGTTTTAGAGGTGATTTTTTATTAACTGTGTTTGTATTAAGAAAGTTCAACTGTATATATAAAATGAAAAAAAAAAGAAAAAGAGCAACAAAATTCTGAATGTTGGTTAAAAGTTTTTTTTTTTTTTTTAAACAGACTTCTACAATGAGCAGGGTATCAGTTCATACCATATGTTGTGTTCCTTTTTTTTTTTTTTTGTTTATAGATAGATAACTTCTCACTGGATGAACCAATTTTTATCATTTTTTTTTAATGGATCAAGGGTGGTTTTTCATAGGTCCCGGTATCTACCTCTGACCATATTCAATATTTAAAGAAAAAGTTATGGGCAGAAGTTTTCATCCCTATATAAAAACAAAAACTACATTTTTCTCATACATAACGTTAGAATAAATTGCAATGATTTTTTTTTTTTTAATCAATAAAGGTTTTTTCTACCTAAAATATCAAACAACAATTTGACTACATTTGTTCTTTAGAAAGAGTGTTATGGGTGAAACATAAGTATTTTTCTTTTAATTGGAAAGGTTTGGCTTGATGTGTCCTGTTGGGAAAATAATTGATAAATACAATTCATTGTTAAAAAAAAAAAAAAAAAAGAGTTTGTTGCCATTGAGCAGTAATATTAAAAGCAATTATAATAAGTGTTTTACTGAAGACCTCTCTGAACCAAAAATTAAATCCAATCAGTTTGTTTGCTCTAGTGATTATTTTCGGAAGTAATGGATTTTTGATTTTTCAATGCAAAATGTATTTTATACAATAAGGTATTTTTATACTAGTTTCAATTTCAGCCTTGTTTTTCTGACTGAAAAAGAAAATTCCCACAAACTAATGCTAAAAAATTTATAATCCAATCAAACAAAAATTTATAAAATTTATTGCTTGTTATCTGCATTATAGCAGATGTTTTGCAATTTTGTTTTGTTTTTTGAAAAACTGCAAATTGATTTTTAAAGTAGTACAGAAGTGCATATTTGGCTAAAAGAATCAATTGGATATAAATTTTGTTAATGAGTTTTCATTTAGATATTGTTCCACTTCTACATTCAAAAGTTTTTTTGTTATTAATGTCAAACATACATAATTTGAAATAAATAGCTATATAAAGATATTAATAAGTCTACAAATAATTAGAATAATGGCATAATTATTGTGAGGAGCAAAAAATGTTTTTTTCTTTTTTAACGACTTGGGGTAGGTTGGTCCATGGACCCAACGTACCCTATATCCTCAGATTTATAAATTACTTTTTAAAAAAATTCTTTATCATGAAAACTAATCAAACTATAAACAATTATGAGGTAAAAGAAAGGACTCAATTTATAAAAGAAATTTAGTTTAATGTTCCAATCTTACTGAAATAAATTTAAAAAAAAATAAAGTTGCAAACTTCTGAAAATTACTCAGCAGTACTAAAATTGAACTTCCTGGGATAAAAGTTACTCAATGCCACTGTACAATGTGATTTTATTATAGTATATGAAGGGCTAGTAGAGCAAACTCTTGGTCTTAAAATGAATTAAAAACTGTAAATAATATTAAAACAATCGAGACTGGACCAATGCGTCCCTAACCCCCTAGACCCAACTTTTCCTAATACGGTTATAATTTAGAATTTAGTCTTAGGATATGATTTGCTTTAGTTAAATTTCTGAGTGAGCATAAGCTTATTACTGCATAACTTTAGATACAATTTCAGTTCAGGGTACAGTCATTCAGGGTAACTTTGAATAATGTCATACCTTTTAGTATATTCAACTAAAAAAAAGAAACTAGAAGGTCCAGTGCTACATTCAGCTAAATAGGTTATAAAAAGTTTTCTACTTTTAATTTTTAAATTAAGTCATAGATACTAAAAAATATGACGTTTACCCCTTTGGTCACCTTCTATGACTATTAACTGACTTTCGGAATCTCGCCAAGCTTCTGACACTGAAAAATCTATGTACATTATGTTACAAGATATATATTTTTGATTTCAAAGAGTTGTGTACAATATAGAATGTTATTTCTGACAGAACTGATTCTGTCCATAAAGCTACTCTAAAATAGTTTAGCTCGTAATGAGCGAAGGAAGCAAGTTGTAACTAGTGAAGCGATACGAAGGAGTTGCGTAAGGAGTTCTGGGGTTGGTGAGCAATAGTGACCGGGGAGTGGGAGCCCCCTCGTATTTTCAATAAATTTTAATTGATAAAATTTTAAAAATCAAATTTGACATGACGGATAACCAAGTATTTCATGGAACGGCCGGATCAGCTTCCAGATATTTAAAAATCCGTCGGATACTGAATATTTGATGCCTTCTGCAGAGGACCGGTCTCATTGGATGAAACCTTTTTTCCGGCCTATTCGTAATTTTCGGGACTTTCGTGTCTCTGCAAAGCCAAGCTGTAGATCTGAATTCCAACAAAAGTCATGTGTGGATTCTTCCATATGATTTTCTCACAATAAAACATATCAGGAAATCAAAAGGAATAGAAAAAATGACGTCACTGTGCTATATTTTTAAACGTTCGATCCAGAAAAAAAAAGAAACCTTGCTAATGTTTTGGTCCCCAGTCTCATAGAAGTATTAAATTATAGATACATCATGGTTTTTGTAAAAATCAATATGATAGTAATGGAAAACGTGAGGAAAAAAGGGATTCATGTTGTACATTAAGAGTAATAAAAAACTGTTGGGTTATTCTCATTTCAGGTACGTATGTTTGTTTTATATTCTATGGCGTTTTAAAATGTTCAACTTTTAAAGAAAGAATATAGTTAGTTTTTCTTTTATTTTTCATTTATTTATTTATTTATTTGTGGTGGTAGAAAGTATTTGAACTCCTTTTGTTGAAAATAGTTTGACTATTAATGGAACAGAGAAAGCTACATTGAAATGAAACCTGTGTTTGTAATAACATTCATATATGCAAAAAACTTTCAGATCACAATTTTACTACAGTCAATACAAAAACGTCTTTTAGCGAAAAATATTCAATGCAAAATAATAGATGTTATGCAGAAATGAATAAAATGCAGTGAAAGTTTGCCAAAACCACAACAAGATTGTAAAATATGTAACCATCAACTAATACTTCTAGAGAAAGTGTTTGTCTTTAGAATTTAAAATCTATTATTCGCTATGACGTATTTGGTAGCAGTTTGCTTGATTATGTGATAAAAAAATATCTTCAATTTTTCAGTTAATTAAATAAGTTGAGATGAGAAACAGACTTCAAAATTAATCTTTTTAATTAAACCTTTCACTTCTCATGAAATACAATGTATTTAAATTTATCATTTAAAGCAGAATAAATATCTTTAGTTAAAAATCGTTTTCCTAAAACATATTTACCAAGAAACAATGGAGTTTGTATTATTTTAAAATAGTTTTTCGAAGTCTGGCCAGTAAATCTATTATATGAGTGTTATACTCACTGATGTATATCTTTTTGGCACACGCATGTTATTTTTTTTTTTTTTGCTTAAAAAGTAAATACATATATCATATGAATATATAGTAAAAGACTTGTAATCCTTTGTAGGTATACTTAATATTGTAAATCATTTGCAAGTTATGTACACAAATCATGATTAGGAAAAATAATTCTATTTTAGCTTGTTTCTTGTCGGTTTAGTACAATTTTGTTTGTTTGTTCCTCTTTGTGTTCCGTCTCGACCCTTGTAATAAATATTTCTTCAATTATTTTTGAAAAGGTCTATATAGGCATAGCTAAAAACATAATTAAGGTAGTTAAGCTGTTTAAGCAATAAATATTTTCCTATAGAAAGCTACATTTGAGGTAATTAAATTACAAGATTTTATACTTAGTTATTGAATTAATTACCAAACAATTAAGTATAAAAGTATGTATTTATCAAGTATTAACAACTAATAGATAAAATTCACGGGTTACAAAATAACAATCAGAAGAATAAGGAAACAGCCAATGAAATGACAACATAGAGGAAAACCATATTTTGAAGCTTATGGATTGGAATCTCAAATAGTAAAAGATATAAATGCAACTAAAATGCCAAAAGAAAATCAGTGAAGCATACATTTAAAAAAGAGAGAGAGCAGACTGATTGAAAAATGTAATTAGATATATTTATTCTTTTTTTTACTATAAATTACTTTCAATAATTTCACCATGCAGAACATAAATAAACTGTCATGTAATATGTGTGAAACATTCATAAAAATAAAAGGGAACTTCACAAATATTTACTCACCTCACTGTGTCCCATGGCAATAAAATGTTGAAAAGCTTGGTGTATGTTGAGATTCTGAAAACCATTTGAGTTGGGAAACACAGTACTCCAATTATTAGTTGCTTGACTTGCTCCACTACTCTCACTAGCACTACTACTAGCACTGCTATACTCATAAATTCCTTCGCCATGTGGATCAGATGTTGCATAAGGCTTAAGACTATTCCTGATTTCTTCCAGAGCTTTTTCGCGATATCCATCACGAGTGGACTTAACAGAGGTAGATGTGCCAGTACCATTCGAGGTGCCGTTTCCAGCCGGCACAACTCCATTTGTGCATTCACCTTTCCTGTGCAATGATTCAGCTCTTTTAACTGATACTGCAGCAGACGAATGCACTGCAGATGCCACTGAAACACCTAACTCTGTTGTCACACGTGTGCAAGATACTGGTGCTCCTACATCTCTACGTGGGTGACCCGCGTTATCGCGAATCATGGGTGGCATTGTATTTTCCAGAAATACTGAAGGAGCATTGTGGACAGCATTCTGATTAGGCACTAGAAACTTTGTTTTGGTACGGTTGTCTTCTTGATTTATCATATGTACAAGAACAAAGACTAATGATAGTTTTCACTTTAGCCTTGACTTACATCACTAAGTAAATTAATGATGTTTTCAAAAACCGTAAGACTAAAGTTAAAATTTTTAATGGTTTTTTCTTACGCATGTTGTAAAGTATATTTTAATCGATACAATAGAATTAATTCATATTCATTTCCATGGATCATTTTCTCTAAATATATAAGGCACACTAAGAAAAAAAATCCATCACAAAGAATAAATTTTTGAAAAGGCACTATGTAGGCTAGTTGTACTTGAATCGATGAAAATGGACGAAGAAGAAAACCTAGGCACTAAACACATCACAGAACACATGAATATTTGGGTTAACTTATCCACATTGTGAAATATAATCCAATTTTGCACTGCTTGACTTTAAATATCTGGAAAGAGAGAAAAAATCAATGTAAGTAGTTAATAAACCAACAATATAGAATTTAATAATCAGACAGACAATTTTTTTACAGAATTAGTTTTAAGTGAAAGAGAGGTATAAAATATGCAAACAAAGAAATTATCCAAAATTAAACATCAAATAATTTTGATCTGAAAAATAAAACATATATATCCACCTATGCATCACTATATTGCTTGTTAATGCGCTACTTTTTTATACACCAATCAAATGAAGAAATTTAAAACATTTTTAAGCAAAAAAAATGCTTTTTTTATGATTGTGCTTAGACATTACTTTTTGTTCCATCACAATATGGAGCTTAAAATGCTTTTAGCTGCTCAACTGACAAACTTAAAACATGTTTTTAAATAATTCAAAAAGAAAAAAAATTTGCCTTAATAAAAAAATAAAGGAAAAGGAAAAAATAAAATTCATTTTTTTCTAATATTCCTTACAATTACAAATAAGTTCTACATTTAATTAATTAATGACTGCACAATGTGTAATAAAAGCGACTACAATGCAATATTGAGAACATGATCCATTTAATGGTCCCAATGAGCCCCTTAACATGCTCACATATAAACAACATCAATTAAAATAGTTTAAACATCGAAGCCATCATCTAGTGTACAATCAAAACATACTTCAATTGTTTCACAAATACTACAATTTTCAACCTTCATAAATATCATAAAATGTCATTTAGCACAATGAATATAGTTTAATACAAGATCGCTATGATTGGTCACTTACCCCAGGCACAGCATCACACACCAGATATTTCACAGTTAAAAAAGTGCTTATCACTTACAAAATTAGAGCTTATTTTTAAGTATGATAAAGGCATGGTTGAAATTTAACTATGATAAGTTGTTTTTTCGATATTTGTATCCGAGATTATGTATAGTTTACTGCTGTGGCAAACGTATAAAATACGTCCGCTATTGCTTCTGCCAATAACCACATACCACAGAATAAAAACAGCATTCCTTTCACTGTTGCCATACAATGCTTTGACACAAAAATGTTTCCCCAATTCCAATGTTACTTTACTTTATTTTTTTGTATTTTGTTTTTGTAGTTTTCTTTACAAAATTCAGACGGGAAACGACCATTTAACAAGTTAAAAAATATCAAAATGATTTTTCTTTTATGTTGAAGATTATATTTTCTATAAGAACCATTTTGCCAGCGCAATTATCTGCTGATATGATTTATAAATACCAACATGGAATTTTCTTCTTCCTGCAACCACGTAGTACACTAGTTTTTTAGAGAATTTTGTTGTTTATTCAAAGGTAAATACTTTCTTGAGTCATTATTCTTTATCTTTCATCACAATGAACAGCTTTATTATCCTAAAAACAAAAAAAAAAAAACTACTTGGAAGTACATTCCCACACATCCCAGTTTGTGATCGGCTGGAGAATGTAAAAATTTATGGAAAATGAAAAGAATTAAATTTTTGGAGCATTAAAGACAATCATGAATAATATGCAAGTGCGAGATATTTTGTGGGTAGAAAATACTCATTGCATAAACGTAAAAATACCTAAAAAAGGATTTCTTTTCTTTTTTTTTTTTTTTTTTCTTCAGTGCAAATTAAAGCCCACGCCCACGATTTTTTAACTTACCATTCTGAAAACTTCCACCAAAAAGTCAAAACACATTCTCTTTGAAATGATAAAATATCTGATCAAAAAGCTCTTTCGAGTGAACGCGCACCCGCGCACGCGGAAGATGGCTAATCGTGAATCGATTCTCAAAAGTCAGAATTTGGATAATTGATCTCCCTTGCGTTTTTAGACCACTCTCCTTTTAGCAAAAGAGCCTCACAGTGATGGCGCCCCCCCCCCCCCGCTATAAAGCTACGGACGCCACCCCCCCCCCCCCCCAACGATGACACTCATAATACAAGTGCAAATACAAAAGTGACGACCAACAGGCAACTAACTATACAGGGCACACAGGGGAATCCCCCCCCCCCGCCCATCGGGAAGAAAATGTTCTTTCGTCGGAAAATGGAATGAATTACGAAAAGAGTTTTTTACAACTTTTTTCTATCAGAAGAACATATAGGACTTTTTTTCCCGCTCTGTCAATTGTCAATCGACGCAAATGAAAGAGAAAGTAAAGGTGTTTGTTTGTTGGTAGCATAAATTTTGTAGGTATACATTGAGGACTGGTTTAAAAACAGAATAGCATGGCCTGCAGTATGGTCGTTAGCCCCCCCCCCCCCTTTTCCCCCTCCGATAAAAGTTGTGTCGTGTGGGTGTGTTCCCTGCTGATTGTTGGGGATCGGAATTGGCCATCTCGATCTAAACTAATCTGCAAGTTCTAGCTATCTTCATCCCTCCTTATTCCTAGAACAGTTCTTAAAATTCTACCTGATGAATTTCGGCGAGGCCTCTGTTTTTTACCTCTAGACCAGACATCAGAGACACTCTCCTCGGTTGGGTTTAACTATTCTTTTCTATCGAAATGGGCAATGGGAAGAGTTTCTGTTGACACTGACAAACTAAATGTTTCCTGCGGGAGAGGGGGGGGGGGGGACGTGCGCCGCTGATGAGATCTCGCTTCTGATTGGCTGCTGTTATCATAGTAGCTGCGGTTTGATTGGCTCCGTCGACACCATCATTATATTTATATATATATATATATATATATATAAGCATAATGCTATTAGAACTTGCTCCTATTTCATCATTAAGTTTTGAACAGATCATTCCGAATGGATAAATTACGATTACTACATTGCCAATAGTACATTTAACTGAGACAGAATGAATTATGTGTTCGTTTTATCCCTGGCAACCCTGCCCCTTAACGAGTTCTCGGAACTGGGACGTTGCCTGATCCCCTTCTGCTGGTTACTTGGGACCGGATATGAGTGATTTTATTTAGTTTGCATCCTTTTTTCGTTGCGAAAAGCTAAAGACTCACGCATTTCCATTTTGTCCCTTGTAGGGAAAAGTTCTATTGCTTAATTCGTCATACAATTTAGAATTTTTAAAGCTATTAAATAATGGTATTTTGTGCTGTAGCTGACTGCAAAAATGTGATGTTTCATTGCTTTCCGAAAAACGACGAGAGTCGGAAACTGGATAATTATTCACCGCCGTCACGATCCATTTTTGCTTGGAAACACCAGAATTTGTTCGATACATTTTAAAGATGAAGCTTACATCAAAGACCTAAAATCAGAACTTTTAAAAACGAAACCACAGAAACAACTGAAGCCAGAAGCATTACCTACGTTGCATCTTCCATCTAAGCAAAATTCATGTAGTACAGATAGTACAGAAAGAAACTCACGTATGCAGAAACGTGTACGGAAAAAAAATGTCGCAAAACTTTTGCAGGCGAATGCATCGTCTTTTCCCCTTTCGGATGTTCCATAAGAAATACCGATTATACAAGTGAATGAAGACCCTGAGCTCTTAAATCAAAATATGCATTTTGAAAACCAAAATTTGAGAACTTGAAAAGCTGTAAGAAAAAGATGCCTGTATTTTAACGATCGAAGAGGAAAAGAAGCAAATTAATACAAAAAAATACAAACTTAAAAGAATTGTCTTTTTGGTTGAGAAAGAATTGTTGTTTCTTGTGAATCTTTGGACAATTAATAAAATGAAGAGTGAGGCTTTTCCTTGAAATTTTTTAGAAACAGTAATTTATCTGTTGGGGAAGGAGTTTCGAAGGCTCTCCTCCGCAAAAATTTCGAAACTGAAGTATTAAAAATCCAATTTTTAGCCCAATTTTTAGTGATGTTAGCGAAAGAGTGTAAGCTCTCCCCAAGAAATTTTTCATAATTGACTGCCAGAAACAAAATTTTTAGGCTTCGATGGAAAAAAAAGTTTGGGGTCGAGGTTTTCTCCCAATTTTAATTAAAGTCAATTTTAGACTATCTTAGTTGACTCTAGGGAAAGGAAGAATTCGGGGGCTCACACTCGGGAATCTCTAAAAACAAATTTAGGATATCTTTGATGACAATAGGGGAAAAAAATGGAGAGACGGGGTATGAAAAGCTTATCTTAAAACGCAATTCCGGCCAGCCTCTTCCTGGAAATATTTAGAATTTGAAGTTCTAAAAACGCAATTTTAGGTTATCTTTGGTGACGCCAGGAGATGCGGCGGCTTTTCCTCAAATATTACTGAAAATTAGCGTCTTAAAAAGTCAATTTTGGCTATGTTTGATAACTTTAAGAAGGTGCCCCAGGCTCTCCGTCAGTAACTTCTGGAAACGAAACTTATACATTGATAAAACGTCTATCCACTGATAACCAGAGAAAGTGGATACAGCAGAAACATTTAGGAGTATCTGCGGATTACAACGACTTGTGAAAAAAAAAATTTTAATAAAAGAAATTTTTTAAAGACCGTATCTAGTTCCTTTTTTGCCGGCCCCACCTGTAGTGACTGGGCTGGGCGAAAGTATCTCGGAACTGGGCGACATTACTGTCGCCCACTTTCTATCGAATTTTATACCCTGGAAAATGAAGATTAGATTTTAAACTCAAAACATTTTTTATCTGTCACAAAATTTGGAAGAAAGCAGCAAGCAAAGTATTGATGATGACAATTGTATTACTGACGACATATGTTCTACTACTAAATTTTAAAATGAAGAATCTGTAGACGCTGTTTTATGCTACTTCGCTGAATATTTGGCAGTCCGATACAAAAATTTGAGTTTAGCAGAAAATGAACCGTCAAGCTCAACTGGCTGGATTGAGACGCTTTCTAGAGGAGGATTGTTAATTCCAACAAAAAACTGGGAAGAAATTATTACAAAACTTGAAAGTTATTTCATTAATATTCATGGAAAAGAAAACATTTCCAAATCTGGTAACATAATTTTTAAACATCAAACTGTGGTAGAAGCGAAATTTCCTCGAATGGATAAAAAACTTCTTTGAACTTATGCACGAGCTAAGATTTTTTCGCATAAAGTATTTGAACACAAAAAGTGGTTATGCTCGGAAAGCAAAAGATCATCTCAGTCTCGGGCGAGAAAAAAGTTGAAGCAATTTATAAATGCTTAAATTTAATCTCAAATGTCAAGGTTTTGTGTCATATTTCCCTCATTTCTAAATAGATTAATAGTAAATGTCTATACATCTTAAATATAGTATGATGTTTGTAGACTTTTGTAACAATAATAACCTGCAAAAATTGTATCATTTGTTCAGAAAACTTTAAAATGCATGCCCAACAGTCAAATTATCATGCTACGCAATGCGCGGATTCCAATCGAAAGGTGACCAGTGTACGTCAGACTCCCGAGGGGTCCAACCTTTAACGTCCGAGGGCCACATCCATTAGCTCGAGAAGATCGGCGGGCCACAACCATACGCGATTTTCAGTTAAAAATAATTCTGAACTTCACATAAAATTTTCCGAAAACTTATACACCACGAATTGAAAAAAAAAAAAAAAAACAAAAAAAAAAACAACTATTTGGCGTCTCTCCCTCAGTACTGGCTCTTGGGGTTTTGCGTGGCGGGGCGAAACTTAAAAATGCCTTCCCCCACCCCTTCATCCAATTATTGTTAATATTTCATAAACTTTTATGCGCTGGCCATTTTTGAGTTTTTTTCACTAGTGGGCCATTGATAAACCCATAAAAATATCACATTAGTGATATTTTTATGGGTTTCCACGGCATGGCCCTTTCAGCTTTTCATTTGGGGGGTTGAGTCATATGAAGAGTCCATCTTAAACTGTAGATATATAATTCTGACAGTCAAAATTCTCTCCCGGGAAAATTTTGAAAACTATATGCAAACTGGTGCATATAGTTTTCTGATCACTGGTGAGGAGTTTGGAGAAGCATTTGAGAGTGCAAAAATATTAGGAAAAAAAGCAAACAAAAACTTTTTAAAATTTAAATGCTTTTACTCATAAAAATACTCATAGAAATGCAGAACAAAATAAGCAGTTTTTTTTTTTTATCCAGACGGCAGCCCCCACCCTTCCCTTCTTACTAACACCCATATCGAAGAGGCACGTGTCTACTCCTTACACTTACAAGCTCCCCCCAGCCCCGCCTCTTTATAAAACGATGCTTTGAAAATTTGTATGAGAAAAACTACACTGTTAGAAATTTCATCGTGAAATTACGGTTGCAGTCCGGCTGCAGTCTGTCCATCTAATTTACCGTTAGATTTACGGTTTGGAGCATTTTTCTATCTCTACGGGACCTAAACAATTTCCAATCAGCTTGGTTAAAAAGCCGTAAATACAAAAGTTTATGGTTTTATAACCATTTAAAAATAGTTTAAAGCAAAATTTTTACCGTTTTTGAACCATTTCGAGGAGTAGAAACCGTAAACGAAGCGTGCTGGAATCCAACCCGGGTGTATGGTACACCAACCTAGCGCTCTAGTCATTCGGCAAGCTACACCACGTAACGCGGCCGTTTATTTATTAATAAATCTTCTTTTACAATAGGCAAACTGCCTTTAAATTGAGATTTCAGTTTTTGATTGGATCCAAAGTCATTTTTGCTCCAAATTTACTGTGTATTGACGAACATCATTTTACTTGCTGCAAATTTAAAATACAAACAAGCTTCAGCAGCTCAAATGATGGGTTCGCTCATTCGCAAACAGTTCGGGAATCCGAGGTCTCCAATTTTTATTTACGTGTGTATGTGTTTCTATTTAGTAACCGCTGCTTAAGCCACTTTTTTTTTCTTCTTTTTCACATACACATACAAATTTGAACTTATAAATCTTTATTCATATTTTAACAACAACGTACGACCGGTAAGGTTTCGCAACCAAGATGGATGCCCTATTCTTACTGAGCGCTTGAAAATAACGGTTAGTTAAACGTTCTTTAGTATAAACAGAGAATAAACGATTTTTTTTCACAATCAGCAGTTTGAGTACCATCTTTTTAATGGTTATTCAACTGTTTTAATTAAAATTGGTAAATAACAATCAAATAAATGGTTATTTTGCTATTTTCGTACGGAAATTTTTAACAGTGTATTGTATTGATTGAGCATATCATGATTTATATTTCACTATTTACAAGGGGAAATGACCTTGACTTTTTTTTGTTTAAATTTTATAATTTTGACATTGCAAAATTTGCCGCCCCCTAAAACTGCCTTCCCACGAGTTCTGTGCCTACCATAGGAGCCGCCCGACTGATCCACAACACAACGTATTCAGTAAGCCTCAATTTGAGGGCCTCATATGAAGAGGCCCTCCTAAAATGGATATATGAAATTTTGACAGTCGAAGGCGGCCCGGGGAATTCTCCCCGGGTAAAATGTTGAAAACTATTGATTGGGAGGTTTTGGGACTGGTTTTTGTTGCGATCTGTACGGATTTCATTCTTGAAACCTGGTAACACTATGGTTGGATAAATAAACTTACATTTCTTTTCTTTCCTCCTTCCACATTTTTGAACAAGCCAGTCGTTTTGAAGTTTAGAGGTCGGTGGAGAGGAGGGGGCGGAGGTAAAGGGCATATTCTCCTTATACATTGCATTAACTTTTTCAGAACAGGAGATTAATTTCCTACAATGTCTTAAAGGTTTCTATTGGGGAGGAGGGAATATAGGGTGGTATCCCAGCCCCGAAGAACCAACAAAATACATGCGCAGCTATGAATTAATGTGATATTAGCAGACCCTGCTATATGACGAGTCATGTTTTTAAACAAGAATGTTTTGCGTAAGTTTTTCTCTCCATACTGTTTACCCCCTAGCGCTAGCGCATGTGTGAAGTGTCTCTTTTTTTAACTGTGTTGCAGCAATCTGTCGTTTTCTTTTCCTTTTTATTTTCTTTATTTATTCTTTTTTAAACATTTTCATTTTTAGCTTATTACAAAGGCTTGGCAGGCCATTAAATATCTTCCGCGGGCCACGGGTTGAAGACCCCTACCCTAAAGCGTGGAGACCGCCCGCTGTTTGTTTTCAATACCTTGCTTCCGTTGTTGTTGTTGTTGTCGTATCCTCGCGCGAAGCGAGGAAGAATGGGTGCCCTGCTCTTGAGTCTAACTGGGCCCTTATAGGCAGGAGTCCGACTTCCGCCCCTTTATATGTGGTCTCTTAATTTTTTGAACCAACTCCCAGATGAGAGACCGTCACTTGGGGTTGGCACCCCCAGAGGTATCGTTTCACTTCGAGGACATTGGAGCCACGACCTATTTAACGTGCACCAGCTCCCTTTAGCATACACGGCCTCACAGGAACCAGCCGCGAGAGGTTGTCACCCTCCCAAACACTGACCTGAGTCGATGTTGCTTCACTTTCGGTGTTCTACGGAAACCGAGCTTCTGCCGACTGGTCCCACTGCGGGACCCTAGCTTCCGTTCAAACTCTTATTTTCATTAGTTTAAGGCGACTAATTTTGTAAGCAATTAGTTTCATATTCATTATTTACTGATTTTAGCGTACGAGCTTTAATTAGTAAAATATCTAATCAAGCCTCTCAAATTTATGCGAAAACTATCAATTTTCCAGCCATAACTTTCTTTCTAGTACACCAGTATGTGAAGAGGTACAGGACCTAAGTTAGATCATTCTCAAATTTTTCGGAAATGTCGGAGAATTTCGGATCAGAATCCCACGAACAAAATCCCCCTCCGAAATTCAGAGATCTAATGGAAGCCATTTAAAAAACAGCTATAAGTAAGCTTCCAAATATCACACTCACGAAAAAAAAAATGAATTCCTGAATATGATACAGTTATTAACAATTTTTGTCGCAAAACTTCTTGTATGTTAACTTTCAATAAAATGCTGTAAAAGTTGTTTCTTTGCCAGTAGAGTGTCCCTGCAGGGAAAACTACTTGTCCTTGCTACACTGCTACAGCTATAGGATTTAAATTATGGCACAAAATGAATAAACAGTCATTGTTACAGAAAATTAGGTATTTTATAAAACACTCTTTTTTTTTTTTTTGAGATGTCCAAAAAAAGGGGGGGGGGGGGGGGAAAAAGGATTTATTTAATTTTTTTAAAAATTTAAATCGTATTTTTTTTTTTTTTTTTTTCAAATTTGAATCGGATTTTTTTTCAACTAATAAGCAAAATTTAAGACTGATATTCCGAGGAAAATTCAATAGATTTTTTAGATGCAAAAAAATAGTTTTACATTAGAAAGAATATTATTGCATTTTAAATTTATTTTGTATACATGTGGTTAAGGTAATTATTGCAGAAGGTACAGAAGCAAGGATGTAACAAATAACATAAATAAATGTTTCTAACCTATCAATTGATCCAAAAATCATTTCTACAAAATAGAATAGAATAATAATTCAAAAATAACGCATACAGTTGATTTTCTTTCCCATGAAGTGATTTAAACAAGAAAAGAAGTTAATCTCTTTTCAAATTCCAGATGGATTTTTGAACTTAATATGAATAAATCCAACTACTGAACATAAAGATTTTGCTGTGAGCATTTTAATTATTTCATGTCTCGATTGGATCCTAGCAGACCCAGCATCCTTGGCGATAATTGCGCCATCTTGGTAACCCTACTTTGACACAAATGGAAGTATGGATTGAATAATGGGCTGGAAGTATGGCTTTAACACCTTTTCTACAAAAATATTGAAAAACGTTCATTACTCAAAATTTGCAAATTGTGAGTAACATACGTTGAATTTTACTTTTTGATTTGTAGCACAAAAGCTCACAACTTGTTTCAAGACACTAGATTTTTTATCTAGCTAGCTTTGGACAGACCAGAACCATCGTTTTTTCCGAGGCGTGGCAAATACTACTTGAAACTGACTCCTATATAGCGTTGCAAGGCTTTCAAAACGCCCGGTTTATTCCCGGAAAAAACTCTCTACTACTCCCGGAATTTAAAGCAAAATCGGAAAATTTGAAAATTCCCAAAAACTGGGAATATTTGATTTTTTTCTGAAATAATAATTTTAATAAATCTTCTGAAGATTTTGAGCTTACACTGGTAACTAAACGTAGTGTTTCACATAAAAAAATACCCCTCCAAATGTGTTCGTAAAGTTGCAATAAAATGCTATGAATGAAGCAGATAAGTTATGTATATATGCATTATTTCTTATAGTAATTTCAAAGCTATGAATAAAGAAGAAAAACGATTTTGAAGGTTGATCTTATTTTCTGCATAAGTAACCAAATCACTTACATATTTAGAACCAACAGTATACTGCAACAAAACATTTCTTGAATTTACAAGTTAATTTTATCAATTTTTTAGATGTGATATAAGTGTTTAACGCTAGATCATATTTCCAGGATGGAAATAATATAACGTTACAATGTTATATGCTCTGTACCAATAGTTGAATACTGAAAAGATTTTTATATTGAGTAAATAATTTATGTTTATTTGAAAAAAGCTCAAGTTTGCTTTTTCCCCTCAAAATTCCCAATGTTCCCAAATTTCCCTGTTTCTTCCCGAAAATTCCCGGTTTTTTCCCCTCACTTCAAAATTTTTGCATCTCTACTCCTATATACCAATCCCCCTTTCGAGTTCCTCGATCAAATTTTAATTTAAAACAAAAATAAGGTGAATTTATAATAGGTAAGAAAAATTTGTTAGCGTAATTTATTAACAAATTTATAAACGTAACTAAAATTTCGAAACATTTCTCGGGGAGAGTGTATGAACATCCCCAAGGCTCTACCTAATTCCTAATGTCATCAAAGACAGCCTAAATTGTGTTTTTAAGACCTTAGTATCGAAAAGTTCCGGGAGGAAAGCTTCCGAACTTCCTCCTCCTTAACAATAATCAAAACAACCTAAACTTGTGTTTTTAGGTCTTCACTTTTCCAGGCTGAGCGTCTGAACCCTCCTCCCACCCTTTCTTAACTATACCAAAGCGACAGCATAAAATTGCGTTTTTAGGATTTCAATCAAAAAAATTTCCAGGACAGCTTCTAATCTCCTCTGTGTGCGCAAATATCATATTTATGGCTAGGGTTTTGAATTTGTTATGCTCTTTCTATATACACAGTACGAGTCACGGGAAACGGACGTTTTTGGAACGTACGATACTTGGCTTGTGAAGGGAGTAGGGAGGTGCGGGACCGTATGCCCTTCAGTTCCCATTTAGTATTCATCATGCCGTTGTGGATTCGAGAACACTGCGTATTTGCTCATGACACGTACGTGAAAAGCGGAGAGTCAGTGCGCGATCCGCATTCTGTACTGCCCTAGCAGTTTTGACAGGTACAAGTGGGTTTTTTTTTTTTCATTAAAGAACCCTTCGTCGTCGTCGTTTTCTGTGGATTAACATACCTAAGAATGGTATTGCGGCTGTCAACGTAACCTTGTGACCGACGCTGCATTTTTGCCTTCGCTGGGTAGATGCCAGAGACTTTGGGTAGTTATCACTGACTCGTCATTTTTCACGTACATATGTCATAATCAAATACGCTGTATTCTCGAATCCACAACGGCATGATGGGTACTAAATGGCAACTGAGGGGGAGTTGAATGCTACCTTCCTCCTCCATCGAAACACAGAGTATGGTTTTTCCCGGACTTTATAACGCAAAGAATTGCATCATAAGTTATAACGCAATATTGTCCATGTTCAGCCCCTGCAACGCCCCTTCCCCTACAGCCTACAGGGTTTGCGCTAGGCCGCGGGGATTGCGTGATTCCCGCAATATTTTTTAAAATCCCACTCAAAAAAAGTTCGTTTGCGAGCTGTTCCAACAACCAGCGGACACGCGTTCAAAAGACCGCGAAACTACTATTCTAATCTGATATTCAATATAAACTGAAAGCAGTTATGTTAGTTTTCAACTGTCACCTTATCCTTATTAATTAAAAAAAAAGATTTTGGACTTTATTTATCACATAATAACAAGAGTGCAAGATTCACAACTTCTTTGTTCTTTCGGATTAATGAACACTCAAAGGCCTTTGGGAATGCAAATTTTCTTCATTCATTCTATTCCCAGTAGGCAAAATAACAATAATAATGCGCTCATTAGCATATCTCCTATGTCTACATTCTTGAACTGCGTCATTTAGTTCACTTTTTAATGTATTAATGTTTCTGCCCGTGTTTATAACCATTCATCAAAATATAAATTAAAATACCTCGACTATCAGGAAAGTGGGAAAAGCCGAATTCCATTTACGTGAATTTTCCAGATGAGTGATTCCAAAGTGAAATTTCGAGCTCATTTAAAAGCATTGAATGTAATAAGGTCTCAAGAAATCACACAGTAGAATTGTAATCTAATATTTTCTAAAAATCGCGATCATAAAATCAAATCCTTTGCAAAAATCGCAATTGTAAAATCGAACCATTCTCAAATAGAAGCATGAAATTTCCTTTATTTCAATATATTATTTTTGAATTTTTGTACAACATATTTGAGACAATGCATTTTTGGATGATCAGAAGAAATAGAAGATTCCTGAATTTTGGCCATGTAAGAGGAGCCTTTTCAGGCTTAGATTTTTTAAAAGCCTCATTTCTGCATCGATCGCGGATTTTGTGAAGGATCCATTTATTGTGTGAACCTTGTTAATGTTTATTCTTTCCTTGCTGAATACAGATTAGATAATCAATTTTTATTATTTTATTACATAGTTAGTATCTGATTATGTGCGGACATTTTAGCAATACTTTTGAAAACTAAAAAAAAAAAAAAAAGTGCCCACTCAATTAAAAAAATTCCCACCAACATTTTGGTCAAGGTGGGAAATCTCACGCATTTTCCACCAGTGTGAACCGTGCAAGGATTTAAGGATCACCCCCCCCCCCCCCACACACAGAGTTCTTGATTTTAAGTGCTATTACTATTCCTGCTATGGGAAGGTATATACATGTAAGAATCAGCTCCCCTCCCTTTCCCAGGAGAAGTTTCTGGTTGCGTCAAAATCAGCCCCCTCCAAAAAAAAAAAAAAATCCTGGCTACGCTAGATTCCAATATGTAAATGAGCTCCTTTCTTTTTTGCTATACAAAGCAACACCAATTGATGGACTGGAAAGAAAATTGGCACAAAATTTTATTATCCAAAGAGAAAAGTAACGCATGAAGTACCATTCGAAAATCCGATTTGAAGTCTTTTTTTTTTTTTTTTTTTTTTAATCCCAATTTCAAGATTTATTTTGACAATGAAAACTAGAAAAAAATCATTCCAATGCCTAAAATTTTATATTATTCTGCAGTTCATAAAAATATATGTTGGATTAATTTGCTGGAAAACTAGAATAATTACAATGACAGTATCAGTGTTTGGCAGTAGTTAACTAGAAGTAGTTAACTGCTAGTGGCAACTACTAGTTTACTAATAGTTTACTAGTTGTAACTACTTTTGTTTTGAACTAGTTAACTACTAGTTAAATTAATTTTTTCCCAACTACTAGTTACAACTACTTTCTAAAAAATTTTTAAAAATCTATTTCTTGAAGAAAAAAAACTATTTTTTAAACATTAAATTATTTAAATTTTTAGCTTATGAATCTAACTCACACAAATGTATTTTTAATATTATGTTATATAATGAAAAAGTACTCATTAAAAATAATAATATTTATTGCAGTATTTAACGCAAATTAGGAAAAGCTTTCTAATATAGTCAATAAATTGCGCCCGCACCAACACATCTTACACAATGAAGTTTCATTTAAAGACTAAATCTTAATTATGGGGAGGCTTTACTTGTACTCCCGTGCATGCGTTTGGGATACCATAAAGCATAAAAAGAAAAAAACTGGTTTTTAGGATTTTTTAAGAATAAATTACTGGTTTTTATGATAATATAGATATTTTTGATTATAAATTTTAATAAATTCTGGGTTCAAGTAATTCATTAGAATTTTAACTCACTACCAGGTGTATGCAAATGAAATGAGACGATTATTTAAAAAAAAAACAAAATAAATTTGCGAAAACTGTTAATATTTCTTTATTCGAAATAATATCCATCGCTAGCTACACATTTCCCCCATCTTTTATGCAATTTGCGAATACCACGCCAAAAAAATGATGTCTTTTGAGGCCAACCAGTCATCAAGCCAAGATTTGACGTTTTCGTAAGAAGTGAAGCGCTGGTCAGCCAATGCGTGTTCCAATGATACAAATAAGTGGTAATCGGAAGGAGCCAAGTCTGGCGAATAAGCCGCATGCGCTAAATGCTCCCAGCCGAGCGCCTTAACGATGTCCTTGGTCGGTTTAGCAAGGTGGCTAGGTGTGTTGTCATCAAGGAAAATCACTTTGCGCTGCCGTTTCTTGTATTGCACGCGTTTTTCGAGTATAGCATCGTTCAAATCAAGTAATTGTTGCTTGTAGCGATCAGTATTAACGGTTTCACCGGGTTTGAGAAGCTCATAATAGATTGGACCCTCCTGATCCCAGAAAATACACAGCATTGTCTTGCGGCCGAGGTGATTCGGCCTTGCGGTTGATTTGGACGGCTTTCCGGGTCAACATATGATCGATTACGCTTGGGATTTTCAAAATAAATCCATTTTTTATCGACAATCACAATACCATGGAGATATGACTTGCGTTTGTAGCGGGCAAGCAACATTTCGCACACGGTTTTTCGGTTTTCCTGCTGATGGTCCGTTAGCTCGTGTGGCACCCATCTACCGACCTTTATTATCTTGCCCATTGCTTTGAGACGACGGGAAACAGTGCTCTGGTCAACATTCAATCGTTCTTCAAGTTGTTCTTGCGTTTGGCCATCATCTTCATCGAGTAATGCTTGCAATTCAGCGTCTTCAAATTTTTTTGCCGGTCTGCCACGTTCCTGGTTTCTTACATCGAAATCACCATTTTGTAACTTTTCAAACCACTTGTAGCACTGCGCACGGCTCAGGGCATTGTCACCGTATGCTTCTACAAGCATTTGATGCGATTCGGCAGCATTTTTCTTTAGATGGTAACAAAAAATTAATGCTGTCCGCGAATCGAGGTCGGAAGGCATAAAATTCGACATTTTCAACACAGTAAAAAATACACAATGCACGCTGAAACTCGTCCAAATGTAAACTAAACGTGAGTATCAAAGGTCAAACTATAAAAAAATCACGTGTCATGGTTTCGCGATGTTTGCATATATGCGTGGCGACATCTGTTAGCAATCGTCTCATTTGATATGCATACACCTGGTATATGGTAGCCTTAATGCATCTGGTCCTTTAGGTGGAATAGCTTCGTTAAGGTGTCAAAGAATGATATTTTATCAGAGAGCATTAAGTTTTTGGACATGCTGATTACAGCAAAAGCATCAACAGCACTTTTGGAAAGAATTTTTTCTACATTTGGAATAGTGCACTCAAAATTAAGAAACAGATTGAGGGTTGATAAGGCATCAAAATTGGTATTCTTGATGAAACATCTAAATAGTGAAAATGATTAAGCTGTAGTAAACATTTTATGTGACATTTGCCATCTCTGTTTATATACATATTCAAGAAATTTGTATATACTCAAAAAATTATAATAGTCCAGTCAACTTATTTGTATATATTCAAGAAATTATAATACATTTAGTCCAGAAATATAAGCTTTCTCTTCTGTTTCTTGTTGTTCTCGGTTTATTAAGAATACATTTTTTATATAATTAATTAATAACTAATTTTGAACTGCTAATAAATCATTATTTTAACAGAAGTATCTTAAAATTCTTTGGAGATATAAATAATTAACTGAATTTCTTACCGTATTTGTGTGCGCATACATATTTCACTTAAAAAGATCCAAAAAATTTGATTTAAATAAAAAAATACTATTAAAAAAAAAAATAATAATAAAAAAAAGAACGTACCCTGCCTTCAACACAATTTGAAAGAATATAATCTAAATTCTAAAGCAAGCGCGTTACAAAGATATTTTGTTAATGAATGGTTGTTGGGCAGAGGGAGAATTTTAAGTTGATATTAAGGGTAAACCCCTTCATTTTACAACAACTACTGAAAAATTGTTATTTCTAAAAAACAAAAATTATTAAACAAATACATATTAAAATAAAAGCTTAAATTTAGAGAAAAAGGTTTTGTCTTTATTTATATTCTCTTTATATATTAATTGTTCAGTGTTATTTGGAAATATTCAATCTTTGAATGTTTTACAGGAATTTCTTTAAAATTGTTTTAATGATTATGAATAATATAGAGTTGAATTAATTGGATTAAATAGTTAAGAACAAGCTTAAAAATGGAAATTCAAATGAATTATACTTAAAAGTAGTTAACTAGTCTCAGAAAAAAGTAGTTAACTACTAGTTGCAACTAGTTTTGTTTAGAGTAGTTAGTAGTTAGCTACTTTTTGAGGAGTAGTTGCCAAACAGTAGACAGTATACATATGTACATAATCTTAATTTCTTCAACAGATGATTAAGCTAAGACTTTATTTAAGGGGAGGGGGGGGCTCCCCTCCACTTGAAAATTTGAATTTAGACCCTACCTTCCTGTTATAGATCTCTTCAAATTGTGGACTCTGAGATTGAGCTCCCGCCACGGATTTCGAAAACTTGGTGCATGTGCCAGCAGCTGTATTACTTTTATAGATATTGAAATCAAGTACATTAGTATTTAAGTTAAAAAAAGTACTAAACTGAAATGAATATTGACTTTTTAATTTTGCTTAAAGAAAAAAAAAAATTGTAAAATTTAAACAGTAAATAATAAGTAAAGAATAATAAATCACGAAAAAATAAATAAAAAAATGCAACACATTTTGTAAAATTTTAATATTTTTAAAGAATTTAAACACTAATAAAATAAATATTCACAGACATTTTTTACAAGAACATAAATGGTATGAGAACACTGCACAGTAACAGAGATATCTTTGACATTAGTAAAGTACGCCCTCTATTGATACATTCGGCAATTGGAATGAATTCTGTTTTTGAAAGCAACCAACGAAAGCCTCTTTTCCTTGTTTGCCTTTGAAGTTCCAAACCAACTGAATTCCTGGTTTTCATGTTATACCAGTTTAGCCACTCTATCTATAAGAATGCATACAAAATATTGATGCTTTGATTACTGTTAAAATGTCAGAGAAAGTTACATAAAAAATAGTTGAACATAAAGTAGAAGTAACAACAAAAATAAATATGAATATAAAACTGGCTTTAGATATAAAAATTAGGAACTTATTAGCACTTCTAAGGGAGAGGTAAATAATATTCCTCATTTTAAAGCATCTCTATGTTCCCTAAATGCGACAAGAAAGCTTAAATTAGTGATCTGTATTGTGTCATGTTCCAAAGTATTAATTCCACGTTTCAATCTTGAACATGTGCTTAACCTACACTAAGTTGAAAAAAAAAAAAAAAAGAGCAAATGATTTGTTTTTATTTATAATCCTTTGAAAACATTTGTTGCGTTTCGGCATCTGATTCACGGTTAAACCTAGGGGAGTTATCAGCCCTTGAAATTAGTGAAAATTTGATACTTGACCTTGAACTTTGACCTTTTGTCATTAAGTTAACTATTAACTTACAGCAGTTTAACTTAGCCTGTGCCACTATTACCTAATGCACTTTAATACCAAAATGTAAAATCAACATCCCTAAATTTAATTGATATAGATTTGAAGCAAAATGTAAAGGTCTAATAACCCCATTTTATGAATAACATTTGATGATCTCCATAAAATCCAAGGTCATTAGTGGAGAAAAATAAAAATTGTTATGAACATCTTTCATTATGTAGAAGGGATGCATCAAGAGAAATAAAAATGGTCGAGCACACTCACTCCTTGAAGTTATATAAATAGATTCATTATGTGAAAAGTGTATCACATTAAATGAACATAAATTTATATATCTTTTTTTTTGCTGGCAGGCAGACAAGGGAAGTTTCTTGATAATTGCCAGATGTATATCTGATTATAACAGTTTTTAACTTTCTATAACGTTTTAAAATCACTTTAGGGCAATTTATTTATTTATTTATGTGGAATAAATATGAGTTTTCCCACTTTACAGACAGTTTTTCTATTGCTCGCTCAAGTGGTGAAAAAAAAAATTTATGCCTTACATAATAAAACTAAGAAAAAGATGTGTAATTTTTGATTGAATTTTTATCACAAGAATTTAATAGTTGTGCGGGAAAAAAAAAAACAAAAAAAAAAAAACAAAAAAAAAAAAAAACAAGCGGTAAATACTAGAAGATACTATGGACATCAAAATTAAAGGAGGAAAAACAGAAATAAAGAAATAGTGATTAAGAAAATGTTAGTTACCTGTTTTTTGCTTAGAAGCCGCAAATCAATCAATTTTGGCTCAAATGGAACAAATGAAATTGGCTCAAGTGTATAGTACTTATTTTGAAATTTGTGCTATAGGAAAAACAAAAGAAAAGGTATATTAACTAAGAAAATTACGAGTAATGATTTGAATAATGAAAAAGTTAACACAGCAATTATTATGGAAACTAAACATTACTTCTTTGATCAGAACCAACGATGATAAATCTTTATTTTTTATTGTGGAATTTTTTTAATATGCGCTTAAGATAAGGTAAAATTTTTATTATGGAAGTCTTTAAAGCATAAATATTTTAAATTTAAAAGGAGGAGGTGTTATGGTATCAATTCTATCATTTTTATTCAATATTTAAATTTTTGCTCTAATTTTCATTTGAACAACAAGCATTTCTTGTTTCTAATTAATTACTTCACACATCACGCATCCGGTAAAATCAAGCATGCACAAAACAAGGGTAACATATTGGGATGTTGAATTAGTTCTTGCTGTTTTCTTTTTTGATAAATTAATGCTTTATTTTTTAAAAAATATTAAAAAACATGTTACTGAAAGAATTGTTCATCGGTAGCCCCAACTTTTCCCCATATTTCTGGCAGAATTCATGGAATTCTGCCTGTCCTTCTTTGAATTCCACGTCGAAAAAACGACACATCTTTTGAAGCTATCCAAGAGTCAGCCTAATTTTTGGCATCTTCATAAAAACTGAAGTGCTGCTCAGCCAGACAATGTATCATCGACTGGAACAAGTGGTAATCAGAAGGAGCAATGTCCGGTGAATACAGTGGGTGGGGTAGGACTTCCCACTTCAGCTTTTCCAAATAGGTTTTTACCGGTTTTGCCAAATGTGGTTGAGCGTTCGCATGCTATAAAATGACCTTGTCGTGTCTCTGCTCGTATAACAGCAGTTTTGATGATGAACTCTTAACGATTCTGAACAAGAAGTTCAGCTAGCATTTGACATGAGTCTTCATGAAGTAATGCTTTCAATAGTTCGTCTTTAAACTTTTTCAGTGCGCCAGAGCGTTCTTTATCTTCAAGATCAAAATCATCATTTTTAAAGCGTCTAAACCAATCTTTACCAATTTCTAAACCATTTTTAAAGCATCTAAACCAATCTCTACAAGTTGTTTCAGACAGAGCCTGATTGTCGTAAGTCTCAACAAGAATTCTGCGAGATTCAACTGCAGATTTTTTAAGAATATAATAATGCTCTAAAATTCCCCACAAACTCTTTTTTTTGGCACGAAATTTTACCTATTTAATGCAATGAAAAATAAAGTTGTTAAACTTCCACAAAATAACATATGTTGAATTTCAAGCTTGCTTATAGTACTTTCAAGCTTGCTTATGTAAATAGATGTGCCACAATCACAAACTGATGCAATCGGTTCTGGTAATACCATTTGTTGGAAAACAGTTAGAACTTATTCAATTACCCAATATTTGTTTACGCATCAAAATGAATGCCAAAATTTCAAGTGTCTTGCAGCCACCTGATGTAGTAGTTTTGATTTTATATCTATAAACAATTCTAATTTTTGAAATTTAACAACAAATCCGCATTCTTTTCAGGACAAAATTATTTATATGGACCTTGATCAACGCTAAGCAACATAAAACTTGGAATAATAGCGGAACTTTTTAACTGCCAGTTTGTGCCATTATTACTTTTAGCAAAAATTGAAGTTTATTGAGAGCGAGTTCACATTTATTAAGAGTCATTTTTATGGCACTTCTAGAAAACCTAGGATGAGCACAAAACCATTTCTTCTTACAATATAGTATACTCTTAATGATGCAGAAATTTCAACCATACCAAATTTGAGGAATAGGTACCATCACTTAAAAGCATTCATTTCATCATTATCCTGGCATATAAAAAGCAAAATGGTGACAATAAGGCAGGACACTGATGCTTCCTGTTTACTTAAAATATAATTTTTGGAAACCTTATAATTATTGCAATAATTACTTGTTTTTGTAGTCAGTTGTTCTGTGATCATAGCATTCTTTAAACTACCAAACTGATTTGACTTGAAATTATTGACAACATTTTACATGCATTAAAAAAAAATGTTAAAAATAATTCTGCTGAAAAATATACAGAATCTGCAAAATACATATGTAAATAAATTCCTTCATATCTGTCATTTCCTAGCATTAGCATCAGTTTCCTGGTACAGGCATTTGGGAAAATTTTTTCTTCTCACAACAGTAGCACATTTACACTGCTGTTATTTTTTTCCGTGTTGTATAGACTTCCATATAATTACAGGAAAAAAAAAAAGGGACATCAACAACATTGTTAAAAAAAAGTTCTGCCACTGAAATGCTGCCTGTTTTGTGAGAATGACCCATAAGGTTTACCAACTTAATACAAAATGAAAATCCAAATACGATTTTGAAAAATTGCACTATACATTTTAATGATGCTATTTCTAATATTCTTAGCACAATCAGTTTTATTATAAAAAGGAAACTAAACAAAAACTTAAATAGTTAAAAATAAAATGAGATCATGATGATATGCAAACTTCCCATCTTCATTCTTAAAGAAAATAAAACCCTCATATTACTGAGATAAAATTATCAGAAATGCTACATTTAAAATAAAGGAAACATTATTTTCTTTAAAAATGGAAGTTCAATTTTCGGAAGAGATTTTAACCTTTGCACTATGGCAAGCTCTTGAGGGACAAAACAAACTGTTAGCATATATTTATGCTCTTATACAGAAGTTACTGCAAGGATTTCAGCTCTGCAGTTTTAGGAAACAAAATCTATGCCAATAAAGCTCTCATACTAAGGGAAAAAACTATCCTTGGGTACTCTACTTATGCAGTTAGAATGTTGGCAAAAAGAGAACTTTAGCTGATATAGCAGTTGTACCAGTGCTGTAACAAAAAGGTTAACAACAAAAACCTGAATTTTATGAAAAATTTTAAAATGAAAAGTAAGTTTTAGTTTGCAAGAGGGGGGCAAGGGAGGAATTTGCCTTCTTTACACACTTATTTTTAAAATTTCACTCTTCATTGACAGAAGGTAATTTTTAAGTGAAAAATACAATTATGCAGAATCTGGTTGCAATTTATGAGGTTACACATACAACTGAAAATAACGCAAACATAATAACTGATAACTGTTCCACACATAAAAATCTTCCTCAGCTAGAATACTTTTATTAAAAGTGGTTTCGACAACTATGAAACTACTAATATTAAAATCTTTTGAAAACTATTAAGTAACTTACGGGAGTTTGGGCATTCACAACCATCATCATTGTTTCTAGTCGTATACCATATTTTCCTGGTACATAAAATCCAGGTTCTAGAAGAAGAGAGTGGTTTTAAAAACAGTAGTGTAAATATATTGCAAGCAAAATTGTAGCATCAACAGGGCTGGATTAAAGCATGGGCATATGGAAAACCAGCTGTCTCTTTGGTGCCCCTTAAATTTTTAATTAAAGTTTTTAAAAATTGCAGTAATTTTATGTTACACTATTACAAGATATAACAATTAAATCTAGATAAAAAAATTTCTCCTTAAAATTTTAATCATTTTCGGGAACCACAAAGCCATCCTAAGCTTAGCACTGTATCATGACACTTAAAAAGAAAGCTATATAATAGATACTTTTCTTCTCCATCCACCTTCCCTGTTTTATTTGTTCACTATTACTTCTCATTTTTTCTATTGCTTTTATTGAAGATACACTATCCAACCAGAAGATGGCTTCCTCGTTTGTTTTTTTGGTTTTGTTCTGTTTTAACAATCTAGTGCTTTTTATATTGCTGTGAACTCTGCCTGGAAAACTATTATTTATTTTTAGATTGTAATTGTATTCATGTATTGTCGTGATGCATCACCATTATTTGGTGGAAAGGCCAAGTGTGGCTAAATTTTTAGTAAACCCCCTTTTATTTTTGCACCACAATCTATTTTCCCCCATTATAACTTGAACCAAAAGATTTGTCGCGAATCGTATAGTGGCATGTGCTTCCGCAAAAACTCCAGGACGTTTCATCCGTCTGGATGCACTGTGAAACCTTGAACAAAATAAAAGAAAAAGAACTTACCCCATCACAGCTTAATCATTGGAAATAATAGATATCCACACATCATTTGGAGACACAAAGGGAAATTTATTGACTTGGCATATTTAGTTAAAAGGCTTGGGAGTACTCCGTACCACGAAAAAAAGATCACTACATGTGAACAAAATTTGATTACTTGTAAAAAATATGACAATACTAAGATATCGACGACTCAGGATCTTGAATTTAACATTGGACTAAAAAAATGTCTGGAGACAGGTTGGATAGGATTCTTTTAAAAAAATAGGTAACTTTTATGCCTTGCTCAGAGGCCTCAGTTGAACGACTTGCATGGCTATCGATACAAAAAAAAACACAAGGTTGTTGGACTCAAAGCTGTTCAGCTTAGCGGCAGGAGAGCGGAGATGAAATTGGTGAATGCTTTTGACGACACGTGCTCATGGCTGGCTGGAAGACTATTTCCTATATTTGTTTCTCCTCAAAAAAAATATTTTTGCTTAAAAAAATACTGACGACACCATCCGCATCCTTTCTGATCCTAATGGATTGTTGAGATCTCTTTCCTGCATCTATTCTTCGTCAAAGGATGTCGGCGGATTCCGATCCGGCCACGCTGAAGCCATCTCCATCATCACTTCGCGGTGGTCGCTGGCTAGCTCTCCAACTATACATGCGTCCTCTGCTGCCTCACAAGCCACACTGCCTTCAACAAACTCTGCCCCACGTGCACCAAAAACGCCTTCGCAGCGGCGTGAAAACGATGTATCCTACCGCCGTGAATCCAAGCAGCCAATCAGAACAGAGCACAATGAAACAACATCATGACGTCACGCTTCCAGCTCTCGCAGGGAAAGGGACAAAAAATGGCCGCCAAAACATGCACTAGCGGGAAGAATACAAAAAAGCTCGATGCATATTAATAATGAACGCGCTTACACCCGTTTAAAATAAAAATACCCCCATTTAAAAAACAATAAATCCAACCTATATTTTACACTTAAATCCCCTGTAAAATAAATAAAAACCCAAACTTAATATTTTCACAAAATAAATGAATGCTATCCCGAATTTCTTGAAAAACAAAATAATAAATTCCCCTCATTAAGAAAATGAATGAAATATGTGATATACCATATCACATGTATTATTCTATTGTCTTTATATATTACTACTGTGCTTCCCACCCCTCCTTGCATTTTTGACCCATCTGTGTACACGTTATATCCCTACTTGTCTTTCCTTCAGGTTTAGTTTTATTTCGAAATTTTTTATGTAAGGGAATTTATGTCTTTTTTTGTATTTATCATGTGCTATTGTGTTACCATATATGATTAGATTTTTGTTGAATTGAATTACATACAGTATGGGACCCCAATTTCGGAATCCCGAAATCCGGAAGACCCCAAAATACGGAACTTTTTCCGAATTTCGAAAAAAATCGGCCGCAAACAAAAAAAAAAAATTTTTTTTTTTTTAAAAAAAAGAATTGGGAAATATTTTGCCTGGTTGGTTTTTGGGAAAAAGGCGTTTTAAAGAGAAGGAAAATAAAATGTAATGAACATGTTTAAGGTAAAAAACGTGCCTTTTAAAAAAAAAAAAAAAAAAAAAAAATCGCGATTTTCTGAAAAGGGTTCGTTTTTGCGATTAGAGTTTTTATTCATTGTTGCTCTGATTCTGAGTTAATATCATGAAATTTTGCTTTTTTTATTTATTGTAGTTTTCTTATATATTTTTTGTTTTTAATGAGCTCTAATTTTCGCGCGATATGAACATTCGCTAAATTGAAAATCCGCGTTTCTCGCATTTTCCCGATAGTCTGATCTTTTACTACAATTTAGTGGCTAGAGAATCTAAAATCATATCAAAATTTGACAGAATTATTTTTTCTTATTGTTTAATTAAAGAGGTTAAAATAAAATCGGGAAAAGTCTGGATGTTTCGATGCTTTGTGTCGATTGTCGAATGTAAGCCTACTCCAACTTTGTTTTTTTGTGCTAAATTTTGCAACTTATAGCCATGTATATACGATAATAAAAATGCTGTAAATGAGCAAAATGGTAATAAAATGTTCCAGAGCAAATTATATGGGCTCTGATGCTACTTACAAAATTTTTTGAATGAGGACCCAAAATCCGGAAAATTCCGAAATCCGGAAAGATCGCGGCCCCGAGTGTTCCGAATTTGAGGTCCCATACTGTATATACATATATATATATATACAAGTTTTTGCATGAGCCATCTACAGGGTGGCTAGAGTCTCTAAAGCAAAATTCCCTGTCAAAACACTGATCTATTAAAAACACAAATGAATTCTACATTAAAAATAAGAAATAACAAAATTAACAGCAGGTAAAATTTTTAATTTAATTTTTGATTATGTTGAAGAAAGAGGCATTGTTACAGCAGTGAAAACATTTTGTAGCACAAAAATAAAATTATGCCTTTTTTAAAGATTAAAAAAGCATTTAATTCCATTAGGAAAAATCTTTTGATTACAAAGATTAAACATTTTAGGATTAATGCTAGTGTCAAAAAATTGATCTGTGCACATGAAGTAGGTAAATCTTTCAATCTACAGAATTAATTCCAAGATTTTAAATGCATACAGAATAAGAAATGAGATAAATCATTTTTTAAATTAATATTTTACTTCATTATTTACTTATAATCAATGTGTGTAATTAAAAAAAAATATTGCCATGCTGAAGCCGTAACTTGTGAACAGTTAATGATTTTTGTTTCCCGACTTTTTCAAATTTAATATATTATTTAAGTTTCATTCTTTATTTCAAGATTTCTATTTTAAACGATCAGAATTATGCATGCATTAAAAATTTGACACAAAAAAATAAACTAAAGATGTTACCAATATTTGAAAGTTTGCCCCTACGATAACAAAATGTTGCTTAAAAATTCTAAATTAAAGTTTCAATTGTAATAAAAAGAAATTTTATTTGTTTACCTTTCGCAAAGCACAAAAAACATCGAAAATTTGAAAAGTTCAGTTTCCATCGCGGATGCAAAAAGATTCTTTTTGCAAAACGTAGGCAACAAATGTATGAAAAACGGTAAATAAAAAAAAAAAATTTGAATAAAATAATTTTTAAATTTAAATGAACAATGATTAATATAAATAATTATTGATAAGATCGTTGGAATTTGGGATAAATAAAAAATAAAGAAAAAATCCCCTGGTTTTTGGAAATTTTTGCAAATTTCCCTGCTTTTCCAGAACATTAGAATCCCCCGACATTTCAACGATCACCCTTATTTCCCGGTTCCCCTGTCGCCACCCTATATCTATTATCGCTGCTATGTCGAGAAGGGGTGCACCTATCAGTATTTGTGCCAGTTTTGTTGCTTTGTTTTGTACCGAAATGCTACGAAGGTTATTAGATTCCATTGTGCAGACATTAAATTTTCTTGATTTTGTTTTCCTAGGTTTTCTCCTATACTTTGTTGCCGTGAAGTAATGATTTTGTTAGGACTGTGTTGCAGGGTTCGTGATTATTTTGATATTTTTTAAAAAATTGTTTTTTGATTTAAATTGGATTTTTACAATTTTTTTAGCAGACCTTAAATATTTTGGATATTTATTTTGTTACATTCATAGAAATGAATTGAATGGTACGTTTAAAATATAGGCATTCTAAAAAAAAACCCCTCAAAAAAAAAATAAATAAATAAATAAATAAATAATGGTAAGTATTTAAATATTTTAATGAACCATGTTAAAAAATAATTTAAGCAAAAAATCTAATGATACAAAACAGTATAGCTAAACACATATTGTGCTTTGAATTAAAAAAAAAGTTGTTGCATTATTTAGCACACTACTTTTATACTTACCATTTGATAAAATCATCCCAGGCTTGAGTGCATACCCAGGTCGGCTGTTCTTATCCGCATGTCTAATGGAAATAGGACCTGTGGAGTGGAAATAATTTTATTGCTATAATTGTTGCTATAGATAGTTAAGCAAAGAAACAAAAAAGAATGCAAACCAATAATAAATGGATTTATGACATCCGTCAGAAAAAAAATATATTAAAAATAGGAAAATGGGTTAACAATACACTAATTACTAAAAACTTGCAGTGGTAGCAATGCATAATATTATTAGAACCTCCTTACTTTTACATAGAAGAAACATGAAATTATTAATTTGACAAAACATAAAATATGAATAACATATTTATTGATGTATCCTAAGAAGGAATCCTTTAATCCTTTAATGAATTTTATTTAGCAATTCAGAAATTTTCATTGTTAACAAAAGTGGTATGAAGATGATAACCAGCTTTATATTTTAAATTTTGTTAATTTAACTATTATTTCCCTCTAAATGTTAATTAATAAAATACTTTTTTGGCGATTAAATATTTTTTAAAAGTTTACAGGTTTAAAAAAAAAGCATTTTTTTGGAATATGTTTTTGACAGATTAAATGCTTTGTTTCCAACTATTACTTGCTATAACAACTTTTTTTTTGTAAATAGTGTTAAGACGCATAAAATCGTTTTGTGCTGAAAAATTGAAATTTGTTTAAATTGTTCAGTTCTTCACTAGTAGCAGTAACATGTGTGAAAGTATTTTATAGTTGCAAAACTGAAACTTGCAAAAATTGTCCAGTTCTCTATCAACAGAATTAACACATATCTCTTAGAAGAAGATATATTTTACAATTGTTACAAGTACAATTTTTAATAGCAATGTCTACTACATTACCTATTACAGAAAAACCCAACAAGGTAAAGTGATTCAAGACGCCAACAGAAAAGATAATTACCCTCTTATACAGGACAGGTGGGGGAGTTGGAAAGAAACATACACACAGACTTAAAAAGATTTTAAGGAATAAGAAATGCATTTGCCTAAAGAAGGAAGATTTGTTATTTAATTTTGCTCATGTGATATAAAAAAAAAATGTGTAAACTATTTTATTCAAGGGTTAAAGGAAATGTGTAAGTAAATTTTTCTGAGGGAATAAGAGAAGTGTACTGCAACCATTATGGCAACACTAAAGTCCAAAAATAATGTCTACAACCAGGGGCTGATTAAAGCAGGGACCCCCAAATCGAATAGAAAACTGTTTACCGTTCGTTTGCTATTCTAATGGTTATTCTCTTGCATGAGGGATGGCATGTTTTACGTACAGTAGTTTCACGTATTTCACGTGTTTTACACACAGTGGATAATTTATCGGAATTAATTTATTCTGACTAGTTGCTTATTTATGCTGTATAAAAGCTACAATAAAGTAAATAGAACAGTCTTACCTGTCTGCGAGCTAAAAAAGGAAACTTAAAGTTCGAGAACTTCAAGCTAAAAAATCTAAAAGGAGCCACTTAAAATTCCTTCCTACACATGTAGAAAAATTGGAAAGCTCTAGACATAGAATTGTCAGAAAACCAATAAAATGGACAGAACAATATTTCGTTTGACCATTGGAGGGGGACTTTATAGCTATTTTAGCTTCTAGTCAATTTTCTTATTATATTATGAGTTACGAAGTGAAAAATTTAAATACTTCCATAAAGTTTGGTTCTTCATTAGTGAAGTAGTGAAGCAAAGGGGGCCCCCAAATAAGTCTTTGCCCTGGGCCCCAATTAGGCTAAGTCATATCCTGCGACATTGAGATAAAAAGGAAATGAATAATTAATCTTATAACAGTTTATTCATTTTAATGCAACTTATCCGATACATTTTGGGAACGTACTAGAAGTCACAAGCTCTTAATAGTTCGTGATTGTTTCCTATGAAACTCCTTTTGGTCACATGGATAAAGGTGAAAGCCACACCTATTTCTTCATTTAGTTACAATAGTTTATTAGCTACTTTATGCGACCAGTTGCTTTGCGTAATGTATAGTCTCTCTGTATATGTGCCAGTTCTCTATTTTCGAAGTTTTTTCAGTTTATAAACTTTTTATTAGGAAGCCATAAAGCTAACCAAATATTTAAAATCATGTTATTTTCTCTTTTCAAATTAGGTGTTGTTGTTCAGGATTAAATGTTGTGCTAAGCAGTACAAGAGTGCAATTAACTAACCCTGAACCAAAACTACTCAAATCTTTCTGGAAAAACTAATATTAATACAAAGTGCAACAAATACGTACATGGTAGGAAAGGTTTAATAATTTAACATAATAATAAGTTTAATAAATTGTAAAGGCAGTCAAAGGGGAATGCAGGGTATAGCATCCCCCTTGTTTATTTAAACTAGAGCATCCACCAGTCTTTTTTAATTTTAACTCAAACGTCCCCACATTTTTTTTCATGTTCACATCTGTAAGTGCGTTCCACTTTTTTCTCAGGGATACACCACTGTATGATGGACTAAAACCCAATGAATACCAAAAAAAAGAAACTAAGTACATTAATTTACCTTCATGCACACCTAAGAAACTGCCAATCCCATGTCCTGTTCCATGAAGGTAGTCCAAACCAATTCCATAAAGAGGTCTTCTAGCTATAATATCTAAGTCAGTATCTGTAAGAATAAAATATACATATTTTTCTTTCTTCTGTAACATTCACTAAAAAATTCAAGAATAGCAAAATGCAGTATAGATACCTGCCTCTAGTGCCATCCGGAAATACTACAGTTATTAAATCAATGACTCCCATCAAAACTCTTGTATAAGTTTCCTGTAAAATTTTTTAAATTTGAACTTATCAAAAATAATAAATGAAAGAAGAATCTATAACAGAAATATTTTTTAAGAATTAAAATACATAGAAAAGTTGTATGACTGCAAATTATAACTACATTTGCTAAGCAGTTTAATGTTAATACAATTGTTAGTTAAGTATAATCATAGTTGTTGGGGAACATACCATTTCAAAATCAGATGGTTCTCCAAAATGCAAAGTTCTAGTAATGTCTGTAGTGCCATCCCTGGAATCAAGGAAAATAAATTAGACATTCAAATTATAAATTATACATTAAAGATTACATTGAAAATTTGTGTTTGAAAATAATTTTAGCTTACAAGTATTGGCCTCCAGAATCTAACAGGTACAATGAATTCTTTGTTATATCTCTATTTGTAAAAGTTTCAGGGGAATAATGTATTATAGCTGCATTTGGTCCAAAAGCAGAAATTGTTTCAAAACTTTCTCCTTTATTTAATTGTTGTTCTCTACAAAAGAAAATAAATAAAGAAAACGTTTCATTAACCACAAACTACTGTTGAAATAATAAAAATTTATTTATTTATTAAGAATTTTTAAAACAGGATTTCTACAAGATTTTCAAAAGTGAAATTTCGGAGATACATCGGACTTTTCAGACAATTCAGAGATACATCGGATATTGATTATGCTAGATATCAGATATCCGGTGTCACCTTTATTACGTACAGGATATTTGGCTCTGATGTGTGAAATTTGTAAATTCAATACATATTTTTAAACATCCCAATAGTAAGTTTGTAATAAACAGATCTTTTCGAAACTTTAAACTAATTAAATTTAAATAATCATTTGACATGTCAGATAACCAGGTATTTCGAGCAGTGGTCGGATAGGATTCTGTATATTTAAAAACCTGTTGGATATTGGATATCCAATATCTTCTGGGTGGGACCAGTCTTGTCGGGCAGAAAAATATCGTGACCTAATCTCAATTTTTTAGACTTTTTCGAGACATTTTGAGACTTGTAGACAGCCTGTAAAAGACTTAGAGCATGGTTTCTTAACTTTTTGGGTGATGTATGTACATATGCTGTATGTGTGTGTGTGTGTGCGTGGTCAGGTCACACATGACACACATTATATGATTAAAATGCCTCTGTCACTTTCAGAATACATAATACATTAAGAGAAATGCTTGGCTAACACACAATTGATAAAATTCAGAATGGTATGATAAAAATTTACAATGAAAATTGAGTTCTATTTGAAGTATTGCTCTGGAATACTTCAAATTGATTTGCGATTGTGGAAAAACTACATATACATATAAATCTTTTAAAAAACCATAAAGAAAAACTAATATTTCAAATTTAAAAATGTGTCGTATTTACTTTCTGTATTTTGACAGAGTCTTTGAGGCTTTTATCTCATCCCAATGTTTACCTTTTGTGACTTCACTTTCCAGCATAGCAAGAAAATCAATAATTGCAACCGAATCTTTCATCTAAAAAATTAATAAAAGTGTAATTTGGATGTAAAATTTCTTTATTTAAGTCTGAAAGATAAATGTAAGTACATTATTTTAAAAAAAGATTTCAATTCTAATATATTTAATTTGTTTAATCTTGGCACAATGATAAAAAAGATATATTTGATAAGTACTTTATTATATTAAGGTACTGTAAGGTACATTCAATAAACAACAGGCCATGTTCACCTGTGTTGCAGTTTGTTTTATTCAAAATTATTGACTTAGGAATTTTGAACATTTATCCAACTGTGTGACAGCGGGTAGGATATTCCCCTCTCACAGAAAGTCTTTGGTTGCTGATAGAATTATTATTATACCTGTTCCTGCACTTTATCCTCCTACTGAAATATTCTACTACATACAGATTTTTTGAGTTCTCCCAAACTCATGAAAATCACAGGGAGACATTTCAGGACTGTAGGAAGGATAGTTTAGGACATCCTGCTTAAATTTTGTTAAAGGTTGTAGAAATTCCAATGACATTGACATGCAAAAGGCTTCTTCTGTTGCTTTCAAATGATGAGGAACCCATTTCATGCAGATTTAGTTTTGCAAAATGTTTTTGATAATGCCACTAACTGTTTAAATCTCAGGCTAACACTTTCCATTATGAGGGGGACATTTCGACGCTGATATTGAGAAATTAACTTACATTTCAATGCATTTTTGGACAACAAAAAACATCCTTTATCTCACTTTTTCATTTAAAAGGGCAACATACACACCCTTTTGCATCCATAGCACATACACAATGGCTTCTACATATCATTGGCAGTTTTTTCTCACAATACTGCTAAATTTGAGAAAAAAATAAAGGTTGTTGTAGCAAGTTATTTATTGATGCATCTCATACTTATGTGGTGAACTCATAGATGTAGAGATAACTGGATAGACTGCTCTTATGGCAACACAGCTACAAAAATGTGCACAGTAGAAATTTTCGACAGCTATGTTGTTGGGAGGATAACTGGAGGGAAATAATGGTGCACTACTGTGTTGCATATCACTGCAACAGCACTCATATTTTGATAAAACAAACATTTGAGCTTTCCCCAGCAAGTAAATCTATTCATTCAAACACATAATGTTTTTAGTTTTAAGATTAATTAGATTATAATCACTTGTTTATTCATTGAAAGGTAGAACATTTACCTACATGATTTTTTAATTAAAAAATAGTACCTACTATGCATACCCATCAGAAAAAGTAATTTCTGAATGTTTTGCGAATTTTAAAAAGATTTTAGTAAATTAAATTAAAAATTTTGTGAAAATTCAAAATTTAAACACATAGTGATGAAAAATTTTCTTATTTTTTGCTACTTATCTAATAAATAATTCTGTGAAAAGTACAATTTGGTAGATCAGAATTTTGTAAAGGGTCTGTTTTGATTGACTAGAGTTTTGTAAACAGAGGCGTAGCTAGGGTTCTCAGCGCCCAGGGACAACTGAAGATTTTGCACCTCTTGTGTCCCTGGAGGCCTAGGTGCACCCCTAAAGGGAATTTAAAAAACTTTTATGCTTCCTAAATGATAAATAGCTCTAAAAAGCAGTCCTTCAAACTTACATTTTTATTAGCGACCATTCACTTCTAAGGGGAAAATGGGACACTTTAGCTTCGCAAAGTTATTTGTTTTTCTTTTTTCTCAAGTGACCTTTCCTGTGTTCTCTGGGCGCCTGGTTCTCTTATCTCTGCTACTCAAAGAAAATGCAATTTGCAAAATTGTTTGTCTGATTTCCCACACACTCCTATTCTACATTGGTCATTCTCGATATGGTTGCGGTGCTCCCATTTTTTTGTCGAACATGTTAACACCTCTTGAGTTCAAATAATTTTCTTTTCGCATTTAAAAAAAATAAATTAACATTAATTTGGCACCCCTTGACGTTGCGCCCAAGGACAGCTGTCCCTCTTTGCCCCCACCTAGCTACGCCTCTGTTTGTAAAGGGTCTGTTTTGATTGACTGGAGTTTTGTAAAGGGTCTGTTTTGATTGACTGGAGTTTTGAAAAAGGGTCTGTTTTGATTGACTGGAGTTTTGTAAAGGGTCTGTTTTAATTGACTGGAGTTTTATAAAGGGTCTGTTTCGATTGACTGGAGTTTTGTAAAGGGTCTGTTTCGATTGACTGGCGTTTTGTAAAGGGTCTGTTTTGATTGACTGGAGTTTTGTAGAGGGTCTGTTTTGATTGACTGGAGTTTTGTAAAGGGTCTGTTTTAATTGACTGGAGTTTTGTACTGGGTCTGTGTTGATTGACTGGAGTTTTGTAAAGGGTCTGTTTTGATTGACTGGAGTTTCGTAAAGGGTCTGTTTTGATTAATTGAAAGATTGTGAAGGGTCCAAAAATGGACCCAAATTCCCTCTAGCCCCTGCTAGTAGCTTCTTTTTACCATAAACAATCTCACAAAATCATGTTGAGCTGTTATTTTCATGCATTAGGTCAAAAGGGGGATATAACAACAACCAGCGGCGGACTGGCTATGTGGGGATTCGGGCAAATGCCCGACGGGCCGGTCCTCCTTGGACAGGTAGCAAAATATCTATCCATCTTTTTTTATATAAAGTATACTGCTTTTGCAATGTTAATTAAAAAAGACGGGGACCAAAACTTTGCAGTAATCGGGGCTTATGGGGCCGAATCTACAGGGTCTGGATTGGTCCAGGTGTTGGGCCACATGTGGGGTCAGGGTCGGCTGGTCCGTATAGACAACCTAAACGCTGTTTGAGGTGCAAAATTTTGGGGACTGCAAAACAGAAATTTAAAAATTTTTTTTTTAAATTTTGAAAATAAATAAATAAATAAAATACAGTACCGAACCCCAAATTCGGCATGCTCGGGACCGCCGCCATGCCGAAATTCGGAATCCAATCCAACATGGCGGATTTGCGGGACCAAAAATGGCGGACTTAAGCATACAACACTAAACACACACAACTTCTATCAAATTGCAGTTTTCTCAACTGCTAGATAAATAAGCAGGGTTCGCACTAAGCTGTGCGATTCCCGCAATATTTTTTGAAATCCCACTCAAAAAAAAGTTTGCTTGCGCGTTGTTCCCGCAACTAGCGGACACGCGTTCAAAACATCACGAAATGAAACTATTCTAAACTGATAATTCAATACAAACTAAATAGAGTATTTTGGTTTTCAACTGCCATCTTATCCCCATTAATGAAAAGAAGAATCTAGGAGCCCTCTTTATCATATATAATAGCATGAGGGAAAGATTGACAACTTCTTCATTTTTTGGGATTATTGAACAATTTAAGCCCTCTGTGAATGCAGACATCTTCTTTCATTCTATTCACAGAGGACAAAATCCAAAAAAGGAGTGGAAAAGGAGAATCTTCTTTGGTCACTGAAAAGTTGTATTTATAGTAAAACAAATTCAAACCACTAAAGAACCAGTTATTTATAATGTTGACCTTAGAGCAAAAAGGTGGAATGTATACCATTTTTAAAATAATCTGCTTCTCCAAAAGGGCATTTTATTTATGTTCTAGAATAAATTAGTTTCAGAATTTACGATCGCAAAAAATTAATCTTTCTATAAAACCAGGATCGAAAAAAAGATGCATATGAAAGTACCAACGCTCATTAGCATACCTCCTATGTCCGAATTGATTGTCCCTCCCTCCCCCCCCCCCCAAAGAAAAAAAGAGTAACCATTGGCGAATTAGCTCCACCGGAAAGAAGGGGAGAGAATTTCGTCCTTGAATTCACCTCTCCTTCAGGAGCCACTGCATCTTCATCTTAGGCCATAAACTATATGGTCTAAGATAAGATCTTCATCGCTGGTACGCACGTGACCTTGCTTCACTGTGACCTTGCTTCACCCTGAAAGCAGAAGTGTTGATAAATTGATGAATAGACATTGCAATCCCCTCTTTCTGTCCAAGAAACCTTATTTTCGCTTTTCAACATGGTTTAGGAGAAGGGTTCTCAAGAACTAGCTTGGTCTCCTACTAAGTTTAGCTTCTGTTATTTAGCAAAATATCGGCAAGATCGCTTTTATTTGAATGAAAATATATTGACATTTGTTGTTTTGACAACTTCTTAGATAATATTTTCCGAAATTTTTTTTTTTTTTTCTGGAAAAGTGCCTAATTTTAGGATTTTTCGAATTTCGGGATCCCGAATTTGGGGTTTGGTACTGTACATTAATTTTGCACTTTCTATTTGGAAGTTTTCTATATGGACGACCTCTCGGGGTCAGCTCGAGAAATTCTCAGGGCCCGGCTCTTCCACAGCAAACCTAGGCGGCCACCTGGGTTGCAAACTTTGGAGATCTGCAAAATTGATTTTTTTAAAAAAATTTTGAGCCCTGCTGGGCGAAGGCTAAGGATGCGAGGCGATTGCTTCACGGCGTAGCGCCCTAAAGGACAGCAGCTAGTTAACATTACGCATTATTGCCCTACTATGATGAATAAGAAAAATAAATCTGTTTTGTAGACATTTAATATTATTCAAATACATATCTACATATTAACTGACATTATTTTTAACCCCCACAATTTGCAAAATACGGCCCTGAAAATTTCTCAATCCAGGTGATGCAAATTCTCAGGGCTGGCGTGAGATATTTAAAGGGCCGGCCCTGAGAATTTCTAGCGGCCAGTTGTCTCGGCCGATTTTTCTATTTTAAAGTATATTAAGAACAGAATAAGAAGCAATTTAACTCAGGAAAATTCGAATCATTTATGTAAATATCATGTAAAAAAGACATATTAGTAAAGCTTGATATGGTAAGTCTAATAGATGATGTAGCAAATAAAGTCCCCTTTTAAAATACTAAATGGCCTTCAAAAGGAAAATAGTTTGTAAGCAAATATTGCAATGTATATGATTGCGGGTGAGTTGTTTTTTTGCTGAAACCTGTTACTATTTGTATGCTATAGGTATAGTACTGGAAACCAGAACAATAAACATTTCTTTTAACTTTTTCATAACTAGAACTAATTTTTACTGGACGTTAACATACTGATTGTAGCACACTCAATAGGCAAAGAATACAATGGGTACAAAATTTTTCATGTTTATCTTTCAACTCTACCACTTTTCATGTAAATTACTGCAATGTTGAAAGCCAAAATTCTTTTTTAAATGCTATTAAAACTCGTTGTTGTCATTGAGTAAATTTCAAAAATTTTCGGGGAGTTCTCTACTTCATCGCTGTCCCCTGTTAGCAAGTGGTCTTAGGGTTGCCCTCCCCTGGGCAGGAGGAAGTGAAGCCGGCAAACGCTCACTACCACTCTGAGACGGGTTTGCTGAGCGCCAACCAAGTCTAACTCTTGCTACGTGAACTTGGTCCTCCTGGATACCTCTATGCGAGAAAAATATCATTTGGAGGGTTGTGGTTACCTAAGGGGGGGGGGGGGACATAATATCTGATTAATGTTCATTTTCCGTTCCTTAGTAGTGGCCCCCCTAAGCAAGGGCGGATCTAGAAAATCTTCAAGGGGGGGAGGGGGCGATTTTGGAAATCTCGGGGTTCAATGTAAGGATGGATGGAGGAGATTCTTCATTTCTTTTCAACAGTCCCTCCGCCCCCCCCCTTTTTTTCAAACAGCAGGAACAACAACAAAAAAAAATGCTAGTGTAGTGCTATTTAAAATTTTACTAGCACATTTTTTCAATGCATATACGTTTATTCAAAGCCCTTATAAAAGGAACACAAGCTGACGTTTTTTGCTTTCTCAAATCTGTCTATAATTTTTTCAACGTCCAATGTAATATCTTTATGGATATGCAATAACGCTAATTCAATGAGTCTATCATCAGTCATTCTGCTTCTTAGCCAAGTTTTAACCGAGTTAGGATTTCCTTCAAGCTTTCTCAAGAAAAATGAAGGCTTGTAAATACATTTTCTAAATTTGAGTTGATATGTCTAAATTACAAAATAATAGCAATTATTAGTAATATATTTTCTAAAATTTTCAAAATGTAATACTAAATATGTACTAAAAAAAACATCAACGAGTATGTGCAATTTATATAAACATCTGTAATTATAAATGTTCAATGAAATGTTTCAGCCTCCAGGTTTTAGCGTAAATGCTGCAGGAATTTACACCACGTGCTAAGGGTTGGCTAGCTGTCACCAGTTTGATAGGTAGAAGAAAAGAGCAGGGAATCTCTTTCCCATTACTCCGAGGATTAGCAACTCAGCAATACTAAAGGACAAAGGAACAGGGGGAAAGCATAGAACTTGAAGGGCGTTTAGGCTGGGATTTCAAGAACATAAAAAAATGGCTGGTCCCGGGGCACAAAGAGTAAAAACTCACTTAGGAGTGTCGTTGTAGTATCCACTTGAATCAGCCCAGGGGGGGGGGGGGGCGATCGCCCCATCGCCCCCCCTTAGATCCGCCGTTGCCCCTAAGGGGGTCTATTTGAAATATGACCGGGCCGAATTTTCTTCCCAGTCCACCCCTGACAACAACCCCAATGTTAATCAATTTAAATATGCCTTAAGAAAATTATTATATACTGTATGTCCAAGCACTAATGCTAACTGCCTTAACTTTGATGCCAATGCTGCTCACTGTCAGTTTTAGAATTCAGATCTAGTAAATCTTTGGTAGAACCTGTGAAAGATGTATTTGATATAGAAATTGAGAAATTGTCAGAGCTTCTGCAATTAAAATGTTAACAAACAATACAATAACAAAAGTTTGGATTTATTGTGTGTGTATATATATATAACTAAATAAACAAAAAAATGTTTGCAATACTCACAGCTGCATTTTTCATTCCAGCTATTTCCACAGGATTTTTAATAACTTTCAAGCTTGATATAAGGGATGCTTCTAGATCAATCATCTGTTTTTTCTTAAAAATGTACAAAAAATAAAACAATATGTGAAATTAAATTCTAAAAAATAAAAAAGAAACAAAACTTCATAACAAGAGATTGTCCCTTTTTGCAATCTTCCTTTAATAAAGTAAATTTACACAACATACACAAAAAAGTAGACAAAAAACTTAGAAAAGCACGCAATTAATAAAAAAAAACTAGCGGCATCAGCTTATATGGTCTCCTGGAATCCTCAGCCGAGTCGATAATTTACGATTCCAGCACACTGAATTTTAACACATTCATTTTGCTAGTTTGTATTTCTAAATAGAATTATTCTTTTGAGATTTGCAAAAGACTTTTGAAGAAAAAAAAACAGTACCTAAGTGCTTTGAATTACTGTAAGACATACAGGAGCAATAAAAATTTCTTCGTACAGCCTTTCAAAAAATGAAGAAAAAAAGGGCTGGGATGAAAATGTTTATATATTTGCATTTTAAATTATAATCTAATTCATTGTGCCATAGTAATTTTTACTGTACACGTAAGAAAAATCTTAAAAAAATTCTAATAAAAATCCCCTCTCTCCATGGTGAGGATTTTTATTAGAAAAAGTAGCCACGTCAAATCACCAAAACTGTTTTATAACTCGCCAAATATTCCATCTAGAAATGATAGAAAATTTTTTTTCTCAAATAATGGGTATTAAAAAATTGAAACCGAAAATGTTCTCAACACTGAACTTAAAGCAAATTTATTTAAAAATAAGCAAAAAGTAATAAACATCATCAAACATTTTTCTTTAGAATAAGCTATTCGAAGCAGGAAAAAAAGGGGGGGGGGGGAGAGAAACGTGATGGGGTACATTTTTATGATGTATGCTTATTATGACCAATGAGTATAAAATGCATACATAAATCTACAATATATCAGTACAATTTAACTTAAAATTCAAGAATTTCAGTAACATAAGCTATTCATGAGAATTATAAAAAAAAAAAAAAAAAGTTTCCCTTAAGCAGTTACAGCAATCTACTTATACATGATTATATGTAGTAAGTACTGCTTACATAACAAAATGCATGCAGTAATAAAGAATATCCACCTATAACTATACATTATGTATAATTACTTTTGGTATCAAAGACACAACTGCATAGCTAGAATCTGATGAAATTAACACTGTTTTGCAGTCACTTATTAAATTTGTAATTTCTTCAAAAGCATTGTTGTACTCACTGACCTGAAAAATAATGAAAGTTATAAAATTAAAACAAATCAGAATCAGAGAGGAAAAAAGAAAATGCTGTATTTTGTTCCAAAACAAAGGGGCAAAAGAGTAAAGGAATACACCTTTACAACATTACATCTTGATTTACAATTGAAGTTTAAGGAAAGTTTAGGCATTTTTTTGCAACCATTTCAAGGCATGAACTGCTTCAAGGTCTTCCTGAAAACATAATTCTTTAGCTTGGGCTACGTCCTATTTCATCAATTACTTTGTGCAGTGCTACATGTTTTGCCTCTATGTGTTTGTAGAGTCATTAGTACTAAGTAAAATCGATTTAACTAGCTGATTCCCCGCCGAACATCGGCGAGCTATAAGTTCAACATTCAAGCATGAGAGTGATCAATATAAACAAACTTAAGTGTTGCCACTCCAAAGAATCGGAAATTAAAAATTGAGTTAGGAATGGAAATACTTTTTAAGAAATAAAAATAAATGTGTTAAAGTCCGTAAGCTATGATAATAAATACAAATATTATGTTACTTTTCTATGCTAACCATTAAACAAATTTTTAAATATTGTTTTACATTAGTTTGTTTTTTTGAATGATGTCAGTATCACATCCTACCACAAAATTTAATTGTAACTGGTCCACATTAAGTAATATATACAGTAAAACCTGTAAAGTTGACCGCAGTGGTGTAGTCCTGAAAAAAAAGTTGGGGGGGACACTTCTGCATACGAAGATAACTACTTCAAATCAAAAGTGAGGGGACGCTTATGTTAAAAGTTAAAAAATGTGGGGGGGATGTATGTATTAAAATAAAAAGGTTGGGGGACACCGTCCCCCTGCGTCCCCCTCGACTACAACACTGGTTGACTGCCTTTGTAAGTTGACCAACTGTCTAAGTTGACCACTTTTGTCAGAAACGGAATTAGTCTTCACCCTCTACCTCACCCTTAGTAAGTTGACCACTAAAGTACTGCACTGCAAGGTACACAGGTTTCACTATATATGATATTACAAGAATTCATGCAAAATGTTTTGTTAATTTTGAATACAGAGGGTACAATTAGTTCTTTCTTGATAATTACATATTTTCTAGGACTTGAAATAAGTTATGAAACAATATACGATAGTAGTAAAAGACCAGCCTTTTGCAACATTAAGGAAAAAAAATAGAGCTTAAAAAAAACTCTAAATGCCTAAGACATGTCATGGTTTTGTTTAAAATTGTTTATTGATTTGTTTAAAATTGTTACTTAGACTACATGACAAAGTCAATTTTGAAATCTCCTAATTTGAAGATATCACCTAATGGGTTATCATTACGTTATATTAAAATTTAATCTATGTTAATAAAACTTAAAAAAAGAAAAGTATATTAGATTTACATATTGATGACCGACTTACTCTATTTGTCAATATAATGAAAGCACAAACACAATTTCTGGCGCAATTGTTCTTTATCTAATAATTTAATCCAAGCTTTATGATTTTTGTATATATTTTGGATTTCTTTCTTTTTTTGGTGAGCGTTCACATAATTTTTATTTTGAATGACCCAGAGAAATATACACTATTTAATGAAAAAGTTATGTATCTTTTTCAAAAAAAAAAGGAAAAGTAGTCACCACAGCTTTTATAACTGACTACCATGTGCAACAATATGCATTTACTAAAAAACTCGATGTTTAAAACCTTTTCATCTAGAAGACATTGAGGTTCAAATGTATGATGTTGCTGCCATGAGAACTTCACAAGAGTATCATAAAAATGTTACATGAAAACTGCGATAACTTAGATTGTTTTCAAAGCAAACTTTATCTTACCACAAATAGATTTTGCTATCAGGGAAAAAGTTCTTACAGTTAACGAATAAAATATGATAAAACAAGTGCAAATTAGAATGGGTGTCATTTATGCAGTAAAATTCACCACTACATGTGAAAGAAAAGTTATTCACATCAGTTTAAAAACTGCTAAATTTTTAACAACATAAACTAATCAGTTTTTCAACCTTTTAAAATTTCAGTTTTGAAATTAGAACAAATAGTTTGTTTGCAACTTTGAAACCATAGGTGATTTTCATTGTATAATTAAATCCCCTCCCCCCCCCCCACTACTTACTTATGCTCAGAAAAAACATCAAAGGGCTTAACTGAAAAAATTGCAATATTAATACCGAAAGTACTTTTTTCTAGAAACATTGTTTTTTAAAATATTAAATATTTCGTACACCCCAAAGTAGAAAGAAAAGCACAGATACTATTTGTCAAAGAAATAGTAGGATTAATAAATAGAAATTTTTTTCAGAGTGCCAATCTTTTTTATTTTCACAACAGGTTTTCTAAAATTTTCGGAAATTTTGGGTTAGAATTACCTTTGTTCGATTTTGTTTCATTAATTTTAAAATCTGCAATTTTGACAACAACATTAACATAGCCGAGTTTTTCTTCCTTTTTAGCATTTGACCTTTGGAACCAAAGTAAAATATCGTATTGTAGAATTGAGTAAAACCTTTTTAAAACAGCAAATGTTCAGTAATAAATGGTCAATGCTGTAATATATATATATATATATATATATATATATATATACATATGTATATACATTTTTTACAAAAACTTACCTTAACACACTCAGAGCTGTTATATACATTGGGACATAAATATTTTTCAACCTCAGTAGTTAATTTCAGATGTTTTATAAATAATCTGAAACAATAAATAAAAGAAATTTAGGACATTTCAATAAAGCATTCTAAAGCATAACTTAACAAGTTTTTATATTATAAGAAGAGTCTTTATCAAATCAAACAAAAACAAAACCTAAAATCATCAAACAAAATCTAAAAACAATAGAAAAAAGAAATTAATATTTACTTCAGCCAGTCCTTAGAAATGAAAGCATAGCTTTTAAAAATTGGAGTGTAGAGTTCATCACTGCTACGCAAATTAAACAGCCCTATAAAAATGAAGAAAAGAATATTGATTTTGACCATTTAAAACAAAATATAAGAGTTAAAGAATCAATTTGAATGATTCAGTCACTAAAAAAGCTAGAATAATGCTAAATATGACCCAAATGGTCATCCTGTGGAAGTTAATTCCAGAAAGAGTTGGACGATTTCAACTAATTCAGGGTCGTGCCAGAGGAAATTCGGGTTCATTTTTGGACCCTTCCTAGAATTTCAATTTTCCAAACGGACCCTTCACAAAATTCAAATAAATCAAAACGGACATTTCACAAATTTCCAAGTTTCCAAATCGTTCTCTTCACACAATCGTTTATTATAAAAGCGGCAAGTAATAGTAAAATTTTTCATCACAGTATGGGTAAAATTTCAATTTTCCCAAAATTATTTGATTTTTCACAAAAATATCTTTAAAATTCACAAAAAATGGACACTGTTAAAAATACTGGATTGACCAGTGTAATCACTTTAAAACTGAATAAATACAATTTTAAATTTTCTAATAACTATGTATACACATTACATATATTAAATACCTATTACAGTCAAACTTATAAAGTTGACCACTTTTGTAAGTTGACCACCTGTCTATGTTATCTCTTTTTGTCAGGAACGGAATTTAATTAGCCCTTCACTCTTTTACCTCACCCTCTATAAGTTGACTACTAAAGTGCTGCACCACAAGTGGTCAATTTACAGGCTTCACTGTAATTAATAATATTATCATTAATTGCAAATAATTTTACAATTTAAATTTGGTTAAAATTATTAATTACATAGTAATAATTAGTGCATACTAGCATTGAAAATAAATATGATTGCAAAAAACAAAAAAAAACAAAAATGAGCTGATGCACACATCAGCTCATGACTTCCTTGTATTACAGTGAAACCCTGATTTAACGCCAACCCAATCTACATTTCCCCCGCATTTTATGTTTTTTTCATCAGATCCAAGATTTTCTGCATACTAATTAATAACACAAAGATCTTTGTCCTGCCAGAACATTTTACAATACAAGGTAAAAAAACAACCAAAGAAACTTACATGCTATTTCATCTAATGCAGTTACAATAATTGCATCAGCTTGCTTTTCATGCAATAAATTTCTCAATTCTTGGACTTTTTGCTCCCAAGATTTACCTATAAAGTGGTTAAATATTGCAGATTAATTCAGAACAAGAAGTGCAATATTTTCAGTAGTATGTCAAAATTATAAACAAAATGTAAGGTGTGCAAACAAGATGAATAAGTATCGACAAGTAAATACACAAGTTCTACTTCTTTGGATCCAATCTAAAAATTACAATTCAGTGCTAAACTTTTGTAGCTGATCATTAAGGTAACCATATTTTATTAGCATAATAACTCCATTTTGCAAATTATTAAAAGAATTCCATTTTGCAAAACATTTTAAGAACAACTTTTATAGTTACTGTCATCAATTTTTAAAGAAGCATCGAAGTAAAATAAAAAGGAAGAAGACAATTTACTTTACCAGCATACTTTACATCATGAACGAAAACATGAGAAACGGATTCTGGTACACGCCCCTGAGGTATGCTCCAAATATCATCCACAAGATTACTCTGATCTGCAACAAGAGTTATATTACCTCGCTCAACCTTTTCCTTCAGAAACAGCCACTAGATATGCATAAGGGAAATAAATAATTTGAATCAAACATTATTTAACAAGAACTTAGAAATTATTTCCAAAAGGAAGATTAGTCAGCCAAAGAAGAATACATTATCTATCCTGATACATTAATAAATGCCGCATTCATTTGACAAAGCAAAAATATTCTAAAAATGGCTTTTATGCTTTAGGTCTTTACTCTGTTCTTATCTGCCATTTAAACTAGTATCAGCAATATTTCTGACTTACTAAGCGATAAAACATATTTTTGACAATTACAATATCAATACAAATTACCACAATTTCCTATGATTCTCATGCATTAAAACTTATTTTATTAATGCTTAAACTGAAAAGCACACCTCTCTATAGGGAATTAATTTAAAATCAGCTCCAATGTTGGATCCTGGTTTCAGTGAATCAAGTACCCAATCATAAATGGTAGGAAAGCCTTCTACATTTTTTTTCATCAAAATCCAGTTGCAGTCTAACTCTTTTTCAGCTTGTAAAAAATAGCGTCCATCAGTCCAAAGTGCTGCAGCATCCAAGAGAACTACAGCTGTACCTATGATGAAAAATAACACATAATGTTAAAATAACAAATAGAACAAATTCAGAAGAATTTCAGTACATAATCAATTATTGAGAATAACATGAAGTTGTTTTTTAAGCTACAATAAAAGATTTCCGTGAAACATAATTTGTTGGTAAAATCTCACCATATAATTGTAGGCTTGGCGCGTAAATCAGTCAGTAGACTATAATCGAATAAATCATTTATTTACATTGTAAATAAGCAAATAAAAGATCTGAGTAAAATAGGCTAAAAACATGAGTTTCGGTTCATAGTTCAAAAACGAGGTCTCTGCGCTAGCGGCCAGCCGTAGAGTGGTCAAAAATCTATATCACCACTGAATGCTATGCCGGGACACGAATGGCAAAAAGGTGGTTCCATGCTGCCATCTAGGGAGGTTCTCTACTGTTTAAAGCTTGTTCTCTGCATAATATTTTTTTTTCATGCTCTCAAACAATGCCGTAGGGAGGGGAGGGGGAGTTCCTGGGTATGGCTCCCCCCTATTTTAGGAGAAAGTTAAGGGTTGCTCAGTTAAGTTTCAAGTATTATATATTATTACCGGTAGTGTGAAGGCAATTCATGACTTTGGGGACACTTTTATGCTGTGAAGAATGAGGGAGGTGGACACAAACAAGTCAAGTTAAGCTATTGTTGCACACCAGACGCCCCATCTTCAGAAATTTCTATTTATGCCACAGCCCTCAAATAAGAAAGAATGTTTCCTAACCAAAAGAAAGTTTTCAAAACTGGAAAAGCTTCTTTTAGCATCTAGATGTAACTCATGCCTTTTTAAAGAAAACAGATTCAATTACTTCTTCAGTATAAATTACAACCTCTCCTGTCAATAAACCATAGATTTTTTAGCAATTGGAAATAGTTCTTCAAATCCTTTTTTAACTTTGTTGCTACTTTCTGTTACATTTTATGAGAAGGTATATTTTAGGAGAATGAAGTACAAAGCCAACAGAAAATTTTACACTTCATATAAAAGATGACCAAAAAAAAAGTATCATTAAAATCCAAAGTCTTAGTCTTAAATGCTGAACTACTTTGCAACAAACTTTCTGCAATAAAGTATACATTTACATCTCGCAAAGCAAAGCTGAAAAGTGGAGTGTAAGTCACAACACAAGCAGCTCGGGTGCAGAAAAATTTGAAAATAATCACTAAATGACTTAAAGTGGATTGGGATTAGACAGAGACATTTGCAAAAAGTAAAGTGCTTTCTTTCTTTAGAATATAAAGTATATATGCTGCGATCAGGTTATTACCGCCCAAATAACTTTATACTTTATGTATTTACAACAACTCAACATTATACTAACATATCATTATTTTCAATAAACTGAAGGTCTGTTACTGAAGATCTGCAACACATTCTGCTGTTGGGATTACATCATTCATTTCTTAAACAACAAGATAATATAAAATATATTTTAATAATTACAGTATGTGTTGTATAAAAGTCAGCTTCACTGGATAACTTAAATCTTTTTTATCCCTTGAAACTACTAATGTTTGAATGGTTTTTGTAATAAAATAAAGTTTAATATTGTATGAATGTAAGTAGTTCAGTTCTAAGTGGCTATAACATTATAAATGTTTTAAAAAAAGAACTTCCATAAATTATTTAAAAGAATTACAAAAATTAATGCCATTTACCATAAATTTATTTGCTTTGACTATGAATATGATTAAGTAATTTTTGGATGCATAATTTCTTAAATGAAATAAATGAATAAAAGTGAAAATATTTAAATTTAAATATGAGCAGATATTTCTAGAAGTACATTATCCTCTTCAGACACCAGAACTAATCACAAACAATTTTGATGCAATTTTATGGTTCTCTGATTTAAAAAAATGATCACAAAACAAAATAGCTAAAATTTTTTAAAAAATTTTAACTAATAACACTGGTCTACAAAAAAAAAACTTTTTCTCTGCCCCAAACACTTTGTTAACTGATCTTAGAAGTATTTTTCACACTGAACTCGAAAATGAAAACCATTTTTCTCTATCATGTAAGGATTTTCCGTGTAAGGGGCTGTAATACTTGACATTAATAACATTTACCCTAAATTATTGCAGTACCTTGCAAGCGAAACACTTAAGTGACAAGGGAAATGGTTTTCATTTTCGAATTCAGCTTGAAAAATACTTCTAAGATCAGTCAATAAAGTCCTTAGGATCCCCCCCCCCCTTTTTTTAAAGGCATTGTAATTTTTACATTAGAAAATTTCCACCAGAAAATCAAGTAATTTTCTATTTACCTTAAAAGGGTTGATTTTGACATGTTCTGGCATACGTTGCCTCAGGAATGTCCCTTTCTAACGTCCAGCAGTAATCTGCTAACATAGTTGCACTCCATTTCCCTTGATATCTCTTTTCAACAACTGAAAGGTCCTGATGGAACCGCTGTCTATGTTCATCGGTTATACATCTCCCATGTTTTCAGGGGTTATTTTTACACACAACATCAGACTTCTATGATTAAAAATAGTAGCTTATGCTCATTAAACGTGTCGTACAGTATCAATCTTTTGCCTATTTGTCTTTGTATCCCAATTCTTGCGAAATTCCTACCGAGACCCGCACCCAGTGCAGTAATTTGATACGCACTTCCGTTCTGGGGTCTGCGGGGGCTGTTTGTGATACTCCACTACAGGGTTCGTACGCTTTTGGCAAAACCAAAAATAAGGACTTTCTAAGGACTTTTTAAGGACTTACAAAAAAATTTTAAGGACCTCACAAATTTTTCGAAATATAGAAACTGTTATGTTTATTTCAAAAGGAAGCATTATTGAAAGAGGAAATTGATTTAACATCGTATTTTTATTAGGAACATTGTGAAGCTCTCTTTGACTTGTTGCTTTTCTAATGTCCAATACAGTCAGGGAGTTAAATAATTATTGGAGCTAGTAATAAGAAGTACACAACACAAGTATTAATCATATATAAGCAAATTATCATGATATGAAAAATTATCAAAAATGGTTAGTGCTATAAAATACAAGTTAAATGAAAAACAATTTAAATTAAAAAAAAATGTTAAAGAAAACGCTGCAAGTTGTCTTGAGAATTTGTGTTTAATTTCGATTTTTTTTTTTTTTCATTTTACTTAACTTATTTTGCCAGCATCTCAATTTAGGCTTACATAAATTTTTATCTCTGACATAAATATATTTTTTTAATTATTTAGAAGAGCTTGCAAAAATTCAGAAAAAACAACTTGAGGAAAATATTTCATTTTGGAAACAACATACAAATAAAAAATGAAGCTTATTTGCTTAAAACTTTGTACATTACCCTCAAATAGTAACAACAAAATTTAACTAAAGTAAAATTAAAAAAAAATGAACATTTTTTTAAAATAAAAAATAAAACAGGCAGACTACAAGCTGCAAATACTAAAACAACTGTCAACTTTTAAAATAATTGATATATTTACAGGATGCAAAAAGAAGTCTCAAAAGCTGCACGGCGATTTTCGGCGAAGCACATGCTAGATGTTAGCAAGTTTCCGAAAAACATGGTTTTACATTTTCGCGTTCTAAGCTATGAAAATTCATGTAAATTAATACATGTCTTTAAAAAGTTTCTTGAAAAATGTTCTTGTTTAGTAGTACAATCCCTTTAGATCAAAATACTTGCACATCAGCTTGAAAAATCGGATCTTTTTGCAAAAAATCATATTTTCGAAGTTCACAACTAAAAACAGAAAAACTAAGGGAAAACGGAGCATTTGGCAACTACGGTGTATAGGTTTAAGAAGTGGTCGATTCCTTCAATTTACTGCAAATTAAGAAATTTCATGAGATACAAATTTTGATTAACGCAGCAAATATCCATCATCTCTCACACAACAAAACCCCACAGCGAAGCCAAATTGGTCAATAAAAATTTACTAAATATTAAAACATTGCTTTAAAACAAATTTTCGATACGGGAATTTATTTGATCTAAAAAAAAACAATGGGAGAACAAGCTGTTTAGCGAAAGATCAGCTGAAAAGCGATCGGGAGAGTTGGCAACTCGGCGCTTATTATAGTGTAAGACGTAAGAAAAATGATAATAAAAATAAATCATTCTTTTACCTTTAACAGTATAAATAAGCGATAATCATACAATGCGATTGGTCAAACGCAAAAAAAGCTCAAAGTTCTCTTTTTTTTCTTTTTTTGCCTACATATTAGTTAAATGTATCTCTTTTATTGAGCTAGATGTCAACAATATGCTTCTTTGAAGTATCCCCCCCCCTTAAATTAAAAAAAAGTTTCAAAAGCAATATTTATTTACTGATTACTTGTAAAAATCTGCTCCTACTTGCTTTATTGATAATTGTTTAGAATGTAGATGATTTAGTAACAATTTTCATGCAAAAAAATATTTATTTACTTTGTAACTAAACTTAATAAATAGTATGGAATCCCAGATTTGAAATCCCAAAATTCGGTCCTTTTTCGAAAATTCCCGATTTTTGTTTATTTATTACCTTTTTTCCCCTCGAGTCCCTTAAAAGTCCGTTTTTTCAAATTTTATTCCTTTTTCTTTTCTCTTTTAAAAGCAAAATGAGGGAACTTGTGTAATTTCTTTTTTTGTGGTCCTAAATAGTGCCCAGTTACTGGCCAACATTGCATTTTGTACAAATGCTTGGTGTTTTGATTCGACTTCTCTACAATTTTTTTTTTTTTAGATGTAGCTCGATTTTCTTTTTCATGCAATTGCAGGAAATAGCAAATTGGGAGCTGCCATGTGGGTGGGTACAAGTTAGTTTTAACTGAATTGGGTGTTGTAGTTTGAAGCATTTTATCAAAATCCATGAACCTTTTCTTTTTGTCAAAATATATAACAGATCAAATTTACTTATAACTTTTCAAAAAAAATAAACGAACAAGAGTTACTTATTTATTTACCAGTTGAGAAAGCACTGAAATTTGTAGTAAAAATGCGATGATGTTTATGCATTTTTTGGACCTGTCAATCCGCCGTTTTGGGTCTGTCCGAAAGCCACGATAGTACCGAACCCGAGCAAACCAAATTTGAGGTTCGATTAAGTATAGTTGAAATGAAAGACGTTTGATTCTTGTGAAGAATACAAAACATAGCAAAACAAATAGAGCGCATGGGTACCTTCTTATTTTAACAAAAAAAATTAAGCACCTGGAATAATAAAATAAGGACTATTTAAGGACTTTTTAAGGCCTTAAAAATGAAAATGAACATTAAGGACTTTCTAAGAACCTTTAAGGACCGTACGAACCCTGCACTAAGTGTTTTACTAAGCAAAATAAAGTGACCACTGATTTAACAGTTGACATTCAAGCTCTTTTGTGTACTTTATCTCAATAAAAACTTGCTGCATGATCGGAAAAAAACTCAAAAAAACGTAAAAATCGAACATTTCCTTCCTCCTAACTAAAAAACTATACGTAATGGAAAAATTTCGATGCCAGATATGGATTCCTCGTGCAAAACTACTTCAGGAAAAGTGAAATTCATTCTTGGGGCAAAACACTTGTTGACTAGTGTAATTAGTTTAAATAATAGTTAAGGCCCAATTTCCATGTTTAAAACAAAGTAAACTATCTGTTATTTAATTAAAAAAAACAATTGGGTGTTTTAGCTTTCAAATTGCACAAACAGTAGTTAATAAACAATATTTTAAAAAGTACCCAATTGAGTACACTTGGAATAAAGAGGTTAAAATTTAGATAACTTTAAAAATATTTTTATTGAATTGCAAGTTCCCAAGTAGCATGGAATACAATTATTTCTCCCTCCCTCTCCATCACAAACAGGTGTCATAAAAACTTTTTTCACCTCACTTCAGTGCTTATAATAATAAATCAAAGTATCAGCAACATACCAGCTGAGCCAGTAAATCCAGTAATAAACTGTCGCCGTTTGTCATAGTCAGCAATAAATTCAGACTGAAAGGAATTTTTTTCTTAATTAATAATGCATTACTGACAAAATTTTACTAAAACAGTCAAATTAGCTTTGCAATTTAAATTTTTTTTTATTTTGAGCACTAAAAACTACAACTGAAATATATGAAATAAATAAAGACTTTGAAGTATAAATATATCATATAATTTACTTATGAATTTAAATCAAAATTATTTTGACTGCAAATCTCCTGGCAGCAGTACCACACCTTTTAAAATTTAAATTTCTTACATCAACTGAGTATATTCACTAAAAAAGTTTCTCCAATGACTGTTGCTAAGTATCAGAAGTTTGAAACTGTTTTCGGCATTAAAACAGGAGTGTCTTGTAATCCAAAGATTTTTCAATTAAAAGAAGTGGAATGTTATTCCAGCTATAAATAAGTTTAAACTTTCAGAAATAAATGTTATTTTTGTTCTAAACATAATTTTAAATTTTCAAAAAAAAAAAAGTGCTTGAATATTCTACTCTTTGCATTTTGGGTTACGCAAATTCATGGGGCAAATTTATTTTAGTGACTTGGATCATTTAAGTATGTTGATATGTCTCTACTCTTGGCCCCATCATTGTTAAAACAGAGCGTTGTTTAGCTAAGTAGTATAGATATCTTTTTAATTCTGCAAATCAATTCAAAATCAGTACTTCCTGTTTTATAACAACTTAAAGTAAATTCAAGGTAATTAATTCATTTACTCCAAGCTATTATAAAACAAGAATAGTTAGGTTAATAAATAACTTGTAAAACTACTTTGACTTTAGACGCATAATCAAGGAGGGTATTTAGGATTTGAACCCCCCCCCCCCCCCAATTGTTGGTTTTAAGCCATAGTGTCAATCCTAGTGTTTGATCCAACTCTCATAAACTAAAATTCTTCCAATTGTATGACAAATTTAGGCATATTAGAGTTTTAAAAACATAAAAATCATTCAAAGACAAGAAGTTAAAACTTCCTTCACATTTTGATTTTAAAAAAAACTAACAAATTATTCTAGGAAGGAAAAAAACATCAAAAGACAAGTTTTCAAGCAAGATATACTTTGAAAATTATTTTTAATAATATAAAATAAATTTTAAAAAGTATTCAAAAAGAATTACCTGATGTTCATCCGTTGATGGTATTACATAAGCATCATAATTACTAGCTTTCATTCTTAATCTTAAACGACGGAGTCTGTCGGTGGTATTTACTCTATTTCTCTGAATATCCTATAAGATACAAAATAGCTACATATTTCAAAATAATAAAATGATTCAATTTTTTACAAGTATGGATGAGACAGCCAACAAGTTGAATTACTCTTCTGTTATTCAACACAAAATATCTTCTAGAAGGGGGAGGGGAGAACTCTTCTTCCTCAAATATGTTTGTTACTTTTGTTTTTTCAAATTATTATTAGCAGTTAGAGGGAAAAAATCTATTTTCAACATAGCATTATACATTCATTAAATTAAATAATATTTTTAAAAATCACATTTTGTTCCGGCATCCAAGATGGGATACAAGGGGCAATGATCCCCGTAGAATAAATTAGTAATAAAGATTATATGAATAATGAGCTAAAACTTTGATTTCCTCCCCCCTTGAGACCAAAATTTTGTGAGGAATAGCCACCTTCTCAAAATTTTGTATTGTGTATCACATCTGATTCTGTCACCTCATATAAAATATTAGGCATCAATATATTCTATGCATTAATAAAAAAATTGAGCACATACAAAGGGATTTTACTAATCATGCAGTTAAATTTTCCTTCATATTTTGACTTTAAAAAAAAGTACTAAAAAGTTATTCTAGGAAGGAAAAAATATTGAAAGATAAGTTTTCAAGCAAAGATACTTTGAATATTTTTTTAATAATATGAAAAATGTATAAATTTAAGTGGTAGGTTTTTGAAATAGTACAATAGATTACTTTGAAAAAAATTCGTGACTTTATACATGTAATTTATAAGTCTGATTAATAAGTTCTGTCAAGTAAAAAACAACGATAGCATCAATTTGGTTTATTTTCTGTAGACAAACCACAAAATGTTAAAAATACAATATTTATTGTTATTGATAATTTTTCCAAATAATTTATTAAAGTGGATAAAGATAAATGGAAGAATAATTTTGCACACATCTAGTTAAAATAAATGCCTAACAAAAAGCAGAAGTTTTAAAACATGGATTGTACCATTAGTAGGTCACGAATTAATTTTTTTGTACACAAAGAAGCTTTATTTGCAATTAAATCTTATCAAAAATAAATTGAAATAAATTTATCAATTTTCTTCTCTTAGATACAGTGGCATAGCCTTAAAAGAAAAGGTGGGGGAAGGGGGAAGGACGCTTACTCATACAAGCACAAATTATTGAAATCAAAATATGGTGAGATGTTTGCATTAAAAATTAAAAATGTAGGGGGATGTTTGTCTTACGAAAAACAAAAAATTGGGTTATGCGGTCCAACCTCGACTACAAAAGATAGGAAGGGGAGAAGAAAAAGGTGAATTTAAAATATTTTTTTAAAAAGTGAAAAAAAAAAAAAATAAGATAATAAAAAATAAAATAAAAGAAAAAGAAATAAAAGGAAAAAGAAAATTCTGCCAGATGGCCACATAAAACCATTTTTCAAGTAAGTACTGATCATAATTAGCAATTTTTATGAAGAATTTTAACATTTGAAAATTTCATGTATCTTCATCTGCACTGTCGCTACTACCACCAATAAAACAATCATCAGTTGAGACACCTAAAGTTATTTTTCTTTGATTAGCAAGTGCGGCAATTGAAGCTGCAAAATTATTCATTCCATTAAAATTTTGTTTGGAATCAATACAATTTAGCCGAGTTCCTTGGAGGTCTTTTTCACATGACATTAAAGTTTGCCTAGGAAGGTCACTATTTGCTATTAAATCATCAACAACAGTTGCAGCTTTTGTTTTGTTCTCATTATTTTTTTCACAAGATATTGAAGTTTCTGTACTGCTCTCAATTTTTTTCTCACAAGATATTGAAGTTTTTGTATTGCTCTCAATTTTTTTTTCACAAGATGATTCTGGAGAGGAAACTTTCAGCGCCAGTGCTTTTTCTTCACGCAATCGATGTTCATCCGCTTTAACAACTAAAACATTCTTCAACTCATGCATTAAGCATGATGCCATTTCAGTATTCCTTTTAATTTCAAAATCAACATTTTCTTTACATTCACCATCTTCAAACTGAGATTTTGTCGCAAAATCCTCAAATACTTCATCTTTCGGTTCTTGTTCTACATCACATCTAACAACAGCCTTAACTGTATCAGTTTGTTGACAATGCTCTACTTGGGGCAACACAACATTAGGAATTTCACTTTTACTGCTGGATAAGATAGTGTCTAACTGTGCATTATAAGAATAATAACTTTCATTAAATGCTTTAACTTCACCATTCGCCTGATCAATCAAGTTTTTAAGATGTTTCAAAGAAACATCAGAGGATGAAACATCAGATGAATGTTTTTGGCTTAAAAATTCTTCCGCTTCTAGCAATCTTAATAGAGCTGCTTTCAAGTGTAAGCTCATGCTATGCAAATCTATTTCTAAAGCAAAATGATGGCTACTTTTAGGCTTTGAAACAGGCTGAGGTATAAAAGAAGCTTCTATACATCTATAATACTTGTATGCTTCTGAAACTTTAGGCAATATAGAATTATTTTTGCACAACATTACATTTCTCAGTAGTTGAAATAACATTACTTGATAGTTTCTGCTACAGTATTGTCTGCTTGGTTTAGCAAAAGATAATGTTAAGTACAAATACTTAAAGTATTCTGATACCTGCAACTCCAAAAGAGAAAACATAGTTCTTAGTGACGTGATGCTAAAATTAGCAGTGACTTTCAATAATTTTTCCAGATCTTCAGTGACATTTAAATCAAATTGCATTAAATCTCCAAATTCTTCAAGGTCTAACATGGCAAGAGAATGAGAAGAAAAATCAAAGTCAGGTCCCAACTGAATGGTCTGCAGAAGTTCCAAAGTGGAAAATCTGAAGCATAAAAATAATTCTTTTGTCCACAAAAAAATGGATTTACGAAGAGCGGGATAATGACGGTGGGATGACATAATGGGTAAATTTGAAGAAATCTCTATTCGTTCAGCGATTGAAGAGTGTGAAGTGGAAGTAAATCCTCTTGATATTAATTCTGCCTCCTGTATCAGTCTAATATTCTTTTTAATCAAAACAATTGTTTTCTTTGTTGTACTTAAAATACTTTGCAATTGAAAACACACTACTATCAAGTTTATAATTTTAATAGAATTCATTGAGATAAAGAGAACTATTATCGTTAGTACGAGTAGGTAGAAAAATCCAAAAATAGGAAATGAATTTTTGAGCACATTACAAAGATGCAATGGTGAAACGAATGTCATATTCCAAAGATTAGTATCACACACATGCCAAGAGATTGCAAAAATCATCACAACAGAACTTAAAAAAAGAAAACTCATATGGCGTAAAGTTACTGCATTTGTTGGCAGATCAGTACCACCTAAGACCCAATTGCTTAAAAATGTAACGTCTTCATCAACTAAAGTTCCACTGTTTTTAATATGCATTAAGATACGAGTCGACAGAAAGTTGTCTACTGATGAAAAGAATGATGTGAAATAATTATACACGCAATTAAAATACGTTTTAAGCTTTTCGCAATGAGTTTTGACAGTCATATAGGAAATTTTCGGCTTGTAATTAGTCAAATGACTGTCACTTTTCTCATTCTCAAAAGAATTGTCTAAAAAGTTCATTTCACTTTCAAATTTAAGTTCTTCAATGTAAGCACCAAGGGGTGTATTTGGGAGAATGACATCTTCATCGAATTCAAAATCTTCCGTCGCAAAACCACATTGTTTACCCTCCATCTTGTGTTATTTTTGTTTTGCTCACGGTTACAGTTTGAAATCTTTTAGCAGAATATTAAATAAATTGTTTGTTTGTTTGTTTTACGACCATTTCAGGTCACATAAATATTCGAGTTTATTTGCTATTCTCAAGGATATGCCTCAAACTCTCGTCCAATATGAAAGATAGAACAAGACAGCACAACAGATTTTTTAATGTACAAAGAAGGAAATACACCCAGGGCAAGGTGGGAATCGAACCCACGCCTCTTTCTCACCGCGCAGGGAGGCACCGGAGCCAGTCGATTTGACCGCTCAGCCACTGAGGCCCCATTAAATAAATTTTCCTGCAAAAAAAAAAAAAAAAATAGAAGATGTAATAACAAAAAGAAAACATCTAGCAAAGAACAACTTACAGCGGATGATAAGCATGATTCGCGAACTCCATGAGGAACTGATCGTATATGACGGTTTGAATTTGTGTTTTTAAAGCTTTCATAGTTGTCAAGACTAACCGAAGGACCTGTGGAACTTACCGGCAGCATCGAAGACACTGAAAGAAGAACAAGAAGGTAAAGTTATTTTTATTTAATGTTTCCCAAATGAAGTAATTAGTATTATTGAAAATTCATCTTATTTCTTTAACCAACAGTACCTCATTCACGGAGCTTTCTTGAACATAAAATAAAATGAATTGAAATTGGTGGTGCTGCCATCTGTTACATTAAAACCTTACAATTTATAAAATTCTCACTAATAGCACTTTTTTCCCCCTTGCGCACTTAGAAGGTGCAGGTGTTAAGCATTAAAAAAAATTGCATAAGGGTTTAACGTTGAAGATAAACAGCAACAACAACTTTTGTAGCTTTCACTTTAAAACATATAACTTAAACTAGTCGAATCTCGTATTTAATTGATTTTTGGCTAATAAGAGCACCGAACGACATTTTCAATCACTTTGTTTCTCCTCAAATAAGTTTTTAATAACTTCATTTGGGAAGATGCGTAAGTCATCGGACGAATGTCTGATGACTTTATAGTTGCCTCTGTTCAATTTTCTTATCCAAAATAACAAGAATAAACATCATTCTGATTTGCAAATTCGCAATTTCTTTATAACTACTATTTCACTTTCTAATGGAAAGGCGCAAAGATCTCATTGATCTTTTCATATGCATACGTTAATGAAAAAGGTACATTGCGACACATTTGTCAGCGGAAAAAGTCGATCTTAATGAACTGTGTGCTTGAAGAAGGTACAATTAATAAATTGCTTACATATTCACTTCACTGAGTGCATCATTTACGTTGTAGTTTTCACATGAGTTTAAAAATTCACTGGGGAGGGGGCTGATTTAATATTTTTTAACAATGGATACATTTTCGTCACTACACCTTGGATGCCCTAAGCGCTAAAAAATTTTGGTGCCCCCTACATTTGCATATTCAAACTGCAGACAAGAGACAATAGAACATTTCAAAAGCAGTAGAAAAATCTTATAGAAAATTAATCAAATTTAGAACAAAACATTTATTTCTTCTAACTTAATTATATTTGAAGTTAGTGACTCTTCTGCTAATTTCCTGTCTAAAGTCTCTGATTAAATCCTCCTAATCAATTCTGGCTGGGGCGTATGTACGCTTGTAATAACATTTAACAGAGATATTTTTCTAACTTGCGCTGTTTCAAACATGCAAATAAAACGCAATAAACATGTACTTTATTTTAAAGGATTAAAATAAAACAGAATGTTTTAATATAAACAGAGCTTATTTATATTACCCTAAAATTTGAAAATTCTAACAAATTAAATTAATTTAAGTACTTAAATGAACAATAAAAATTTTCTGAGCTGCCCCTGGTTTTCTTGGGGCCCTTAGCATGTGCTTATTTTAATTACGGGTTAATCCAGCACTGTTTGAAATCCTTATGTTGTAAGACAGGGATATTTTTCTCTCTCTATTAAGATTCTCAGAGATATTTTAACAGAGATATTTTTCTAACTTGCGCTGCTTCAAACATGCAAATGAAAACGGAATAAACATGTACTTTATTTTGAAGGATTGAGATAAGACAGAATGTTTTAACATAAACAGAGCTTATTTATATTACCCTAAAATTTGAAAATTCTAGCAAATTAAATTAATTTAGCTATTTAAATGGGCAATAAAATTTCTCTGAGGTGCCCCTCGTTTTCTTGGGGCCCTAACCATGGGCTTATTTTGATTACGGATTAATCCAGCACTGTTTGAAACCCTTATGTTGTAAGTTCCAAAAAATGAAGTTATCTATTGTACACAATTACACTTTACAGCAGTACTGCGTGATTGCTTTTTATACAATTTAATGTACATCAAAAGTTCATGCAATGAAAAATATTCACAATCTATAATGTGATAAAATAACGCTTTAAAAACACTCATATTATTACTTATTATAAATTACATTACTTATACCTAAATCTCCATAATTTATGCGGAAATATTTTTTTAATTATGCGCCACTTTAAGAAAATTGTGCGGTATGGGTGAGTTGATTTACTAAAATTATAAGAACAGTTCGCGGATGAGCTAAAAAGCAGCTAAAGCAGAATACGACACATATTATGAAACGAAAATCCACATCAATTATATCATGTCCATTTTCTTCCTTGTTTTAATTAATTAATAGTAACAATTATTACGGCATAAATTATATTCACTGTGTCTGCAACATTTTGAATTTGCGTTCAGTTTTTCATTGACAGGCGTTAACTTTTTCATTTACAGATAAAATTACTCATAAATATTAAGTTCCTTTAAAACTAGTTTTAAACAATGCTTTATATCATCGCTTCTTAACCTATTTAGGACTGTGGTCTTCGGAATATAAAAAGGTCTTCACTTGTATTTCTTACATCCTAAAGTTCACAACTTTATGCATCGATAAAGGGAGTTTTGCAAACTGCAAACACCGCAATACGTGTCTGCCTCTGCAACAGTTTTAATCTGAGATACTTTTACATTTACAGATAAAATTACTCATAAATATTAAGTTCCTTTGAAATTAACTTCAAACAATGCTTTAGATCATTGTTTCTTAGTTTGTTTAGGGCTGTGATTTTCGGAATACAAAAAAAAAAAAAACTCTACTCGGATTTCTTACATCCTAAAGTTATAAACATTACTCACCGATAAACAGATTCTCTGCAAACTGCAAACACCGCAATACGTGTTTGCAAATATTTTTAATTTGAGATAACTTTTTTATTTACAGATAAGAGTTAACTTTTTCATTTACACCTAAAATTACTCATAAATATTATGTTCCTTTAAAATTAGTCTTAAACAATAAAAAATATGAATCATCGCTTCTTAACCTGTTTAGGGCTGTGGTCTTCGCAATATGAAAAAGTCTTCACTCAGATTTATTACATCCTAATGTTCCCAACTTCATGCATCGATAAAGAGATTCTCTGGAAACTGCAAATACCGCATTTTTAATTTGTGTTAACTTTTTCATGTACAGACGTTAATTTTTTTATTCACACATAAAATTGCTTATAAATATTAAGTTCCTTTAAAAATTAGTTTTAAACAATGCTTTACAATATAAAGCATTGTTGTGATCTTCCCAATATAAAAAAGTCTTCAATCGGATTTCTTGCATCCTGAAGTTCACAACTTTATGCATCGATAAAGGGATTGTTGCAAACTGCAAACACCGCAACATGTGTCTGCAACACTTTAAATTTTAGATAACTTTTTCATTTACAAATAAAAGTAGTCCAAAAGATTATTTGTATTCGCTATAAAATTCTGTTATTAAACTGGCTTCAGAGAATTCTTCTGTGTAGAAGCCTCCCACGCATAATGTTATCCATACCTTGAAAACTGTATTCAGTATCTAGAAGGTTTCTTTTTTTGTCAGTTTTTGAACTGATATTGGATAGTCAGATTGTTCGAAAATTCTTCACATATCCTCTTCGAAAGCCATTATAGAAGCTAGGAAATGTTACCCATCTGCTATCGCTCCAACCTTCTCACGAGTGCTAGTTTATTTTCCGAGTTATTTTTAGTCTTTCGGACTCGGGCGAAAACAGATTTTAGCTGGAACTTGCAGCACTAAAACTAGGAATTTTACTCCTTTCCGAATGAAATGGTCCGTGCAAGCTTAGGGATGGAGGTGGGGGCGAAACAGCTGATTCACTGCCCGTTATGACTGTTTGAGAGGGTAAATTATTTTCGGAAACATGTTTAGATTTTGTCTGCTCGTTTTGTTCTGCATTGCAGCCAATTGATAATGACACGACACTCATGGATTTATTAATTTTTTAAGTTGCAATTGAGTACAACTATTTTTTTACTTTTAATCATCAAGACAGATCGAAATAGATTATTTACAATGCTTAATAATTCGCAATAGAAGCCATGTGAGATTTACCGCCTGGTGCTGTTATTTTGGAACCAGTCAGTAAGAATTTGCTTCGGAAGTAACACTACTATTTTAATGTTGATAGACCAGCAGAGTTATGATGTTGAAATTTTTCACAGCTCAAATTTCGCTCTCGTAAGAATGATGTAATATTTTTTGTATATTCTTCTTGACACAGTCTAAAAATATGGTTTTCAGTATGGATTCAGTTGGTTAGTAACCTTTTCAGAAATAACATCGATTTATGCACCAACATCATGCCAATTAGTTGAAATCTATCAGAAAATTAGTTTCTCTGACGCAAGAATGACGTCATATTTGTGGAGGGTTCTAATTTTCTGAGTCTAAAAGGAGGATATTATTCTGAATTTAGTCAATCACAACTGATGCTAATCCTCTGAAATTTATCTGGCATACCTGTTAAAATTTACTTCGAGAAAGTTTTGTTAGCACAAACTTGTTTGAGAGGACTTTCAGGGGTGCACTGTCTCAGGAAACCCTGAAGTTACATCCTGTAGTGCGCGTCCTTAAAAGTAAAATCTGTTTTAATTTATTCATAACGAAAAGGACAATCTATATATATTATTTCTCTAGCCTGTTTTTCTGTCGCTCCGCGATATCTTCCTTATTCCTATATCGAATTCCATGATTTACCTCTCATTTTAAAGCTTATCGTACTGGCTAATGACGAAAAATAGACTCACGGTTTAAAAATGTACCGCTTCTCTTAAATTTGAGATTAAAATCATCTAAGAAAAGGTCTTTTAATGGATGCCAAATTGGTGTTCTGTATGCTGGCGCCATCTGTTATCAAGTGACAAGGAAGAGACTCTTCTGTTTTTGTTGTGTAGAAAATTAGACAGTTTTAGCTGCGTCTGTGTGTTAAACTTATTCAATCGTTAGGCTCTACACATTGATTTATAATATGAATGTGTAGAGACTAACCAACCAACAGTAACTATATTTTAAGCAATGGAACTGTTCGTTATTGTATTTTAATGCTATGTGTACTACTAATAAAATAATTTTCATTATTATTGTGATCATTTTATTATTTTGAATATCTAAATAATAGTGGGAGAAAACATCTGTATCAGCTATTTGTGCAGATGCGTTTCTTTTGTACCAACACCCCAGTGGCGTAACTAGCGGGGGGCGGTGGGGGCGGTCCGCCCCGGGCGGCACTGTTTCAGGGGGCGGCAAAAAGTCCGAAACGTCCATCCCAACAAAACGCAATCTTGTTTTTCAATTTTTTTTTTTCGCAAACAGGGCGAAGTCATTTCTTTTTCGAAAAGTTACCGACATTTGCATTGCTCCAAAAGATTACGAGAACATTAAGAGTCGGGGGGGGGGGGGGGCAGTGGCCACAGGGTGACGTCCGGTTTCGGCTTTTTTCGCACCCCCCCCCCTAGATATACTTTTTGCTTTGCTTCCTTGGGAGGGTTGCCTTCCTTGCTATTCTTCTAAATCGCCTATGTAATAAAGTCATTTCCGCGTCCGACTGTCATCGGCTTAGACCATATAGTAACTAGACGAGCCCTTCTATTCACTCGCCATTGTTAGTTCCCAAGCAGAAATGGTGGGGACCAGTTTGACTGACGGGGGTCGGAGATCAAAGCTTTTCGCCGTCCTATACCACGTGGGTGAGTCTTCTCAATTTCTGAACTTGCTTCTGATCTGTAAAAGAGCTGAGATTGCTTTCAGCCAAACGATCAAGACTCATTCTGTGCACAAAAGCACTAACCTGATTTTTTAAACATAATAGCAATATTAACAATGAAAAGCGTAAATTTTAATTTTATTTTTAAATCGTTGGAGTATCGTATTCTTGATTATGAAGAACAAGAAAGTCATATATATAAATTAACTAAAGCAATTGTTGAGAAATACTTTAAAATATGACTACACCATTTCTAAAATAATATCAAAGAATACCAAAAATGCCTAACAAATACACAAAATTAATTTTATTTAAAAATCAAGAGCAATTTTCAATAGAAATTAAACTATTTTTTCCAGTAGTTAAATTCCATTCTACTTTATTAATAATGCCCGCCCCCTAAATAATAAATGCAACGTTGAAATTAACATTTCAATAATATTAAATCTTAAAAGACATGAACGATGCTTGAAATTTACTCGCAGAAAGGCCGAACGTTCGTTGCATCTCCAAGCATACATATGTGTGTGTTCGCTCCAGTTTATTTTTTATTCTCTACTTTTAATAATGTAAGTAAAATTGTTAAGTTTTCAGAATTATGTTTAAAATGCATTTCATGCTTCCCCCTTACCAATATATTACATATATATTGTATTTCTGACTGTATTTCACAACACTTAAATAATAAATTAATTTATTCCGTTTGTTTGCAATCTTCGAACAAACTTCACCTTGTATAATTCATTAAAAAAACGGTCGCATTTTAATTAAGGGTACAATGGGACCGTCCATAAACGACGTCACGCTTTTTTCCCATTTATTTGACTCCCTCCCCCCCCTTTGTCACAAAGTGTCACACTTCAACATACCCCCTCCCCACCCCTTGTCACAATTTTCCCGAACCCCCCTCCCCCTCGAAGCGTGACATCATTTATCAATGATCCCAATCCGATGTTTTCAGTCCTACAGGCTAATGTCACATGACTATTAGTTTTAGATTTACGAACTGTATCGGAGAAACATTAAAGTTTTAACTGACAATTTTCTAAAGTAAACAATTTTCTGAACTTAAAAAATTTTAAAAACTATTTTCAAAACTAAAATTTTTTCTTCATGCTGTTGCTTTCTTTAAATTTATTTCAGATTTTGAAAAGAAAAACAGCTTAAACGCTTGTTTTTCCTTCCTTATTTTTCAATGAACTGAAAAAGAAAAGAATAGGTATATTTGATGTTTGGCTAATTAACGTAATATTACAAATGTTTTTACTTTTCGCATTGATATCTCAAGGGCAAGACATAATGAGGTTGAAGTCAGTTAAAAACCTTGTAAAAGCAATACGAATTGTATTCATTGCAAAGAGCTTTACTGTATGACATTAAGTTTCACAAAAGGGGGCAAGAAACTAACTCCTACTCTCAACGAGCTCAATATATAAGATCATTTTCAAATCACTAGTACTAATTAATTATTGGTAATACCAATAAAAAACACTTGTCCATTAATCGATGAACTGTTTCCTTGCGTGTGATAGAAAATAATTGTGCTAAAATGTTTCTGTCATACAATAAGAAACTAAAATAAATCACTCTTCAAATCTGTACGAGAATTAACATGGCACGACGAAGCCCTCTCTCACCGAAGGACTACGTCACCTGTTTCCCGGGGAAAGACTCCTGCTTACCGACCACGCCCCCAGACCTTGTCTATCTAGTTTATGGTCTAAGGTCATCGGAGTACTTCCAGATGATTCTGAATGACATGGGGCTGAAAGGAGGAGTAACAAAAAGCACTGATACGAGTAGCTGGAACAGTATGAAGTACCCCCAAGCCTTAAAGAGTAGTTTAAAGAAAGGATAATAAAAGAAATTACTCAAATAGCAGCTGTAATCAATCTTTTATTAGAACCCGCCCGTCGAGACTGATAATAGCAAAACTTAATTGTCACTCACTGCATTCTATTCCCAAAAATGGTTCACAGGAAGCAATCCCTTGAAAGAACGCCGACGAATTCACCGAAGTCGGCTTTCATGGACAATTGTCAAAAGAACTACAGTAAAGCACCGTTTATACGTTTTTCAAGGGACCGAGCGAAAAAAACGTATAAATGAAAAAACGTATAAACGAAAATCACAAAATAAAACGAACATTTTCGTAATAGAAAACAAAACAGTAACTTAAAATATTATGAAAAGTAAATAATGAGTACTTTTAATAATACATTGAATTACAATCACTACGTTTCATATTCATGCAGTATGTACATCCACATTAAAAACTTTCTTTGGTTCATATTCTTTTAGCAGTTCTGGCAATTGGTTTTGAATCCAATCATCCACTGTTTCACAATCAACATGTCCTGACTCTCCACTTACAGTTTTGCCTGTTATGCCGTGTTTTAACTTAAATTTATGAAGCCATCCCGAGGAAAATGATGCATCGTGTTCTACATTTAACTTCTTCGAAATTTCTTTTGCATTCTCCATAAGCAAAGGACCACTGATGGGAAATTTTGCACAACGACACTGATTAAACCACTGTAAAAGCACTTTCTCTACATCCGAAAATTTTCCGCTTTGAACTCGAAGTTTTTTTGAAGCACTAGCACCACTTTGATTATAAGTTTCCTCGATGATCTTACGCTTATAAATTATGGTGCTTAAAGTTGAAACTGGTAAACCTAATTTTTTGGCTAGGTCAACTCTTTTTAAATGTTGGTTTTCATTCGCTTGTTTTAAATGCACATTTTTTCTTTCAGAGACAGAGGTTTTCTACTACGCGAGCTCGAAGCCATCGTGAATGCTAGTGAACGATAGATCCCAGAATTTTATAAAGTTGGTAGGAGCAGTGTTGCTGGGTTGCTATAAAGTCCCCAGGCTACTTACTGAAATTTAAGGGCGCCTGCCGTGGCAACACTGGTAGGAGAGGAAAAGCGCTTGTCACCTGCTATTTCTAGGTAGCACCACAATCAGAATGCTTTTATCTGTGAATTTAGGATATTCGCATTCTTCCGGGGTATGTCTTTTGTTCATTTAGGCAGGTGAGTGACCACCGTAAGTGGTCACAGCAGGTGTGGGTCAAGGTCAAATGGGATTTCTAAACTGGACAATCGCTAGCGTATAATCACGTTAAAATGTGCGTTTTTTCTTTGACTTGGGGAGAAAAAAAAACGTATAAATGAAATGTGCAATTTCAGGAAAACGTATAAACGAAATTATTTATTATTAATTTGTATGAGGTTTCGCCGGGGCCGTTCAAAAAAACGCATAAATGATAAAAACGTATAAACGAGAAACGTATAAACGGTGCTCCACTGTATTTTCACAGAAGTTCTTATTACCCGACCGGTCGCCTACCGTGAACAGCTGGTCGGTCGTAGGGGTTGTATTATAGTAATTTTTCATTTGGCCAACTTGTTCTGAAGTGTCATCTCCCCGTTTCTCAGCGTTGTTTCTGCTCAAAAACAAAATTTGTATTTTGCCAACTCAGTCATAAGTAAGAAGCGAAAAAAAATATATATATTTTTTCCTAAACATTTTCTGCAGAATCACCTGAAAGTTCTCGACTTTAAATAGGAAAAAGTGACTTTAAATCATCCAGTTAGTTGCACAGATTCTGAGACAGCGCCAGAAATGATCAGATAGAGCATTTTCAGACAACCCAAACCCGGCCGACATTTAGTGTTTTTATAAGAAAAAAAATCGATTTTTTTATTGCTAAACGAATTAATGAAATATGGATAGTCTTGAACATTTGCAACTTTAAAAGTAACTTCTGATTGTGAAGATGAGAGTCATTGTTTTAAAACTTTATGGCAGTAGAAATATTCGGCAACATCGCAACTAGTCAGTAAGTAAAATGTATGCATTTCATCGGTCTTTGAAAAAATGTTAATGTGTTCATAAAAGGATAATTCATAAAGTAATAATTTAACCTATCTTGTAACTTTTTTAATTGCAGTTCATTTAAAATTATTTTGATCTTGATGAAAAATTATGTAATTCGACCAGCGTGTTTAGTGCGTAATATTTAATTGTTAATGCTTTCGTGTTTACAATTGTAATTTCACACCAGTGGCCAAGTGGCCTAACTAGCGTCGACTTGAGGGGGTGCTCAGGTGGTTAAGTGGGGGGCACTGGGTCAAATTTCAAGTATGTCGTATTATTTTGAGAGTGTAAATGCAATTTACGACTGTGGGAGCGCTTTTCTGCTGCGAGGATCAAGAGGGAGGGGCACAAACAAACCAAAGTTACGCCCTTATTGCACACCGGACCCCCTGCCCCTTCAGAAATTTCTCTATTTCATGTGCACAATTTTATATCCTAAGGATTTCATTTACTCTATTCTTTCTTTAACACTTCGATCGTTTATAATTTTACAAATCTTCATAAATTTAAAATTTTCTTGAGCTAACATGAGAGTAAGTTAAGTATTTTGTAGTTAGAATTTAAGGATTTGGGAGTATTTTTTTTATAAATACTGTTTTAAAAAAACAATAAATTTGTTGCATCTCTATTTCTGCCATTGCCTTCAACAATTTATGCGACAGTTATAAATTATTAATGTTTGCAGCAAATGTTGTCAAACTATTCGCGGGGGCTTTGAACATAAGAAAGTGCCAAATTACTATTTGAAATTATCCGGTGTTGCTTTGTGGAACAAAAAGATGAAGTGGTTGTTGCGACACATTAGACTAACCTTTATGGAGTCGATAGAGGAGAGCTTTCTTAGTTTTCCATTCTTCAATATGTAAGTTCAATGCAAAAACCGATCCTTAAAAACTTTTAAGAAGACAGCTTTAAGAGGCTTTTCATGGAAAACGATGTATAAATATTATTTGCAATGGGACGTCAAGACATACCTTCTGTGTAATACCAAACAATACATACTCATGTGATGTCTTCAAAAAATTATCTTGAAATGTAGACATACCTTCTGTGTAATACCAAACAATACATACTCATGTGATGTCTTCAAAAAATTATCTTGAAATGTTGATGAAACTTTTAAGGATCTGCTTTTTATTCAAATGAGAGTAAAATATTTCCCATATTTTCATAATTCAACAACAACTTTAAATAGACAACAAGACGTATAGTAAACTATTCGAGAAATTTATGGCTATGCCCAGTATCTTCTAATGTCTGAAAATATAGGCTAAAATTGCATTTTTGGCACTAATATCGATGAATTTTTAGCGAAATTCCTCTCCATTTTCCCCAGGCCCAGCGTAACTAAATATAGCCTAGAATTGCGTGTTTTAGACTTCAATTTTTAAAATTTTCCGGGGGAGAGCCCCCGAACCCCCCTATTTATGACCAAATATTAGCTTCTAGATCCTTCTCTAGGTTTCTCAAATGCCATAACGCAATTCTCAAAAAAAAAAAAAAAAAAAAAAAAAAAAAAAAAAAAAAAAGAATGCCGGATTTAAAAAATAGTTGAAATTTTTCAACCTAATGTCTCTGAAAAATTTAAATGGCACATTAATTTTGAAATGACCCTTGGATGTGCGTGAACATAATATAAAATTGGAATCATGCGATCGAAAAAAATGTGATGGTCACCAAACTCATCCCATTAAATCTAGTTACGCCACTGCAACACCCCGTTTACTTTTTCTATTCTTCCTCATAATGTCCTTTCTCCCAAATTTGTGCGGAATTTCGCACTGGTCGACTAGTGTTTATTTATTATTAGTGTTTATTTTTATTATTTTTATTTTAAATTCTCGCACCCGAATTTTGTTGTACTTTTAGAAGTACTTAGGGAAAAGAATATTTCGTCGGCGTTCTGGTCAAAGTCACCAAGTCTGTAACTCCGGCTCTGAGATATTATTTGTTTAGACTTTCAAATCGTTGGAAAATAGTAAAATTCATTTCAGTGGTACAGTAGGTTAATTTATACAATTTTTAAATCGTGCAATTGCTTTAGATCAGCGGTTCCCAAAGTGTGGCACATGTACCACTAGTGGTACGCGAAGCCTCTCTAGTTGGTACGCGTGCAGGCAAAACTGTTGATCTTCTATTCTATATAATAAAGTTACATAGCAGTGGTACGCAAAATGTTTCGAAAGAAAAATGGTGGTACGCAAAAAAAAAAGACTGGGAACCGCTGCATTAGATATCATATTGGACATTATAATTAACTCTAGTAGTCGTTCTTTCTTTTTTTTTTTTTTTTTTTTTTGTGGAATTAGTGGCTTTTACCAGAACGCCGACATTTTTATATCCCTTATTCTCGAATTGCTGAATACAGCAACATCCAGTCGATAAATAAAGATAACTTGTGCTTAATAGCTGAAAAAGATGATGCAAAAGAAAATGTAACACATTTTTATCTAATAGCAGAAAGACAGTCATCTCATTAAGTGCAAAGAACAAATAAATAGAAAAAAGAAGCTCACAGGACTTCAAGAGGCATTTGAGGTGGACGTCTGGCAACAAGGACCTTTTAAAACACTTGTGCTAAAAACGCGTAAAAGCTTATTTTGAGCGTCTACATGCGGATACTTTCTTTCAAACAGCTTTCCAGGATCACTGAATGCTTTAAAGAATGAAATTTCCAAAAAAAGTCATGACAGGTAAATTGATTCCTTGAGAAACGCGTTAATGGTTGGGATACGTTAATGGGGCTAATTTCAAGGCTATAATAGGAGAGTCATTTTCACACGTTATGGCTCAGTTGTAGCACGGCCTTACAGCATTTTTTTTAAAATTTCCCATTGTCTTCTCAAACTTAACCATACAGGAAGCATGGTTCGAATTACTGATGTGTTAAAAAGAGGAACAGAAAATAACTACACCTAAATTGCTATTTTGAGGTAATTATCTTCGTGGAAACTCAAGTTTGCAGGGGTTTTGGCTATTTTTTAAAAATATTTCAAAGCAATTACATAGCGTCTAACAGCGGTGAAACACAAGATGAGGCTTGAAAAGTCACTAAATTTTTCTCTCTAAATTTAAAGGTGGGCAATGTTATTTAAAACTTAGTAAAGGTTAATTTACGAGTATACGGGTTTAATAACCTGCAAACCGCCAATGCGGGTTATTAAACTCGCATTATTGTTCATATTTACATTTACGTCATCTGGAAGTTCTACAATATGTTCAATCAAATAGAAAAATAGATAAATTGTGTGAAAGATGATTAAAAAAAAAGAAATAAGAAGAAAGAAGGAACAAAAGAAATGCATTTAAATGATTGTCTTAATAAAATAAAAATAGGACTCCTTTTCAAAATAGGTTTAGTATGAATTAGTTATTTTATAGAATCTTGATCATCGTTGTCAAAGACTATGCGGAAGCCCATGCTTACAGGGTATGTACATCAGTACATAATACTAGGGATGCCCACCCCCTCCAAGTTCAAGGGCGCAAATCCCCGTTCAAAGGCCTTTCTGTATACCAGATATCCGGTATACAGAAACGACTTGACTGACGAATATGTACCGGATATCCGGCTCTGATGTTTGATACTTGTAAACTCTAAACATATTTTCAATATCCACAACCCACATCTTGCAAATATGTATCAAGTTTGTAAGTTACATACATTTTCAAACATGCTATTTAATAAATTTAAATAATCAAATTTGACATGCCGGATAATCGGATATTTCGTGAAAGGACCGAATCAGATTCCGGACAGTTAAAATGCAGTTGGATATCGGACCTCCAATGCATTAAGAAAAAAGTAAATAAAGTAATAATAATCTTCTGAAAAAATAGGCTCCCCCCCACAAAAAAAAAAAAAAAAAAAAAAAAAAAAAAAATCGAGGCCGCAACTTGCTCTATGATCCCTTCCTGTGGGCAACTCTGATATTATACAGATATCGGTGGCATATGCTAATTTCTATGGACGATCTATCCGCTTTTCAGTTCGCACTACCTTATTAATATACGCGAGAATATAATAGTGATGAAAGTGTTGGCTCGTTTTTGTACAAAATGACGTCAGTCAAAGTATTCATTATAAAGATTAATCATTACACTCGTACATTTCGATCAACATGATGAAATATAAGAGAAATAAATAAACTGCAAAAATTATAGTTTATCATAATATAGTTTAAGATTATTTTTATGCGCTAAATACTAAATTCTTTGAGTATTTTACGTATAAAACAGTAGTTATAATGAATTAAATGAAATAAACAACTCCTTTGAATATAAAGTCCAACATTCGTTGAAATGGAATTTTTTTTCACCAAACGTAGAAAAAAAAGGTGACTTTTTTCATTTCTTGAAGTAAATCCAACGCAATTGTAATTGACAGTACAGATATCCCTTTTAAGAGAGAAAAGCACTCATCTTCAAAGGAACAGAAAGCTGAAACTATGCCTTTTTTCTCTTTCTCAAGCTTACTTCCTTTTCATTTTATAAGCAAAAATCCCCTCTCCCAAATATGAATCCTCTTTTTTTATGAATAAATCGCTTCTCTCTGAATAATCTTCATTATTATCATAAATAAAATGCTTGTCCAAAAATTTTTTCATACTTGAACAAAAATCAAGCCATAAAATAAGGATATCGTGATAAAGCATAGAGCATATAGCAAACTAATTATTATAAACGTAATCACTATCCAAAACCTCTCAAGCGAAATACTGTTTATGTATGTTTTAAAGGTATAAGTTAAAACAGTAGTAACACAGTAAAAAATCAAAGTAACAAACTTTTTAAAACTTTAAAAATGCTCTGCAGTCCCTTGTGGAGTCATGACTAATGAACTGAGAGCCAGTGCTTTATTAGTCATAATTAAAGAAATGAGATTGTATGTGAAGTGTAATATACATAAATAAATGAAAACATTGTTATTCTTTCTATTTAGGATTCACATGGTAGCAGATATCTAGCGTTCTAATAGTAGATTAGTTTATTATGTGGTTATTATATTAAGTTCTCAGTTTAAAGCGATAACAGAACGGGCGCCACTTGTACTGCCTCGAACAAATATTCTTGGTCATGCATCGACTAGTTTACACTTTGTTTGAGTTGCGCAATATGTTCGAGTTTTCGCGAAAATATGGAAACTTTAGAGAGCGTCTACTTTTGGTAAGATACTTTCTTGATAATTAATTGATTGGGATGTCTTTTGGCAATAACTATTTTAATAGAAAAATAATGCAGAAATATTAGCTTGAAACTCGAAATATATTTTATTCCAAAATTTCATGGAATTATTAAATGTTCACTTTTTTTTTGGTAAAAATTCAAAATTTTTAGCCCTTTCGGCATAAATGGGGTAAATTAAGATAATAGACAAAAAGGTTAAAGTGCATTTAATCCAAGAAATTTTTACTTGTTTAATATAATAATACAGAGCTATAACATAATTGTCTCAGTACCATTTGTTCTACACGATATAGACCAAATGAAATTTTTGCCACTCTAAATCTGGCCTGCTGTTGTAGACCTCTAACGATATGTTGAAAAAAAAAGCAAATTGTTCCGGTTAGAACAATGAGATAATGGAAACAAGAAATAGAATGATGTTTGTAAAAGAACTGGCAATGAACTTTGATTCTATTCCGACAAAGGATTGTTTGACCACAGCTTGGCAAAATATTATTCATTGTATGGAATCACTGACTTAATAAAGTGACTCAAATTCCAAAGAGCAACAGTATTGGAGAAAGCAACGATACTCACTTACCATACTGATAGCTTCGAAAAACAATAGGCGGAATAAATCGAAATTCGAATGTACGTTTACATGACCTTGGCTAGAGGCTATACAGAGCTTATGAGTTTTCATTTTCCAAGGAAAAGCTTTTGTATATGCCACAAAAATCAGTCTTCCTCTGAGCGTGACTTCGATTAGTTTTAAGATTATCCGGTGGCTATAAAAATATTAAACATAACCATGGCCCAAAGAGTTTTGATTTGCTTAGTTTAAGTACAGTATTAACCATTTTCCGCATTGTTAAGAGCTGAATGATTGAAATTTAATTCATTCCGTTGCTTAGGGACCGTTCATAAATGATGTTACGCTTTTTTCCCACATATTGGACCCCTCCCCACCCCCTTTGTCGCATGTCACGCTATGTTGCATAAGCACGACGTCACGCTTCTTGTTACCCCCTCCCCTCCCCTTGTCACACTTTGTCACAACTTCACGAACTCCCCCTCCCCACTCGAAGTGTGACATCATTTATAAATGATCCCTTAAAGAAAGGAATCGGTATAATTGAATCGGTGAGTGGATATACAGTACTTGTCTAAAATCGGTCATTTTTAGATAACTGCCAAAAGTAGCACTTAAAACGTAGAACTACACGTTATAATGAGGAAAATCATGATTGTGAAGACCTCTTACGTTATAGCAGCTACGCATGGGTGTTAAATAAGTGAAAAAACAATCCTGGACTACTACTCATTCATTCTAGACTACATTCATTTATTTATTCATTCAGTCAGAAATATCCTTAAAAATCCAGTTCGAAAATTGTTGTTTAGTTTTGGATGAATTTCGTATCTGTACATGTTCTACGTCATAAACTCCTTCCGGTAAAGTTTGTTTCAAGTAAATCCGTGTGTTAGATCATGATTTATACAGGATTGAATTTTCCCCAGTCACTAATGTTAAAAGTTTTCAGCTGATCAAAATTGAGCATACGTTGCTCAAATCAAAAAATAAAATATAGTAATGAGATCCTCGCTGAGATCTTTCGAATACAAACAAAAAAAAGGGGGGGGGGGACATACAGATGTATACAGACACACATTTTCTTCATCTCAAAACCCCACTTTAAAGCTTTTTAATGTTCAATCTTTATTTTATTACATGACTTATTTTTAAAAATATTTTCAGACGCATTAAGCCCTTTTTTCATACTTTTTTTTCGTATTTTTTAAAAAAAACTTTTACTGGAAAGTAGGTTAAAAAGTGGGGAGTTTTATATTTGTGTGGGAAACTGAATTAGATTTTATGCTGATATATTTGTTTGATTCCTCGTTTTTCGCGGTTAATGGGGACCCAGAACCTTCCGCGAAAACTGAAAAACCGCGAAGTAGGATTTGCCCCTAAGAATTTTCGTGTATACGGGTACACAAATGTTTTAAATATGTAAACAGTTTTACACTTCACACATTTAAGACAAAAATTTCAACAGTATATGTATTTACTTAAACGTGTCGGTTCTAATTAATAAGGTTAACTACAAAGCGTTATAGTACAGTAATAAACATTAATCAACATTGATTTCTGAGAGAGGCGAAGAGTCTTGTGTTGGTTTGAGCTTTTGAGAGCCCATGGTATGTATGTACTCTGAGTCAACTCATCTCTTTGTTTGACATGCAGATATCCTTCTCTCTCGCACATCAACATGAAAAAACGGTTCTTTCCACAAATCTGGCTACCGACATGGTTGTATTTTTTCATTTTTATTATTTGATAAATATATTTTGGAATAACCCGCGAAGCACTGAAGCCGCGAAACATGAAGCGCGAAGTGAGATTTTGCCATTTCCTAATATTTGAAGCCATTTCAAATGCATAAAATGGTGTACTAATTTACATACATTACGAGCTCCGAATCATGAACGATTGTGGAAATAATATTTGAAATGTAACAATAACAAGTTGTTCCGTCTGGAACTATTCGAGCTTACTTTCATTCATTCACTCACTCATTTATTCATTCATCCATTTGGAAATATCCTTAAAAATTCAGATTAAGAAGTTTCATGGGAAAATAGATTCGTTTTGTTCTGAATGAACTTCATATCTGTACATGTTCTTCGTCATAACATCTTTTCGATAAAGTTTGCTCTAAGCAAATCCGTCTGTTAAAACAGGATTTATGTAAGATTGAAATTTCCCCGTAGGCGCTAATGTTAAATTTTTTTGAGCTGTTCAAAATTGAATAAACATTGTTCAAATCAAAAAATGTTTCCGTTGAAATAGGGCTCAATCCAGCATTTTTTAACAAAGTCTGTTATGTGTGAATTTTAAAGAGACTTTTGTGAAAAATCATATAATCATGTGAAAATTGGAAATTTAACATATAGCGATGAACATTTTTATTATAATTTGCCACTTATTAAAAGTACGATTTGGAAGCTTGTAATTTTGTGAAGAGTCCGTTTTGATTGATTGTAATTTTGTGAAGGGTCCGAAAACGAAACCAACTTTCTTCTGCCGCGACTTGAAAGCTTCTTCTCATAAGCTTGTTTAAAGGAACTTGGATCTTATGCTCAGAGTTTACATAATTTGTTTCATTTTTGCGCATTGGCGCTAATGTTAATATTTTTTGAACTGTTCAAAATTGAACGAAAAATTGCTCAAATCAAAAAGTAAAATATGGACATGAGATGTCTTCGCCAAGATCGTTCGAATGCAAAAAAACAATCTTATGAATAAGACAATTCCTTTAAAAGTCATTGGAAAAGGGCGGGGAGGGGGGCAGACAGACCAACAGACACACATTTTCTCCATTCCAAAACATTATTTTCAAATTTTTAGTTTTCCAATATTTATTTAATTTACTTAACTTATTTTTGACTTTTTCTTATTTTTAACGACATTTTTACGATACATTAAGCCATCTTTCATTCTTTTTATAGAACTTTTACGGGAAATTTGGCTAAAAAAACTACGTGTGAGGCAAGCGGCTAACTCAAGTTTATATTCTAATGGAGATCTTCCGTGCTCAAGGTTTAGCCATATTTCGTTTAATTGAAAAAAAGAAAAAAAAAAAAAAATGGAGGGGGGGCGGGGGGGCGGGGAATACTTTCTGAGAGAGAAACGAACAACCACTCGATTCAGGGTATGGTATATTGCTAGCGTAACTTCAGTTGGAAGTTGAAATTACATTTTCGTCGTATCAAAAGAAAAAATACTTTCCATTTTAAAATCACATGACCACTGACAGCAAAACCCATTATCGTCGCCTCATTGGGATGAATTAATAATAAATGGAGTTTAAATAACTATTTTAAAGTCAGAAAAGAAAAGGACGCGAAGTCAAGCGTACTAACCTTTTCTCAACCATGAAAGATTTATGCCACATTATCGATAGAAGTTACTAAAAAAACAGACGTATATTCGTTTTATAGAAGTTACTTCAATAAACAACTAAGAGCAAGTGCGAAATCATAGAGGAAATGACATATCGCAATGTTCACAATTCCAAATGCGTGATGCGTCAAAAAATGCGTAAATACACCTTTAAACCCAAATGTAACATTTATATTAAAGAATTAAATAATGATTTTCGAAATATATGTTTGTAGTTTTCACCTTGAATGCTTACTTTTATGCAGAAAATTTTCAAATTGGCTTTATTATTGAAAATCAGTGACCCATTTTCAAGGTCGAGAAATGCCTGATGATTCCAAACACGGCAACATATGCACGGAAGCCTCTATTACAAAGAAGTGTCTGAATAACTCTTACGAAATAAAAAATATGATGCAATAAAATATAAATATGTTTAAAAAAAAGTCTGAAAACTTAGTTCTAAGGTTCGGTGATACGTATTACTACGATTATTATTATCTATCCTACTAAAAAACGTTAATGGTGAGAGTGATGTATCAATCGCTTTAAATCAGCTTTTGTTCTTATTTAATTTCATTGAATAACTTCTAAAAAACTAATGATACGAATTTGGTTTATATCTTAAAGTTCATAGGAAATTCAGCCCTATTTTTTAACAAAACTTTAAAAAGAAATAAATAATTATGTCAAAAACTTCGAGGAGTTTGAGAATTCAACTATCTGTAGAACTTTGGGGTCATTCACAAATGATACCACGCTTTAAGGGGGGAGGGGGTTCGAGAAATTGTGACAGTTTGTGACAAGGGAAGAGAAGGTTTTAGCAAGAAGTGTGATATCACACATTTTGGTTAAAATAAAAATATTTAAAATCAGAGGATTAAAAAAATTTCGATCTTTTTTTTTTTTTTTTTTGTACTTCTATTGATTTTATTTTGTATTCAAAACATCAATGTTGATTTTTATTAAGTGTGTAAATTAACATCTAGTTAAAAGTTTGAATTTGAAAGGAAATCTTTGGCACTTACACTTTTAATACAAAATAGCGCGGTTTATTTTTTTCAGAATTCGAACAATTAATATTTTTTACCATTGCATACTAATTATGTTTTTTGTTGTAAATTTTATAATAAATAAGTGCACATATAATCATTATTATTGTTCAGCTCACAAATGTTGTTAAAGGTTCAGAAATAAAATTGGAAATATGATCTATAACGCTGCTTCTTTTCCAAACCGCAATTCTATATGCTTATGTAATATAGCGTGGCACGTGACAAGGGGGTAGGAGGTACGTTGAAGTGTGACATTTTGTGACAAAGAGATTTGGAGAGGGGGTCAAATATATTGAAAAAAAGTGTTATGAATGGTCACTTTGCCGTAGAATATTGCGCACGCTGTTCTAACAAAGGAAAACTTTGACCTATAATATCGTTTCCACATTTAGCCATCCAAGAACATATATTGCCTCAGTAATTTTGCAAATATTTTGAGTTATCATCTCAAAGTTTGAAGAAAATATCTGTTTATTCTCAACTTATATATCAATTTTCGAATATTTTAAAGAATTTGGACTTTTCACAAGTATGACATTTTAAATGCAAATGCAACCCGTGCCGTTGGAGAAGAAAATTGATTGCATAAAGATTTTAGAAATTAACTAGAAGTTCAAAAGGCAACGAAACTTGTTTTGTTGTTTAAATCACTTAAAGTGAATCAAGGAAACATTTAACTATATAAGTCATTTTTCATTTAAATTTAATTATTAATCTATTTGTGTTTGTGTATAGAATTTTTTCAGAGCACTCACACGTAAGTGCTTCGCGCTTTTGTTTGTTGATGTTTCTCTCTAGCTAAATCACCATTCCGACATTGATAATAGATAAAAATACTGAGTAAGCATGATAAAGGTTCGATTAAAAAAAAATAATAACTTTATTTAACTTTCATTTATGAGTCACTTTGAGTGGAAACTTTTCTGCTTCGGAATAATATTAGTATCGTTTCTCTTTCCCCCTTCTATTCTTTTTAAAATTTCTGTTCTTCAAAAAAATTTTTTTACAAAATGCCCGTGTGCCTATTTTAACACAAACATTCGAACGAGATTGAAAGGGTTATTTTAAATAATGTGGAAACACTAGAACAATATCCACGAAGTGTTTCAAAAAATTGTTAAGCATGCAAATTATGTAAATTATATTTATTTAATTCATTTTTTCAATTAACATCGCTTTCCGCTGCCCCCCCCCCCCAAAAAAAAATATATTTCAATATAGTTACAATTATTTTTACGCTGTTGATGCTATTTGTTTACCTCAAAAAATAATTGATTAAGATAAATTGAATTCCATTTACATATGCATTCCCTTATACTCTTTTCACTTATGTTTCTTTTTTGGCTAGTTCTTTGCATTGACGAATAAGTAAGAGATTACTGCATAAATAAATTTAAAAATCTGTATGTATGTATGTATATATATATATATATATATATATATATATACAGTGCAAGTTGTTTTCTCTGCATTGATAATGCACCGACAAAGAAACAACTTTTACAAAATTTGTCGCTATGCGAAGGGGAGCTTGGATACGCAAGTGGCATCAGAAACACCACCACAACCCATTCCGTTTCTCCATTGGTATTTTTCTTTCTTTTTGAGACCACTTCCTCAATGGTTGGGTCGCGTTTCATTTCATGTACTAAAAATTTATCATGTTTTCGACAATGTCGTATTAAATCATAATTATGTGGAGAGATATACAAGGAATCGGTTTTCCCCGGAATGCCATTTCTACCACTCCAAAATCGCGATCGCTTTTTAAAAACTGATCTAAAATGAACTTGCACCCACTTTCAAAGTAAACATATTTACAATGCTGTTAAAGCCTAAAACTTCCATCTCAAAAATATTAGAGCTTTGGATAGTTTTTGACAATAAACTGTTTACAAATAAAAAAATCATAATAATTATTATCTACTATAGCGTTTCCCAACCGGTGGTTCGCGAACCCCCAGGGGTTCGCGTACTGTTTGAGGGAGGTTCGCGAAAATTATGTTGCAATGGCGGAATTTTCTAACTGCTAACGTAAATGAACTAGCGATTTTCATAAATTAACATGTACATACTATGAGTACAAAGCGTAAAAAGGATTTTTTTTATAAATTGATTTACCGATAACGCGGAGAAAAGTACTAGACTGACATAAGAACAGAATTTGAAAACACTTATGGCTACTTTTGCTTCATTTCGAACATGTGAATCACAAAGTGGTACCACACGACATTAATTGATTTATTTTAAATTTTGAACGAATGTTTCTCCTAGTATTTCCCACTTTTTCCGCGCTGACGCGAAGAAAGAGTCGGACATATGAAAACTTACTAAAATATAAAATTTTTCATATTTTCAGCTAATTTCACAAGGGTAGAACCAGCAGATATGTATTGATTAATTACAAATTTTGTACTCACATTTGTCACACTTCAATCCAACTTTTCTGCATTATCGCTATGAGAAATTTGAAAATATGTAAATTTAATATTTCTGTAAATTTCCATTACTTTTTGAAAATTTTGAGCCGAAATTCGAACCGAATCGTTCAAATTTCGAACCGAAAGATATTTATTGATTATTTAAAAACATTGTATGTCCCTTTTTCATGCCATTCCACAACTTTTTCGCACTATCAGTAAAATTATTTTTTTTAAAGTGTTTTTTGCGAATGCGTATATTTACTGCAATATTACTAACGGAAAAAGAACAAATTTAAAAAGTATATTAAAATACATATATGCATTTCCATGTAGTTTTTATTTTAGTTTTTATTAAAACTTAGATGTTTTACAATTGTGTTTTCATCCCTTGTTATGTGCAAACAGAAAATGAATCTGCTAGAAAATTTTAAAAGTTTTGTTACCCGTTACAAAACTGAGCTACCGACTACTGAAGGGGGTTCGCCATTTTCTTTCGAATTTTAGAAGGGGTTCGTAAGGAAAAAAAGGTTGGGAGGGAACCACTGATCTAATTACAACTACCATTATTTTCAGTTATTTTTTCAAAAGTGGATTTTTTCCACTTTCGAAATAAACGGCTCATTTTATATATTTTATGTATCTTCTATCAAAGATTTGGAATGAAACTTGGAGCTGGAGCTCAGAGCAATGGAGCAATGAGTTTTTTCACGGAGCAGAAGTAAAGCCGGAGCATGGAACTTTGTCGTGATCCGTTGCTCCAGTTTCTTAAGTTAAAACTTCATCAAAAAAAAAAAATTAAAACGACGATTTTACTCATTAAAATCCGTTTTGACTGAACAACGACAAAGAACGAAAGTAGCTTTTTCATCTGAAAAATAAATGCTTTTGAAATATTTTTTATTTTGCAATCACAAACATAAAAAAATATTAAATTAAATGTATAAAGATGACAAACATGATTACTATAATTAAAACTATTCGGAACGCGGAAAGCAACTGGAGCAGACTTGGCGCGAGTATTTAGAAGTCAGATCGGAGTAGCGTGCCTCAAGTAGTAAGAGTGATGACAACGGCTATTGCGCATGCTCCCCGCCGTCATATTTTTACCACAGCGCCTGCGCATCGCCAAGAGGCGCTGTAAAAGCGACGATGCGCAGGCGCGTTGGTAAAAAGTTAAAGTTGGTAAAATCCGTTGTCGTCACTCTTATTACTAGAGGCACGCTGGATCGGAGCAACTCGGAAATGTACTTGCTCCCGTTCCCTGCTATATATATTAACTAGTGTTTGTACAAGGGACCGAGGGAGAAGAGACAAGAACAAGGATTATGGCGAACCAGATATAATTTTGAACTTTATACACTTTACAAAGAGCCTCTAGTTACACAAGCCATTCGTAGTAACAAACTGAGATGGCTCGGTCATGTCTGGAGAACCCCTGAACAACTCGACTAGACTGTACACTTTCAAGAAACCCAAGGAAATCCGTGCCCGAAGTAGACCTTCAACAAGATGGCTGGATGATACCGAAAATGACCTAAAAATTTTGCAAATAAAAACTGGCAAAGAGTTGCTTTGATTCGACTGAGTTGGAAGAAGCGTGCTTTTGAGGCAGCTAAGACCTGCAACAGATTGTTACGCTTTTGAAGAAGAAGTAACAGCTTAATAAATAAATAAATACAAATGCATGTACAGTAGAGCCTCGGTTATCCGAGCCCCGACTAACCGAGTTCCGGGTTAACCGAGGTACATTTGCCCTTGAAAAAAAAAATTTTTGGCGGAAGATGGCGGCGTCACCAGCTACAACCATTGCATAAAACGGCAGCAAAGAAGCGAGCGAGTTCCGTTAAACAGAAAACAATATACAGTTGACGCTCGATATAACGACCATCTCCGTTCCACAAAAAAAGGTCCTTATAACGGGTGGTCGCTATAAGAGGTAGAATTTAAAAATGTATATGCATGCATCATGCAGTATAGTAATTCCATTAAAATTGCCAATTTTTCAAAGATTCCAACAAAATGCTCAAATTATATTTTATCATTGGAATTTAAAAAAAATTATCAGTGCAATATGTTATAATAAAATGTTAAACAGATTTTAAAGTAGAAAATATAAGGAAAAAATTACATACTTGCAAATCATTCATTTTCGGAAGAAAAAATCAGAAATGGTTGTTTGCCTTTTTAGCACATGTGATTTTTGCAAAACATAATTTTCCATTTCAGTTATTGATGACAAATAGTGTTCTGTATTTTCTTGCCTTTCAAAAAAACATTTTAAAGTCTCGATAGCATTAGACACATTTTTTATGCTAGGAGTTTTTGTTACAATTTCTTCCTCTTCTTCATCTGATGATGATGCATCAATTTCTTCCTGTCCACAATAACGGGAAATTAGTTCATCTTCTGACAGATGCTCGACACATTCCAAGTCATTATCGATTTTAGCGTAATCGTCAAAGTTCAACGTTGCATCCATGTTCATTTTCTGAGAAATTTCTTGCAGCATTTCCTCTTCTTCAACGAAATTTTCATCTTCGATTGCCGGACTAATTATTTCAGCAGTAGATTCCCTTTCCTCTTGCTTTTTAAAACCAGCATGATGGAAGCAATTCTTGATGGTTTTTTCTGAGACGTCATTCCATGCTGCTTTAGAGAGATGCAAAGCTGTTAGGACATCAACTTTGTAATCTTGATCTTCGTCGAGTGCAGAAACAACTCTTCGCAGTAGTAACTTCCTATAATTGCGTTTAAAACTCATAATGACCCCTTGGTCTAGTGGCTGAAGAACAGATGTGACATTAGGTGGAAAATATTCCACGGTGATTGATTTCAACCCATTGAGTTTGGGATGAGCCGTGCAGTTATCAATTACAAGAATAATTTTTCTACCTTGAATTGTCATTTGCTTATCCAAGCAACGTAGCCATTCCTCAAAAATGACAGATGTCATCCACGATTTGGAGTTGTTTTTGTACGTGACAGGTAAGGTTTTGAGTCCTTTAAAACATCTCGGCTTTTTTGATTTTCCGATCACTAAGAGTGGAAGTTTTTCAGTACCAGACATATTTGAGCATAAGAGAACTGTTAGTCTTTGCTTGGCTTCTTTCCCTCCACTCGCAGTTTCGTTTTTTAAAACGAAAGATTTATCAGGTTTCATCATGAAAAACAGTCCAGTCTCGCCTGCGTTAAAAATATCCTCTGGAGTATAATTTTTGATAATTTCTTCCAGCTTTTCTTTTTTCCATGTGTCCACTGCTTCTTCATTCACAGAACCACTTTCGCCACAAAGCTTCCGCAATGAAAGACCATGTCTGGTTTTAAATTTTTGCAACCATCCGTCCGAAGCTTTGAACACAGTTTCGTCAATGTCCATTTTTTGAGCAAAAGTTAGAGCTTTTGACTTCAGCAAATTTCCATCTATTGGGACATTTTTTGATCGCATTATTTTCAACCATTCATATAAACCTTCTTCGATCTTCTGAAATTTCCCTTCACGGGACCGATTTCTAGAAGATTTGACTCCAATTTCTTCTTTTCTTAAAATTGAGTCCCGGTTGTTAATGATGCCAAATAAGGTGCTTTTGGGAATTTTGAAAACTCTAGCAATTTCGCATTTTTTTAAAACTTTTTTATCAACTTCATTTAAGATTTTAATTTTAGTATCTAGACATATCGCATTGCGCTTGTTTGAACCTGCCATCTCGTTCAATAGCGAAAATGCAACTCCTGTTTGCAGTATGCATTTCACTGAAGAACCTTATTCTTTTTTCGCTCCTTCCCCCAGAGGATAACTAATCCAAGGCACGTGACCTGGAACCTGTCAACATTCAGGTTGAAGAGCAGGTTAATTTTTCTCGAACCCTCTCATTCACATTTCTGGAAGCAGAACTTCTGAGCTGACATGACACCACCAGTCACGGACAGCAAGACTCCTCGTATTTCGGAGAATCGACCCTTGGGAAAACACGTGATTCAAATGACAAAAACTACCAATACATCTGTCAACCCCTTTTCCTAAAATCCGTAAAGTCCACGTGCTCTCTCCCCCTCTCTATTCTTTCCATACTATGGTGAGTGGTAATCCCCTCCCCCTGTCAAAGTTGGACTGACTGAACACTGAAGGCTGCATGCAGCTTGTCAGTAAACTATAATCAAGGTCATTTCAAGTTACAAATTTAGAAACATGTTCTTTTTGGAAAAATACCGGAAATAGTGTCCGTTGAATGCGGTCGCTGTATTGGATTGGGCGATACAGAACGGTCGTTATACCGAAAGCAAATTAACATAGAGTTCATAGGAAGAAAGTTGGGGCTTTTATCACTGGTCGTTATAATGGAATGGTCTTTATAATGCGTGGTCGTTATAACGAGCGTCGACTGTATATGCATAAACTTCTTCAAGAAACAATTTTATCTGGAACATGTACTATACTGCTGTGTACATGTAAAATTAGCTATTTGTATGTATATGTGACGTCATTCTTTCAATTTATAACATGTACGGTAAATGTCTTTTTTTACATCTTTGACGACACTTTCATTCATTTTAACCCATGTTTCCCTCCCGATTTGGACAGAGTCCGTGTTATATCCGAGTTTTCGATTATCCTAGGTACCCTCGGTCCACATTACTTTGGATAATCGAGGCTCTACTGTATGTTGAACGTTAAATTAAAAGATCGCTTATTTCGCAAACACGTCTTGTATTTGTTCTTAAATTTTCCTTGACAATGATGAAAGTATTCATCCTTTTGATGGAACAAACGGATTAAATAAAGCATTTAAAAAAATACTGTTACTACAAAGCAATTTATTTTACAACTCATGCGAATAGCAAACGAACAAATCGTAGTTGCACCTTATTTCAAACAAAGCGATCTCGAAATCCACTTGCTGAAGTAAGACACGGCGAAGATATCTTACATTGCATAATTAATACCACCTGTGATATCACCCGAGACAAGTCACTCTTCGGATGACACATCAAAGAAAAAAGCAAAGAACAAAGAAACGTTGGAAATGTCCTTCAACTGAGGTATCTGAGTTTCTTTTGTCATGCTGTCATGAAAACGTTTTGTCCACAATAATAAAAAGAAAAATTGGATTTATGGCATCGTCATTTTCAAAGTCTTGTTGAAAACCCCCGAGATTGCAGTTGGTACCACTTGATGGATACGAAACCGAAACGTTAAACACAGATGTTATGTCTCTATTATGTTTAACATTCATTTAAAAAGTAATTTTTACGAGTTACTTGACCTTGGAGCAGTTTGTTATTCTAAGGTAATAAAGATTAAACAGAATTTAGAAAGAATGTACACATTTTAGTACTACATTTGAAACCACGCTATCCTTTTGTACTTATTAGCTTATACTCACACTCATATTTTACGATATGGTCATATTTTTAACGATATTTGCTGTCATGGTAATCTGAAATGATTTTAAATACACACACACCACCTTTTTTTCTTTTTCTTTTTGAGAATTGTCATACTTAAGTGAAATGTTCTATGAAACCATGCTGAGTTGCAGATCATTTTCACGCAACATTTTAAGCATTGCACTCGTTGCGTTATTTAATACATAGACTTTTAAAATATAGTCAGAGATACTACGATTGAATCTTTGTTTCGCAAATGACCGAGAAACACAACATCATGTGACAAGGACCTTTTTGCTTCGACAAATTTTCAACAGAAAGAAAGAGTTGCCAGAGCATTTACCGTTCGCTCTGGTGGCTCTCATACAGAGATTGGTTCTACGTGTCTTGCTCACGTGACTTATTTGTGTTACATCGTCTCCGCCTATTTGCAGAGTCTAATTTTTCAGGGCCTATGATTCAAAGCACTCATAAAAAATAGTGCTTATTCAGCAATTTATTGATGAAAAATAATTTATAGATTTCTCAAAGAACTATACTTATTAAGGTGCAGATGTGCGATGAATATGATGGAAGCTTATTTTGTTAGTTCTAGAGATTTCTTTCTTCTGCACTTGAAAATAGAGTTAGGGTTTTTTTTTTAAATTTCCTTTCTTTCTTTCCTTTTTTTAAAAATAAAATATAACTTCTATTTGCAAATCCTAACTATGTAATAGCAATTAGTTCTTACTGAATCTACTTCAAAATATATTGACTAAAGCAAACAAATCCAAATGATAATGTTTTGACGGAGAAAACTTAATGGTTCAATGTAGAGTTATTTTCATATAGTTCTTCCTGTCTATGAATGCCAAAAATCATTTAACTGTTAAAATGAAGGAAAATCTAAAACAATTCAACTGTTGAAACTGTTCCATTGTTTCGATAGATGCCTATCTCTGTTTTATAAAAATATTCCATTATGTTAGGCCAGATTTTATCGTTTGCTCAAAACTCCATAAATAATTTTGTTATGAAATGGAGTCTAGATTTTATTCCAGATGTCTCGGTCTAGGCAACAATTTTGTATCAGGTCAAAGGGACCGTCCATAAATGATGTCACGCTTTTTTCTCATACAATTGACCTCCCTTTGTCACAAAATGTCACACTTCAACATACCCCTCCCTCGTTTGTCACGTGCCACACTATGTTGCATAGCAATGTCACACTTTTGTTACCCCTCCACCCCTAATCTCACAATTTGTCACAATTTCACGAACCCGCCTCCCCCTCCCTCGAATCGAGACATAATTTATGAACGATCCGAAAGTCTTCAGAGGAACATTTACACCAAAGTTAAAATATGTCATGCAAAAACACTTTCAATGTAAATAAAGTTTTCTTGCAATGATAAGCTTACAGCAGAGAAGTTATTTTACCATTATAGTTAATTACATTACATTACACAGGATGTTTAACCTCTTAACGGTTGGTTAATTTTCAAGAAAACGGTCATAAAAGTGCTTTTTTTATCCCTGAAAATTATATAACAATATGTGTATGAACAATATCTATATTCATCTTTAATTTTTGATTTATTTTTAGCTTGAAATTTTACACACTCCAGCCCGGAAATATCACGGGAGCGAGAAATAGAGAGTAAAACCTCCCCCCGTCATTTTCACGGGATAGGTTAATACATAAAATGGTACGAAAAATTTGATTCGTAAAATGCTTAAATGAACGCAGACTGTTGACAGAATGTTGAAATTGACTTGAAGAACCGAACACTAAAATTTGATATTGTTTTTAGATGACATCTCAAGTGAAGAGAATTCGAAGGATGTAACGAAAATAAAACAATAATTAGTCTATTGAGTCAATGGTCTGACTACTTCAAGGACAAATGTTTTCACCGTTGAAGTAAGAAGCATAACAATACAATAAGACTAATGTTTTTAACAGGGAAAAACAGAGCCTGATAGCATCTGAAAAGTTGAAATAAATGCTTCAAGAATAATTGCTGCAATGTGTGATCAAACCTGTGGTTAAAGTTTAACCATTTGACTCAAGTAGAAGAAATCGCACCTATAGCGGCGAAGTAATTCAACTCATCATCCAATGGCAAGGGAGGTATGTGACTTACATTTCACAATAATAAAACACTGCTTACTATACAACTAGTTCTCAGAAGGTCTTTAGAATGAACAGTTGAAAAATAGTTTAGAACAAGCCAAGTGAAAGTAGCTGCCCCAAGATATATGCTTTCGAATTTAAAATGATGCAAAACGTATAAATTCAGGAAAATCAGCATTATATTTAAAGCATGGTAGATTAATGTATTGCTTTGTTATGACTTCCGACCAATTCAGTTTCAAGACGAATTTTACTTTCAATTTGAAAATTTGAAGTAAAACTGACTAATTTTCTTAGTACATCTAAGTAAAGAAGCTTTCAAAGATGAAGTTCTCTTCCGATTTTATTCACTACGCACATCACCGCTAAAAATTATCCACTTGTGTAAGCGTAAATAAAAATAAATTTAAAAAATAAATAAAAAGAATGATTTTTTTTTCGACATTCGTTTCGTTTCCACACTGAGATCAAAAAATTTAATGATTCCATTAGTAATAATATGTAGCAAAATAATGTCTGCTGCTTCAAAATTTTATGAAGTGTGTTTTACTTTGAAATTACTCAATAAAGATGAATCAGGCAATAGGAAAATCAAATTTAATGCGTATATGAAAGGGTCCGCAGACAATGACTGGACGTGATTGTGTGTGGTCCTATGGATCAAAGTTTTATTTTGTGGTGGTCCGAATTGGAATAAGGTGGAGGAACCAGAGGGCCACCGTAATATATATATAGCTTATAGAAATGAACAGTGTCATATCTTCAAATGGACATTTTTCAAGAGAGGCGTTTGAACGTTTTATTTAATTGCCTTATTTGTTTCAATGATTATTATAATCGATTTTGTTCAAGTTTTCTCTCACATGATAGATGTTAATGATGTCAAAAAATTAAAAATAACTATAAAAAGTAGTAATTACAGTATTGCGCCAAAAAATAAAGTTGGCCTCTAGCCTTAATTTTTGAACATTTTCTCACAGCAGTATTCCCAATATAAAGAGCGCAAAAATCTGAACATTTTGATATAAAAACTAAAAAAACTAAAAAAACGATTTTTTGCAGATATGACACTGTTCATTTCTATAAGCGATATATATGCACACACAACTAATCTCTGAATTTTACTTGCTTAATTACTCTATGACGTATTTGCAGTGCAAAACATTCTCCTCAAATGTCAAAAATACGCTGGAGACGTCTAATTTCTATCATATGATTACTTAATAATATAATAATAATAAAATTCAATTAAATTTTAAGTCCACCATTTGCAACTGAACGACCAAATAATAAGAGGAGAAATTTGTATGGGTGCCGTACTGAAATTTATGTGGTAGGTAGTTGTGTGGAAAAGCTCACTGTTCGCTCTTAAACAATAGACACTGCAATTTTGACATCAAAATCAAGGGTGGTCATAAAATGGATCGTCATACAACAGCATATTTAGGGAGGAAACTAGTTAAATCACATGAAATTCAAATTTGCTGAAAAAATCTATACTCTTCACAGTTTGAATTGACTATTTAGAGTAACAGAAATTTATATTCCCTTCCCCTCAGTATAATAGTCCCCAAACTCTGTGCCGCGGCACCCAGAGGTGCCACAGCAAAAGATCAGCGTTTGCCGCGAGCAGCTTATTATGTCAAATTTCTGTTTCTTAGCAGCAAAAGAATGATGCCTCCAGTTAAAGTGATTTTCTTGAATTTTAAATATGAATATAATCTTTGTTTTTATGCTCTCATTACACAAATGTGTTTACGTTTATATACACACATCAGAATAAATATTATACGACCAAAGTTCCGAGAGAAAATTTCACTTCTTCCAAGTATGGGATCATTCATAAATGATGTCACGCTTAGAGGGGGGAGGGGGGTTCGGGAAATTGTGACAAAGTGTGACAAGGGGAGGGGTAACAAGAATTGTGACATCGTGCATTATGCAACATAGCGTGACATGTGACACTGGGGGGGGGGGGGGTCCGCTGAAGTGTGACATTTTGGGACAAAGGGGTGAGGGGGTCAAATATATGGGGAAAACGCTTGACATTATTATGAACGGTCCCTATGCCACAACTCGGAAAAATTTAGAAACCAATATTCTTCAGGAGATAAGTTTTCAAGTTTGGTTTTGTGCTGCGCTCGTTTGAATCTTGTGTATGTGTACCTTTTTCTTATTCTTTCTCTTTCCTTTTTTCAATTTTAGCTTATCCCTTGCCCCCCCCCCCCCCATTTCCAAAAAAGAAAAAGAAGAAAAGGAAAAAAGTTATAAAAAAATTTAAAGCGAATTTGAAACGTTGTAACTAAACATAATTTGGAAAATTTTCATAAATTATGTCCTTTTGGTGTTATTATAATTAAATTTCTATGATGATCTCAAATCATATTCAGCATTTAATAGTAGTTCACCGCAGTATTATAACCAATTTTTCTAGTGCTTCATAAACCGTCAACTAACAATCGAAAAATAAGTTCTCTCATTTCTTAGACAAAGCAGTACTTTTGCATTTTAAATAATCCATTAATATCTGCAGCTGAAATTGAAATTGCTACTATTTACATAGTAAATTTTCTTATGTGGCAGCCATTTAACAATACTAAGATATTAAACACATTAGGGTACGTGTGTACATCATAATATTTCCTTGGGCACACAAACAAATAGGCGTGGCCGCATTTGATTAGATACTACACTTAGTTAACGCTTGCGCAATAATCTGACATTTAATATCAGTTAGCCTGCTCTCTGTAAATAAAATTTAGGTTTCATTTTGCTGCAAATCACGAACCCATTTCATATAATCGTTGTTTCGGTTTTTCTTCGCTTCTCCGGCCAAGTAACCTGCTCTAATAAGACATATTACCGAACGTGACTATGAATAATCAAAAGCTGCATCAACACCGGATTATTCCATCCGCCTACGATGATTAATGTGGTCTCTCGTTCTATAGTGTTAAAACCTTCAAGGATGAAAATGTACTTTAAATAGAACCAAATGATATAGTTGGAAATTAAAAGAAGAGAGGGAAATATTAGCAAAATGTAGTACCGCTGTTAATAAATTATAAACTTTCTCAATCCGTGCTTTTTCCTCCCCTCTCCTCCCACCCCCTGTTAACAAAGATTCATGTATCTAAACTGATAGATTTCTCCTTGAAATTGTTACTTTTTAACCCATTTTCCCGTAGAAGTAAAAAGAAAAAGAAAAAATGTACAGTATGAAAGAAGGCTTAATGAATCGTAAAAATATCGTTAAAAATGAAGAAAAGTCGAAAATATGCCACGTAATTAGACACAGACTTAAAAATAAAAATTTGAAAGTAGGGTGTTTTGAGATGGAGAAAATGTCTGCCCCCCCCCCCCCCCCCAATAACTTTTGAGGGAATTGTCCGATTCGGAATATTTTTTAGCCTATTTTCCCGTAAAAGTAAAAAAAAAATAATAATAAAGCATGAAAGAAGGCTTAATGTATCGTGAAAATATCGTTAGAAATAAAAAAAAGTCAAAAATAAGTTAAGTAATTAAATAAAGATTGAAAAATAAAAAAAATGAATGTAGGGTATTGAGATGGGGGGAAAAAGTGTGCCTGTCGGTCTGTCTGTCTGTCGGTCTGTCCCCCCCAAATAACTTTTGAACGAATTGTCCGATTCGGAAAAGTCTTTTTGCATTCGAAAGCTCTCGGTGAGGACATCTCATTTCCATATTTTACTTTTTGATCTGAACAATTTTTTGTTCAATTTTGAACAGTTCAAAAATTTTTAACATTAGCGCCTATGGGTGAAAATGAAGCAAATTATGTAAACTCTGGGCACAATATCCAAGTTCCCATGAACAAGTTCACTGAAAGAAGTTCTTGGCGTGAAATATTGATTTGAACAATTTTTGTTCATTTTAGAACAGTTCAAAAAAAAAAAAAAGAACATACCGACTACGGGAAAATTTCAATCCTATATAATTCCTGATCTAACGGACCGATTTGCTTGGAACAAACTTTATCGGAAAGCTCTTATGACGTAGAACATGTACAAATAGATACGGGAAAGTAGGCTCGTATAGTTCTAGACGGAACTTCTTGTTTATTTTTGCATTCAAGAGATCTTGGCGAGGACATCCCATTTCTATGTTTTATTTTTTGATTTGAAAAATTGTCAGTTCAATTTTGAAAAGTTCAAAAAATCTTAGCATTAGCCTGATAAATCCTGATCTAACAGACGGATTTGCTTGGAACAAACTTTATCGGAAGGATCTTATGGCGTAGAACAACTACAACTACAGATACAAAAGAAGCTCCCTGTCGCATTGAAAAAGGGATTCCATGCAATTCCGAAACATATGTCTGCGTTTTAATGCTCATTTGTGCTTTAAATTAACGTGAAATTATATTTTTATTACAGATACAAAGTTCATCCAGAACCACACGAGCCTATATTCTCATGAAAATTTTCGATCTGGATTTTTAAGGATTTTTCTGAATGAATAAATGAATGTGTGAAAAAATGAATGAATCAATAAGTAAATGAATGAATGAATGAATTTATACATGAATAAATGAATAAGGGAATGAATGAATGAATGAGTGAATGATTGAGTAAATACATATGTATTGACCGTGGTAAAAAGTACAATTGAAGTTATCAAGAAGTAAAGCTAAATGAGATAGAGAGAGATAGTTAGATTATAAATTTGATGTTGGTGTACATGGTAAAGTAGGCTTGTATAGTTCTAAACGGAACTTCTTGTTATTCATTTAAATTAAATTCATGTTCGTCGCTTTTGCTTTGTAACCACACAAAAATGTTTTTATTGTTTATTTTTATAAATATACTTTATTACTCAAAGTAGGTATTCCGAAACAGTATTGAATTTTACATCATATTAATTATTCCTTGTCTTCGTTTCTTAAAATTATTTTCCACACTGCATTATTTTTCGAATTCTTCACGGTTCAAGGTTCAACTGATCACTTTGGTATTTAAAAACAAGTTAGGAGGATGTAAATTATATCCCTCATACATTAATGAAAAAGATCCTCAGTAAATAAAGTCATATCAATAAATTGCTGTCAGATTTTTTTTAAACCTGGGTGTAAAAGGTAGCTTTGTCAAAAGTTTTAAAATTCGAGCAAAAAGCATTAATTTTCTTCTACTTTTACTGTAAATTTTGACCTATTTTTATTGAAAAAGTTGCTCTTAATGAAATTTAAAATTCAACAAAATATTTTATCACAAATCTAACAGTCGGGGCAAGAAGGAATATTTCTCCCACGTGAATTGAATCTGTTAGCTTTGCAGCATTCCTCTTACATTTATACTTCACGTAAACGAAAAAGGTGAAATTTCAGTTTCATTATAGGTATTCCAAGATGGCATACCACAAAAGTTTAGGGGAAAATATCACGTCGTAAAGCTTTGAAAAATTTTCAATAAAGTCACAAAACTCGTGAAATTGAAATGTGTTGTTGCACTGCTTGATTTCAATGAAGCTAGTAAAATGTTATTGGGACATATTATTACTATCTGATTTTCAAAGCCGAGACTTCCATCGAATTTGCGCATGCGTCAGGCCGTACCGCAAAATTTAATTGTGATTGGTCCACGTTAAGTGAAATATATATATATATCTATTATAATTCTTAATTTTATTTTATTTACGAATGTATATTTTTGCGAAATCCGTAAGTAGTTTCTCTGAATTTAAATGCCGTTAAAAATTGGAAATTTATGTTTGACAAGAATTATCTTAAACAAAAAAATTCACTCTTGATCAAATACAATTTTTTTTTTTTTTAAATTTTACATTGTAAACATTTTTTAACTGCTTGCCCATAAAATACATAAAATTTTTAATCAAAAATTGGACACTTACCGACACCGAAAACCAAACAGATGACAGAAAAGAGCTCCATCGCTAGAGCCGTGTGCCGTGCCGTACGCGGCTAACACTTGAACGTCAATAACGAAGAAGAGAAATGTTACCGCGGCTCCTGATACGAGAGAGCTTGCATAATTGGTTCCTCCTCCCCCACATACTGTTGCGCTTTGACGTGAGATTAGAGCGAAAAAAGAAAAGAAGCTTTTAGCGCATTTTCGCATCTGAAAGTGTGGAGTTTCCTTTGTCTTGCAGATTCATTGATATAAAAACTAACGAACGCTACCGAACGCAAGCTATTTGATTTGCAGTCATTCTTGCTAATGGCTTAATTTTCGAGGATTTTTTTTTTCTTTTTGGAAGCTATGAACATATTAGAGAAAAAGGAAGAAAGTAAAGATAGCTAAAGCTCTCCGTCTGGCTGCCTAACATTGAAAAGTAACATGAAACGAAACAAGAGTGTTAAAATTGAATTGAAAAAAAATATTTTAACCTATTTTCAGTTATGCATTATGCTTTTACCTGCTGTAAACACTGAAAAATCCAACCTTGTTTATTGTAAATTTGCTATGACAATTGCTTATTGCTGTTAGTGCTGACTCTAGAATGAAATGGCAGCAGGGTGGGAGATATTTTCAAAAGGGCAATAAAGTTCAGGGGCACAATTTCAGGATACCCGCTCTAGTTTATTATTATGCTAATTACCGAAACTGAGAGCCAGCACGTGTATAGCATAGAGACTTGTATTAAATTTTGATTGTTTGTTGCCTTCAGAAATTTGATATTTTGAGGCGACTGTTATGGCTACCCCGCAATTTAACCCTCTAATTCCCAACTCCGCTTCAAGGCGGACGACGATAACAAAACTTGGGCGTTAGAGGGTTAAAGATGGGCTGTAGTGGTGATGGTTTGACAAGGCGGACAAAAATAGCAATTTATGCAAAGTCGCGGAAATCTATAACCTACCATTGCCCGCACAGTTTCCGATTTCTCGCATCATATTCATTTTTATGCAAAATTGCAAATTTTTCTGAAAGAACAGTGTGTGTGTAAAACGCAAATTTACAAAGTATTTTTTCTAGTGATAGAATTGTATCCATTATAAATAAAACGTCTTATTCATGTTGCTGAAAAATTACATATACTTATTGTCGCATATGAACAATGAACATACAAATGTTTCGTAAGAAAATCGAAACGTTGGTTGTTAAAGCAAAATGCAGACAAGACGACAGCAATATAACGACAATCAGTGAATCAAACAATACATTTATCGCAATCGCTGTGCGTATATCGATCTAGGGCTGTGTTTCCCAAACTTTCAACCATTTGTGTATCTCTTCTATAGTTTTCGTAATTTCGAGTATCCCTCAGTAAAAAAATTAATAAATCCACCTATCTAGCTCTCTCCCTATATATATTCATATTACGTACACATGTATTATAATGTCTAACATATAAAATCACAGAGAAGAATGAAATTGTATTGTTGAGAAAATTATCATCATAATTTGTCAAGACTGTCTCTGCTAAAACTGGATACATATGTTCATTTTGCAAATAAAATGCTGTTAAAGTTGCACATATTATGCTTATTTTTCAAGAATCCGGCTAAAACTAATATCATCTTTTCTCCCTCTCTCATATAATAAACCGTCTGGCCCGGATGCTGTACTAATATAAGATGTCAGTATTCAATATTTTGGTTGAAATAAAAAAAATTGTTCTTCGGACCCATTTGTAAACTGTCTGAGTACCGTGTTATACGTCTCTAAGTATCAGCACCAATTTTACGAGATGAGCTTGTTATAAACTCAGTTAAGAGGGAAATAAGTCAACACCCCCATTACCACTTATTTTTTGCTATACAAATTAAATTTTTTCAATGTAGCCTTCGCTATGTCTTGAGTCAAACAATGAAATTTCTTTGCATTATAATGATAAGTTTAAGATAGTTTAAAACAGACATGTAACCGATGTTTTAAGTCCACTCACCCCCACTAAGCTTTTCTCGCAACCCTCTGGGGTGCGTATATCACACTTTGGGAAACACTGATCTAGGGTCATGGAATTCGATTTGTCGTCTAAATCGCTGTTTAAATCTGAGGCATCGCATTTTCGAAAATCTGTTCGTAGTTTATTTTTATAAGAAATGTTTCTCAAAAAACGACAGCGAGATCGAATATGTACTACTGTCCTGCAGACATCTCCAAAAAAACTAGGATCTCGAATGTTTAAGAACAAATGCGAATGAATATGGATGACGTTGTAATGCTTGAAAGTATTCAAAGAATAGGTGATCAACCAATAAGACTTGAGTATACTATTATGCAAGTTATCTGAAAGATTTCTGAAATCCAGATGCAATCGAAGTTTGGAATTCAGAGGAAGTTTCATCAAACAGATCTCTAAGACTATGACTCATACAAAAAGTGAGGCTCTGCTTTACCTAATTCAGTAGATTGCGAAAGCGTTACGGTCAAATGTTTACAAAACAATGTTTAAAAGGAATTTTTAGGTTCTGGATTAACATCACTTCAATTAAATAAACTTTGATAACTGCAGTCAGGGCCGGATTTAGATTTTGAACCGCTCCGTGCAAAGGTAAAAAAGTGTTGAATAAAGACTTAATTTAAAGAAAACGGAAAGGATCGCCTACAAATGCTTTCGCCTACTTTCAAAGATCAACTTTTGCAACAAAATTTCTGGCTTCCGACTACAGATGAATTGAAAGCTGTGTCTTTATTACTCAGTTACTAAAGAAAGGGGTTCATCCAATCAAGGGAGATCTGTTATCTCATTGGAATTGTTTTTTAACCTTAAAACGCGATTGGTTCACTACCACTACCGGTACTCAACTGGTGCAATTACCTTAATGCAGAAAGTTCTTGGAGAAGCTCCAATTAGGCTTTGGGTTGGCAAGGTTTTGGGATAACGCGTGGAGTTTTTAAGCGAACCACCATACACGAAGGAGGCGAGGTCCGACCTACAGGTGGTTCAAAAAGGTTGAACATGCAAGCAGGGAATTATTCAAAACCTATCTGCATTTGTCAAATATAAAGTGAGAGCATTATTATGCTAGTCTATATGTAGCCTGGTATTTTGGGATACCTGTGGGACTTTAAAAAAATGCCCCACCTTAACCATAAAGCATACAGCGAGTCTACAGAAAATTCTTTTTTTTCCCCTGCGTTACTTAATGTAAACGATGAATTTCATAAATCTATGCCTCAGCAATTCCAGAGTGTAAGTTATTAATCCAGCATTCCAATTTAAATTCGAATATGCATAATTTCATAAGCTATTGGTGGAATCTTACGAAGAGTTGACTTCAGTGTTTAGCATTGTAGATGCATTGGCATTGATAAGAATTCAGTATTTTTACTTACCATGACTTATTTTTAAGTATGCTTCTAAACACTGTGTAATAAATGATGGCGAGAAATGATGCTTAGCAGGGAACCACACCCATGATAAACACACATTTACTAGTTTGTCTCACTTCCTGGTACCAGATACCAGATTCCATGTCATAGATTTGTTTGACTTCATTTTCCCTCAGAAAACGACCTTTTGTTCCATTTTATTGTTGTCTTACATTTAGGTGTTAGGCGCGCCTTTTTTTTTTTTTTTTTTTTCCGAGGTAAATTTGTATCATACGACATCTCGTAGTTCCAAAGATTATTCCAAAGATGTTAAATTGAAAATTTTTGGAGTTCGTACTTTTACTTGCATACGAAATGGGAAACACTTTTTGTTCCCTCCAATTTCATCCAATTAATAGTATGATTTCAGACAATTTTGATGTTGTTTTCAGATGACGGCAAAATTCTTAGCGAAACTTTGAAAAGGCAATATATATAGTTACAGGTAATACAAGGTACTCTAAATTATATTTGAAATATATACATATACATACATATATACATATTTGAATAAATTAATAAAATTAAAAATTGACGTTAAAAAAAAAAGTTCACGAGACAAAAAAAAAAAAAAAAAGTAATTTTAATTAAAATATTAAGCATTCTTAAGCTAGGGCTTATAACTTGCGAGGGGAATAGGTGCGTCTGTCTGCCTCCCCTAATAACTTTTGAGGGAATTGTCCGATTCGAAAGATCTCGGAAAGGATATCTCATTTCCAATTTTACTTTTCGATTTGAACAATTTTTCGTTCAATTTTTGAACAGTTCAAAACATCTCAACACTAGCGCCTATGGGCAAGAATGAAGCAAATTAGGTAAACTCTGGGTATAAGATCCAAGTTCCTATGAAGAGGGTTATTGGAAAAAGGTCTCGGCTTCAAGTATTGTTTGATTTGAACAAATTTTGCTCATTTTTGAATTGGTCAAAAAAATTAACATTAGCGCCTACGGGGAAATTTCGATCCTATATAAATCCTGATCTCGCCGCCGGATTCGATTGTAACAAATTTTATCGGAAAGATGCACGTAGAACATGCACAGATACGAAGTTCAACCAGAACTAAACGAGCCTATTTTTCTATGAAAATTTTTGACCAGGGTTTTTAACCCATTAAGCACCAATGTTCCCATTTTGGGAACATTAACTTCTCATTTTTTTTCAATATACTTATTCCAAATATCATTATACTGTTAATTTTTCTTCAAACCACTATGTTTGAGACAGCTTCTGTAATTTATTTAAAAAGCTCGCTTGGTAATTAATATTTCTTATAAAAATATTAAAAACTCGAAATTTCGCTTTTTGAACACATTCAATACACATGCATATTTTTCCTAATAATATAATAATGAAAATTAATTTTGCACCTTAATTTAGATTATAACTGTCTATTTTATAAAATATCACTGATCCAAAGTGAAAATTTAAGAAAAAAGGTTCGCAATTGACGAAAGAATAGCTTTGTCCCATTTCGGGAATATTGGCGCCTTTGTTAGTTTTCGAAGCGAGTCAGATTTCAACATGCAAAATAACACATGTGCAACTTCCGGTGACTAACTGTATCAAGGCTGGTTATGTGTATCATCAGAGAAACAATGCGTGAAAATAGGCTGCAAAATTGCCCTGTAAGAAATTATAAGGACATCAAGAAAAAAGACCGACATTTGATTCGATTACTACAAAGTCGATCAGCATTGTGAAATGGAAAGACAACCAGGTTATTTGTTTATCTTCCAATACTGAACCAGTTGAACAGATAGGTGCAACAAAAAAGTGGAGTACAACAGAAACGAAAAAATTGATATAGTGCAGCCTCATGTTGTTGCTGCCTACAACAAATATATGGGAGGGATCGATCTGCTTGATCGATTTTTCGAAAATCAGATGCAAGAAATGGTGGTGGCCATATTTTTTACCAATACATGAAACATGGCAATTGTAGCTGAATGGAGACTGCATAGAGAATGTGAGGGAAAGGTCTCTAAGTTGGAATTTCTGCGAGAAGTTACAACTACATTGATGAGCCAAAACATAAGGATCATTTTAGTCCCGGTCCTTCTGGATCTGTATCCCAAGATGTATGCTTTGACAGAGTTAATCATTTCCTGTAAAATGCAGGAAGACGAGCAAGGTGCAAAGTTTGTCTAAAAAACACTCACCTTCTTGGGATAAAATGTAGCGTAATGCTTCGTAAGAACTGTATAGCTCTCTTTCATTGAAAATAATAGTTTATAAAAATATTATTTAACAATTAAAAAACAAAAAGGTGCACAAAACGTATACATTACGAACTGGTAAGTTAGATTTTATTAATTAATATCGTAAAAGCAGTTACTATTACGCAATAAACTTCAGAAATTCAAATGTCTCATACAAAATGCATTTGGAATCTTATACACCCTTAGGCGCCAATGTTCCCATTTTGAGAACATGCTATAACTTTTAGTTATTTTTTTTTTTTTACAAATTCAAATGAAATGGGTATAGATACCCTCTGTACATTACAAAAAAACAATTACTTATTTTAAAAAATGTTGGAACATGTAGCGGCGTTTAATGGGTTAAGGATATTTCTGAATGAGTAAAAGAATGAAGGAGTGAAAGAATGAATGAATATGTATTAACCGTTGCAAACAGTATATTTGAAGTAATTAAGAACTAAAGCTAAACGAGAAAGAGAGATAGCCAGATTATACATTTGAAGTTGGAGTGTACGGAAAAGTAGGCTTGTATACTTCTAGACGGAACTTCTTTTTCTAATGTGTGTTAACAAATGTATCAAATATTTGAGTAAAATTATGATAAGATTAGGAGTAGCTGTAGTTAATTGACAAGTACTACGGAACTTAAAGGGATCCAGACATCATAATTTACCTAAACCAGATTTCAGATCGTGAAAAACCGGATTAACTATTAAAAAAATGCCATATAAATATATCGTTTACGGAAGTTGCCATTCGAAAAGTCCATACCGTGCACAGCTAATTTTTATTACTCTTTGATCTGGAGCTTTTTACTTGTCATATCTATATTTTAATTAGTTTTCATTTTGATCCTCAGAAAATATTCAAGATGCAATAATTTTTCAAACGTTTAAATGATAGAAAAGAAGGAATTTTGTTTGCTTTTTAGTTAGCTACTGTACACACACTTCACCTTATCTAAAAATGTTTACATTTGCTAATGGCTCTCAAACCCGTAGCCTCATGTATAGAAGGTAAGAGTATCAGGGGTAAAACTCACTCAGACCCAAAAACTCTGAAAAGCGTTATGAGCATAAATGTCCATAAGCAAAACGGGGCTTAACAAAAATCGTTGACTTACCCCCCCCCCCCCTTCTTGTTTTCCAAAAAAGAAGTTTTTATTGGCTTATATTACGTAAACTAATATAAAAAAAAATTGCTGAGCATTCTTCCTAATAAAGAAGCATATCACATATGTTACTGGAAGAGAGTTATCTCCAATAATGCAGCATGCTTATATTCATAAGAGATACTTTTCTTCAACAGACACACGTACACCTCTTAGCCGAGGCCTCAGGTGCGCCGAAGCTGGGAGCTGGTGGCCGTCGGTCGACTACGGTGGGCCCATTTTTGCGTCTAGAAAAATGATCATTTTGAATGTTTACCAAATTATGGAAATTATTTAAGTTATTTTTTTGGTTCGTCACAACCAAAAAATTTCATAACACAAAAAATATTAAAGCAGTAAGAATCACACCTTGAAAAATGGTCATTTTGAATGTTTACCAAATTCTGGAAATTATTCAAGTTTTTTTTTTTGGTTTGTCACAGCCAAACATTTCCATAACATAAAAAGTATTAAAGTAATAACAATCATATTTCAATCTATCTTCTAGTCCATTTGGAAAAGAGATTGCATCATTGTTTTTACTATCTAATGACCAATGGTAATATAACTGACTTTTTAATGAATTTTCTGCAAATTATTTTTCAATGGATTCATTCATAGGTTTATTACTCCGAGTAGAAACATTTTTAGACAAAAAATAATACTTCATATTTTGTACAGAAGCTTTCAATGTGTAATGTTGTTATCAAAACATTTTTAAGGCCAAATGTCTCGAAAAGAAAAAGATTTCTTTAAATTAAAAAAGAAAAGAAAAAACCTTCGCTTTTGAACCTCATGAAATTAGGAGATACCATGAATTTTTACCCTTTTAACCATGAAATTAGGAGAGTCAAGTACCGAAGAAGCGCCACTTCCCCTTTTTCATTTAGGTGGAATTACCGAAATCCCCCCCCCCCCCCCTATCTAGCTTGTTATTTAAATTTTCAACAAGGAACAGAAGCAAACACATTTAACAAAATTTGCAAAGGCAAATACGAATTCTTTCCAAAAATTTGCGATAAAAAAGGCGGTTCAAAAACTGAGTACCTGCGATCCCAAATAAGCTTTTAAGATTCTATTTTCATTCTTTTAAAAATGTTTATTTCTAATTCACGTGAAATTTTAAAAACAATTCGTTTTCAAAATAGCGCAAGGCAGACGATTAAGATATTTTTATTTTACAAGTACAAAATGTTAGATCTGAAATAAATTAGCTACAGAAAATAAATAAATAAAAAAACCAAGGTGTAAAGGTTTCTTTGCATCAAAATCAAAGGATTAATTACTATTCATATGACATGAAACAAAGAGAACGAAGTCCAAGTTGGCGAAAGATGAATCACCAAAACCAAACAGACTGTTTTTTCTTTTTTTTACATGTGGTTTACAGGATACCTTCTCCCTATAGTTGAAAACCTTAAGCTTATTTCTAAATGAACACGAAAAGTGCTATTGCGTTCGTTAATTGAGTTTTACATTAGTAACTCATCACGTCCGAGCTCCGGAATTCCGGGGTAGCCCCGGAAAAGTTTCACCCCTGGAGTATAAAAAGTAAGATTATAAAATTATCGTTTTAATGTTCATTTTCCAAACTTTAAGTAATTTAATAATGTGAAACATGATTTGGTATTCTTTTAGCATTCCAAAATCCTCAATCGATCTCCCCGTCTTTATAAAACTTGACGATTTGCACTTAAGATCAGAGTAATCTCCCCTCTCCCCATTATGAATATCTTATCAAAAAGAGAAAAAATGTATTTTCGAACGAATGTAAAGGAACATATGGGTCAATTTAATAACACGTTAACTATGTTACATAACATGTAGTTGATTCCAGTTAAAAGAATAGTCAACTCTAAAGATCAATCTATATGATAATATAAGCCATTTTCAAAATTTGATGCTCATGTTGTAATACTTTGTGTTTTAAGTCAAAAATATTTTTTTGCTATTATATAATGATAAAATCGCTGGTATTAATGTTCTAAACATTAAGAAAGACCGACTAATGTAAATGCAGCGCTAATTTATTTTATGTTAGGCTTGTTGTTGTGTGTGAGGGACAGGGCAGGCGCTAGGACGAATAGCGCTTTGAGGCAAAAAAACTTTTTTCCGCCCCTACTATATATGAAGGAAAACAATCGCTGATAAAAATGGACGAAATAAGGAAAAATAAAAAACAGAAAAAGCAATAGATTGCGTTGTGCTTGTCATAAAATAGAGAAGACACTTTCTGAAACTGCAAACACTTATAAAGCGCCCCCTCCGAATACATTGAAGCCGCCTGTCGCTGTGAAGAAGAAAAGGATAATGTGCAAAACAAGAAATAACCCAGTAAAAATTATATCCTTTCAACAAAGGATAGAAAGAAACGGAAACGTTTCAAGATGTTCCTAATGTGTTTCCGTATTAGATTTTATCAAAATTAAACGTGTAATATATATTGATGCAAAAATGAAATTAGATGAAGTTTTGATGCATCATTTGTGAAAATATTATTTAATTGTTTTGAGATAAGAACTATTGTTTGTTACTTAAAACTTATGGCCAATGCGCCCTGAGGCGGGCGCCTCACCGCCTCAGCCTAGCGCCGGCGTTGGAGAGGGACGCTAAGCTTTGCTTCGAAACCAGTCTTAGTGCTCTCCAAGCTGTGGAAGCGGCAGCACGTCAGTTATTGTAAACCGCCACGCCGTGTCACGGAATGGTCTATAAGGAATTTGTTCCCCAAAGACAGACAATTAACGCGTGTGCAGTCCTACTACGTGGATGTGCTGGAAAGACTCCGAAAAAGGGTCGTCAGGACGAGAAATGACATCTCCGCTAGCAGGCAACTCCATCACGAAAACGCACCTTGCCACAACACTGCTCCTCCCTAACAGTCCTGACCTCATCCCAGCAGACTTCTTTCTTTTCCCTCGAATTAAGGAAGCCCTGAAAGAAACCCGTTTTTCGTCCATAGAAGATTCCCGAAGACGCCTTCCAGGGCGCGTATCGGTCATGGCAGAGTCGTTGGAAAAAATGTGTAGAGGCTCAAGGACAGTACTTTGAAGAATTTCAAGTGTGTGTAAATCTGTCCAATAAATAACTTTTTGCATTACTTTTGGAACGCACCTTGTATGTCAAGTGCATAAGGGTATAGGGACCTTATTTTTATTGTCCCAAAACCAGTCATCAGATAACTAAATTTGGTGTTCATTCATTCAAATATTAATTCATTTATTAAGTAGATTTTTCACTTGTTCATTTAATTAATTATTTTTTAATCATTAATTCATTCGCTCGTTTTATAAATCATTCATTCATTTAGTTGTTCATGTTCAATAAAAAGTATTTTTAACCCTCTGTACTCCAGGGTTCCAACTCTCATCTCTAAGTCAAATTTAAGGCCTTTTTAGGGCCTTTTCAAGGCCACGTGTAACTTTTCTAGGGCCACATTACATAAAACATTTAGAATGACTTTCTTTGAAGAAATAAGAATGACATCGTATGTCCTGTGAATCTAGTCAAATGTTCAACACTGAAATTAACTTTAACAAAAAATACTAAGGAACTAATTTTTTTTCCCTCCAATGGATTTTAATGTACATTTAATGCATCTTTATACACGATCAATTCATTGTTATGAATAAATGCTTTCCTCAGAATGATGATGAAGCAGCAACATGAACTTTTCACTGTATTAAATCTTTCACATAAGTCAACATTTTCAAATTTTATCTTAAATTTAAATATTTATTTCGTTAAGAGTTATAAATATTATGCTTAGCTAACTTTTCAATCTATAAACCACAACCAGATTTTATATTGCCTCCAACAACATATCTCAGCACATAATCTGCGGTGCCGTAATGTATTATCCAAATAACATGATATGTCTTATGACTATGCCTTTTACCATGCAACTAAAAATTTTGAAAGAGTAAAAACAACATATATTAAGCAAATTTTGCAAAAGATTTTGAGACTGCAATGAACCCCTTTTTCAATGCAGAAGAAGTGCACTTCTAGGTAAAAGCTTACAACTGAAGATGTATCTGTTTATTGTCTTAAATCACACTTTATCTGCTCAGAAGTATGACTTAAAATAAATGTGTCTTTTTCCTCATAAAAACGAGTTTTTAAACCATTATAAAGCTAGCAATAGCAATGTCTTGAATCAATGTTCTTTCTGAAGGCAGATTATTTAAAAAATAATTTAACCATTGCATTTTAATAAGGTTACAATAATGAATACTAATAATTATCAACATCATCGTCAAAAGTTTGGGTTAAGTTAAAGATAAGGAAAAAATGCTGACTGTCGGTATGTTTCTTCACATTATTTTTAATTTTCCCCATAACATAAGATTTCTCATGCAATTTCATGAAGAGGGGAAATAAATTTAAGGCCTCAAAAATTAAAATTAAGGCCTTTTGAGAGTTTTTGGAAGAAAATAAGGCCTTTTAGGGGCCCCTAAATCAATTTCCAAATTTAAGGCCTTTTTAGGGACTTTTTAAGGCCGTGGGAACCCTGTACTCATAAATATGAAATATTACACGTTATTTGGACTACCATAAGGCGATTTCCGAATGTAAAGGGTTAATTATCACATTAGAAAGCTATTTCATTAGGAAAATATTTCAATTTTTTACTTTGTCTCATACATGGGGCAAAGTGATATTTATTTAACGTACAAATTTACTGCCTAAAATGAAAAATAATATTTCAATGCAAGTTCCATTATAATATTCAGTTTTTTCATTATGTAGTTATTTCAAAACTAATTTCCAATTTCTTCTTTTCAAAATGCAATGCAAATTCGAGGCTTATTTTCAATGAATTTATTAAAGTGCAATTAAAATTGTGTTAAAAAAATAAATATTAAGGTTTTTATGTGCATAAAGAGACTTAAGCATTCAGGGCCTTGAAAATCTTATTCTGGATATCTTTCCTGGAAAATTTTTGATGGGGCTGTCTTGGGGCATCTCCTTTCTGGTCTGCCGAGTGATGACTTAAGCACTACAGACAATTTCAAGTGGTTTTTCCCTCTTGCCATGATTGGAGAGATGTACCTCCGTAACAGCACAATAAATGCTGCACTCTCTGGTTTACTGTCCCAGTGATGTCACTGAATACTCTTGTGCGCTAGCCAGGTTTAATACCGTCTTTCAGGCCGAAGTCTTTGCCATCCTGATGTGTTATATCATGTGTTTGAAGAAGGGCTACAGTAACACATGTGTTCATATATCTGCTCTGATAGTCAAGCTGCCTTAGGGGCCTTAACCACTTTGCGGTTCATGACAAGATCTCTCCTCTATTTAACATACAACTCTTGAACTGCACAACCACAGGGTGGTTAAAAAGGTTATGACTTCCCACATTGTTTGGAAATGTTTTAATTTGCTTTGCACTCTTGCAAAGCATAATATGATTACTCTGTTGGATGCCTGGGCCCTCAGATGTCATGGGCAACGAAATAGCTGATCGCCAGGCCAGATTTTCTGGTATTCCCTTTGATGGTCCAGAGCTAGCAGTTGGGATTTCGAAGAATAATATTAGGACTATTGTTTTTAATATTTTAAAAGATAAGCAGCATCATAACTGGCGAGACATTGATGGTCAACACCGAGCTTAAGAACTTGATTATGGTTGCCCTAGTATTAGGGAAAGGGAGCTATTAAGACTTAATAGAAAGTTTCGGAAAGGTAATTGGTCTTCTTACTGTCCACTGTATTCTAAAGCGGCATCTTTCTATTATGAGGGTCAGCAATGAACCAATTTGTAGGGGCTGCCTTCATGAGGAAACTGTTAAACACATCTTATGCAGCTGCTAAGTGATTGCTGTTTATAGGTTTGAACACCTGGGTTGTCATATCGAACTTTGGGAGATTCATAACATTCCTAGTAGGTGCTTGCTGATCTCTTTCAGAGTATTGTTCAGTTGGAGGATTAGTAGAATAAAACACCTGGTTGCAGTGCTAGATTTTTTTCAAGCCTCCCCTCCCTGTAGTTCATATCATTTCATAACTGTAACACAAAAGTAAACACAAAAGAAAAAATATGAATCTGAAAACATTTGAGCTCAGTGCTAGGAACAGCAGTCATCTTTGCCCCCACCTCCTCCCCATTAGCACTTCTGGGAGCATGCTATGAATGCAAAAACATAATATAACTTTAGTGCACAGCAAAAATTTTTCCCACCCCCCTCCCCCCCCCCCAAAAAAAAAGAGAAAAAAAAAAAGCTAAAATTGACCAATTAAGCAGTACCGAGTCTAGGGCTTATGGAGGAAGTTTTCATAACAAATGAAAAAATATTTTGCATAGATGGTTTTATGCATGCGTAGTTTTCCACACAAACTTGAGTATCAATCACATCATACCTGAATATGTAGGGGGTTGGGAGAATTCTGGCTTTTATGTTATATTATGTAACATTTAGAGGATCCTCATGATTTTGTTATATATTTAATAGCCTATTTGTTGTAAATGTAAAAATGCCACAGCACAAAATAACATTAAAAGTAACATTTTCAAACATTATAGTTATGCATAAAAAAATATGATTGAGACTTTATCATTAAAATACCATTACTATACATAACTGCAAGATTTATTCCTGCACTTGATGATACAAAAATTTCTTTCCCCTTTCAAAAGAGTACAAGAGCAAAATAACAAATAATGCTTTCTTTCTAGAAATACATTTCATTTTTTACACCAACTCTGTATAGTGAAGTAGCATGAGCGTTGCAAAATAATTTTATGAATGTTTATGTCTTGAATGTTAGTAAGCAATTTGAAGGGTGTCAAAAGAGCTTTGACAAATGTAGCAAGAATTTTGATTAAGTCTATTTAAAAAGATTATCAATCATCATCAGGATCATTTCCACCACCAGCTCGGGGCTTAGGACCGCCAGCAGGCTTGGCCATTATTATCTGCAACAAACAAAATAATCAATTGTTTTTTAAGAATCGAGTACATATTTTAGCAAGACTTTTTAGAAGCAGAACTTTTTTTTACTTTCTACTAATAAAACACAAGGTTCATGTGCAATTTTCAAGCAAAAAAAAAAAAAAAACCCTTTTCAGTAACTTTCTCGCACTTGCATTTGAATATGCATAAACACACACACATATCTAAACTTATGGTCATTGCACAAAGTTAAGATTAGCTTTTTTTCAAGTAAGATGGAAAAAAAAAAAAAAAAAAAAGGATGCCCGTTTGTAAGATAGGTAAGTACAAATAGTCTCTCATTTATGATAAAATAACAGGATCCAATGAAAATTACGCTATAACTGCAATTTCATTATAATAATAAGGAATAATATGCTGTAAAACATGAAAAACATGCCTAAACTTTTAAAACTTTTTAAATAACGTTAAATGCTTACTTTTTCATCACTCGGGAAATAAAACAAAAATCAGAGTCTCGATAAGAGCCTGGCAGATTCAAGAATGGATAACCTTTTGTTTCGTTTTGCAGTATTATAATATCCCTCGTTATATCGCGCTTTTTCTATGCCTCCGAAAATTTTAAGTTCTCGAAAGTAAAAATATTGCGTTTCTGAGTAAAGCCCCCCCCCCCCCATTAAACAAAGCCATTGAACAGGAATGTTTCCCTTTCTTCTGAATTTGCTGCAGTTAAAATCTGCAGCAATTCTCCCCATACTCTCCAACTTACATGCCTGCAGAATGATTCTACTCGAACCAGTAGACGTTTTACTTGTTCTTTTTGTATTGATCCTAACACCCATTGAAAAAAAAGAGACGGACGTTTACTGCCAAGGAGAAAAAATACACCCATTTCTGGATTTCTTTTAGTACAAAAAGGATTTGCACTTGGCAGAACAAATCCAAATTATACAATCCCCTTAACCAAAGGGAGAGTAATAGGTAATGGAATTTTCTGGGAAGAAAATGGTTACCTTTATCTTTGACATCGTTTTCACACCATGCTGTCCCCAGACAAGCGCAATATAACGAGGGGCTACTGTAAGTCATTTTTCATATGAGCAAAAGAAATTTTTATTCGATCATAAATAAACTACTTAAAATGAATTTTTCTCTTAAAACCAAGGGAGATTGAATGATGATAAATCATATGGTTATCAGTTTATTTGAAAATACATCAAATTGCAATGCAAGACATCAGCATCTGTACATAATTATGTTCTATGACATAATAAAATTTAATCATTAAAGCCTCTGTTTCCAAGGGTGTAAAAATGTAAACAGAATCTGAAGCTTTCTTTTTAAACATTAAAGATGTGTAACACTTGTTGATATAAAATTGTGTATCAAACCTTTAAATAACTAAAACTGAGTTTTTTAAAGTTTTTTAAAGAGCATACAAACTCTGTATACCAAGGCCGTAGCCAGAATTTTTTTTCGGGGAAGGGGGGGGGGGGGGGGGGGCTGACTTTGAAACACTTATGTTTAGGAAAGTTTCAGGGAAGAAGATATGCTACATCGCGAAAAATTTTGGGATTTCGGGGTGGGGGTGGGGGTCCCACTGGATAAGGCCTTGCTGTATACACATAAACAATAAACATACATTAAAAATTACTCAACATACCTGATCTACGCGCAAAATTGTTGAAACAACATTTGCTGCATTTTTGATCGCCCAGTGCTTGGTAATGTAAAGATCAAGAATACCTGCTTGTTCTACATTTTTAACAGCCTGTTCACCCTAACAAAAAGGAAGAATTTTTTATAGATTTCACAGATGGTAAATACATAAAATTACTTATAATTTTTTCTTGGTTCTTTCTTCAGATACTCGCCAAAAAAACTGTATATTCTATCTTATAACACACATTTGATACAAAAGTAAGATTGAAATTTATGGGTCCAGATGTAAAAATGACAGGTTTAAAAATAAGCAAAAACACACAAACAGTACATGGTTCATACTGAATTCTCAAAATAAAAATTAAGCACTTTTTAAGATCTTTGTAAGCACTGTTTCAAAAAAAGTAAAATCGGATATCCTGTAGCGACCAATTTTAAATATCCAGAAACAGATCCCAACCACCATACTAAGGACTTACTTATTCAGCATGTCAAATTCGACTTTTAAAATGTAATTAAGTTGCAACTTTTGAAAACACATCTGAATTAAAAACTCACAATTTATTTGGAAGCTTCGAGTTTAGAAATATATACAGAACTTGTAGGTTTCAAACATTAGAGCCAGATACCTGGTACGGATTCGTCAGATAAGAAATACCGGATAACTCACAAAAGTAAGCTCTTTTAAGGGGTCTTCAAAAACCAAAATTCAGCACTCTTTAAGGTCATGTTAATCAAGATTACAAGAGTAATAAAAAGTTTCAGCAGTTAATAATAGCTTTTTTTCATTTTCTTAATAATTTTTATCTTTTTTTATATTCTATAAGATTATACCTCCACATCAACTCCAATGCTTCTATTTCCTTCTTGATGAGCTGCATACAATTTAGAAATAACTTCATTCGACTAAAAGCAAAAAGGAGATAAAAATTAGCTCAAATAAACGAAAGAAATTTTCTGAAAGGTTTTAAGTAGAAAACAAACCTTTAGTCCAGCATTGTCAGCAAGGGCTTTTGGTAAAGATTCTAAAGCTTCAGCAAATTTTTTCACAGAATATTGTTCAAGCCCTGGTAGAGTCTAAGGAAATAAATTTCATAAATAACATTTCAAATGAAAACAGTTTGAAGTTTGCTGGAAGCAATTTTAATTGCAATTTTGGTTTTATATCTTATAATTTTTGGTTTTATATCTTATAATAGTCCTACAAAAACCTATCTGTGTTGTTTTTTCCCCTGCAAATAAACAAACTCTTGCTGCACTACGAAGAACTACAAAAAAAAAAAGCAACTATGCCAAGTACAATAGACAAATAAAATGCAGTATTTAACCTTTAGAGCTCTAAATTTAAGTAAAAATGAAGCTTATTGTACAGTGGATGCACTGTATATGACCAAGGTAAATGCTGTCAGTCATGTATTGTTATTAAAATTGCTAAGTCCTGCTCACTTGTATAAAAACATTAAAAATTCTTTTTTTAAATCAAAATTTCATTTATTGTTATCAATTTACAAAATTTATCTTCGACAAATTGCCAAAAACTAAGGCAAAGGAATCTTTTTTCTCATCTGTTTGTAATTTGTTTCCTTTACATTTCAAATTCTTTATTGAAATACAAATAAATTTCTATATGAAATTCAAGTACAGTAAAACCTGCCACATCCGGATCAATGTGGCGACCGACCGGTCCGGATATGAAAAAATCCGGATATCAAGACCATTTCAAAACATGTAGCTGTAAAGAGGACTGAGATTATGCTGAACCACATAGCAGGGGTGCCACTCTTCAAAATTTTTTAGACTGAACTTTTTACCATGCACATAATAGCCAAATCACGTATTTTTTTTACAAATATGCGGATTTTTTTAAAGATATACACATATTTGAATGTACCAATATTTTTGTTAAAAAAAAGCTAAAAATTCTTGCTTTCTGATGTAAAAATATCATTCAATATATTTAACCAAACGGTTTCGCAGGGAGAGAAAAAGAAGTGCACAATATACTTTAATCTTTCGGCAGTGATGCGGCTAGACTTTGAAAACTGGAGCTATAAAATTCCTACAGTTGAAGGGGGTCCGGGAAAATTTTGAAAACTATATGCAAAATAGTGCATTTTGAGGCCATTGGAGACACATTTGGGATTGCAGAAGTATTAGGAAAAAAAGAAACGTAATAGAAACATTTTTAATATTTAAACGCTTTAATCATAAAAATGCAGTAAAAAAATGGCATTTTTCTTTTATCTAGGGGGCAGGACCCCACATTTTTTCTAACGCCCATATCGAAGAGCCCTGCCTTCTCGAACGACACTTACAAGCTCGACCCTCTCTTCCCAAAAGGATGCTTTGAAAATTGGTAAAAGAAAAACTATTGATACCATTTGAGCATAGCAAATGGTATTTCATGATTACAAGGGGGGAGGGACCTCGACTTTTTAAAATTTTGACATTGCGAAATTTTCTGCCCCCTACTTAAAATTTTAGAGTTTCCAACAGTTAATACAAATAAATAATTATATTCATTGGTTTTAATCATTAGCAAAATAGCAGACCACTCATCAAATTGGAGCGCCGAACTAGGATTTTAATTTTCTTCCAAAAGTTAAGTTCTCTTAATTAATTATTTTTCTTTGCTTTCTTTCCTTTTCGCCTTTTTTTTTATTTTGTGCATCACAGCTGATTTTGCCGCCCCCCAAAAGTGCCGCTCGGGGCGCGGGTACCGGCTTGCCCCGCCCTAGATCCGGCACTGCATACCAGGGTTTTAAAGATATCAGGGGTGGTAGCAGTAGAGATTCGCATTTCCTGAAATTAAAAAAAAAAAAAAAATTCCTGCACCTTGATTCTTTTTAATAGGTACTAATGTACTGTAATGTCAGACATATTACATATAAAACGTACTTTAAGGTTGTAATTTATGAAAAATACTGGGATCAAACAGAAATGGATAACACTACTCAAGGCAGTAGCCAGAAACTTTTTTCGGGGGGTTGGGCTGACTTTGAAATACTAGCGTTGAGGAACGTTTGAGGGTGGAATACAGTGAAACCCCGATTTTACGTCCCCAGAATCAATGTTTTCCCCGCATTTTACGTTTTTTTCATCAGGTCCCTGATTTTCCGTATACTAATAATGTTAATTTAAACCCGGATTGTAAGTTTGTTATACATAAAATTTCCCGCATTTTACGTTTTCCATTACGTTACGTTGGAATCTGAAAAAAAAAAAAAAAAAAAAAATGTTCTAAAATAAGCAATATTTTTCCTTCTGTACTTTTTGTCAGCCGATGAAGATCAACAAAAACAGCCGGAAGCACAGCCCGTCCCTTCTTTCACTATTGCAATGAAGAGCTTACAAATAGTGAAAGACTATTTTCTTAGGGATCATTCATAAATGATGTCACGCTTCAAGGGTGGGAGGGGGGTTCGTGAAATTGTGACAAAGTGTGACAAAGGGAGGGGAGGGGGTAACAAGAAGTGTGACATCACACATTATGCAACATAGCGTGACGCGTGACAAAGGGGGGAGGTGGGGGTCCGCTGAAGTGTGCCATATTGTGACAAAGGGGGGAAGGGGGGGGGTCAAATATATGGGAAAAAAGCGTGAGGTCATTTATGAACGGCCCCTTTCTTATAATGACCAGGAAAAAAACTTGCAACGTATTTCAATCCTAGAAGATGCTGCATTCACTTTGAACTCAATGACTAAAAAACAATCCACTATTACGGATTATTTTCAGCCTAAACGCCAGAAATCGCATCTAAATGTGCTAAAATTATCTTAAAATGGTATGTATAATAATGTTCTTTGCGTAAAATATAGATATTATACCTTTTGAAAGAGTCATCTTTACTACCTTTCGTTTTTTTCTATTTGATTTTTGCATTCTATGTATTTCCCGTATTTTACGTTTTTCTTGCCCAGTCCCTTGAGGAACGTAAAATCAGGGTTTTACTGTATATGCTACATTGCGAAAATTTTCGGGGGCGGGGGCCCGGGCCCCCCTCTGGATACGGCTGTGATATTTTATAACTTATTTAAGTAGACTTATTTTAACTAGGGGCGCAATGGAAAATGTAGAAAATATAGGACAAACAGAAAAATAGTTTTAAAAAATTGTGTACTATTTTAATAAAATGTGTGGATTATTAAACGAAATAATACAATAACATCTAAATAATCATCAGAATGTTAAAGAAACATTATTAAAATGATTTACATGCATTTAATACATCTATTTTGCCCACTTTAGTTTATTATTTCCTGCATCATTCACGGCTCTTGCTGCTTCCGTTATCTTGCATAATTTTTTGTTTTAATACTGCTTACAGTCTTTTGTGCCCATCATCTTCTAGGCAAAAAGTGCAGAAACGACAAAATTCGGGTTCGCGAATTTTGCGTAATTGATCGAATGGAGCTTGTTTTAACAAAAATAAATTAAATGTAATATTGCAAGAAATTAAAGCACAGAAACTTATTCTTATTAATTCAGAATAAAAGCAACAATTAACAAGGGACATAACTGCAAAAAGGAACCCTTTACAAAAATCGCCATCGCAAATTGAAACTATACATTTCCGATTGTCATTGCATTTCATTTCCCTTCATTTTAAATAATTTGTGTCTAAAAATCCGCAGCAAAAACGTCCCCAATATTTCTCTGAAAGTATGGAGGTTGACTTGCACGAGGGTTTCCGTTTATTTGTCTGAAAGTTGGATGTTCAGCTTACATCTACTTATACGCAAGTATAAACGGTAAAATTTTGATAAAAATAAGAACATTTTTTATTTGTTTACTTCTTAATTAAGCCTACAAAATAAGCGACATGAAAAAACTACGATTCCCGTACAGGATGCAGAAAGATTAAGCAAAAAGGAACGCATGCGTTTCTTTGCTTGCACATGGAAATTAGGCCTACGTAATTTTTAAAGTATTGCTCCAATTAACCAAGAAATACATTTGGTTGGAATTGAAAGGGAAAAAAATAAAATGAGGGTAAACAATTTAGGGAGATTGAGCAAAAAAATTTCCGGTATTTGTGGAACTCTACCATTCCTGAGATATAAAAGAAAAATAAACCTTTTATGACAAGAAATTTTTTTCCAATGCAATAAGCAATTGATTCAATAACAATTCGACCAAGAATTAAAACAAAAATCCCATATTTAAAAGCTAAATATCAAGTCATTGACTTTTAGACGAATGCCAGATTCGCAAATTTTCCGCAATGTAGATTACATCAACTGTGTAGCATTCTTTCTCTAAATAGTGAATGCAATAAGGCACAAATTAAATAGGAAAATTTTGTTTATTGTTTTAATTCAAAATAAAAGCGCAGCAAAAATCGTAATCGCGAAAAGGAACACTTTACGAAAATTCTCAATCGTGAAAACAAAACCTTTTCACACCAGCAAATTTTTAAAAAACGCATATTTCCGAACTTATTAAACATCAGGCTGATTATATCCTTAAAGAAATCTTTGGGCATTGAATCTCCGAATTGTTCACCTGTTTCCCTTACCTAAGCCGTGACAGCGCAAGCTATTAGCGCTGTTTTCTCACCTTCTCTTCATATAAAAAAAGCTGCAAGAAAAATGCAGGTCAAAGACGAGTAAAAATAATTTTGTGCATCTATTTTTTATATATTTTACTCTATTAATTATTTTTTCTCTCGCAATGAAAATCACGCGTCCCGGGGGAAGCGTAATATATATATATTTTTCATATCCCCGTCGCCGATTTTTGCACATTTTACGAGCTATATATCGCTGCTTACGTCCACTTTCCTTGTTTTTTTTTTTTTTTTTTCCACAAGACACATGATTTTTTTTTTTGATGTTTTCTTGCTTTTATGTGAATTAATAAATGCTTCTGTTTCAATTATCACTAGTAATAGGCATCGTTGAAAATATGGAGTAAATTAAAAACAATTTTTAAAAAAGTGCCGGCATCGGTAATTTTTAAAATTTTGAAAATACCGAATTTCCGGTATTACAATGCGGAAAAACACCGGAGTTCTGGTGTATAACAGGAATACAATCACCTCTGGTTCATGGTTTTATAATTTTGCTAACAATCCAAGTTAGGGGTTTGTGCTCGCCTTCAATTTTTCGATCGAGATTTTCTTAAAGGGTTCGTTTTTTCAAAAGCGATTTTTGTTGTTTGTTCCTTCTTTCTAATTTCAATAACAATTCAAGTTGACGGGGGCGAATACTCAGTATTTTTTCAAGCCAAAATGTTTATTTTACAATTTTTTTTAAACCAATAATTTGCGAGACGGAAAGTTCCGTTTGGATCATCGTAAAAAGACGGATTTCCGTCTCCAGGACGGAAGAGTGGCAGCCCTGCACATAGATGTTAAAAATAATTAATTTTGACGTGCTTCTTTTGTTTACTTCATGTACACTAACAGGCAATAAATAAATTCGAATTCTAATTCTAATTCTTTCGCTCGTCGCACAGTTCGAAAGAAATAGTACTTTGACTTTTGCTTACTCAAAAATATTTGTTCCGCGAGCCGTCCGGATATGGGGAGGTCCGGATGTGGCAGGTTTTACTGTAGTTTCATTTTAACAATTCTATAACTTCAATAAAAAAAATCTTGCCCCCCCCCCCATTACAACATCTATATTCCGAAGAAGAAAGAAAAAAGTAGCCATGAGTAAAGGCATTAAAAAAATGAGTGACCATGACTCCTTAAAATAAAAAGCTAGAGCAGCAAGCCATATTCATGAAGAAAAAAAAAAAAAAGAGTACAGATACATTTTCATATGTCTTTCACAACTAATAAATTTTAAAAATACATTCATATTGCATGCATAATAAAAATAATAATAATATTAATAATAAAAATTATTAAAAAAATAGAGTTTTTAAAGAAAAGCATTAATTTATTTTTAAACATTTATTTCCTTTAGGTTATTTGGTAAGTTGTTCTATATTTTGGGTCCTATTGAGTTTAAATGGTTAAAAAGTTCTTTTATGCTGTCTGGGGTATTAAACTGTACTTATGTCTAGTTTCATAATTATAAGTCAAAAGTTCTAAATTTCTTATTTCAAACATCATTGGACAAACCATAATAACAAATTTCTTTAACCTTTAAAAATAATTTTAAATTATCAGTCAAATTATTCATTTTATTTTGCAAAATTTTATCAGCAGGTTATCAAGTTTGTTAATTTTTAGAAGTACTAATTATGTGTTAATTATTTTCTGAGCCCCTGACAGTAAAGTATATTCATGCTTGCTCAGATGAGAGAAGTGCTTTGGATCTTGCGTCCATGGGTGCAGAAAAAAGACAATGCCAAACAATTTTATAAGCTTTGTAAATATAGCAGACTGCCAACAATGAGTGCTTATTTATTGATTATTTCTAAGTTGATAATCTATTTATTCTTGTTACATTTTTCTTGCACTATTATTCTTTTGCTAAATATTTCATTTCAATAACATGTATATACATTGTCGGCGGAAATCAACAAGTATGCATTTTTCCAGCATTAAGCTTTCATCGTTTATTATTACTCTAGTTATCAAATTACCTTCATCCGGATGCAATTACATTAAGCAGCATTCATTAAATTACTAACAAATGACAATTCCAAAAACTAAAAACAGAACCCATTGCTTTGAATAATATATATCTGCTGATATGCATAGATAAAATTTTAATTTAAAACCAAGAAATCCAGCACTATTCAGATGATGAACAAGCGTAAACTGTCTTCATTTTAGAATTAAACGAACATACTGTCAAATATAGTTGCGTATGTTTAAAGAGCAGCCGTATATAGTGAATTTATAATTATAATAATTTCAATTAGTTTTACCCCGTATCATTTGTTATTTTTTTATAACAAAATTTTCACCAGGTCCCTTCTATTTCATTATAAATGGACGTGAGTGTAACAGCTTATACAACTGAAACTAAAAAAAATCAAAATGCATCTATTTTTTTACCATTCTAGAATTTAAGTTTAGCATAACACAAAGAATCAAATAATACATAAAGGATAGCCAAGCACTTTGAAGATAAAATAGAAGTATGTGTGGAAGGGGGGGGGGGGGGGCTAATAAAGCAAGTTATTTCTGGAGCACTTTGAAAGATTTCCAGAATATGAACAATTATGCACTTCTGTGGAGATGTTGCAGCAGCTGATAGGTTAATGTTTCATGAAATCACATTATTGGTATTAAGTAAGTGATATAATTATAATTTTTGCCACTACAAAATAATTATTAAAAAAACTAACATATACAAACACACTTACCTCACCATATTTTGTTATCTGTTTTGCTAACTCGATTTCTGTTGCACCTGCACCAGGAACTAATCTACCATCCTGTTATAAAATAAAATAGATAAAGAATGCATGATTCAAAGAAATTTTTTTTCAAATAATTTAAGAGAATTGGATATACCTGAGTAAGGGCTTTATAATTATTGACTCCATCATCAATTGCACGATTTAATTCATCCATCAAACTGTCTGTAGATCCTCGAATAACAATTGTAGAAATTCGAGACTGCTTATTGTCTAAAATTAAAAACGCTATTTTGAATACATAAAAAAAAAGAGCAGAAAACAAAGAGACAAAATTATTCAAAAGAACAAATGGTAAGAAATATTTTTCCACTACCAAATGAAAAATATAATTACCTTGTTTAAAAACAATAACAGGTGTCTCCCCAATTTCTGAAACATATACTTGATCACAGAATCCTATTTCTTCCTTAGAAGGTGGAGTCTAGAAGCAGATTTTTATTATGTAACATTCAATAATTTAGCAAATGATTTTCACATGAAATAAATGTTGTATTTAAGTTCAAGGCAGAAACAATTTCAGGACTTTTATTTTGCATACTAAAAAATGTTAAAGAGGAAGTTATGAAGAAAACTGAATGTGGTACAGATTGCTTTACAAAATCCTAGTAGGTTAAATTTAGGTCTGATAATTTCAAAAATTAGTCCCAACATTTTTATTATTGCAAGGAAAATTTTATCTTAAACAAATTATCATTGTATCAATAATTTGAAAAAAAAAAAAAAAAAGTAACTAATTTCGGCATGATAGAAAACAGGGGCGGCGTTAGTGGGGGGTCCGCGGGGGGGGGGGGGGGGGCATCCCCCCGTCGGGCATTCCTGGCCCCCCCATTGGGGTAAAAGTTCAATTTTCGTCGGGGAAATTTTGCTTCAATTAAAACTTTCTACCATATCCTTAATTTTTTTGCGGTAACACTTTCATCAAAAATGCATGGTAAACCTTTTGAAGCCATCAACCAATCACAAATGAGAAAACTGTGAGTCAGTGTTTTCGTTTGGTGAGAGTTGAAGCTTTGGCCCTAAAAGAATCGTTACTTTTGGCAATAAGAAGCAGTTCCTTCGTTTTTTTTCTTAGGAGCAGTTGCAAGAAACTGGTTCGTGGTGTTTTGCCCAGCCCTCTTAGTTCCAGTCATACGAATTCTTTAGAAACGTCGTGCCGTGCTCTCTCTGGATCGATTGACGATTGAATAATTTTTTTTCGTCTCTTGTTTAAAAATGTCCGCAAAACAGAAGACTAGTTCTGCTAAATGTAATCGATATAAAGTGGAGTGCAACATATGTAAAGAAAAGTTTGATAATGATTATGTGAAGAAGCACACTTCTGCAAAGCATCCAGATCTTGTGCAAGAAAACTGCTTAGCTCCAGTTTCATTACTGGGAGAACATAAGAGGAAGAACCTGTGGTCTACAGCTCTGCCACTAAAGAAAAAGGAAACAGATAACGATGTTCCTATGGACTTAGATGCAGTAATTCATCAAAAAGTGGTAAGAAAAATTTGTTTCTTAAAATTAATGTACTTCTTGCTTTACATTTTTAATTATATATAAGAGCTTTTTGTTGCATTCATCTAGATCTCCAACTCCAACATTTTTAAATTAAAGGGTATGCGTAATAATACTTTTATTTATTTAGTTTCTATGTTTAATTGCTCTTATTCCTTACTACCATTCTACGTCTTTATTTTTATGATAACAGTGATATATTTTCCCTTTCTTAATGCTATTCTTTTTCCCCCAAGTTTAAAGAGAACATATAAATTCAGCTTGAAATCTGTGATATTCTTTCACTTTAGACTTTTAAAAATATCCATAAATAATATTTTAATTCATCTTATTATTATTATTACTAGCCGCCTTTGGCGACCATCTGGTTCGCCTTTTTCGCAAAAGTAGAGCTAAAAAAAACATTGTTTTCTGGCAAACAATATTTCTAAATAATATCTAACAATAGATGTAAACATGTAAAAATGGAGTCCCGTGGTCGAGAAATTGGATTTTTCTGACCTCGTTAATTAACGTTTTTAATTTTTAAAACAACGGAAAACTACGAACAGCTAGGCCGATAAGCGTGACCTGTGTTCGAACCAGCACCTCTCGTCTACTAATTCGAAAGCAGAACCTCTCGGCCACTGGTGGTACATTAGACATAGGGAATGAAATGTTCTATGCAACACTATTTCTGTATATCTAATAACGTTAAATGTTGTTACATTTTCATAAAATTGATAAATGCTTGAATGATATTTCATGATGCATAATTATTTATCTCTTTATGTATATAGATAAGGATGAAAATCTTGAAGCTATAGAAGAATCTTCTTCTGGAGATGAGAATGCTAATAGTGAAAGCGAAGAAGAACATATTGAGGATGAGGAGCGGCCAGAAAATATTCTAGGAACTAAGAGTAATATCTGTTTAGTAAATGTTTCGGACAGTATATGTTCATCGAGTCCATGTGGTCCAAATGATATATCTCAATCAAGAAATTGCAATCCAGTACAGCCAATATTAGAATTTTTTCCAAAGCATAAAGATGGATTGGTTTCGTTCCTTTAATGTGAAATTCTACAGTTTCAAATGGATCGAATATTCAGTTTCTCAAGATGCCGTATTTTGCTACTACTGTCGTCATTTTCTAGAAAATGATAAAACAGTTGATCCAAATTATCTTTCCTTTACAGCAACAGGATATCGACATTGGAAAAAGTGTTACGGAAAAAGCGAAAAAGACAATCGTCTTCTGAAGCATCAGTTAAGTTTTTCTCATTGCTAAGCTGTCACAAATTTCGAATCGTACAAATCAAGCTTAGAAAATGGCTCTGTGATTTCACAACTGAGTGAAGAGCATTAAAGCTTATTAAAGCAAACCGACACTACATTGCAACATTGTGCGAGATTTTGTTGATAATAGCTCAACAGAAGATGGGAATTCGAGAAAGCAGATTGTTTCGAACATCAGATATAGATATTGGAAGTGTTATTAAGTATGGTCCACACAGTGGAAATTTCTTATCTCTTCTAGCCTTAGTAGGGAATCATGATGACGTCATTGCACGAAAAATAAGAAATGGACCAGGCAATGTGAAATACACTCACCACTCTGAACAAAATGCGCTTCTAGATATAATGGCAGACGAAGTAAAAAATATGATTTTTCAAGAAGTTAAAGAAGCTGAGTTTTTTCCCCTGCTTGCTGACGAAAGCAAGGATTTAAGAAAAAAAGAAGTTATCAATAGCTGTCCGTTATTTATATGACGGAGCAATACATCAAGAATTCTTGTGCATACAAGAATTAGAGTCTCTGAATGCAGAAGGTTTAACTTCAAGCATTTTAAATGCTTTGGAAGGCAAAGTAAATTTTAAGAAATGTATTGCGCAAGCCTATGACGGTGCTTCGGCTGTTTCAGGCAAACATGCATACACTTATTAAAGAACGTGTAGCTCCTTTTGCAAATTATATACATTGTTTCAACCATAGGCTTAATTTGGTTTTAGTTGGTGTATCCAAATCAATTCAGACCGCTCGAGATAGTTCATCTCTCTTACAAAAACTTTATACATTTGTCAGTTGTAGCAATGTGCATATAAAGTGGACTAAAATGCAGAAAGAGCATGGAGTAAAAGTTATCGAACTGAAACAAATATCAAATACTCGATGGGCATGTCAAGCTACAATGCTTGAAGCAGCTTGTTCCAGATTTACTTTTATATAAATTACTACATGATGTGAGTACGAATGAAACTAACTCCGACAAAGTCTTAGAAGCACGTGGTTTGCTTGACCAGTTTTCCCCCGAGCTTCATAAAAATATTGTTCACTTTGCGACATTTTTCAATATACGAAAAGTGCATCAGCTTGCCTACAAAACTCAAAACTGGACTATTCCGAAGCTCTTGAACTTTTGGAAAGCCTACAAGACAAATTATCTGAATGCAGACAGGATTCTGAAATTGAAAAGATTTGGAAACAGTCAGAAGAGATTTGTATAGAGTTAGGCTTGTCTAAAGTAGAAGATGTGGATGTTGCAGTTACAGAAAAGCCTTCTCAACGCACAATCTGAGTCCGGAATCATCTGCAGAACTTTATTGTTGAGGCCCCTATACACAGAGATAAACTAGAAAATAAGGAGGAATTTAAAAGGTATTTTTCTTTAATATTTATGTAGATGTACATTTTATTAATTTTTATTTTATTCATTTGAAAAAAAAAATCACTTTTGTATGTCTTTATCTTTTATAGGGAAATCTTCTCGATAATTGACAGGCTGAAAAATGAAACAGAACGGTGCTCTTTTACCGAAAATAAATCCATTATATTAGGAATAAAAGCGCTAGTTCCGAATTCCGAAACTTTTTTGAAAATGGATGATGTTATAGCCATTGGTAAAATCTACGATTTAAACACACACAATCTCAAGATCAAAGCTGAAAATCTGATTCGAATTATAGCAAGGAAGGATGACACTTGCAGGCCAAAAACCTTGTTAGAACTCCAACATTACGTTTCAAAAGTGTGATGCTTTTTATCAAATGGATATCCTTTTGAAAATTGCATGCACAATGCCAATAACGACATGTGCTTGCGAAAGAAGCTTCAGTACACTACGTATTGTGAAAAACTATTTGCGCACTTCAATGACTGAAAATAGGCTACAAAGCCTTATGATTTTAGGGGTGCACAACAGCAGGTCAAAAAAAATTAATTTGAACGATATTGTTATCAAATTTGACAGGTTATATCCACAAAGTCGGATACAACTTCATTAAAATGTATCAATATGTTTAGAATTACATAATTAAAAATGTAAGTTTTTCTATTCATGATTATGTGCTTATTTCATTGTTTCATCTTATTCTTTATTCTTATTTATGTTCCATCTTGTTATGATACCTATTATATGTATATATATAAACAGGTATGTATGTAAAAACTCAATGTTGCCCCCCCGTCAGGGACACCATGCCCCCCCCCCCCCCGTTGGGCAAATTCTGGCGCTACCCCTGATAGAAAATGAAAAATCTATCTATGTATTAAAATAAACATAATCTATAAGCATATTTACAATCTTTGGTAATGGAACAGCTCCAACTGTTTTACAAAGTCTTCTGACATCAAATTTAGATTGTAAACGAACGGCCATTACTCCATATTTGTTTAAGTAATGTAAAGACATATCACCAAACTTTCCACCAGATACAACTACATTTACTCCAGCTTCAACAATAGATTTCACTTGCTACAAAAAGAAAAAAGTGAATTAGTTAATTATTAACACACACTAAATTATTAAAATAATTAATTGGATATGTCAAACATTTATTTTTCTTATATTAATGCCTAACAGCTCACCTGTAACTGAATGTATCAACATAATTGTTCAATGCATAAAACACCATGCAAATTTTTTTCAATGTTTAATTAACAAACAGTTAAGGCAGTTTTATACATTCTACTAGCAGTACATAACATTGTATATACATAAAATTCTAAAATCTGTAAAATGTATGGTCCCAAGAGCCTTGTGGATTAGAAGTTGATCACACACAGGCATACATATTTAAAGTCGGGTTTCATAACCGGATTTTGTACATCAATAATATTTTGATGGCTACAATTTGACTAGCCTGTTATTTTTTGACACTCGTCCAACTTTTTATTAGATTATTTCTTTTGCATTTACAGATTTCTTTTTTCCCTCCCATAATAATTCAAATTTTTACCCAATTTCCTATTCACGCAAACAACATAAGAAATGTTACAAGGGTAGAGAAATGTTTAAACTTCATGAGTAATACAAGAATACTTTTACCATAAGATAATAAGAAGGAATTGAAATAGCATGTTGAGGAATTATAACTTTGATTTTTATAATGATTTTACTATGAAATTTTTAACTATAATACAAAGCTTGTATTTTTTCTATGCAGTCTTATTTTACCATGCAACTAGTTTCATAATGGAAAAAATGGCAATTTAATTCGTTACCGTAAAAAAAAAAAAAAAAAAAAAAAAAAAAAAAAAAAAAAAAAATGTTTTTGGTGAATTGACATCTGATAACAGACATTACAAGTATGAGTACTTCAGTAAGTAGGAACTATACTGCTGTGCTAAACACAAAAATCAGATGAACACTTTTCCAGGGTTTGTACTCTTTTGGGAAAACAAAAAATAAGGACTTTATAAGGACTTTTTAAGGACCTACAAAAGTTTTTAAGGACCTCTAATTTCTTTCAAAATATAAAAACTTATGTTTTTATCTTTTCAGGGCTAATTAATTAGCTAATCATAGCATAATGGCATAGGCTAATTATCAAATTAAATGAAAAATTGTCAAAGAAAATGTTACACGTTTTCTAGAGAGTTTGTGCAATTATCTCAATTTAGTCCTACTTAATAATGCATAAAAAAACAGATACTAAAGCAAAAGCGATTCAGATTTGAATAAAGTTAAACTTTGTAAATTGAATTTTTTAAAAATCATAAACGTATCAGCTCTTGTTTGTGCAACTGATAACACGAACTACTCTTAACTCTCTATCAAACCTTTATTCCCTGTGGAGTTTGCTTACAAAGCTTAAATGCAAAATTTTTGTCTCTGTCATGAAATTTTTTCTTCTCTAAAGCAATCTTTAAAATTATTTAGAAAAGATTAAAAAAACTCATTTTTATAATCATAAACATAATCCGTATTTTGGTCCAGTAAAACTATTGAAGTAAAAAAATGTTCATAAAAAACGTTAACTCCATTTAAAGATAACAAAAGTCTAAAAAAAAAAAAAAAAAAAAAGAGAGAGAAACAGAAAAGGGAGAGGAGGAATGAAGAAAATAAAAGGAAAATAGACATACTTAAATCTATGATTAAAATTTAAATGTTAGTTTAACTTAATTTCAGTCTTTAAAAAACTTCTAAATCTGTTAGCAAAATAACGTTTTTCCTTTGAAAAAAAACTTAAATTTGAAAGCAAAATCATACATTTTACAAAATCTACAATCCACACATTATATGGCTAAAATATACGAACGGGTAGACATGAATTACTCATGATAGGGAAAGCACTATTCTACGTTGTGGCAAGAGATGCTAGAGGTAGCCCAAACAGATGCTGCCCCCAACATGATTTAGAAAAAAAAAAAAAAAATAGCAGTTAAGGTCCCATAAGACTCAAATTTTGGACGTGTTTTTCTCGGAATCAATTTTTGGTCCGCTTAAATCCCTTTGCTTTTCACTGCCTTAAATGTCTGAATAGGAGTTTTGGCAGACTTCACAGTCAAGTTAAAACAAAAAAATACCTTTTTCAACTCAAAAAAATATTTCAATTTTGAAAACAAAATCCAAAGGAAAAATTTGCACACATGAGCTCATTCGCTTAAAACTTCGTACATTACACACAAAAAGTAACTACCTATTATTTAATTAAAATAAAGCTTAAAAAATTGAATAAATTTTAAAAATAAAAATGAAACCTGCAGATTACAGGCTGCAGATGCTAAAATAACTGTCAACTTGTAAAATCATTGATATATTTACCGAATGAAAAAGATAAATCTCAAATGTTGCGCGCAATCTTCGGCGAAGCACGTGCTTGATGTTGGCAAGTTTTCAAAGAAATAGGTTTTTTTACCTACATGTGTAAAGCGTTGTGAAAATTCATGTAAATTTACACATATTTTTAAGCAGTTCCTTAAAGGTTGCTCTTGTCTTTAAAATTAATCTACGTTTTGTAGCACAATCCCTTCAGATGAAAAATACTAATACATCAGCTTGAAATATCGGATTTTCAGAGTTTAAAAATAAAAGAGGAAAAACACTAAAGGGCAATAGAGAACTTTGCAGCTATGTTGTAAAGATTTCAAGAAGCTGTTGATTCCTCGAATTTAATTACAAATTAAAAAATTTTGTGAGATACAAATTTTGATTAACACAGCAAATATATCATCTCTCACACAACAAAACGCCGGAACGAACGATCACCAAGCCGAATCGGTTTTAACAATTTACGAAAAATTAAAACATTACCTTGAAAAAATAATTGATGAATTATTTTTTTCGAAAAGGAAATTCATTTATTCAAAGAAAATAAAAAGAGATAGAGAAAACTGGGTAGCAAAAGATCGGCTGAAAAGCGATCGAGAGAGTTGGTTACTTATTATACTGTAAGAGAAATGATTATTTTGTAGCTTTAAACTTTAAACGTATTTTTGATATTTTCAAAATAGAATTTTCATGAAAAAGAAATCTTTATTTACTTTGTAGTTAAACTTGATAAATAGCATCGAACCCCAAATTTGAAATCTCACAATTCGGCACTTTTTCCAAAATGCCAGATTTTTTTTCACTTTTTGTAAAATCAGAAAAAATATTAGTTAAAGAAACTGTTAAATGGCAGTAAATCTTTATTCAAAAAGAAGCAATCTTGTAGATATATTTCTGATTTACATGAGCTAAACTCAGGAAGCCGAGATAGAAGTAGAAAACCTACTACGTTAAAAAATGAAAATTTGTTTCTAGGCGCACCTTTCACTATTTTTTTTTCTTTCTTAATACCTTAAAAGTACGCTTTTCAAATTTTTGAACTGATGGGCCTCGATCTACCTGTTGAGAATGCACTGCAAATTGAAGTAAAATTGCCGTTGATGTTTACGGAAATCCGCCATTTTCGGTCGGGTTCCGCAATACGGCAAATTCCTAAAGCCGAATAGCGCTGGTTCCGAGCGAGCCGAATTTGGGGTTCGGTTCTGTACTTTAAATGAAAGAAGTTTGATTCTTGTGAGGGATGCAAAGATTTTAAAACAAATAGAGCGTACGGCTACCTTCTTATGCTAACAAAAAAAGAAATAAATAAATAAGCACTTGGAATAAAAAATAAGGACTTTTAAAGCACTTTTTAAGGCCTTAAAAATGAGAATGAACATTAAGGACTTTCTAAGGACCTTTAAGGACCGTACGAACCCTGTTTTAAGCAAAATTGAGCTATTGTCACCTGGAAGCGCCATCAGTTATTTCTCCTAAATATAATGTTTTGTGGCCATATGTGAATGGGAAATATATACATGTTTGTATATATACATACTAAAAAAACAAAGACATGTGAATCAAGTACACAGAAGTGCAAAAATTCCTCTTTGCTTAACATGGCAGTATATATGACTTCATAGGCCTTGAGAAGACAAAGCTACAACTAAATGAAACAGGTTCATTACATTTAATCAGATATGCACTGCTAAGGACCAAGAGGATGTGAGAAGCCACATTATATTCATGTCTTACTATAACAATTATTTCAGGAAGGCATCAAAATGAATTTATTGCAGAAGAATCAATGCATCACAAATGTGAATTAAAATTTACAATTATTTCTGAGGCAATATAAATGTAAATAAATAAAATAAATAAGTAAAATGGCAGTTTTTTGACTATGATCTGCAATTTCCATTTTTCTAAGAAATTACAGCAAATATGCACTATTAGGAACCTATGTGAATATGGAAATTTGTAGACATTCATTTAAAAATGGAAGTCTGCTCCTTTGTAATTTTCATTGCAATTTAACAGTCGTATACAAACATGGATGTTACCAACACTCTTTATTTAAATGCATTGCTTTATATTTTTGGATCTATAGGCTATTACTTTTAGCTACACAGTTTAGTAATTTTTTGAACGATAAAACAATCAGGAAACGTTTTCAATCAATGAAACAAAAACACAACAAATTTACAAACCTGTTCCAATAAGTTTTCCTCTCCTCTTGAATAATCTAAGAGTTCTGATGCAGATTTTATTAGCACGGTTCCCTAGAAGGAATACTTGCAAATTAAGTTTCATCTTTAATTGATGTATACTGCATAAAAACATATGGATAAAAATAAAAAAGCTTAGACAAGCTTACATACACTTTTAAAAAACAAGGATAAAAATGATAAAAACACAAAAGAGTGTTAAAGATATTCATTACCTATGATAAAACAATTCACAAATAAATATTTAAAACACCTATAAGAGACGTAAATGCAAAATAATTCTACACAATAAAAAAAATTATAGCACAACCATTTAAAGATTAAAAAAAAGGACAATATGTAATAACATCTAATAATAAGGGGGAAACATTTTGAGAAATCACATAGCTGCAAACCTCAAGATTTAAAAAATAGAAGTATTAGAAGAAAAAAAATTAGAGCGCAGGAACAATTTAGAACTTAAAAAAATAACTTGATATCACACTACAGTTGCTTTAACATAACTTTTCTGTCCAGTCAAAAGTTGGGGGGGGGGGGGGGGGGGGGAACACTATTTTTGACAACATTGATCATCTCCTTAAGGATTAAAGTCCCTGCTCCTCCTCCAATTTTAAATATTTGTACTGTACTGCTACAAAATAAACCAATTATTTTTTCAGCTTAATAATAAATTAAAAATAGTTAAAAATGCAGCAATTGTTTATTGGGTGATTTTTTTTCAAATGTCTTAAAGTCATTCCTTTAAAACCAAATCTAAAGTTTCTAAGTTCTACCAAAATACACTGTCGTGGAAGCTATTATATCTAATTTTTTAAAGTCAAAATAAGCACATTTTGCTGATATTGAATTATATATTTTCTCCTCTTTCTTCCTTTCTATACTATTTAATCTTAAGGTGATCAATGCATCTGTAAATTTGGAATTGCACATTTTCACAACTTTATTTTCAAATCCAAAATAACAGGACCTGGGTTTTTTAAAATCACCTGATTTAATGCTGATTTTACTTTCAAGTTTTGACCGGTTTTAACCCGCCCCGGTCAAAACTGTGTCAAAACACAAATAATACTGTAATGTGTTATGTTAGTATGATCCTCTGTTTATGCAGAATATTACTTGTCCAGTTTAGCTTGAGAGTACCCATGCTGTGCAGCATTGTCTCATATTGTCATACGTCCATATTTGCAAGATATAACAAACAAAATGAATATGAATCAAATTCTTTATTTGGAGCCATTTTGTGTTTTTGATGCACTGAAGTGACTGAAGGTGACAAACAATGGTAAAACAATTACCAATCTAATTCTGCTGCAGCCCCCTTTTGGTTTAGCATTTTGTGACAAACAACAAGTTTGGAGGCTTTTTCTAAGCCTAATCTGTTTCGTAATTTGTTTTGGACAAAACTATAATTTGAGAACAATCTTTCAATGAAAGCAGAAATTGATGGGCAGTTGTGAAGGTGGATGACAAAATTTAAAAACTCTTCGTTGATCATAGTTTTTTTTCATTGATTTCCGCCATATTGATGCTTTTACATTGTTTTGCACTTCAGAAGTGAAGTATGATCTTGGAAACGGGTCTTCTTCAGCTTGGAAGGAATTGACAAACAGGAGGTAGGCAGGATTCAGTTTGGTTAACCAAATGTGTGTTGATTCTTGTTGTGGTGCTGTCAGTCCTTCTCCCATGTATTTTGGATCCAACAAATATGCGAGAATATGAGCTGGTGCGATAGCCTGTTCGAACTGAAATTTGAGGATGTCAGCATAAGGTTGTTCCTTTTAGTCATTAAGCTTATTTTTTAAACAATATTTCAATTTCAACCTTTCTTGCTGTTATTATTTCTCAGTTTAAGTTACTTTTACTTATTGCCTATTGAATTGGGGGGTGTTGCATCTAACCATTAAAAGAATAAACAACTATGTAAAAAATGTTCAAAAAAATTTTTTTTTTTAGTTTTGACCATTTAAGCAACCAGTTTTGACCAGTGCCCCGGCCAAAATAAAAAATTAGTGGGTTTTTGCCAACCCTGAAAAATTATGAGTACATTTTTGACAATTTTACAATAACAGGACTTTCTGAAAAGTCTGGACAGACCCCAAAAGGAAAAATAGCAACAGGAATCAATTTTAATCATGAAAAGTACCTTTGTTTCCGTTTGGGATGAATCAAATGGACATGTGAATACTACAACTTTAGCATTTTCAACTTTCTGTATATCTCCTTCAACCATCCTTTTGAACACCATGCCCTGCACTATTTCAGAGGAATCAGCTCCTGATCCCTTAAAAACAAATAAATAGATAAGTTATGTACAAATAAATTGTACCATTTTAGAAAAGTTAAAAAAAGAAAAAAAAAAAAAAAATAGAAAAATTAAACTACTACCAACTTTACTAAAACAAAGTTCTAGGGTTTTAAACAACCTGCCCTTTCAAAACATTATCTATTTAAATGTTTGAAATTATACACAAAAACTGAGGATTAGATATGAATGCTCCATACAATTGAGGAGTTTCACAATGATGGTAAAACTTACTGCCAATGAGATTGTTTTTTCTTTAAATTTTTTAAAACACTAATTGTTAATATTTTGAAATTGAATAATTGAAATCAGCATTTCAGGTATCTCATCTAATTGTATATAATTCAATGGCAGAAATTAACTAACACTGTGAAACTAACTAACACTTTCTCTTACCCCTCTCTCCTTTGGACAAAAGATTATCTTCTCTGAAATTTTATGACTGGATACCACAGATTTAGTGCCAAACGTGTAGCACTTTGGATTTTTTAAAAACTGAATGTAATATTAAAAAAAAATGTTTACACGACTTTTTCAAAATCTACCAGTGACTTTATTAAAAATAAAATTTGAGAGTTTGCAAAAAACATAGAAATTGGTGAATTTATTATTCAATATTTTTTTTTCCTTTTATGTTTTAAACATTTTCTCAGCTACTATGTAAACATTTAAAATGAAAAAAAATTGGATGATGATGTTTTAAACTAAGAAAGTTTTCTTAATTTTGCATTAATACATGAAAACTACATTCCTTTTTTCAAGCATATCAATCAATTTTAAAGTTGATAAAATTCTTTGAACCAAAATATCTGCAGGTAGCATATATTTTGCACAACACCACTACCACCAACACCTATATTACGGTTTTACTCTATAATAACAATTGGTAAATTGTGGGGACCCTCTTACAACATGGTTTGACTCTAGCACAATAAGAAAATTTAAAAACCTTTTAACAGCACTGTACTTCCACAACATAAAATATTCAGGGGTGGTAGTAGAAAAGATTTGCATTTCCTGAACTTTCAAAAAATTTTCCTGAACCTTGAATGTTTTTCATAGGTACTGCATTTTCTGGCATATAAGACAAAATGTAATTCATCGAATTGAAATTTATGAAAACTACTCAATTCAGACAGAAATGGAAAAAGTACCTATTTTAACAGGGGTTGCAATGGAAAATGTATAAAATATAGGATAACAGGAAAATGGTTCAAAAAGGGTGTAGTTATTTTAATAAAATGTATGGATTATTAAGAGAAATACAATTTCCTCTAAAAAATCATCAAAATGATAAAGAATACATTACAAGTATGTGTAATTCATCCCTTTTGCATATATCAGTTTATTATTTGTTGCATCCATTTAGGCTTTTGCTGCTTCGATACCTTGCATGATTTTTTGTTTTAATCCTGATGCAGTCCTTTGCTTCCTTTATCTTTTATCATCTAACTATGCAAAAAAAATGCAGAAAACGCAGACTTTCAGAATTGCGAGTTTTGCATAATTGATCGAGTTGAAATTAGATCTTGTTTAAAAAACTGAACCAAATAAGACTGCAAGAATTTAAAACCCAAAAGCTTTTTTATTGATTCAGAATTAAAGCAACAATTCACAATATAACAGCAAAAACAAACGAAAATCGCAATCTCAAAAATGAAACTACACATCACAGCTACAGTAATAAACTTTCTAATTGTAATTACATTTCATTCTCCTTCTTTTAAAAACATTTATGTCTGAAAATCCACGGCAAAAACATTCCAGATTTTTCTCTGAAAGGTCGACTTACGCGGGTATTAAGGTTTATTTGTCTGAAAGTTGGGCGTTCTGCTTACATGCGAATCGACTTACACGCAAGTATATACGGTAAAATATTGATAAAAATAAAAAGGAATTTTATTTGCTTACTTTATAATTAAATTTAAAAAAGAGTTAAAATGGTAAGAATATGATTCTTGTACAGGATGCAGAAAGATTGCACAAAGAAAAGAACGTTTTCTTGCTTGCACGTGGAAATTAGGCCGTTACGTTATTTTAAAGAATTGCATAAATTAATTAGGAAATATGTACAGCTGCAATTTAAAGGAAAAAACCAAAATGAGGGCGGAAAATTTAGGGTCAAAGAGCAAAACTTCCGAAACTCTACAACCCCTGAATAATGTAATTTTTGTTTAACATATTTAAAAACTCTAGATCTGAACGTTATTTAAAAACTCTATAGATACTCCCTGAGGCCCCTAAGGGATTTTACAATGTAATTGGTTAAATTCTTCGTTTCTTTTAATGGCTGTAGTAGGACAAAGTGTCATTCAGTCTAGTTTGACCTTGAATTTCCCTTTTTTTACAACAATCCAAAATACTAAACCTGGCTTGCCAGGCAATGGAGATTGCTCTTCAAAAGATAAATAAGTGTTACATTTTGATGTGAAGAAGAAACTGCCATGGTACACACAGCTGTTGTATAGGGATGAGAGAAATGCATTGGGTACAGGACTCGCTTAAGAAATGCAGAAAGAATTGAGGGCAAAATTCTCCAAAGGGCCACACTGGCCCCTTCAATCTTTCTAGTTATACGGGAATTTTCAGTCTGTTTAGTATTAAGCTTTTTGAACATAACCCTTTAGGCCTCACACAACACAATATTTTTTAAGAACCAATCTATCATGTTATGGGAGTGTCACCTGTATGTCTAATTTAAAATTACAATTATGAAAAAGTTCAAATATAGTTTCTTACCAAAATTTTGCAGACTCTTACATTATCCACATTAAATGCAGTGTGCTCAGGTTTAACTAAAACTGAAAATGATAAAATAGTTTCAATATTAATAAAGAATAAAAAAAATAATTTTAAAAATATAAATTCATAAAATTTTAAATGATATGCAACATTTGCCAAAAACCCCAAACAATATTGTAAATTATATTAATTTATGTATGGACATGATAAATGGAGCAAAACATTTCAAAATATTTATCTTGGAGACATGTTTTAACTCAACATAGATCAATTGGAACAAAATTTTCATCACCTAATTGTCGTATATGTTGAGAGCCTTCAAATAATTTGTTGTTGCTGCTGTTCTTGAAGTTTCCCTTGCTTATTTATTTTAGATTTTTAGTATGAAGCATGCAGATTTGATTTGAAGCCCATCAGTTCATGGAATTGAAAACATAACCACATGAAATTTTTAACTTTTAATTTATGCAACCATAACCTACTGCTTTTACACTACTCAGTAAATAACATACACATAGAAAAAAAAAGTTAAATGCATTTGAAATCAGCAATTATTATTTTAAGGCAGGATATACATCTTACTTTGATACAAAATAACAATAATTTCATTGGATCAAAACAATTTTGCCTAACATGGACTGCAGCTCTACTTTTAAAAATTATAAAATACAGTAGGGCCCCGTTCATACGCTTTTATACTTCACACGCTTTTTTGAATGGCCTTGGCAAAATCCCATACAAATTAATGCTAAATAATTTAGTTTATACATTTCCCTGAAACTGCTAATTTCATTTACACGTTTTTTTCTGTCATAAAGGGAAAACACACATTTTAACCTCAGATTCTCCTCTCGCCATTGTCCAGTTTTTGAAATTGCAGGTGACTTTGACGACCCACACCTGCGTAAATGAACAAAAGACCATAACCCCGGAAGAATGTGAATATCCCAAGTTCCCAGATAAGGGTGCTGCAGTTGTGGTACTAGAAATAGCAGGTAACAAGAGCTTTTCCTCTCTTACCAGTGTTGCCAGATTGGGCTACTTTTTGTCCTGTCAGGTAAAATTTCAGTAAGGAGCCTGGAGACTTTCTGGCAACCCTGCTTCTACTAGCTTTATAAAATTCTGAGGTTCACTAGCATTCATGATGGCCTCACATTTGCTTAGTAGAAAATATCCGTCTCTGAAGGAATAAATGTGCATTTTAAACCAAGTGGATGAAAACTAACATTCAAAAAGAGTAGATCTAGACAAAACTTTAGGTTTACCAGTTTCAACTTTAAGCATGATAATTTATAAGCATAAGATCATTGAAAAAAAAAAAAAAAAAAAAAAAAAAAAAACTTGGAGTTCAAAGCGGAAAATTTTCGGATGTAGAGAAAGTGCCATAGTGCAAAAATTCCACTCAGCTGTCCTTTGCTTATGGAGAAAGCAAAAGAAATTTCGAAGAAGTTAAATATAGAAATGCGATACATCATTTTTCTCGGTATAGCCTTGGGAATATTCATTCTTTAAAATTAATTTATTTAATATTTATTTTATTATGTATGTATTACATGTTTATTATGTATTATTAAAAGCATTCATTATTTATTTTTCATAACATTTTAAGTTACTGTTTTGTTTTTCTTCTCAAAAATGTTCGTTTTTTTGGTGATTTTCATTTATACGTTTTTCTCGTTCAGTCTCTTGGAAAAATGTATAAACGGTGCTTTACTGTATAGTTGGTTTTTAATTACTTAAAAGTTCTCGTAAATAAAAGTATTATTAAAAGCTGTAACTTTTCTTTGAAAAGCTTTTTTGTACAGAAGTTTTTCTTTCAATTGAAAGAAAAACAACAATGATTATTGGCATCACCATGGCTATTTTAGCCAGCTTGGAAATCTTGTAAAATTGTTCATCACACTTTTCTTTCCAAAATGAATGTCATAAACACATATTACATACTTCTGTTATTATTATTACTTAGGAACAAGTTCTCATTTATTTTGTGTTGAGGATTAGAAATAAAATAGTTAAATAGGGGAATTAATTTTATAGGCTCTTTTATGAGTATTTAAGAAAGCTTTAGTTTTGTTAGTTATACAACATGGTAAAAGAATATACTCCACAAGATAAAAAGATATAAGTTCTGAACGTGACAATTTACGTACTGCATGCTTTTGCTATTAAATGAGCCAAAAAATTTTCAGTTCCATAAGCTTTGCTCATTAAAGCAGACTGAATTCCTTTCACAACTTCTTCTTCATTGAGGCAATTCTTTACTTCAGTGCACATTAAATCTATAAAATAACATTGAAATATTATTATTATTATATAATATTATAACAGCAGAAAAATGCACAAAATGTCAAGTATTATATTAGATATTCTGAATGAACCTAAGCACGCATTACAGAAATAAAAATATCTACATTATTTAAGACTACAAGCCATAAATAAATAAACTTTTAAAGCAGGCCCTTCTGCCTTAAGAAATATATAATCTCACTGGAAAGGGTTCAAAGCAGAGGCCCTAAGGTTGGTAAAGAGACATTCAGATGTAGATTATGATTCCAGAGCTAAAAGGATTAACATGCATAGCCTTGAGTAGTAGAGAAGCGGAGAGGACATGATTAAACAGCAAAAGTTTTTTTTCAGTGGGAAATAATAAGATGCAGCTACATCATTGCATGAAAAGCAGAAACAGAGGTCATGGTTTTAAAGTTTTCAGATCCCAAGCTAATCTTGAAATTAAAAAAGGGAACTATATTAATAAAATTCTAGGCAGTTGGAAATTTCACTAACTAGATACAGCCGTTATCTGTAATAAAGTAACTGTTCTAAGGTGGCTCTTGATTTGTATTGGGGATTGATAAATTGACCTAAATCCACCTATCTGGGCCCAGAACCTCACTTTGGCGCTCAATTTTTAAAAATTATATTTGTATATGATCGAAAAAAAGTATTATATGAATTAATAAACTATTCCCGGACAGGAATTTAAACGAGCATACATGATGAGAGAGCTTCGTGCCCTACAATCTATGCCACCGGGTGGGCCACAACCCACAAAAAGCAGAATTAAGATTAAAAAGGTGTATTTAAAAATAAGAAAATAAGTGATTACGCAGAGAGCAGTACAAGGAACATTTTTTCTTTTTAAACCCCTTCCCTTTCCCATCCATCAAAATGATGGGCTGAGCTTTCTTCTCTTATTTCTCGTCAGCCCGTGATATTTTCCAAGCTAAAGCATTCAAAAGTACTGCACCATAAAGGTTTAAATATATCTATTTCTTGTCCCCAGATTTTTTTTTTATAATTTAATTTACACAATAGATGGCTGCACAAGACTATTTTTTAATGTAACTGGAGATAGCTTATTTTAAACAAGATGTCAGCCCTACCCATATGTATTTGTGATACCTATTCAATAGGGCATGCTTGGGAACAAACTTTGTCTTGTTGACTTCTCATGGATTTCATATTGGTGCAAAGTAAAAAAAATACATTACATAAAGGTTTATTAAAGTAATTACACTTCCTATTTAACAGTACATACTTGGTAAAATTTCAAGTGTTCTTTCCAAAGCAAGATCATATCCTTGGATAATCTCAGATGGTGCCAATCCCTGTTCAGAGAAAAATTAAAAAATGTACTATTAATGCAAAAATTAAAATAAATAAAATTAAAAAATTAATTTAAAAAAAAGCATTATTTGAATGAAAATAGAGTTGAGTTTAGTTCTTATGAAGACAAGAAATTCTAGTCTTTTCATTTGCCCATGAATTAGTTATGATGATCGCTTATAATGGCATTAATATTCCAGTCCCTTGAATGACACTATAACAGAGTTTCATTTTTATTTCAACTTGATTAAAGGAGCATTGAGAAATTTTTTTTTTTTTTGGCTAAGTAAAACTTTAGAAGAATTTAAGTACCATAATTATCAGGGTTGTTTGGTTTAAACCAGGGTTGGGTTTTTGACATGACATAGGAAAAATACCGGTTTAAACCGTCAAAAACTCCAATTTGTCAAAAACCTAGCTCAATCTTCAGCTGACCTAAATTTTACAAGAAATTACGTAAATTTAAACAACTGTTGCTAACAAATGTTGAACTTTATCAAATTATGATTAATGTAACAACAATTAAGACATTTTTAGATAATTACTAATAAAAAAAATTTGGGGATTATTTATTTTAACTCTCAGAAAAAATATGGCAAAATGAATGTTTAAAATAAACATTTTCATGAGTTAAAAGGTAATAATACATCTATAACATTAGGCATTGAATTTTAATTATGACATATATTATTTTTTCAGTCAATCCTTGAAAATTACTGAAATTTCAAAACCGAGGAAGCACGAAAAAAAAAAAAAAAAACAATATTTGGATATTTGACAGAATTGAATAACATTAATATAAACTGATTATCCCAATTTTCAGCTAAGTTACCAGATAGGCTAAATATTGTGAATAAACTAGATGACATATTTAGAATATTGCTAGAAAATATTAAGACTTTTGTGCTGTCTAATATGTATCACGAATTAGAAAAATAATTAGAAATTATTTTAAGGTTAAGATTTTTTTTAAAGCTAATAGTAACAGAATAAAATGGTTTTTTAGTTTTTTGGTTTTGGGTAAAATAATTTTTTTGAAAAAAAAAAAAAAAAAAATAGATTTGCATTTTTATATTTAATTATAAATAGTCTAACAGCTCTACCAACAGCATCCATACTGAAAATATTTATGAATTATTCATGTTTTATAATTAACACTGACAAATGTGCAATTAGCACTAATTTTAGTCCCTGTTGTACTCTTACTAATGAAACATATATTCTAAAATAACTACTGTTATTTATAAGCAGTAATTCTTATTAAAAATGTCGAAATATAAAGGAAAATGTTTTCATAATTGCCCACATTTTGGGCTCATAAAAGATGCTTTGCGAAAATTCAGTGGGCATGCCTTACCCACATCACTAATATGAAGCACAAAACATATTTTTTTCATTCAAGGTTAAAACCACTTAAGAGGTGACAAATTAATTTTTTCTGCAATATATTTTGAGCATTACCGTGTTAATGATAAATTTTAGTTGTTAATAAATTTCACATACAAATATGGGTTTTTGACATTTTTGACAAGGATGTTTTTGACGTGACAGTTTAAACCATGGTTTAAACCAAATGGTTTTTAAAAAAAAACCACTTGGTTTAAACAAAATCTTTTTTCATAAATTTTGCACATTAAAAATTGCAAAATCCAATTTATGCAGAAATTACAAGCACAGCACTGGATAATTAATGAATTTGAAAATTAACAAACTTTGTTTTTTTTTAATCAGTACAAATTTTTCTCATCTCCTATCTAGACTACCTATGTCAGACTATTTGGGTTTTTCTAAAACTAGCTCTGAAAAAGTCAATTTGAGAAAAACTCTTCTCGGTCATTATAAAAATTAAAATGATATTGCAATTGTAATTCCTGGATTTAAAGCATATATATTAGAAATAATAAAATAACTTCATAATAACCAATTTGCAAAAGTATGTTGCAGATAACAATTTTTAAGAAACCAAATCTTTTTCATTTATTTTTCGCATTATAAAAAATTGCAAAATCCAATTTGTGCAGAAATTGCAAGCACAGCCTTAGATAAATTATGAATTACTGAATTTGTAAAGTAACAAACTTTTTTTTTAATCAGTGCAAATTTTTCTTTTTTACCTAAATTATTCTCTTCTTTTTAAAAATATATTTATTCTTTAATCAGGAAAAATTGTATTTAAAAAAAATAAAAATAATAGTGATAATTTCTAAGCCAATGTTTGGTGATTTGTATAAGTGTTATGGTGTAATCATTTGTTGATATTACTGATACTGTAAATCAACATATTTTTAATGTATCTTTCATTTTTGCTTATTTTTTATTGATTTAGTAAAATATGCTTTTGTTAAAACTCAACCCGCATAATAATTATTTCTTTAATAATTTGCTGAAAGGCCTGTATAAGTAGAGTATTATAACGTGTTAATACAGTAAAACCTGTAAATTTGACCACCGTTGTAAGTTGGTCACCTGTCTAAGTTGACCACTTTTGGTCAGGAACAGAATTAGCCTTATATTATTTAATGCAGGAAAACATTTGTAATTTGACCACCTGTATATTGACCACTTAAGTACCAAATTTGGGTGGGAGTATTATAGAAAACCCTTTGTAATTTGGCTGCCTAATTATTGCTATATTTATTTATTTATCTATTTTTGCAAAGATAAAAAAAAACTTATATATAAGTTCTCCAGGATAATATTTTTTATGCTATAATGTTAGACCAATATTTGACTGGATGGATGAAACATCAATATAAAGTTTGCCTAAATCTCTGTGTAAGTTAACTACTCTAGAAAACTACTATGAGCCTCACTCTTTTGTTCTTTAAATAAGTTTCTTCTTTTCCTTCTAATTGATCTAGTCATTTCGAAAAATTATGTATTTTTAGGGAATCTTTACAGTCAAATAAGTAAACTAATACATTTATCTTTAACAAGTGCTTTAATTTTAAAGTTGTATAGAATACATTGTAAGTCATTCAGATTAAATTTATCTAATGGTATTTTAGATAGTTGTTAAAAGTAGCTAATTACTATTTTTAAAGTAACATTAATACATGATGTTATATTTTAATTAGTCACAAATGAATAAACGCACAGCGTAAGAAATGACAAAAAAAATCTCCACCCTCTATAAGTTGACGTCTAAAGTGCTGTACCTATATAAGGTAATTAAAATTTAAGGTTTTAACTTATAGTTACTTAATTAATTATCAATAAATTAACTATCAATAACATTTATTTACAATTAAGGATCTAAAATCTCCATGATTTTCTAAAAGTCAAATTGTTTTTCCTACAAATGCTATATAAACAAAAAAAACCTGGTTTAAATCAAAAAACCGTTTTTTTTTAAAAAAAAAAAAACCAGGTTTTTTCCAATTATTGGTAAATAGCCCGCAGGAAGAAAAATTCATTCTAAAAAAATCAAGTTTGGTGTATAACCCGCATCGTTGTATAACCTACACCCAGAAAAAAAAACATGGGATACACCACTAGAAAACAATACATTCGCCTGTAACACCCGAGCCCCAACCTGCTTTGGACCGTCATTTCGAAACCTACGACTTATTTCTCTGCATTTTGTTTTGCAGGAAAAGATATTTCGGTATATTTGAGTGGGTGTTGTTTTTTAATAATACCTTTTTAAAAAAATTTCATGTATTGCCCGCAGATAGTAAAAAAAATGAGTTTTTTTGCAGATAGCCCGCGGGCTATACACAGATAATTACGGTAATAAAACAAGCTTAAAAATTATGACAATAAATTTAAAGCTACTGATTCTTTTTCAGAAGTAAAATTCTATCCTGGACCACAGTCGGAACCTTCCCGTGGAATGCCTCAGCTGCCAAGATGAAATTAGAATTGGTGCGTCAAGGTCACACAACTCTACCTCTCCCCCCTCTGGTCGTCTTAGTTTCTGTGCTAGAAACTCCCCCCCCCCCAAGTTGGTTTGACGAACATAAGTAAGTTAGTTGTTTTAATTATAATAATAATAGACAAATTCAAATCAGATTTGTTTTTCCATGGCAAAAATAGATTGCGTAAGATAAAGTATTCTAATATTTTGAGCCACTCTAAATCTTATTCTAATATCTTGATGTGTTTCAGAAAGCTATTGTATACCCAACTTATTGTATTTTACATTTTGTAAACGTTAAAATTCTATCTAAACATTCCAGATTTAATTTATAGGAAATTTAATTGCATTTACTTAGTACTAAAAATAAATAAATTTTTTCTTATTACTTTTTCTCAATTATTCCAATATTTTGAATCGAGGTGTAGTAATGCAATTGCCTTAACTGCAGTGCAAAAAACAAGTCTGGCGCTGTTTTCATTCTCGCAGTTGCCATGGTAACTAAGCAGGAAACGCGTCCTTGAAACATTGTCTATTTTAACTACACAGAGTATAGTCAGCTTTTGACTGCATCTACAAAATGTTTTTAAGATTACAGTGGAGTGCTGTTAATACATTTTTAGTTTATTCATTTTCTCATTTATGTTTTTTGAATGGTTCATACAGAATCTAATGCCTCTTGTAAATAGCATTTAAAAATTTATATACATCTTACAGCTGACAATCCTAATGTTTTTGAAGTTCACCAGTTCACCTCTGTACATGCATAGAAAAATGAGATATTTGGGGGGGGGGGGGGGGGGGGGGGAAGGGGGATTAAGTACAAAAACATTAAAAAAAAAAAAAAAACACATGGAAGAAAGACACCATTAAATCAATTGTCAATAATCAACATATTAAATTCGCAAATTATACCATTTGTTTTTCAGATTATAAAGTACAACTATTAATTCTATGTTAAATAGCAAAATATTAAAAAGAAAATTATTGTGCTTTATTTTAATGTATTACATCATGTCCTCTTAATTTAACACTGCCAAAACCTCATCTTGCAGATTTTCTAGAAATTTGGCAGCGGTCTATCAGTAGACATTGGGGAAAACATGAAATCTTACCAAGATATGCGAGCTCGTTTTTGGTTTATAAAGCTGTAATATTAAAAAAAAATTGGCCAGAAACGGAAAATGACACAGAAGTTAAAGACATGGGTTAGATTTCACTTTACAGCACTTTTTTTTGATGGGATAATCAAAGACTTTATTGTTAAAAGAATAGAAAATATTATTATTAGCATTGACATTGTTGTTTTATTGAATGGGATATCATAAAAATAATACTAGTTTTTCTTGTGTAACATTTGTTCATTTGTCGATTACAAAAAGTACGACTAAAACTTATTTAAATACATTCTCATTAATTAAAAATATAGGGAGTAATAACTTTAAATTTACATTCAGTGATCAAAAGCAAAAATTTACCATTTTAAGTAATTCCTCAGCATTTTTCAGAAGAGCCCCTGCAAAAATAATGACAAAGCTTGTTCCATCTCCAACTTCACATTCTTGCATGTCAGATGCAAAGACAACTAATTTGGCAGCAGGATGTTGAATCTGAAGAGAAAACAATCAGGCTGATATGACTCATAGTTCAGGCTAATTTTTATTTTTAGTAGAAAATGAACTATTTCATCATTTATCATCTATAAGCAAGATTAATTTTCCAAGTAAGTATAAAATAAAGTTGCAGCAAAGGAAACGGGGGAAAAAAATAAATAAAAAATGCTGCGGGAAATGTGTTAAGGTCGGGAATTAAAATAGAATATCAGGGTGGCTACAGAAACTCTGAAATAAAATTCCCCAACTTTTCCCTGATTGAATATTTTGTATATTATATACATATATATCCACAAAATATAAAAAGAAGACCTATTAAAAACACAAATGAATGCTATATTAAAATATTAGAACTAACAAAATTTACAGCAGGTGAAATTTTCCAAAATTTAATTTTGTTATTAGGAGGTAGAAGAAGAAAGAGGCATTGTTACAGCTGTGAAAAAAGTTTGCATCACAAAAATAAAGTATCAAATTAATTTTATAGTTGTTCTAGGGAAAGACAAAATGCAACAAGTGCTTTAAAAACACTTGTTACTTGTTAGCAATTTAATGTGTAATAAACAAAGCATCCCTCTTAATTTTGCTTCTATTTAATTGATTTTTATGCTATTCAACATTAATAATTGATAAATATGTGGTGGGTGAAAGAGTAATTACTTGAAAGAAGAATGTGAACATGCCTAATTTTCAAACTTCTTTCTTGAAATACTTAAATTTTATTAAGAAAACTTTCCCTTTTTTATAGATTACAAAAGCATTTAATTCTATTAGGAAATACCAAACTAAAGAAAAGACTTTTGATCAACGAAAAAATATTTTAGGATTAATGCTAGTATGTCAAAAAATTACACATGAAATAGGTAAATCTTTTAATCTACTGCATGAGAATTTATTCCAAGATTTAAAATGCATACCGAATAAAAAAATGAAATGATATTTTAATTTAATTTTTGATTTTATTAATTATTTATTTACATTTAATTGCCGATATATAACTTGTTCTTCTCGGGCAAAATTAATTTAAATGCTGAATGAATGTGCATGATAGAAAATTTTTTATTGCCATGATCAAGCTAAAACTTGTGCATAGTTAGTGATTTTTGTTTTCCAACTTTCTCAAATTTAAACATATTATTTAACAGTTTCATTCTATATTTCAAGTATTTCAAACAACCTGAACTACACATGAATTTAAAAAATTGAAACTGAAAATGAAACTAGAGATGTGATCCTCGAAGTTTGAAAGCTCGCCCTTACGATCACGATTCACGAAATTAATTCTGAATTTCAAATTAAAGTTTTAATGGAAATAACAAGAAAATTTACTTGCTTATCTTTCAACTAAGCAGAAGAAACAGTAGAGACCCAATTAACCGAAGTCCGCATTAACCAAGTTTATAAAAACTTTTAAAAATTAATATTTTCCAGCCTGATAAGAAAAGGCTTCTAAAAGAAAACTTTAATGATTTCTTGATAAATATTATCTGCTTCTCTGCCTAACTGATGTACATCGCTAGGCAAACTCTAGTTGAAACAGAGTGTAAAAATTTCTTTTTAGAAAACTGTTTTCTGGATAATAACTGAAAGCTGTGGACTGGCATAGAAAGCATACCTACAAAATTTGAAATGCACTTATTTCTACTGTTACCCGATTTCCAATATTTAGATCACTGAGTGTTAGCGAAAGATATTCACTGAATAATTTTAAATTTTGAATCTTTGTCTCTACTATCATTTCCCACTTTTTCCTCGCTCGCGCGAAGAGGGGCAGAAATATGAAAATTACTGCAACGTAAAATGTTTCTAGTAATTTCCTATATACAGAAATCAAAATTTAACCGGAAGATATTTGTTCATTAACTTTAAATTTTGTACTCTTATCCTACTTTATTCTAATTTTTCTGCTTTATCGTAATGAAAAATTGATATAAATTTCAATATTGTTGTAATTTTAGTTTTTATTTAAACTTTGATGTTTTTCCATTTTATTTTCGTGAACTATTGTGCAACAGGAATAATAAATGTGCTATTAAATTTCATAATTTTGTTACCCGTTACTAACGATTGCAGAAAGGGGTTCGCCATTATATTTCGAATCTTGAAAAGGGTTCGCAAGAGAAAAAGGTTGGGAACCACTGCACACACAGTAGACCGAGTTACCAAATAGTTTTAAAAATAGTCTATTCTTTCCAGCCTGATAAGAAAATTAGACTTCTGAAAGAAACCTTTTATGATTACTCTTTCAATCTTATTTGCTTCTCTGCCTAACTAAAGTACATTGAGCGGTAAGAAAAGTGCACCTTCAATTCTGTTGACACAAATGGTGTAACATTCGCAGAAAGGAAATGTTGATAATTCCACCCCCACCCCCAAAAAGGTACTTTTTTCAATTGAACCCCATTATTCTACAACTGCTGGAAAAATAGCTAACAAGGAGGATTGTAAGTATAGAAATCAATGAAGTTCTCTCTACATTAACTATGATAATTAGGGCTCTACTATATTTAAATTTGATACTACTAAGATTTATAGATATATTTCAATGACATTAGGCAGTAATTTGTACATATATTGCTTCATCAATAAAGAAGAAAAAATAACTTGGATGAAATATATTACCTCAAGTTCGTGAAGGATTACAGCTGCATCACTTGTAACAAACATCTTTTCAAGATGATTAATAATCAATTTATTCATTCCTTGAAAAGAGAAAAAACTATCATAGCATATGACATTTATAACAAAATGCAACTTTAAATGACTTACACACATTATGTGCATACTTCAATCTTGTTAAGAAGCCGTTCATAAATGACGTCATGCTTTTTTCCCATATATGATTTCATATTCTAATTCTCTAGTCACTTAATTTCAGTGAAAGACCACCATCGGGAAAATGCAAGAAAAGCCGATTTTCAGTTTCGCGAATAGTATTCTGTATCGTGCGAAAATTAGAGCTCATAAATATAATAAAACTACAAGAAATGAAAAATAAGGCAAAATTTAATGATATTAACTTAGAATCAAAGCAATAATTAATAGAAATTCCTAATCGCAAAAGCGAAATATTTTCAAAAAATCGCGAAATACCTTTTTGAAAACTGCTCATTTCCGATCTTAAACATGTTCATTACATTTTATTCCCCTCCCCCTGTTTAAAATGCACATTTCCAAAAAACGGTGCAAAATCTTTCCTGATTTTTCTTCAAAGAACAAAAGCTTTTTTTTTCAGCTGCCGATTTTTTAGAAAAAGTTCCGATTTCGGGATTCCGAATTTGGGGTCCTATACTGTACATTTATTGTGTTTATGTACTAAAAATAAGAATTATAATAATTAATAAATAAACACATGACTATGAATCAATGAAGCGAAAGTAAAATAAAAAATAATAATGAAAAGTACTTTTTAAACGACAGTAAAGGAAAAATGGAGTTTTGATTATAAAAAAAGGACTTGATATTTAACAAATAAAAAGGGGGACTTTGAGGGGAAAAGATCAGTTGCGACCATTTTATTATGGTTGATTAAAAAATGAAATGTCTTTGCCTGATGCGTATTTTCCCATCAAAGTTTAATAGCCGATCCAGAAGTAAAAGAATAGCCGATCCAGAAGAACCCAGGAGCAGACTTATATTCAGTGTTCTGCAACATGACCTCAAACAGTTCCAAATGTTCTGCAGGCATGTCGTCCAAATTTGATGGACCACAGTACAACACAAAATAGATATAAGAATATTAATTAACTAGTAGAATATTTATTACTCATTTTTGACACTTCGCTTCGATTTTTCTGCAGAGCATATCGTTTTTCTAAATTCTTTCGCGTTTGTGTTCGCTTTTTTCTTCTTTTTAAGGATGAAATGTTCTGCAGAGACTGCGTTTGTTCTGCGACATACGTCGCACTTTCTGCTCCCGGGGCGAAGAATATCTGAAAAATACCGATGTAAACAATTCCCTTTAACTCTTGCAGAAATCGGAAAATTTTGGAAGGCAAAAGTAAAAATGAGAAAAAGTACATATTGAACGTCCTCTTTACGACTAGTTGAAGGATTTAATGTGGTAAAAAATTATTTCTTTTTCCAACCTTTTATCGAGCTAAATACAGTTCTGCTGTTCTTTCATTCACCTTTCTCTTCAAAATGAAGTAAAAATGATAAGTGCAAATTAAAACAAAAATAACATCAACAGTCACCACAAAGAAACTTCCGTTACACAATCTAAAATGTAAAACATCCTTCTGATGATTCATCCCCCCAATTGGCCTTTAATCTTCTAGTTATACTTATTGAGTCATCCCAAATTTGTTGAAAGAAATGTTTAGTATGGTACAACTCATTCATTTCAAATAGGATATTTTCCCTATCAGCTAGTCAAAATGAAAAGCGATGGCGATAAACCCACAAAGTCGTCATGTAAAGTAAAACGACGTGCGCCATTTTGAAAACGAGTTGTTTTAAAAATAGTCCGAAAGTTAGAAATTTGAACAAAGATTTTGAAAAGAGTGAAAATAAAAGCTAATGATGGAATTTAATAGCGGAAATTTTCAATTTTTGTACTTGTACTTGCGAATGGTCCATTGAGATTGGGCTCATGATTTGTGCAAAGGGCTTGTTTTTGCGTTTGTGACTTTTAATTGATGGCCATTATTAATGGCTAAAACAAAATGGTGATCATTCTCCCAATGCCACGCAACTACGAATGCTTTGAGCGTTATCGGCGAGACGTGTTGTCCCATCCACACTCCTTGTAATTGGACAATGTGAGAGAAAAATTCGTTTGCGGATGAAAAAATTTTTTTTCCTTCCTTCTTTGCGATCTTTTCGTATTCCCCCCCCCCCCCCCCCCGTCCTTGAGTATTTCCAAAAGACGGAAATCCGTCCTGTGGACGGAAGTCTTGCACCCATGGCCTGTACAAGCAGCAGTCAATGCTGTTTCTCTCAAATTTAGTTTTCGCAGAAGCGAACAATTCTTCACAAAGGTCTACAATCTAAAAAAGTTTTTCTCTTTTTAATAGAAACTTTTTTTTTGAAAACCCTGAATTCCTAGAGCAGTGAGTGCCATTTTCAAGAAAGAACTACAAGGCATGTGGAAATCATATAGTAATAAAAACTGTTCTTACCATATGGGCCATAAGTTGTTCGTAATGTATCTGCTAACTGAACACAAGCTTCTATATTTCTACAAATTGCTTCTTCTAATCCACTAAAATGCTACAAGAAAAGAAAAGACCCAATAAATAAGAAAACTCCAAAATGTTTGTTGACAAATGACTTTGGAGTAAAAATTGAAAATTATGTACTTAAAAAAATGGGTTTAGGTTACACTTCATGCAGCATAAATTCATACTTGATTTTTCCTTCTACATTTTTTCAATTTCTCAAAATCAAAGGACTTCAGCAGAACAAAATTAGAAAATATTTTACAGGACTGACATGATATTTGAAATTTTTAGCGCAAAGAAAAATTGGCAGAAGCAGCGGTTCATTAAATTGACAAATTTAAGAAAATTGAAATAATGCAACATTCACTAAATTAGTGATGCCGCTACTTCGGAAAGTACGGGTCATGAAGATCTAGGACTTCCAAATTCCTAGGTCACCTTTTCTAAAACGTGGGTTACTATCCAAAAAATAGTATATCATGGTTTTAAAGATACCAGATTTGCGAATTTTCTGCAGTATCAATTACATGGGCACAAGCACTTTCTTTTTAAATGGTGAATGAATGCAAAAAGGCCAAATAAAATAATTGTGATTATTTTAATTCATCAAAAATTGTAATCGCGAAAATGAAACCTTTACCAAAATTTGCAATCTCAAAAACAGAACTTTTTCATACCAGAGAATTAAAAAAAATGCATGCTTTGAACCGATTTCTTTCAATTGTTCAATAGAAATCAGTTCTGTTAAGAGCCGCCTGTCTCCCCTACCTAAGTCGCGGCAATGCCAGCTGGCTCCCTTTTTCGCTCTCTCTAGAAAAAATTCTTTCATAATAAAACAGAATAAAATTATAAGCTTTTCTTTAATGTTCTGCCCTTATTTTAAATTGTACTAAATTTTTCGTACTGTAAATTTGGATTTTGTTAGCTATCAATCAATAACATTTTTAAGAGATCCAGAAAATCAGGATGATCAAACCAGTGGTGTAGTCCAGGAAAGAAAGGTGCTTACATATATGAACATCGAAAAACGGGGGGACGCTTAGTTAAAAATAAAAAGGTAGGGGGATGCCATCCTCGTGTCCCGCCTCGACTACACCACTGGATCAAACTTTTTCCATAATTCACACGATTGTTATAAAAGAAAATGCTAAATATTAAAAACAAGTAGCAAGATCTCAGTATAAAATATGACGAATTTACTGTGATCACATGTGAATCTGTAGTGCATCCTATGGGAGGTGGATGGTTGGCTCACTTCAACACACAAGATAAAGTTTCAGGGAGATATTTATGCCAAGTTGGGAAAAATTTTTGGGGCGGGGGAGGCCTAGGAAGAAAACTGTTCTGAATTTTAGCTCTTTTATCCTATTGTAGTATTAAATTGTATTATGGACGAAAAGATGAATTTAAAAAATCTTCAAGGAGGTATCATTTTCTTTAAACAGCAAGCCTAGTAATAAGAACAAAAAACATGTTTGTATCCATTCTGTAATATAGTATTAGCAGGACTTATCTGAAAGAACACCAACATTGTCAAATCATTTGTATCCTTGAAGCTTTTTACAAAAGCAGAAACTTTAAAAATTTGGTTCTTTTCAGTTCTGAAAAAATGGTAGCTCTGTCGGATCGCCCATTTTGGAAGTAACACCTAAATTATAAGTCTAACGGCCTTAAAAAGCACTGCATTTATTACGTAAAATCGATTAATTATCGAACATTTAGGTCACAAATGTATAATCCACTTTATAATTTGCTAGATACATACAGTCAATATATTTACATAACTATACATAAAAATTAAATGACATGCGAACCTTAGTGCCTTCTTTAAACATCTGTGATATGCCGGGTGCTCTTGGGACGTGTAAAGCCATTTTTGTTCAAAAATATTTTTGAAAACGTTAAGCAAGTTTTAAATGGAAAGATTCACACGCAATGTGATGTCAAAATATGAAAGTTATTTTTTAAATGACTTTCTGTAAAAGGTAGTGTCGCACTGCCTTCAAAACACGCTGAAAATCGAGAACAGTGGAAAAAAAACGGATACAGTTAAAGAGAAAATTTTTTAAAATAAATAAATAAAAATAAAAGTTTTTTTTTTTTTTAATTTTGTACAGCACAGTTTCCGGAATTTCAATGAAAAATTCAGTTTTGTTTTTATGAAAGAATCTTTTTTTTTATTCAATATCTTTTGTCAGATTGTTTATTTGCAAGTTTTTTTCTTATCAATGGCAACTTTGTTATTGGTTTCGAAATAAATTTGCGAATTTTAAAGTTTTTCGTGGTAAATTTTATTGTATTTCGTGTAATAAAAGTATTAAAATGTGTTACGGAAACTATTCTTTATGTGAATTGCTAGAATTTGCATTAAAAGTTCCTGAAGTTGGAGCTGTGAATTTCAATATTCTGTATACAATTTTAAAAACTATAATTGAGTATCAAGGTCTAGAAAATATCAAGCCTCAATTTAAATTGGATGCTCCAGTTTCTGCGACGGATTTGCATGCTCCAACTTCTTCAAAGAACTTGCATACTTCAATTTCTACGAAGATTTTGTCTAGAAATTTAAATGAATCTGTCGAACAAAGTCATTCAGCAGAAAAAGACGGTAAAGATCTCATGTCACTAAAATTTTGCCATTAGTTTTAGGAGCAAGAGTAATCATAGTAGTCTTCTGTTAATTATTATTTACTAGGCTCATTATTTAGGGGGGTGAAGGACTCTTGCACCCTCCTGCCCTAACTTTGAGAAATATAATTTTCTTTTATGTGTGTATATTTTGTTTTTTAATGTAATAACAGCGTGGTCAATCCAGCAGGGATTTTTAACAGGGTCCTTTTTTTGTGAATTTTAAAGTGATTTTTGTGAAAAATCAAATTATTTTGTGAAAATTGAAAATTTAAACATATAGTGATGAAAACATTTATTATTATTGCCGCTTTTAAAATAAATAATGGTGTGGAAAATACAACTTAGAAATTACAATTTTGTGGAGGGCCTGTTTTGATTAATTTGAATTTTGTGCTGGGGGTCCGTTTTGATTGATTTGAATTTTGTGAAGGGTCCGTTTTGATTAATTGGAATTTTGTTGAGAGTCCATTTTGGTTTATTAGAATTTTTGAAGAGTCCGAAAACGGACCCAAATTTCCTCTACCGTGACCTCTGATGATATGTATATTGAAAAATAATATCATTTCTCCTAGAAAAATGTGAAAGTATGATATTGTTGCTCATTTTTTCCTTACAGTGCTAGTGGAACATAAAAAAAAAAACCTTTGTTGTCAGTAACATATCCGCCACCCATTTTTTTTTTTTTTTTTGTGTCCTTGCACACTATCTGTCTATGATATTGATTTTGTTTCATAGATTTTTCATGGAATAAAATATGCAAAAAGGATCATCCATAAGTAATCACTTTTCCCCCATATATTTGACCTCCCGTCCCCCCTTTGTCACAAAATGTCCCACTTCAACATACCCCCCTCCCCTCTCCCTTTGTCACATGCCACTCTATGTTGCGTAAGCATGATGTCGCACTTCTTGCTGCCCTCCTCTCCCCTTGTCTCAATATCACGAACCCCCGCCCCCTCGAAGATTAACATCATTTATGAATGATCCTAAATGTAATACTAAATTGATTTTTGTTGTTTCGATTTTTGCTAAAGTAAACTAATAGGTACTTTTTATTATTTACTAGCGGTGCCCGCACGGTGTTGCCCGGGCTGAATTTTAAAAGCATCACCTACTGCCCTGTCCTTGCTAAGAGTATAAAAAAATGGCCTACGGCATAAAGCCTGCATTGTTTGAAAAACATTGTGTGTCTATTTGTCAAAAAAAACAAAAAACATCAGACATTGTCAATGCAATGCTTGAAAAAGTAATATAACATGTAGAAGGATCAATTAAGAAAACTTGGGAACAATTCCATCAGTAGGGTCAGATTTGTCACCAGAAGGTAATTAAAACTGCCAAATTGTAGCACGGCGTCATTTGTTGCGCTACTTTTCATCTGTAATGAGTCTTAGTCTTGGCGATGATCTTAGATTGATTGCAAGAATGAAATTGCAATATCATATTTATTTTATTTCCCAGCCATGGTGAACTATTATCTCGCTAACCAAAAGATAAGTTTTATAATGAAATTAAGCTTCGCTAGTGGTACCATAGAGATGAAATAGTAGGTGATAATATTTATAGTTAAATGATACTGTAAACCATACCTAAAAAACGTATGCACAATTTTGTTAGTATTCTTTATTGCCGGTTTATCACCAACGCCTAATTAAAAAAGTCAAATTAAAGCGTGTCGTCATTCGCCACGTTATTTGAACTCTAGAATAAACTATACTTCCGAAAAATTTTCGAGGCGATAGTTGAATGAATGAATGAATTGTTTAGGGGGTGGCTCTAAGGAGCACTAGCACTGCGACTTCAGGTCTATTGTACTAACAACCCCATGTTAATGAGTCTGAAACAGACCAGTGGCTGAGACGAATTTCAGCAATTCAGAAGAGGCGATAGTTATTTAAATGCTATTGCTAAATCAAGGAAATCGTAAAATGGGGGAGACGGAACTTTTATCAAATTCAATCTCAAATTTAAAAATTATTGCTAATTTGAGAAAAACTTTAAATCGAAAATATGCTTTATTATTGTTTTATCTTTATTAAACTGAACTATTTTGAAAAATGAGTTTCATATTGAAACCTAGCAGTACCCGCACAAGGGCTGTCGTGCTGAATTTTAACCTTACCTAAGAAACGTAAGCAATTTCATTTGTGTGTTCCGATTTATCGCCAATGACTAATTAAAAAGTCAAATTGTAGCGTCATATTCGCCACATTATTTGAAATGTAGTAACGTACCAAACGTATTCCTATTCTGCCGATATTTATTTAAATGCTATTGCTAAATCAAGGAAATCGTTAAATCGGGGAAACAATACTTTTATCAAGTTTAATTTCGAATTTAAAACCTATTGCTAATTTCAGAAAAACGTTAAATCGTAGGTATGCTTTATTATTGTTTTTCCGTCAAAAACTAAACTGATGTCTCTCTATTTTGAAAAATAAGTTTATTGAAATTAAGTGAACACTAATTTCAATATAAAAATAGATTTCGGAGTTGAGGAAACTGCTAATTATTGTTTTTGGACCAAGGTAAGCCTTAAGAAATCACACTAAAAAGCTTATAACTGACGTTCTTATTGACTTAGAAACTTAGAACAAATATCATCTTGTGCAGAAAAGTTAGCGCTTTCATATCGGTATATTACATTAATATATGCAAGGTTTTTTCGCCCCCATATTGGGGAATTTATGTGGAAATTTGCGAAAAATTGGAATAAAAAAAGAACTACCTGTAGGATTTTTTTCCAGAAACCTTCGCAGGAGTGTAAGGGTTCACTGGGGAAAAATACAAGGTGGGATTTTCCTCCTTGACCAAAATTTTAAGTGGGATTTTTAAAGTTTAGGCCCAATACTCAACAACTTCCCAAAGTTTCAAGGCGATCGGATGAATGGTGTAATGCATAAAGGACACACACACAGACAGACATACATACATACATTCATTTTTATATATATAGATGATTGAAGGATACATACTACTAGAATCCTCCTAATATTTGGTTATAATTTCACCAGCAGCAAAAATATTGTGCTTTGTCATGATTTATGTGAATATTAATTATTTTGGATTTAACAATTGTGCAAAAAGTAGGATTAAAAGATAGTGACTCTGCACTATCTTTTCTTGTTTTTAATGCATAAAAATACTAAAAAAACGCGGTTGCGCGACAGCCCAGTGGGGGCCCTGGCCTACTGTGCCAATCCCAGTTTTCAAGACCGAGGCCCTCAGGTGTAGAACCAGATGTTACCGTCAAGTGGTCGGCCTGACGTGGAACCCCCACTGTTTAGTTCCCATGCATGCTTAGCCCTCATTTTATTATTGTAAATATTGGGAAAGAGAGAAATGTAAAACGCCTAAAATATATCATAAAAATTAAGATAGCATAAGCTATTGGAATTTTTGAAAATAAAAATATATTCCAGTTTAATGCACGAAACTTTAAAAGATCTTCTAAAAATAAGTATAAAAAAATCCATGAAATAAAAATATTAACTTTTAATAACACCTTCATAAAACTATTTTGATCAAGGTAAAAGTTTGCTAAACAATATTATTTCTTTAATTTGAATTAAATAATTAGTAAAATAATGCTAATGGTTACATCTAAAACCTGTCATTTCTATTCCACTTGTGGGTGAAATTCTCAGTTCTATTGCATTTAAAACAATACAGAAAATACATTAATTTTAGAGTTTTAGGTTCTTAACAAACAGAATTAAATCATACATCATAAATTAATGTGTAGAATTAGTGTTTGACTTAGTGAATACTTTTCAATTTGACAAATACTTTCTGTTGCAACGATTTTCTAGAAATTTTAATGTCCGGCCGCCTAATATTCGGCCTAAGACATATTTACTAGGCTCATTATTCACTATAAATATAAATCACTATTCGTTACATCCCAACTTGTAATACTTTTGGCCAGTAGTGTATGGTTAAAATTTTAGTAAATGTTTACTCTAACTTTCTGTTTACAACTTCATAGGATGCATATGATTCTCCTTTAATAGATAAAGAAGATCAAGCTGTGCAGATCACAAAGGCATCATCAGAAACAAAATTGCCAGAACTAGCTCCATATGTTAGAAAGTCGGAGAAATCTGTTGAAATAATGCTAGAAGAGTTGAAAGGGAATGAAGAAATCAGGTTAGATGTGATGAAAATTGATGAAAAATGTAATTCTCTGAGTGAAGAAATTAAAAAAGTAAGTTTTTTTGGCATTTCAGTTTAAAGTAATTCATTTTTATTTCCTTTTTTACAAATCCTTTATATTCTAAAAAGTTTTTTTCCTTTAAAGTGACATTTTTTTTCTCATTTATTCTTGAACATGAACTACATATCCAATTAGAGTGAAATTTTATAGGTACAAGTACAACAACCTTTATTTCCAAAGTTATCAAAACACGCAATACCCATTGAATTTAACTTTTGTGTAACAGATTTCCTTGAAATAAATATATAAATAGTGATGATTCTAGACTTATATATATGAGAATGCTATTTACTGTTACTGTATTATTGAAGCATCTTTTTTGCCTGAAATTCCAGTGGTATCAATTATGCACCTTTTTTTAAAAGAAAATACTCCTCCTGTGCGCATTTAAGGAGATTATTTTTAAACTAAGAATTTTGTAAGTGGTCCGTTTTTGGGATTATCGTTTTATTTTAGCATTTTTTTTGTGAAGTAAATATATATAATTAAAATATCAAAGTGCTCTAGCTGGTAACTTGTTTTATGCAAATTTTTAGAGATGATCTTGCAGGGTTTCTACTGGTGACTAAAACACGACCGTTTGCTAATGTTGTATACCGGCCCTGGCCGGTCCTTCAGCTAAAGCACCTTTTCTATGATCTGCAATCTTGAGTCATTGAATTAGATTTGTGATTGAATAATAAAAACATCATTCATCACAAATCTAAATGTATGCTTAAAAATAATAATAATGGTTCTTTATGTGTTTTGTCATCATTGAATTGTTAACAACAAGATGCAAAAAAGAAAATGTATGTTTTGGTGAATCATAATCACTTTAATTTTGATCTTTGATCAAAATGGCATTCCATCTAATATAAAATTTCCCGTGCAAAAAAAAAAAAAAAAAAAAAAAACAAAAAAAAAACCAACTAGTTATTAAAATGATCCTATCCCATTATTGAAATGTAAGAAATACTGTCAGTGGTTGCACCAGATGAAATTCAGGTCGTGTTTGGCCCCTTCACAAAATTCCAATTAGTCAAAACTGACCTTTCACAAAATTCTAGTCAATCAAAACGGACCTTCACAAAATCCCATTCATTCAAAATGGACTCTTCACAAAATTTCAAGCTACCAACTCTTACTTTTTGCAGAATTATTTATTAAACAAGCGGTAGAAAGTAATAAAAATTTTTACCACCGTATGTTTGAATTTTCACAAATTTTTTTTTTAATTCACAAAAATCGGTCCCTGTAAAAAAGTGCTGGATCAACCCCATGAATCTAGTGTCAAGGTACTTTTCTAAAAGGAAAACAACAGTGATTAGTACATTTTTAGGAAGTAAATTAAATTTAGTGAGGAGTGGAATGATGATATCATGTTAGAACTTACTCAGTCCACTTATTTAATTTTTTCTTGCAAAATAAAGAACTTGTAAATTTTGTCATGTACACACGTTAGTGAGAGTTGTGAAGAACTTCTGCACTTTTCCTACCTAGCTGTAGTGCTACATGACATTATTATAATGTCATGTCGCTGAAACATCCTAAATTACAGTAAGTGAGAGAATTATTCTAAATAACGCTACAAAGTTTCTCCCCCCCCCCCAAAAAAAAAAGAACCCCCTAATGCATAGAACTAACACTTGAAGTGTTAATTTTGAAAGATAAATTTGAATTTCAGAAAGGAAAGTGTAATGTTTTCGATAAGAATCGGACATTTCATTGGTTTAATAATTAAAATACTTTGATTAATGCTCCAAATTTATGAGCTAATATAGATGAAACCTTACTATTGAATTATCCAAACTCGTTTTATACTAGTTCAGTTAAGGTTTTTTTAAATTGTTCCACCCTTCCCCAACTTGTGTGCCAAATTGTGATGAGAAATGACCAGTAATATCTGATCAGGGACTCTCACAAGAGAAAAATAAATATAACATGTATAAACATATAAATAAACTAATAAAATAAGAATAAGAACTTAAAAGTTCAGGTTTGTTATTTGCCCAACTCTCTGCTCCATTTTTTTTTTTTTTTGTTCACATATAAATTGTTTCTTTGTATTAGTGGAATTCCTACTACTATACTAAACTACTACTACTAAGTAAAAAATATCTTCTTGCTGAATAACTTGTATTTTATTAAAAAGCTCAAGAACATGTGCATAATCAATTTTTCTCTATTTTTACTACATAAGTATGACTGCTTTATCCAAAACTACATATGGTTCTGCTTACAAATATTATTTTAATACAATTAAAGATTCTAGTTTTTATTCACTTTTAATTAATTTTGTGTAATCACTTGTAATCCATGTTTATGACGTTCATGTTTTGTTTCATATGTCTTTATTTTAGATTAAGAAGCTTCTTTCCGAAACAAATAAGAAAACATCAAATATAGTAAGAAGTTTCTATTTTCAACAATTTTTCACATTTATATATATATATATATATATTTGGTATAATTTTAAAGTTTGAAATGGTGGACTAATTTTTAATGTTTTCTACTTTTTTATTTAAAATGCTGTTTAAAACTTTTCATTTGAATGAGTATCCTCTCATTAATTCACTAAATTTGAATTCAGACAGGTATTTCCCAAAAATTACTCTATTTACAACTGCATTAGTTGCTTGTATTCAAATTCTACTGAAATTAATTTATCTTAATGAATCAAATTTTCAGGAGATCTCTAGAAAATATGAAATTGTAATTTATTTGTCTGTTGGGGGGTGGGGAGGGAGGTCTGTCTATGAAACTTTCATTGCTAAAATATGCTGTGCCAATACTTCTTCTATTTTTAAATTTATCTAACTCTCTTTAAAAACTTAAAATAAAACATTTGCCAAAATGTATGCATATTAAGTAAAGCACTGTATTATTATATTCTACTGCATACTATTTAACTACCAAAACAAAATCATGGCTTATAATTACTTACACATAGAATTTTATAATTTTTTCACATCTTTGTTGTTAAAAAGAATTAAAATTTCATGCATACTGCCTCAAATTTTACTCTTTAATGTTAATATGATGATATTGATTTGAGGATTATTTCCTTACTAATCCTCAAATTTATGCATCTTAAAGATTTGCTGGGGGAGGGGGAAATAAAAAAGACCCCCATCCTTTTTATTTCCCCGTTGAAGAGTATTTTTTTACTCCACACCAATCCACGGATTTGCTTGGTGCTTTCTCATTTTTTACTTTTCATTGTTTCTAAAAGATGACTCTAGCATAGCTTGACCACCACAAGAGGAAGTTTGTTACAAAAGGATTAACTATTTGTTAAAATAGAGGTTTGGGGTACCATAATGAAAAATGATGAGAAATTAATAAAATGATGATACTTATGTTTCGATTACTTATTTGAAGTCATTTAATGGATTAAAATACAAAATTGTTTTAAAAAAGGCTTACTTTTGGTCACAATATGGCAGGAAAATAAAACAGTTAAAGTGGTTAAGTAAAGCACACTATTATTAATTTCTACTGCATACTCTTCTCCCATCAAAATAAAAGCACAGCTTACAGTAATTTTATGATTTTCTATTATTAAAATGAATTAATATTTCACCTTAGTGATATTTTGTACGTTGTTTTTTTAGGAGCATGATAAAACTTTTGTTGATGAAATGGGTAATTACGCTTTTTTTAAAAAAAAATACTGTAGTAAATATTTCTAAAAGTATTATAAAATGTAAAGTTTTATAAATGTGCACATTTTTCTTTCTTCACAGTTGAAAAGAAACTTAAAACAATCAATTATAAAATATCCTTCCTGCAAGTAATTATTTCAATATGATATATTTCTTATTATTTCATAGTTTTTTTCTTTCTAAATTTTGTTCACTTTACTTGAATGAAATATGTATTCAAATTATAAGCTGTTGCTGAACTTTATGTATTTATTAATGTGTCTTCTCCTCAATTCTAAGCTACGTTAATTAACTCAGAAATTGTTTAAAAGGTTCATTTTGTTTGCAAAATTTTAACTTTCGAAAAATAATGTCAATTAGTATTCTTTCTGTTTTTGTTTTGGTTTTGTTTTTAGATTTGCAGGGCTGTACTGTACATTGTTTTGTGTGAATATTTGGAGTGGGCCAGTCTTTTCATTTTTTACATTATATCCTGAAAACGAGTTTTTTTTGCAACAGAAACAACTGATAAATACATCAGTTGTTGCTGTTTATTAGTAGATGTTGCTAATAAGGATGGGTCCCACATTCATATGTCTACTAATAATAAAGCAGCAAGTATGTCTGTCTATCTGTCTGTGTCCGGCGTAGGGCCAAGAACATTCAGCGGATTCTCATTAAATTTGGCAGGACATTGGTTTGGAACACGGGGGTGTGCCCCTCAAAATGTTTTTCTGAAATTCTAATTTGTTCTTTTTTTATTCCAATTTATAGCCGAAAATTGCATAAAATGGTCTTTTTCTATAGGAAGTAATTATTGTATCGTTTCGAGCTAGATACCATTGAAAAGTCCTTAAAAAAACTGATCCAGAAAGAGTTTTGCTCTTTGTGCTAAAATTCGAAGGATCTAAATTAGCTAGAAAAGGAGTTATAAATATTTTTCTCTGTAGTTCAAATTTTTTTTTTCATGGCAATTAACTTAAATTTTATGGAAAGTTTGTACTCAACATGTTAATAAGCCACGTCACTGAAGAAGCTTCTTCCTCTTACCAATCCTCTGTTAAAACACTTAGAGATTCTGCTTCCTCTAATGCATAGTATGAAAAAAAGTGGTCAAGTGCTAATGTTTGAATTTGAAAACTTTAAAATTAAACAGTTATATTATAGATAGTATAGCCCGAGAGTGGCAAGTTTACAGTTTTGATGATGATATTGAAAAACTGTGCAAATAATTCTAATATGAAGGAAACAATCAGAGAATTGATCAGGGCTGGGTTTTTGCCGGCAGAAAGTGGTTTCTGCCGTGCCAGTTGCAGAAAGTGGTTATAACCGGTTTTTACCGGCAGAAACTGGCAATAACTGGCATAAACACTTTTTGTGACATTAACTGAAAATTTTTTAGTAGTATTAATTTCCTGAAGTACATTTTATTCAGAATAAATAACAAATAAAAAATATTGTTGATAGTTTTAATTAAAAAATAAATTTGTATTAGAAAAATAAGTAATGTCGTCTTTTAAAACAAATAACTGGTAAAAATGAAGATTTTTCAAATTTTGTAACTTTTGCATCCACAATAATGACATTGCCAACAAGAAATGCTGGTCATGAAAGAATATTTTCAAGCTTTTATTTCATTCAGAACAAATTAGGAAACAGTCAGGGTTCAGAAAGGTTAGCAAGATTAGTCGTATGCTATGGAACGTTCCGTATAAAAAGGGATAGTATTTTAGAGTTCGAGTGGTAATTTTGTAAAATAATTGTAACAGATATTTCATTTTAAAAAAATTTCTGATATTTTTTGTGCTTCAATTATTTACTTATATATTTTCTCAAGAACCATTTCTATTTGTATATAATATATAACCTTAAAGTTATTGCCATTGCATTGTATTATTTATTTAAAAATACTCTGAAAAGTGATTTGTTAAAATATAATAGCATTTTTTTACCTTTAAATAGAAATTCAACTGTAAACAATAATATTAATAGTTAAACTTGTACAGCCTCAGATTACCATTATGATTTTTTTTTTCAAATGAAAGAAAATTAGTATAAAAAAACAAAGTATATTTATATGATCATTTTGAAACTTTTTGCAACTTTGAATAACATTCATTATTTTTAGTTATAATTTTTAACCTAATGGTTTACATATCAAATACATGTGTGAATTATGAATCATTGCAAATTAAAGTTCTTATTAGTATTATTTCTTACTTTCTGCCAGTTTTTGCCACTTACTGGCATTAACTAATTTCTGCCATGCCGGTTTAAACCGGTTATAACCACTGGTTTTAACCACCCCGGCAGAAACTTGCCAGCCCTGGAATTGATGTATATTGGGAAAAAGTTTCTCAGTTAAAAGAGATGCTTGATGTAAAGCGTGGTTTCTCTTTAAATAATAATGTAATATCTAAAAACGAGAAATCTTTCTGAATCAACCATAATGTTAAGTGTGTTGTAAGAAATCATGGAGGCATATTCTCTGTTCCCATTACACCAAAGCTCTTAAATTCTGTAGTAAAAAGTTATTCCGCTTATGCTGCTTGATGAAATACAAAACCAACAAGAAATAGAAGAAAAAAAAAGCAAAAATGAGGAAAAAAATTAAAAAATTGAAAGATAAAATAAAATTTTCACAAGAATAACTAAATTCTGCTAATATTTATGTGGGGTTCAAACTTGAAATAAAATGAATTATGCACGAAAACACATTTAATTAAACACATAACATATTACATATAAATATTAACAACGCAACTCATTCTAGGGGACGTCTTGCACACACGTCTCTACTTCACTTTGTCGTCTTTCCTTCTGCTTGGATCCGGAAAGCCAAAGTGCGGGCTTCGGCTACATTTTTAGCTGTATTCTCTATTTTAAAAGCTGAACTTTTGCAAGTGTTAGTTTTAATAGCATGAGTGCATCGATAAAATCTGATCAAAATTGGAAATAGTGAAGAGTACTGGTGGATCAGATGATATGAAGTGATAAATATTGGTTTCTAAGTTTTAAAGTACTGATTAAAAAAAAAAAAAAACTATTGTTTTCAGAATGCAGTGGTCTATTCCAGTTGTCTTGACAAGGTCCCATTTTGTGATTTGGTGAAAAATAGTAGGAAAATTGTGAAAACTTGCAAATCTTTTTTGCAAAATAAATAATTTCATGAAAAACTACATTTGCAAAAAATTTGAACTTTTTAATGTATTAGAATTGATATTAGGTAGTAATTTTTAAACAGAAGAAAGTATGTAATGAAGGAGTCTTATAAACAATGAAAGAAAAGTTCTTTTTAAAAAAAATTGTGAAAGGTCCATTTCAGTAGTTCAGGATTTTCTTTGCAAGGTATGTTTAATTTTTTTGGAAATTTGTAAAGGGTCTGTAAATGAAACCAGTTTTTTTTTCGATGAACCCCAAGCTAATAATAAAAAACTTCATCAGTTTTATCATAGTATGTTTGTACATTTGGATGTTTCAAAAGTACTAATATTCACTGCATTTGTTTTGTGCAAATATATATAGCTTAATTGTAAGAATTTTACAATATTTTACTTTGGAAAAGTTAAAGAAATATGTGTTTTATGTTTTAAGAATTATTTGTTTCTAATTAATACAAATTTCACCTGCAGGAAAGAAATAACGAATATGGTAAGTAATATAAAATCTTGCATTTCTCTTATTCACTTTTTTTCTTGTTAAGCTTTAAAATTACCCTGTAATCCCTTATATATTAACTCAAATAATTCCAAAACTATCAGTTAGGATGTGAAGTAAGCGAAAAGTGTATCATTAAATTACTCAGCACTAAATTGCTGAAAGTGTGTTCAAAGCCAATATAGCGCAGGGTATTTTTGTTCTGCAGAACTGATACAAATCACCTAGAATCCACAACTTAACGAGCCTATTTTCCCATGAAACGTTTTAATCTGGGTTTTTAAGTGTACTTCTACATGAATAAATGAATGAGTGCAGGAATGAATGATTGAGTAAAAAAATGAATGAATGAGTGAATGAATGAATGAATGAATCAATAGGTATTCATTCATTCATTCACTCATTCGAATCTGTTGAAAAAGGCATATTTGAAGTATTAAGGAGCTAATGCTAAATGAACAACAGGGAGATAGCTAGATTATAAATTTGATGTTGGTATATACGGGAAAGTAGGCTTGTATAGTTCTAGATGGAACTTCCTGTTATAATAATAATGGAGGCAATTCAAGCAAGTTCATTGGCACCAATGAAAGCAATGTAAAAAAAGGAAGCTGTCACACAGTTTACATCGAGTTCGACAAATCTAATTAAAAATTAGGCCTAAGTAAAGTTCTTCTACATTACATAAAATTAACACTAAATACAACACTATAACTACTGTAAAAATTAATAAATTTCTTTTATAATAATTAAATTAAATGTAAATACTGGGTTATAATCAGAAAAAGCTGTGAAAATAGTCTAATTAATGTTAAGATAACTAATTTTGCCTAGTGAACTCCACGTAGAACTCAATTGAAAATCTTAGTAGACAAAGATCGGATATCACGTGACAACGATGATCGCTCATGAGTCCCACTAGCGGTGAATTGCCTCCATTAGTATCCTTCACTTTAAAAAACACGTAGTTAAGGAATATAAAATGGTAATGTATAAGTTATTGATTGTGTTAATAGAAGTGGAAAATTTGCATGAAAAGTAATATCTATGCATAAGAGAAGTGCTAATGTATTATCCGAATAAATGAGACATTTTGGATCATGACAAGATAGCAGTTTCTTAGCAGCCTGGTTTTGATCATGCAGGGGCTAATGAAATTACAAAAAACTGATTTTGATTCGAATTATGCTTGCTTTATGTTTTTGAATGCTCAATTAAGTTTTCGTTACGCCACCGAGAATGGATAATTCGGTAGATTGGCTGCCTCTTTTGATTACATCTTAGTTATACAACTTTGTATTTAACACATAGAATTGTAAAGAAATTCGTTTTTGTTAAAATAATTGAATTATTTGTTTTCCCAGTCTTTTCATGTGAAAATTTTGGTTGTAATATATCTTCACTTTGAAGTTTTGAAAACAGAAATTCAAGTTTTGTTTATAGGTTTGAAGTGAAAAATCAGGTCATTTAAGTATTTCAAATTATTACAAGTAGATAAAAGTAATTTTTTTTAAAGTTTTGCTTTGGAAATTACAGTACCCAAATTTATTTCTTATTCTTAAATTATCATGCACTTAGTATGTACTAATTTTTGAATAATATCATTTTGAGTTGAATATTGAGTCGTAAACTGATTTTTAAAATTGTACCCTTTCATTGTGTAGAAGTGATGCTTTGCAAAATACATTTTTGCTTTTATAAGCTGTTAAACAAGAAGTAGTATTGTTTCACAATCAAATAGGAATAATCTGCTTTTTGCGGTCAGGTATATCATTTTATGTCTTATGGGGAATGTTTTTTAAACGTTTTTGTTATGCTTGTTACTAGTACTCTTATTTTTTAAAATTTACTTTTAAATGGTATTTTTAAAGTAATTACAAGGATTGTGTAATGTAATAAGCAATATTGATTAAAGTTAAATCACGAAGATGTCTTGTTCCATTTTTTAATTCTTTTTTCAGAAGCCAAAATCAAAAAGTTAAAGGAAGATGTAAGTCCTATGCATATTTAGTTTATATTTTGCTTATATATTCTGGAGATAGTGCGTTGTTAGTTTGAACCATTAAAAAATATGAATTAAATTATTTACATTAATAATAATGTTAACAATTTGAAATGTTACCAAATTTCCTAGAAATATTTTATGGCTATTTACAAGTACAGAAAATAAAGCTAATAAAATGAATTTTGTATTTTACAGTTAAAAACATTCTTGGAAACTTTAAAAAAATCAATCTATATGACACTTTTCAAAAGACATAAAAGATTAATATTTATATCTTAATGTTTCATCCACTACAGTTGACTGAAATTGATCACCATCCTATGAAACATTTTTTGCAAGTTGTTAAAGGATTTATAGATTTAATAATGTATGCTAGAATCATGGTAATCTAATTTTTTACATTTTGTGAAGATAATCTCCATCACGGTTTTGACACTTAAAACTGAGTACAAGGAACTTAAGCAAAAAAGAGAGAGATAAAAGTTGTTCTCTTAAAAACTAAAAACTTGAATTTTTAGCATATATACTCTGCAGTCATATTAACCCTTATTAACCCCCCCCCCCCCTATTAACTCAAGGCCTTTTTTGCAAGGAGATCCTCCTTACAAAAAAGGCTCCTAATAAGACTTCCCTAAAGGGTTGTAAATTAGGAGATTGTGTTACAAAAGGCCAGCAGCATCGCTCGATTCAAGACTTAAAATCACTGGGGCACCGCAGCAGCCCCGCAAGAGTTGACACTGTAGATCGATCAGTGCCGGTCAAGTGCAAAAGGTTAATAGTCTATGTCCTATATGTAAAACAATCACTATGAATAAACAACATCTGCTCATCTGTCCAAAGGTTAATTTTGAGTTAGAACATAGAGGAGGTGTTTGCCTACTGTACTTGATGGCCAGGGATCTTACGTCTTGAGCACTCGGTTATAAAAGGTTTTTAATGTGTTGAAATTGTTAAGTTTTAATCCCTATATAATTTGTTATGCCATCAAGTTTTAACTTTAAAGGTGCATTGTTCTGTGGCGAGTGGCCAGATGTAAATGGGTTGGGTTTCAATTATAGTCTTATGAAAAACAACAACCCTACAGTCATAATGTAAATAAATTATGTAAGGTAGTTTTAATATGAATAATTATCCTAACAAGATTTGTATAGTAATTTTTTGGGCCTAAAAATTGCCAGCTCTGTTAAGAGTGTTTTGTTGAACTTTTATCAGGTCAGTTTCCCTATAAGAGTACAGCAACTATTATAATTATTAAAATTTTCAGCTATCCTGAAATTATGTTAGCCTAAATAAATCTCTATCTGAATTTAGATTAATGTGTTTTTTCTCGAACAATACGATATTATAGAATTTCCATACCCTTAATTTATGTCTTGTAATCTGTTATATATGTTTATGGTTGATGTTTCATATTTTAATGTGTACTTTCTTTTACAGAAAGCAAACAATCATGAAATTGAGAGCATTGGTGAGTAGTTTTTTAATTTTCTTTATTTATTTTAAAAATAATGTTCAATACTATTGATGCAATTTTATGTATTTTGTCCAGTTTTGTGAATATTTTAGTTTTTATATGATGAAATCTTTCTTGTTTGGAAGGTCAAGTGTGTAAATTTTCATCAATTTTGGATAATAACGTAGTCTTCTATATCAATCAATTTATATTTACATAGATGTTGAAAGGGATGAGAACCTTCTGCTGTGTTGTGCATATGTTTGAATAATATTTTGAGTATAAAATTTTCAAGCATAGAACTCTTATATTTATAAATATACAATTATATAATTTTAATGTTAAGTACTTTAAGTACTTTTGATGTAGCTTTTAGTGTATTTAATTTAAATTGAAAGCTGTTTTTGAAATGGATTCACTGATTTTGGGTCATGTGTTTTATTGCTAACTAAACTGCCATAACACAGAAGAGGTATCTGTAGATGAGCTCTTAATATGAAATTGATGATTAAGTACTACACCTTCAATTACTTCATTCAGATACTGCTTTATTCAGATTTTTTTTTTCAATGTTTCTCATTCACATATGACTTATTTTACTTAAATACAATGGTAACTGACCTTAAAACATTGTATTCAAGTAAAATAAATTACAAAGAACCACCAGATGACAATAAATCAAATTTTCAAAAAAGTGCAGATTGCAGATACAACCTTTGTGCTTACATAGAAGTATATATGCATAAATAATTTTTAGTTTTAAATTATTTTATCTTACTGCTACTGATATGCTGTCAGTTTAATTATCAAAACAGCATTTTCATCAAAACATAGTTTAATATTCTTTTTGCTTATGCTTACATTATCTCAATTATTTATGCACTTTGTGTGTTTGTGTAATATATTTCTCTGTAACAAAACATTTGAAATTAACCTTAGTTTGTTAATTTGGTTATTTTTACAGTTCAGAAGCTTAAAAAGATCTCAATGGATGTAACATTTCTTAGAGTAAGGAATTTCACTTTATATAAATAATGTTAAATGAATTTAATGCACCATTTTAATATTTCCCTTGAATATTTTATTGTTTAATTTAATAATATCTTTACATGCTGCTTAACATTTTCTAGCATAGATTGATAAATTTAAGCATAACTAATGTAATTACTAAAATGTAAATGAGTACCTTGGTGCTAATTGCAGCAGGAGAAAAAAATCATTATTTTATTCGTTCTGCCCAAATTTTTCCTATTTTTCCCAACTAGCTGTTAATTTATTGCGTATTGAGTAGACCTATGTTAAAGACATGAAGGGCCATCAGTGCAACACCTCCTGAAGAAGAAAGCCTCCGGCTGAAACTATTGCACAACGTCCGTGGGCTGACGCTCGTCACTCAGTAGCATTCACAATTGTGGTATTTTTGAATCCCGACAGGGGAATCTTTCGCTCAAACATAAAAGGATACAGTCAAGTTGTATATGGCACTCAAACATGTTATTTATATGTATGAGAAACCATTAAAAAGTGAAGCTTTCTTTCATTTTGGCTATTATACGGTTCAAATATTTTGTTTCCTTCCTCAAAAAGAATTTTTCAAAAATATGCAGTTTTTTTTCCTCAATACAGAGAAGAATAAAATTTTCTTGCTTATTCCTTGCTGGCAGTTTTTTGCTTTCCCCTTCACTTTGATTGGATATTACATCATGCAATTATGTTTCTGAGGGGAAGAAAGCTAGTTTCTTCTCCCTTCGCCCTCCCCCTTATCCAGTCATTTTTTTCGTAATTACCCTTGTTAGTAGTACAATTAATGAGAAAATATCTTTGAAATTATCAAAATTTATACTTAAAATGTTCTCTATACTTTTAAAGTCTATGTTCTCTCTTAAATGTAGTTTTTTTAAAGTGTAAAACGGCAAACACATAATTTTTATCTTTTGTTTCTTTTAGGTCAAGACTTCAGCTTTAGGTATGAAAATTTGATGTTTTTATATTTCTCATTTTGAAATAATCAGCATGATTGTACTTTAGTTTTTGATGAAAAAATAGATATCAGGGTTCCCACAGGTGCTTATAAGTGCTTAGAAGTGCTTAATTTAACCTTTCGTTTCTAAAAGCCCTTAGAAGTACTTATTTTCAATCAAAGGTGCTTATGTGCTTTTTTTGAATACGAAAGTAGATTTTTAAATTACCGTACTTTTTAATGCAATTTCTGATAAGTGTTTTACATGCTTTTTTTAAACAAAGATTCAGAAAGTGAAAAATTATGGAGGGTTATAAGAATTTTGTTGATTTTATCACACGGTCAAGCGACTGTAGAACATGGCTTTGGTGTAAATAAGTCATTAGAAGTGGAAAATTTGAAAGAAGAATCTTATATTGCTCAGAGGCTCATTTTCAGAATGCCAATAATTGTAATGAAATTCATGAAACTATCATTACGAAAGAAATGCGAAAGGGTCAATCCATACCACTTCATCCAGGGTATGAAACCTATGGTCTCATATTTTAATGATTTTTTTTTTATTTGTTCAGTTTACTATCGCGATTATCCCTGTAAATATTTTTGTTGCTATCTTTAATACTTTTTGAGATATTAATTTTCTAAAATGTGTTTAAAGAGATGTCTTCGCTTTACGGACAAATTTTGTGATAGCGACGTAGTTCAAGCAAAAAATTCATAACTTTGCTAATTCTCATGATATCACAAAAATTTTTCCACTAAAATGTTCAGAATAACTTACAGAGTTAGACAAAAATGCATTTAATCAAATACCTATTAAATTGTGCAGTTAGTATTAGCATCAGGTAGAATGTATTTATTTTCTGCAAAAGGAGATTGCTTCAATCGATCTCCAGTGCAAAAACATTTTAAAACAGACTCAAGAAAAAAAAAAGAAAGGTATTGTTTCACACAAATTTTTATTTAAAATAGTTTTATTTTAAAAATAAAAGTTACTCTTGGTCATTTGGTATGTCACAGTTTGTAAATAGGAAATGAGCCTGAATTATGTTTAGATACTTTAAAAAATCATGATTCAGTGACTTCTTTTTCTTCCTCAATTTTATGTTGCCTTTTTTTTTTACTTTATAAACATTAAATTACGAACTTATTTCTTGTAAAAATAATCTTATTTTGCATTGTATTGTCTGTATTTTATGATTTTAAAGCAATTAGTATTTTACAATAAGAAACGAAAACTTGTAATGTTGTGAAAGATAGTTTGTACATACTTTTAAATTGTTTACTGTGAAATTAAATATAATGGCAGTAAAAAAGACACCAATTTTATTTCAGAACCTTTTAGTTTATACTTAGAGGATTACTTAAAAAAATATATATAGTTTGATTACTGCAGTGCCTTTTAGTTTTATTGCTGTTTTAAAATTTCATGTTTTTTCTTCAAAATATTTATGAAATCCATGTTTGGGCTAATACTAACTGCACCATTTAATAGGTATTTGTTTAAATGCATTTTTGTCCAATTTTATAAGTTATTCTAAGCATTTTAGTGAAATTTTTTTTGTGATATCATGAAAATTGGCAAAGTTATGAATTTCTTGCTGACTACGTCGCCAGCCCAAAATATGCCCGTAAAGCGAAGACGTCTCTTTAAACACGTTTCAGAAAATTGATATCTCAAAAAGTATTAAAGATAGCAACAAAAAAAATGCAGCGGTAGTCCTGATAATAAAATGAACAAATAGCAAAAAAAAAAAAATCATAAGCATCTGAGACCATGGGTTTCATTTTCATTTGTGGCTGGATGATTTGATATGGAATGACCCGAAAGTTTGTCTCTTAAGTCTTAAGGCAAAAATATATGCTCCATTTGGAAGAGCAAAGAAAAAAAATTGAAAAGAAAAAAAATTCTGATGACAATAAAAAAAGAAAAAAAAAGTGTTAAATTATTTAAAATTAAAAAAAAGCTTTTCTTCAAGTTCAAGCTGACGTCACAGTTATGGAAAATTCAGCAGAAGAACTGTGTAATAAGGCAGTCATCCAAAAACATTTCACTTTTTATGAAAGCCAATTCACTTCGTAGGGATATTAAAGAAAAAGCATCTGAAGTTAAAGAATTAGACATTAAGATTTCTGAAAAAGAAAAAAAAATTAATGTAAATGTTTTTTAAGTTATTATCTGCAAAGCTTTTGATGTGCTTTTAATTGACCATTTATTCATTCATAAAATTTTTAACTAACCCTCACCACTTTTATTTTTCTTCCATATAATTGCAGATTTTTTTTAACCTTGGATCAAAAAGTTTAAGTTCATGGGTAATTCCACTGACATTAAAATTTAATTATGTTTCTAACTTTTAAAATTGCCTTTTTTTTCTAATATTGATTGAAATTATTACAATGGAGTTATAATAATGGTACCCCACTTCTTTTTTTGGCATAAGATTTTATGTGTGAAATTAAAGGGATTTAAAAAGCTTAATGGTGACTAGCAAAAGTAACATCAGTCATATTTTTTAATTATCCCCCCCCCCCCCCAAGCTTCTAATGCCTGACAGCATGTGACGGTACTGTTATTTTACTTTATTATTATAATAATTTAGATCCATTTCAGAAAAACATAACAATAACATGGTCACCAAGGAATGACTCTCATGCAAATATTTGTTCTGTTTCTTAAATATTTTTTTGATAATTTAAATACGAAAAAAAACAGGAGTACAAACAAAATAAGTCTTGCATTCAAGTAATATCATTAAGTATTAAGTAAAGATTTTTTAGTGTTTAAACGTTGAAGATTGTGGTAAGTTTCCATTTTTCTTGATATCTCCATTCTAATATTTCTTTACATATTACTTATATGTATAGTGCATACACAACATGCATATTTGTAAAAGTGAGATTGGGTTTATGTTTTTATGTATAATTTTTGGGAAGATACACTTATATATTAAAATTTTAAGTTTAACTTATCTGTAAGAACATTCAACTTGATCGAAATGGATTTTCATCCATTAAATTGTATTGTATGTGCTCCACAATAATTTATTCAAAGTCTTAGAAAATGACTTTGAAAAGTCTTGGAAAGTCTTAGAAAGTGCTTATTTTTAGTTATAAAAAAAGAGTGGGAACCCTGGATATTACTTACATTAACAAATTCTTGACTATTTTTTTCTATCTTTAAATACTTTTAGATGAAAGTCACGAAGCTATAATTAATGAGACAAAAAGTATTAAAAGGGAGGTAAGCTCTTTTTTTTTTTGCGTTTTGTTTATTATTTTATCCGCTATTGCTTTAAAAGAATTAATTTTATAGCTAAATATTAAATCGAGAGGGCATATAAAAACTGCGAATGAATATAATTGTTTTTAAGTAAAAGTCAAGGAGAAAAAGGAAGTAAATTAAACATATCGTGCCTTTTTATTTGAATAATTTCTTTATAATAGTTTTTTTTTTACAGTATGAGCCAAAAGTTTCACTTTATGAGAAACAGTTTAATGCAACACAATAATAATGTTCATAAAGCGAAAATTAATAGTATCAATGTAACATTATTGAATTAATTCAAGTAAATGAAGCTGTAATTTTTATTTTGTTTTTGTTTGCAATGATTAAAATTTTAGTTTTTTGAAGGTCGCTAATACCTTTCTAAATCTTACAAACATTGTATTTTCAGTATAGAAACCTTGAAATCTTCAAAACAACAAGAAAATTAATGTTCATATGAGGAGATTTTTTTTTTTAAAGTATTGATTAATATGTATGCCAAAGAAAATGCAATTTTTAAAAAAATTGCAGATATTATAAATAAATGGTATTTATCAAGTAAAAGATTTACCTCAAAAATCAAAAGGAACTTACATTTGAATAACAAGATGAACTAAACGAGTCTACTTTACGATATATCAATATTACTTTTGTAACATTAGCTTTCCTTTTCTCTTTTATTTGGCTTAGCCAAATTATTTCAAATTTGGTTCTTTCATTGGATAAAACAATCTCGAAACAAAATAAATATTTTTTGTAATAAAAAGCAAACAAACTATGATTTGTTGAGAAAATGGTATATTAATCCTCAATTTGTTAATATTTGTATATTGGTAATTTTCAACTATTAATATTTTTGTTAGGAATATTTTTAAATTAAGCACACCTTTTTTGCATATTTAAGCATGCAAAAGTAGGAAGAATAACATATGGAGCTAAATTATGTGCTAACATTCCATGCAATATAAAATAAATTTTAAAGCTGAATTAATTAAAAAAATATGAAGTAAAACAACTTTTATGCAATACTTCACAAGAACACTTAATTTTACATAAAAAATATTTAAATTGCCGAAGTTAATACTGTTAAGAGCAGGGATGTAAAATACCCGGGTTTTTTGTAAAAAGCCCACCCTGGGTGGGTTTTATTAAAAAACCCGGGCTTTTTGGGTAAAATAGGGAAAATGAAACTTCTTTTTTCAGCAAGTTAATAATGTATGGTATATATGTATATATTTGAATATTAGAATATGCATAATTCAGCTAGCACTACAAAACATTTTTGATCAAATTTTATTTATTTTTTGTTAAAACAAAAGTAGTTTTTTTTCAACTGCCTTACTTGAATGTTGCTTTTTAATTTCATTTGATCTTATTTCATGTATATGTATGCACACGTTTTGAATTCAGTTATCTGTATGGGTGACACAGTAAAAAATTAAATAATGTTTACTCTAAAAGTTTTTCTAATTGATCCATTCATCATCAGAGCATACTAGTTAAATTATTTAATAATTTAAAATTATTTATAAATAAAAGTTGGGGAGAAATTACTGTTTGAAAAAATAAAACGTGCATATATATATCTTACGCACACAGATACAGATATATTACATTTTGCTGCTTGTATAGGTTTATTTCATGATTTTTCTTCTACATAGTTAATACATAGCACATATTTTTCATCTTCTAACTATCGCAATTATAATCTATTCAACATATCTAAACATAATTTTAATAAAGAAATACACAGGAAAGATAGAGGGTATTAGTATTTTACAAATTGAAAATTGAGCTTCGAAATTATTTTTACTTTTGAAAGTACAGAATGAATGTAAATTTATATATTTTCATATAAAATATGATATCCTGAAGTGCTTTTTTCATTTTTTTTTTTTTTTTAATGTAACTAAATCTTTAACTTCTTAAAATCTAAACCAAAACTGTTTTTCCACTAAATAAACTTTGGTCTGATCAAAACAAAAACTATTCTTATCATAAAAAAGAAAATCCTAAACCAAAACTTCTTTGGTCTGAAAAGTACAGAAAATAAATTTATACATTTTCATATAAGATATATGATGTCTTGAAATGATTTTTTCATTAAAAATAAATCCTTTTTTAATGTAACTAAAGCTTTTCCAAACTTTTATGTTAATAATAAAGATAAATTTTGGCTTTCTAACTGTGCAAGTTATTTTCTTCAGCTTTCTTGTAATTGTTATTTCTTTTTTATTATGACATAATTTTGAATTTTTTTTTGTATACCTAATTTTTAATTATGGAAATTAAAAACAACAAATTAAATATTGAATAGTATTTGCATATGTAGAATTTTCATAAAATAGAAAGATTTTACAAGGGATTATTTGTTTCTAAATTCTTAAAAAACCCATTTTCTCCAAAAAACCCGCGGGTTTTTAAGGTAAAAAACCCAGCCCAGCGGGGAAAATGGGTAGCTACCCGGGCAGCAAATCTGACAACCCTGGTTAAGAACCTCTTTATTTTATTTTTTTATTGTTGCTAAACTAAGTAAAATATTATTATTAAAAACAGACATATTCGCTCCCTCTCATAAGCCTATCTTCAAAATTTTAACTTACAATGTTTATTCAACCAATTTTTTTTTTGAGTTCAGCATAGGCGTTTTTCATGGGAAAGAATGCTGATACTTCAACAGTCTAAACCTGTTAATGCATGATTTGGCTGATAAAACCAATCTTATAAAGATTGATAAAACTACTCAAATTATTGAATTAGTTGTAGGCAGAGACAAAACATCTAGAATACCTTCTAGGATAATTAATAAACTGATTTTCTCCTTCATAAATACAGTAAAACCCCATTAAAATGCGGGTGTCGGGGGACATGTTTTTTGCACCCGCATTATAACATAACCGCGGTATAGGGAAACTACGGCGGAACCACATTCACAAAACAATACTCGCTTTTGCTGCATCATTTTAAACTTTATCAAATACTTGTAACTTTTCTTCCATAGCGTATTTTTTTCTTTTCTTCTTTGCTGCCCTTTTATTCACTGTAATTGCTGTGCAAGAAGCACACATCTCAACTGATTCCGTGGTATAACAGGGTTTTACTGCATATTAAATGTCTGGAAGATAACTGCTGTAATATTTCAGTAATTTAATCACAAAATTATTCTAAATTAGAATTTTTCAAATTTCTAAATAGAAAACTGTACATTTATAATATTATATGTATCTGTTACAGTTACAAAAGTTTTTTTGAAAATTGTTTACATTGTTTCAGATGGAACCTTTCAGACAATTACCTAAGAGAGTTAAAGAACTTGAGGTGAGTTGTTATGGACTAATAAAACTACCCAAATCATCTTATTAGTAGTAGGTGGAGACAGAACAGGGAAACTCTAAACTGTATTATTATTATTATCAATGTATTATTAACTTTAATATTTATTTAACATAGTGAGTCCCAATCTTATCCATTTTGCATCCTTGAGAAAAAAAAAAAAATCTTGGAGGTATGAGATAACATTGCATAGTAGTTGTTATGAATACTTATTTTTTAAATTAACATTTTCTCTCAGTACACATGTCATGTTGCTTTAAGTTTTGCCCATTTGCTTACTTTATGTATCAAAACAATAGACACTTATAACTATATTTAATATCTCATGGTTATGAAAATTCAAAGTAAAATAAAGTATACTGCATAAAAGTCGATGCTTGCATTTGTGTTCATGAGAAAAAATCATTTTTCTCTTTCTTTGAGTATAATTTTGTTCTTTAAAATTGTGAGAGGTTTTGGGGGGGGGGGGGGGAGGGTCTGACTAAGGTTTACATGCCTAAAATAAATTCTTAAAAATAAGGCAAAAAATATTCAAAATAATACGGCAATTCCAAAAGAGGACGTGAATAAATAATCAATAATTGATAAAACCTTGTAATAAATGGATAAGTGCAATTAAATAAATAAATAAATAAATTGAAATAAAATAATAATTTCCATATTTTACATGGGTAAAAAGTCTGTGTGGTATTGTTAGATGAGAACGAACTGTCGAGTAGTGACTCATCATTAAAGCAATGACATGGACTGCTTGAGACCCATAAAGTTTTACATGGGAAATGTGATACTAGTAACATGTGTTGCTAACCTTGAAGAACAATTCTCAGCAAAGTTGAGCCGTGATGAGAGAACTCTATAGCTCAAAATAAGAACAGAATAGTACCTATTCTGCTGTCATTTACCTAGTTCTAAAAGTTATTCCAGTATCATACATAGTAAATGTACTGCTGCAGCAGTGCACTTATTGCCTGTTATATTTATTTCAGGATGAAAACAAAATGAAAGGTTTTCTCCTGCGTAACAATCACGGAAGTTGATTCGCTCAATATGGCTCCACTCCACGTATAGTAAAATGCATAGGACAGAAAAGCATTAGTAGTCATATGATGACCGATGTAAATCTTTTAGATCTCTGTGCATGGCACAGTGGTTGACAATCATTGATATAGAAAATTTATCTCAGTACAAGTTGTCACATGTTAAAAGTAGTGAGAAGAAAGCAAGTTTACAATCGTGTTCGATTCCATTGACATTGAGTATCATAGATTTCATAAGAATGTATGCTAACAATTTTTCAGAATTAAATTTTACATTTGACAATTGAGTTTATTAAGCATTAAACATTATCATTATTAACATTATAATAATTTATTAGTTTTTAAATGTTAAGTTTTTATAACACTACAGTACAAATAAGAAACACGACTTAAATTTGTTGTTTGACTCTTATAGTGTTTTTAACAAGTGTTTTTCATTTGTAAATGTCAATATTATGTTGAAACAAAGTAATTACTAATTTCAAAATTAGTGAAATATTCATGAAAATTCTAAACATTTTTCTAATGCAAAAGTTGTTTTTGATGTTGAATTATGAAGTTTAACTGTGAAATTTAAATGTTATCTCTAAAGTTGTGAGAAAATGTAAGTGCTTAGTTCAATTTTAGTCTTCTTTATTTTTCAGATTATTGTTTATGAAACTGAAGTGGATATTGATAGTAAATTGTTTTTGGATATAATTTTGGAAATCTTTTTGATGATACTTCTGTATTTGAATTTAAGTTTGTGACTTTTGACTCTTTTTTTTTTTTTTTCTTTTTGTTATTATTTTAGTTGATGCAGATTTTGATAAAATAACGCCATTGTTTGGTCATGCTGTAGAAGCAAATATACATATAGTTGACTGTTTTAAAAGGGCTAAACCTGCTGGAATTCCAATAATAGCTATAGGTAAAGCTTCTGTCGAAGACAAGAATGAAGGTATGTATTTATATAAATCGTTTCAAATTTTGATGAATACTATCGTTAGAAAATTTTGTTCACTTCAAAATGTTTAGTCCTGCTTTGAAGAAATGTACTTTTAAAAAAATAGATCGTACTTATACTTTTTTTGTTTAGTTTTCTGAAAATTTGCCGAATTACATAGCTGCTAGCAGTTTTTAAGAGAAATACAAAAAAATCAAGTTAATTATTTTATATTGTAAAATTTAATTTTCCTACCTATGAAGAAATATCCAGATCATAAAATTTTATTCCTTTTAAAGACTACCATTATGTGTGAGTACTTCAAAAATACCATAATTCAACAGAAATTCCAACGTCTTGCATTCTGAAAAGTTGAGAAAGTTCGGAATTAAACTGTAGCTTGTATTGATAGCTTTTTTAAAAATGCTAAATACGATTTGTAATATTTTTTAAAATAATGTAAGTGCTGCATAGCAGAAATTTGATATGTTTGTTCAAAAGCAAAATTCGCATATGAATAGATTGGCATTTACCAGCTATGTTATTACTGTATGTCTACCTTCTATACCAGTGGTCCCTAAACTTTTGAAGCCACTGAGTAACCGAACCCTTTTCAAGTTCTACTGTGAGCTATTCTCCAAACCCCATACCAAAAAAGCAAAAAAAAAAAAAAAAATAATTCTCAATTATTTAATGTATGATATGTCAAAAAATGGTTGAGAAGTTTTAGGTAAACGAGTGCTTTACTAAATTGGCACAGGTAATTTGGTAAACACATAGGTGTGAGATTTTCCACCTTTAGATGGATTTCTTTCTTGAGAAATGACTGAAAGAGAAATCAAGATGAATAAAATAGTAAATGACAATCTTTGGGTAAAATAGTAAAATTTAAAAACAAGAATTATCTTCTCTCTTTTATAAAAATTAATCAAAGGCATTTCACCATACGTTTCTATATACAGTTTTGTTGTATCTAAATTTTATGCATATCGTGTCCATTGTATTGTAATGTTTTTTTAAAGAGCATAGCATTATCTAGGAGGAATAAGGAAGTATTGTAAAGTATTTTTCTTTTGACCATACCCAGGAATCGTGACAATGGAAATTTAGGCCCATTTTTCAGACTCTTCACCAAGTTCCAATTAGTAATCAAACAAACCCTTCACAAAATTCCAGTCAATTGAAATAGATCCTTCAAAAAAATTCCAAAATACCTAATCATACTTTTCATCAAACAATAAATTGATAAGTTTAAAATATTAATAAACTTTTTTTATCACTAAATGTTTAAATTTTGAATTTTCACAAAATCATTTGATTTTTCATTAAAACCTTTCTGAAATTCACAAAAACAGCACTCTACTAAAAAATCTGGATGGACCCCTGGTATCACACAAATTTATGAATTGATGAATATAATAAGAAGAATACTACACTATAGTTGTACATGCACTAACTGTAAAGTTAATGAACATTAGGGGAGAGCGGGGCTAAACCGTACACCCATTTTTTTTGGCCTAGATTTCAAGCTAGACGATCCCTTCAAGTGCTGCAGTCTAGCGGCAGATCGCGCAAGTTTACAGTATAGATATCGTTTCGCTATGAGTATTGGTATCAGTGTCTCGGTAAAAAAAAACCTGTTTTTAATTTTTTTCTTCTAATTTTCGTCCAGTACTAAATAAAAGGTAAGTGAAAAATCTTTTCTTGTATGCTAGTAACTGTAAGATCATAATAAACTACTTCTCTTAAGCTCTCTTTTGGGTTTTAGCAATGATTGGTTAAGTGATATAATTTAAGGTTATTTTAATATATTGCCACGTGGTATAGATTGGGGCTAAATCGTACAGAAGTGAACGGTTTAGCCCCTAACCGTACGACATAGCCCCAAATGGTTTGCTATGGCAGCATACCTACATCGATTGCAACTTACAAGGAAAGTAGGCCTACCAAAAATTTTAAAGTTTTATATTTCTTCCTAACAAGTCCATGGGTCTTCCTAACAAGCCCTTCCTAACAAGAACATGGGACTCAAAAGTAAAACCAAAGCGAATCCTAAACCCAAGAAAACAATTTCTAAAACAACAGTATCTGCAAAATCTAAAAGCAGGCAAAACATCAAATTTGATGATTCATCATCAGAAGACGAACTTCCTGATATGAAAGACATTGCCGAAGACGATTATTTAGATGATGTGAACCCGATGAAGTCATTTCTTGATAAAATGTTCACACGAGAAGCTTCAGGCTCCAAGGATGTTTGCGTTTTGTGCGGGGATTTCGGCAAGGACAAAGAGCTGTGGTACAGGTGCTGCTCATGTTCAGGGTGGATCCATTCAGCTTGCAGTGCTGCGGAGTCTGCAGACAACTACATTTGTGATTTAGGTACAACGCTTAACGCGTGACCTTTTTCTGCTCTCTTGTAGGTTTGTAATGAAATCTTAGAACTTTTTTATTAAAGTTAACCTGATTTTTTTTTGGATTGTAATTTGTTCTAAAATTTTACATTTGTAATAGTTTCTTGGTTACGACCTTTATAAGTAATAAAAATTTTTTGTACAGTAATCTATTGCATTACAATCATTACGTACCTAAAAAGATGATTTTTAAACTGTACGGTATAGCCCCGACCCCCGGGGCTATTTCTTACAAGGTAACTTTTTTTTAATCACCAATTTTTATATGTAAAAAGTGGAATAGTTCCAAAATGTTTATGTATGATCAGTAGCTGAATAATCAAATTATATATTGCTTTTATTCATATAACCTTTACTTTGTAATTTGCTATGTATCAATGAATCTCCCTTATGTGTACGGTATAGCCCCGCTCTCCCCTAATGTTTTTGTTTGGTTTTTATTTACTTTTTTTCATGTGCTACTATCAGGTGAAATTGCATTCTAGGCATAACCCCAACTGAAATTTATTGGACTGTGTGGCAGTAAACATTACCACTAATCTGGATATGCCCTGGTTGGGTGACTAGAAATCACACTGACTAATCAGAATGAAATTATCTTCACTGGAGAGTCTTCAGTTGAATGAGTCCCAATGGCCACTGAAATGCATCTGGGTCTGTAGTAGTGGGAAAATTGACTCCTACCATTTAGCTTGACAAAAAAAATTCATGGACCGAATTTGGTTGCCATCAATCACACCCTCATGCCACTTCAATGTATCAGTAGTATTCTGTACCCTCAGGCCCATCATTTCAAATTATCATTATTAAGGGTAAAAAACAACAAAATGCACAAAATCATGTATAAACTCGAGATATTTCTTAAAGTTGGAGGAGGAGGGGGCTTTTGATCTCCCAAATTATGCCTGCTGCGTCGCCCTTCTTTTGCAGCTTCCCATGCTAACACTTGAATAGACATTCTAGAGTAGACTAGGTGACATCTCTATTAATCAATGCGAAACCAAGTAAGAGCTTTTACAATCACCAGAAGTGATCCCCTTTTTATTTGTGATCTGTGTGTAGTTACATGTTCAGAAGAAAAAAAACCCTGGGTTTCTAATATTATAATAATGTTTTTAGCTTGTGTTCTATCAATGGATTTAATTTTAAAATAAATTCTTTTTCATGGTGCCTTTTCTCAAATCATAGCATATAAATTTACCTTTTTAATTTATTGAAAGTTGAAGAGGCTGAAGAGGAATTTCATCCTGAAATCGAAAGGAAAAGGTTTCGTGCTTCAGAAACAGCAGTTGCAATTTTTGAAAAACTCAAACTAAGGGAAGAGTCAGATGAAGAATTCTCTGATGAAGAATTGTATGAAGCAGAAGATCCAAAACCAAAGGTATATTAAAAAAAAAACAGTGAAAAGAAAAGGCAGTACAGAAAATTTAAATATTTTGCATGTTATAAATTGTTGAGTTTTAAAGATAGATTATTGAATTTTGCTTGTTTGGTACATTGCTACACAAGCTTTGAATTTTCTCAATTGATGTATTGGGATTTTTAAAAATAGAAAGAGGGGAAAAGGAAGAGTCACTCCTTTCCACAATTTACTAAGCCTATCTTTGATCTGAATGGCTTATTGACATAAACACTTTTTGCAGTTTTTTCACAGATGTGTCCATTTTCAAGGTAGGAGGGGGTGGGGGTGGGGAGGGTGCTTATGCATGGGTCGGTCATTTTTTGTAAGAAAGTTGTGGGTAAGCTTATACATGCCAAACAGAATGTAATGATTGAGCTATTATTAATTTTCATTATTAATTCTTGTTTTTTGGCATGTCAATTTTCATTAATAAGAGTGTATTAAGTAAATATTTGTGTCTTATAGTTAGATAAAGGAAATGAAACTAGTTATATATATTTTGGCAATTCTTTTAGGTTGATGAAGATTTTGTTGAGGAATATACTGGTGATTTACCTGAAGAAATTGAACATGCCCCTCGTGCTAGAGCCGTTTTATCCTCTGAAGTGCTAGAAGAGCATTCTCGTCAGTTAAAAGGCCAAGTTATTGTCTACGTAAAAAAGCAAATTCAAAGCATCTTAGATGATATGCAACAGGTTACTGTACTTATTTTGAGCAAAGTGTTTTGAATTTTTTAAATCTAAAAATATTTTTCCGGAGATTAGTTTTTGTTTTAGAGAGAAATCGGTTTTATGATGATTAAAATAATTGTTATGTTTGGAAAAGTATTAGAAAAATATAATTCCGGTGTTTTCTTCAAAAGTGGCATTATTAAAAGTGTACTATAAGTTTTTTCCTTTTGTTCTAGTTTGGTTTTACTTATTAGTGCCATTATTAATATTTATTATTATTACTCTACAAAATGTATTCAAATACGTGCCTTTTTCATCATTTTAACAATTTTTTTTTCTTATTTTAGATAAAGTGTCATTTTTAATACCTTAAATTCAAAAAATGAATAATGCGATTCATTTTTCTTGCACTTTAAGTGAACAGTACTGCAGTTTTTAGTTTAGTGTGGCAATAAGCAGTGGCGTACATAGACTTAGGTGCGCCTCCCCGCAAGATTTAGAAGTGCGCCCTATCTTTGGCTTATTACAAAAGATTTAAACAAAAACACTATGGTGAAGGTATATTCGAGTATTTATAACCATTAGTTTTATTTAATTAAAATCATATTTATCATTAAATGGCGGATTTTCGAAAAAGTAATGAATTGAAACATTGCATGCATTTACTATTTTGGAATGAAATTTATCTTAATAATACGAGAAAATAACACACTACCTTAAAGTACTAATATTTAAAATTTCGTTTAGGGTTCTGTTATTTATTTATAAGGTGAATTAAGTATCAGTAATGATACAAGGGAACTTATTTGTCCTCAAAATTAAGCACTAATTGGACAAGAAAATCAATGTTATATTAATCTGTGCTAATAGATTTCCCTCTTCGTTTTTTTACAATTAAGAAATTTTTGAACAAGTTCGTCGATGTTTAAATTAGGAATCCTGACGCTTTTTATGCTTAAAGCAGCAAGACCGCTCAATCTTTCTTCTTTCATCGTACTTCTGAGGTAAAATTCGATTAGCTTCTGTATGCATAATGATCTATCTGATGATGCTGATGGTTACTGGTAAAGGAAGAAAGATATAAAAGGCAATGCGAGACTTGTCTGGGAGGCTTGGATGATAAAACATTGTTCTCGATCATTACTAAATGAGCAACTTCAGCTATATTTATTTGTCAAGTTTCTCTCTCCTATTTCACTGTCCAAAATGTTTCGCAAAATGATAATTTGTGATGCAATTGAGATTGCTACATTGTTTTGGTTCTTCTCGCAAAATTTAGTCACTGATTCCACAAGTTCTTGATTTGTGCACTTGAAAGCGTTGATAGATCTGTTAATGCTTTGGGAGTTAAAAATTTGAACATATTGTTAATTAAGGACATGCTCTCAAACCTTTGATGAATTTGGTTTACCATTATGCCCAATAGCAGCATAGAAAACTTTTACTTTGAAACAGTAATATGGGGCCCTAAACTGAGAAAACATTTAAAACAAACTTTTTCTCTAAAAGATCAATTAATGCTTTTTCGTAGCAAATAATGCTATCGTAGCATTATACTTTTAAATCGGAGCTTATTTGCATGGGGGAACTCAACTCCTGCACTGTCCCCCCCCCGCTGTGATTTTTTTCCTTCTTTTTCGACAGGTTTCAGATTGTTCTAAAGACAGTGAGATGCAGTGAAAAGGGATTCAAAATATCATTCATTAAAAAGGTAGTACATATCACAATCGCATTTATTTCCATCCCTCTTCAGTACCAAAGCTTCAAGTACCAAACATTTGTGAACCATAAATTTAAAAAAAACTTACAAGTATTTTGTGTCTAAGTGAATACATTCATCACAAGAAACAAGGTATACGGCATGTAAAGAGTTTAAAGTTAAACTGGCAAATCTTAAAAACATATTAAAACATCAGTGACAGAAAAAATGAGTATTTTCAAAGCTATGGACTTTAATTTAAATTCCCCTGGAAAAAAAATTGAAATTTTCATTTTGTATCTCTATTTTTCCTTTTCTATTGCATTTCGGCTAACAGAAGCTCTCGTAAGGGGGGTGGGGGCGCAAAATCTTCAGTTGTCCCTGGCTGCTGAAAACCCTAGCTACGCCTCTGAACGAACTACCAGCAGGTCAATTCTGAAAACAATCGAACTTTTCCCGCCTTGATGAACTAGAATAACTCTTCTTAAAAATTCACGAAAACAAAAACAATGATCGATTGTAATTTATTTTGTGAGGGAGTAATATTAAGTACAAAATGATATCTGGGTACAATTTCATATTCTTATAGTTCAAACAAATGTACAGTACTTACGTAACTTGCATTATATGTATTTGCATTTTGACACTATGTAATAATCTTTTTTCCTATTTTTCACTATGATTGTATGCATCATGTAATATTAATTAACAGTTTCTGTGTACACTGAACTGATGGTTTACTTTTAGCTCCCTTTTGAGGTTTTTCCCTTTGCGCGCTTTTCATTTCTGCGCGTTTTTGGGCGCTCTCTTGCGCCCGCGCATAAGTATGAGACATTCCTATACTATAATATGCAGGTACACAGGAAAGAGGAAGTGAGAGGGGATTAATTGTGCATTATGTGGCCGTAATAGCAAAGAATTTTACTCAGAAAGCTTAGGAGTGACATTGCATTAGTGGAAAAGAAATGCTAAAAAAATATGTATAAAAACATTTTGGAATATATATTGTATCTCGTGAAGGTTTTTTTTTTTTTTTTCTGGAGCGGGCGCCCTACAACCTTGTGCGCCCCCCCCCCCCCCCCGCGCTGCGGGGGCGTTATGTACGCCACTGGCAATAAATTGAAGCTTCAAAATATTTTTCCTTAAATGTAATATAAATTTTTGCTTAAATAGTGCTTTTTTTGTCTTTGAATTAATTAGTAATATGGAGAATATATCTATATGTTACTATGATATTACAGATGGAAAGTGAACTTATTACTGTTAGAAAAAAAGCTGATCATTTAGATCTGTGCGTACAAGATGTTTCTGAAAAAATGTCTTTTAAGGATAATAGTTTCACAAAGAAAGCTGATGAACTGCGAGTAAGTTCAGTTTCTCAAGTTTTCTTTTCTAGTTAAAATTTGTTTTACATGTTGCATGCATATAATTCCGCAAATGTTTAACGAGGTTATATTTCATTAAGCTTTATGTATGTTTTGTATTTGTGTTTGACATTTTAATTTAAATTATCAATCTTATATTAGTTCTTGTTCTGTTTATAAGTGATTTGAACAGAGGAACTGATACAATGTTGTTTTCATGCTATTTTAATTTGTATTGATAGTGCAACTTTGCTTTGATCTACCCTTTATCACTAAAATGCAAAATTCTGATAAATATTCATAAATGCAAAATAATATTTGACAAATTACATTGTATTGTTTTATTTTATGTATATTTTAATTAATAGGTGAGAAAACAGCAAATATGATGATTACTAAATTACAATGTTTAAATGAGTTTTTAACTATGAAATCACAAACCTCATGTAAATATTGTGTAATTATTTTAGGCTTTGAGGAAAATGGCTGAAAATCATCAAGTTTCATTGGTTCATGTAACGAGGCAGCTTGAACAGGTTTGTATAATATTTTGAATGAGTTTGTTTTCAAAAATGAGATTCTTGTGTTTAAATGAAAAATAAATTGTAGTAAAACCTGTAAATTTGACCACCTTTGTAAGTTGACCACCTGTCTAAGTTGACTACTTTTTCCAGGAACAGAATCACCCCTTCACCCTCTATAAGTTGACCACTAAAGTGCTGCACCATAAGTGGTCAACTTACACAGGTTTTACTGTACTTCATTTCTAGTACATAATTTTTACGAAAATTTATTTTCTACAACTAGTAGGTAAATGTACACTTATTTTGCATTAATACAACACTTTGAAATTTATATCATTCCATTTTATTATCACTAAACCTTGGAATATATGCATTGTAAAATCATCGTAAGTATCATTTAAAGATCATGCATTCAAGTATGTGCTAAAAATATCAAAAATATGCTTTAAAAATTAAGAAATATGCACTATGCACTAATATTTGTTTTACTTAACCAGAGGAAAAGAAATGATTATCCTTTTAATTTATATATTAGTGTTTATATATAAAAATATTTCATATTGAATATTAAGTGGATCAGTCACATTGTTTGGGAAACAATATATCTTTATTTATCGGTTGGAAGGACCATAACTTTTAATTTTATATTGTCTTAGAACAGGCCATCATTTCTCAACCTGGAGGTTGAGTTCAGGTATTAAGTGGTCAAAATGCAATCTGTCCTAAAAAGTAGAGTTACCACCCTCTCTGGCCATGCCTTTCTTTGGTTTTAGACTAGGTTTTCTATTTTAAAGTGTTGGTTTTTAAAAGTAAATGACACCAGCTAGTTGGTTATACTTCCAGATTGCCTTTATCCTTTATAACATAGTTTCTTACTTTGAATTATGTTGATTTTTTTTTAAAAATTATGCATTTGAGATATTTATTTCATGCAGAAATTGAAACCTAAATCATTGTAAGCAAAAGGGGGTGTAAACTATTCCTTCAAATTGTAGTGTTCAGATGTAATTTTTGTGATGCAATTTGTAGAAATTGATAATCCAAGATTCCTCAGTAATCAGAAATGAGATCTAAAAGGAAAGTTGGTATTTGATGCTATATCATTCACCTGGATATGTGCAAAAATTTTAAATGTGCACCGTTTCTCACAATCATAAAATTTCTGTTTTTAAGTTCTTACAATAACTTCCTTTAACCTTGATTTGTCATCTGTATGTTGAAATTTCCAGAACCCGAAAAAGCATTGTGGATATATTGCACCACTTGGCGAGTGTTGATGATAAAAACCTCTAATTACATTCTTATTACTTTTTTGTATGCTATTAAAGAAGTTTTGTAATAGCAAAAGATTTTGGTTATCAGATATCAACAGAAACATTTAGAGTGTTATAGTGTATTTGTTAAAAAAGTATTATATTTCTTTATTTTATTTGTATTTTGTTTTCATATTTTACTTTTCTATGCATATGCCATCTCTACCTGGCATTCATATGCTCATTGAATGGAATTTTTGTTCCATTCTAGTTAGAAATTTTAATTAGCACTTTTTTTGAGTTCCAGGCATTTCATATGGATTGTATTTTTAACTTTCTATTTTAGAAAGCTGAAAAGTATGTCATGAGAGAAAAAGTTAGTAAGAATGAACTATCTGCTATTGAACATAAAGTGCAATTGTTATGTGAGCGAACTTCTTTTGAAATTTTGGCAATGGTTTGTATAAATTAGTTAGTATATTGTATTTAAGTTTTGGACAGTAAAGAGTTCTTCATAAAAATTGCATTTTTTGATAGCAATAAAGAGTGTTATTCCTAACAATAACAAGCTATGCCCCTTGCGCTTGTGGACTGCTGTCGAGAACCCCAAATTGAGAAATTGCTGAGATGGCTTCACTCCCTGATTGCTATAAACAAAGGTTTGCTCTTTAATGTGCATACTAATTGCAACAGCATTGCTGCAAGGTCTGGCAGTTGATCACGTTGTGCACAAGAGTTCTTCTAGCATAGGGGTATCAAGGAGGGCAGGTTCAGACAGCAAGAGTTAGTTGGATAAGGCTGGCGCCCAGCAAACCAGTCTTGGAGCGGTAATAAAAGCGTTCGTCGGATTTCACTTCCCCATGCCCTTAGGCCACGTGCTAACAGGGGAGGAGGATGGAGTAGAGAGCTTACTTCCTTCATTGGTTTCAAATTTTATCGTAGCTAAGTAGCAACAGTAATCTTTATCAGAGTTTAATATATATGAAATGGCACACAATTCTAATGTGCCATTAATAAATTGAAGGATATGATAAACTGATAATAAATTGCTAATGTATAAAAATTAGTGAAACATCTTTAAATTCATCCAAGAAAATAGCATTGTTCGCAGCTGATTTGGTTGATGATCCTACATTTTGCCAAACTTGGCATCATGGAACTCTTGAAATAGTGGCATCTGAGTTAAGTACAAACTGAAATTTCAAACTTTAAGTATCATTTTCTCTTTTTGAGCTCTGAGGGTTTGGCCTTAGCATGACAGTACAGCAATGTATGTAGGAATTTTGATTTAGATTGTAGAATAATATTCTAAGTGCATTTTAGTGAGTTTATGGTAATGATATGAGCAGAACAGTGTTTAGACTAGTTGTTTATAATATTTTTGTTGATAGACTTTATTATATTTACTTTCAGGAAAATAAATTTGAGGAATTTTCCATAAAAATTCATGCAGAATTGGATAAAAAGTTATATAGTGAAGATTATGATGTCAGACTTGAACCTTTTGTTAATAAGCTGGAAAAATTAGAAAGGAAATTGAAAGAATTTAATTTAGAAAAGCCTGAAATAGACCATTATAGTACAAGGTGTATTTTCTTTTCATTTTTCTCCAAAATTTTTAAGTACAGGGTAAGAGTGATTTATAATTTCCCCAAAAATCCAAATGGAACACAACCCTATTGTTCTGTATAGCATTAATGGTTTTCTTGTATTTCTGGATTATTTTATTACATATGTTTAAAGGCTTATTTTCAAAATATCGCTGGATGATATAAAGCAAATTCTGAATTGTTTCATTGAGTAATAATGTTGTACTGACTTGAATAAAATAAAAATTTTGGACACTTGTATTGCTAAATGAAAATTTTTATGCAAAAAGTTTAGTGACTTTGAAGAACTAAATTGATATAGTTGGCACAACAGAACTCTTTTTCTCTTAAAACAAAATATATGAATGAAATACAAAACTAAAAATATTTAATACACAATACTCAAATTGTAATATTTTAGTTATGTAATTACATTTGGCTCTATCTCTTTATAGGTTTAAAATTTTATGAAGGACCATTTATTTGTTTATAAAGTAAATAAGTAAAGGAAATGTTCTTAAAAATAATCAGTTCTGCAAAAGTGTTGAAAACTTTTAACAATCTAACCATGGGGGAAAATGCAACTTTTCTTTCGTCCATTATGGTGCAGACTTTACAACTTTAGTATTTTGTTTAACAAATATATTTCAGTTAGATCAATTGATTATACATATATCTCACTAACCTTGTGCACCCATGCATACATAATGCATTTGATCCATTTCTATATTCTTATGCACTAACAGTTTTGGCTTTGTTGCTATACCAAGCACAGGCAACATTTTTTAACAGATTCCTATGTGAACCACTTTATCAGTATCAAAAGCAGTAATTAGTGCTTCTCTTCCTTTTTATATTTGTTTTTGTATATGATGATAAAAAAATGCTTGAGGTTTTAAGCTGTTGACCATTATTACTTTAGTTTGTCTCCACCAGCATTAGTTATATATACATCAAAATGTATTAAATTATTTTTAGTATTTATTTCTATAAATATTTTTTACTTTTATTCATTTTTTCTCCAAATGCTCAACAATGAATCTGATTGATGTCTTTTGCATCAGGGATATATGCTTAAAAAAATGTTTATGTATTTTCTTTTTACTTATGAAACCCAGCATATTTTTTTTTACTTTCAGGCCTGTAAGAATTCAGCAGTATATAGTTGAGAGAAACAAGAGCAGAATACTCAGAGGAGGAAAAAGAATGTTAGTAATTACATAACTTTCTTTTATACATTTTATCTAAAGGTTTTGTTGCAATAATTAGATGTATTAGAAAATAGTTGCAGCTATTATTTGATAATTAGAATAGTTAGATGCTATAAAATAATGATCTGTACACATAATAAAATAAGCAGCTTGTGTATGTTTCTTTAGTTTGTTTGTGCTACATGTCCCAGGAAATCGGTAAGGCTTAGGTGTAATTTGTGCTAACATTGTGCCTTTCGGAGGACAGTTTGTCATAAATTAGTTTAATAAAGTTATTTAATGTTTTCGGTAATTTTTTGCACTTTTTTATTTACCTCACAGATGTCAAACTAATTGTGTCAGTGAAATATCTTAAAAAAAAATCTGATTATAGAAAATTCAAATTTGAAATGTGATGTGGGAAAAATGCTTTTTGCTGTAAATCTTAATTGTATTTCATACAAGTTGAGTACACATATAAACATTATTATTGTTATGCTCACAAATGCCATTGAAGCACTAGTTGAAGTTAGAAAATTTTTAATTTATTACTGAATATGCTATAAAATGTAGTGCTTTCTTTCTGAACTGCAATTTGCTTAACAGGGGAAGGGGGGGGGGGGCGGCGGAGTATAACGAAGTGTGACACTTTGTGACAAAAGGAGGGAAGGGGTCAAAAATATTGAAGGGAAATGAACAGACCCTAAGATATTGTGAGAATGGTCGGTGGAGAATGGACAATGAGAGAGTCAAAAGTCATTTTAAAAGGCTAATTCAACTTATTGTAGTGTGAAAAAATAATAAATGTATAATAATATTGTATATTTTATGTGAATTTTTCTTCCCATTAATTGTAACACAATCAATTCTGTTTAATTTTATTTCTGTTTACTTAAATATTTTGTTTTTTCCACAATAGTAGCAGAACATCAGTTATTGATCCTGATCATTATTCTGAAATTATTTCCGATGACAACACCAGCCAAATTCCGGCTGAAGCAAAAATCCAAGCAAAAAACATGTATTACTTGTTCTTTTTTTGAATTTCAATGTTTGCTGTAAAGAGGATTTCTCTTTTTTGGTTAACTATGTACTATTAACAGGAAATTGAGAGCTTTAATGCTATATAAATTTAATATCATGTAAATATAACATCTTTTTTATTTGCTCTATAAGTTTTCAGCTGTTTTATTATATAGCCATAACTAGGGTTGTTTTATTTAGAAGAGAATAAAAATATGTAAAACTGTATTAATGAAAAATGTTGCTTCAAAATATTACAATTTTATCAGCAACAAGCTTGAAATGTGTGTACAGAATTTATGTTTTTGATTATTTTATTTAAAAATGTTATGTATAATTAGTTGATAATTTCATATTTTCAGTATTTAAAACTTAATTTTTAATGTTTAATAATTTCTCATCATTAGTAGTTGCATTAAAAACTCAAAATTAAACTTATCTTCCATTCTCTTTCATTACTTATAAAATAAAACTTTCAAATAATATGAATTCTTAGAAATATATGAGTATTTCAAAAATGTTTTCTTTTCCCTTATTTAACATCTGCATATATATATATATATAATATATATTTTCAGTCAACTCTCTCAAATTCGCGGACCCAATATCCGCGTAAGATTTCCGATGTAAACAATGAAACTTAGTTAAAAAATGTAGTTGAAAAACTTATTTTAAAAGAGTAATTAAGTCCTTAATTTGTGAAGCAAAAAACATTTTTTTGACTTGAAATGTTTACAATAACTCACATCTGCCTTTTTATACATTGAAAACAATATTTTTAGCTTATGTTTTTTGGATAGCCACATGTCATGCACAATATTAGCGTTTTGCCGTAATTAGACATCAATCTTTTTGAATATGTTTTCAATTTGCGATATTTCTTATTATTTTTTCATTAGTACACAATTCAAAGCGTATTCAGCAAAGATATAAGGCTATTTTATAGTATAAATTTTGTATTTGCATCGATTTTATGGTGCAAATGTTCTTCCTTGATCTAATTAATGGAGACAATTTTGGTCTCCAACGTGGCGACTGGCAATTAAATTTTTGGTCAGCATTAAAAAATTTTTGGTAGCTAATTGGCGAGTGGCGACTACCAATCTGCACCTTTACAAAGTGGTAGTTGAATTTAAAAAATTGTTTAAAGTTCACACATATTTATTGTATCTCATTTTTATAAATTTTCTTTTTTTTCTATCCAATCTCTTTATATATTCATGCTATCATGCCTGTATAATTAGTGGTTTATCAAAACATATTTTGACTAATAAGTAAAAAGGCTGAATGCAACATCATAACCTCGCAAAATGCTTACACAGATCAATAACCCGAAATCCGCAAAATTCTAAAATCCGCTCAACCCTTGGTCCTAAGCAGTGCGAATTTCGGAGAGTTGACTGTATGTATATATGCTTATTATGTTATTTATTTGTCTTTCCTATAGGTTGGCGGATTCTTCTATTCGTAGCACTAAACGATATTGTAGTGGAGAGTACACAAAAAGTATGAAGAAATAAATACAACTTTTATTGTTATTTTACATTTCATGTTTTAAAATTTAAACTGTTAAAACATTTTGCTATAGCTTTTGTAGTTTTCAAAATTTTAAGAAATATAAAATTTCATTTTCTATCATTTTGAAACTCTGCTAAAAATTTGTAGCAGAAAATTTTGCATCTTGTTCTTTATGTAAGTATTTGTGAACAATAAACCGGAAAGTTTAAAAGAAAAATCTGACTCCCCCTAATCAGCTTATTTATATCGTCATCTGCTACTTTTTCCAATCCCAGGGGACTTGAATGGTAGTTCAGTCGAACCTCGTTCTCACGACACCCTGCGGACTTTCTATAAAGTGTCTTCATAAGCGGAGCGACGTCTTAACCGGAATTGCTTCAAAACACATAATTTAAAGAACATATAATGTAATAACATATTTCACGGCTATATTATTCAGTTGACATTGTAAAATTGGTTCAATCACCGTCATTTTGTATTATTTGATAAGCCAAGGCAAAAACATTAAGAACAGATAACTTACTTTTCATTTTGCACTAAAATATTCTCCAATAAAGGTTCGCTTTCTTCTTGATTTACAATTTAAAATTTTTCTGTGCATTTTATATAAAAAGGCAAAATCTTCCTGTTTAGCTTCTTCAATCGAAGAAAGGTATTTTTCTATGACATCAATGCAATGCAATGCATCTGATTTACTTGAAAGTTTCTCCCCCAACTGTAAAACCAATTTACTTTTGACCACTATCTGACTGGACCGTGAAAGCAAATTCCTTCGTTTCGAACAAAGTGCTTAATATGATAGCACTCATTTTTAGAAGCTCATTTACAATGACCATTCAACTTCAACATCAATTGAAAAGCCATAGTGATTGTCCCCTGCCCTGTCTTCCTAAACTTTTTCTAACTGAAAATTAAAATCTGTGTGCATCCCTGGAGTTTCAGAAACAAAAGTAGAGTTTCAAAAGGGATTCTTTCTTTCTCCTAGTCCCTTTTATCCTTTTCTGAAGTATTGCTGCATAGCAGGCTTGGAGTCGATTACAAAGAAACGTAATCGATTACGATTACGATTACAAAGGGAGAAATTGAGAGATTATGATTACGATTACGATTGTAATCCTTTGCCAAAAAGTAATTACGATTACGGCAGCGATTACAGTCGTTGAAAAATGTAATCGATTACGATTATGACATCCGATTACGATTTTGATTACGATTAGATTAGCATAAAATTATCCGATTTTATGCATACAACTCTCATTTTCACAATAGTGTCATAAATCAAAAAGTTATGATTTTTAATTAAATTTTTGATTTTATAAGAGATAACTGAAATGATGATGAATGCAATTATAATGAAACAATTTCATCATCACAGTTCTGGAATTATGACGTCGTTGCAGAAATGAAAAATTTGCATTATATATATATATATATATGTATAATCAGGAAAGGCACATTCAGTATTTTTCGAATATTTAAAACTCATGTGAGGGATAACTACATTGATCGTATTTTGTATATAAGCAAAGACGATGCACTAAATGTATATATAATGCATAAGTGATTTACCTGGTTCATTGTTATTTTGTGTGCATACAATCAAAATTTAGTTGGCCGCAGTTTCTGAAAATGTATATTTCTCCATTGTATTTATTTTCTAGTTTAAATTGTGTAAATATTTCACATAACACCAATTAGTTTACTGAAAATAATAATTTTCTATGATTCTTTATGAAATCACTCATAAGATGTGCATGAATTGCACGGGATAACAAAATATTCAGATAGTGTAAGAGATAAATAATCTTTTGAAAATAAATGCTGCATTTTAGAATAATTTCAAAAAATTTGAACATGAACATTCAAATAACTCTCAGCAAAATTAGTAATCGTTAAAAAGTAATATGAAGAATAATTATAATACGAATGACTATAATATTTTAATATGATTTTTGTGGTTTTTTTTTTTAACATGCACGAGCATATATTTTTTTCCATGTACTAACTGTTTTAATAAAAAAATAAAGTGCAAGTAATTTTACAACACAAATTTAACGTACAAGATTCAACTGAAATACAAAATTCTGTTAAGGTAATTCTAAGAAGAAAAAGATAATTAATTTTTTTAAATAATTCCTAAATATTAATTCATGCATGTAAAAAACAATTGGGAAAATGTCTGAACATATATCATTTTCTTTTACATACCTATTAATTAAAAAGAATATTAACATTAAAATATAAATAAATTTAAGATTTAAATGTATGTACTTTTTTAAATATTCGAAGAACATATTTTTAAAAAGAATAATAATCACACGTACCAGGGTTAAGATTTCATGCATCTTAAGCATAGAGCATCATGTAACGCTTGTTCCTAAATTGCTAAAGTGTAAATGTGCTATTCTTTAGAAAAATTCTTCACTTCTGTCGTTAAAGAAAGGCGAAAACACAAAAGTCATTTCATGTCTCTTTATGTGTGTAGGTGATAGTACCAACACTAGATTTTCAGGGGGGCAGTCTACTTCGATTATTGAAAGGGAAAATGGGGCGCCCATTCTTAATGCCGGCTCCAAACCGGGACCCCCGCGGAGAGAAGAAAGGGGGAACTCTCTTTTAGGCCTCCTCCGCACTTACAGACCCGACCAAGACCAGACCAATGTCCCCCACCTCATTAGGGTTGTGATTGATGATCCCCGACGGGCTATACGCGAATATGTGTTGAGCTCTCCGCACTTGCTTTTTCTTCTGTTGCACGACCGTGGTCAGACTTTCGGTCGGGGCAAAATCGGATCAGTATAGTGAGTCGGTGCAGAGAGCGTTCTTCAAGCACAAGGCACTGTAGCCGCACTAGAACCGACCAGACCCGACCAGTTAGCAATGTCTAATAAAGATATGTTATTATTTGATACCGAAAAATTTGTTCTTGCGGTGAAAGAGCATAGCTGTCTTTGGGACCTCTCCACTGCGGATTATTCCGACCGCGATAAAAAAAATCCTGGCCCCATCTTGAGGTTTTCATGGTTTAACTAGAATCAATTTCCTATCAGTCCTTTTACCATTAACAACTGCAATCAGGGGAATTATTGGCAATTCATACTTCATGTGTTTCTGAATTAATGTCTAACTGAATGGGCTGTTTTTTAAGTATATCATCCACTTTGAATTCATTCGGAAAGTCCCCCATTCCTCAAATTATCAATACCAATTTAATTTCACTGGTTTGCCGCAACAGATTGAATAATAAAAAGAAAAAATGCCATGATATTAGCAGTAGCGTCACTGCGGGGGAGGGGGGGGGGGGGGAATTACACCCAAATTAAATTTAAGAGTTCTTTAAAAATACATACACTTGCATTTTTCGATTTTACTGGTACCGTTTCAACATCTCTTTGCTGATTAGAAATGTAGTTTAATGCGAGTTGCACCAAATAAATAAAATATAAAATTTCTTGAGATTTTTTTTTTCTGCACTGCTGTAAATATAAACTACAACACTACAAATTTGTACAACACAGCTGAGTTTTTTTTTTTTTTGGAGGGGGGGAGGATAGCAGAAATTTCCGCATTGCTCACGCCCATGCTAGGAACGCCAATGATATTAGTTTTACTTTTTAGAGTTTTCAATAAGAATAAAAAACAAGTAAATTAAAAATATCTAGTGTGCTGAATCTAAACGTTTGTAACTTAACCAAAATATGTGATGTCTGATGTCACGCTCCCTCTCTCTACCCCCCCCCCCTTTTTTTGCCACAAACTGTCACTATTGCCTGAAATCCCCCCCCCCCCTCGAAGTGAAAATTTCCCCGTTCCGAATTTACAAAGCATTGGATGTCAATTTCGAAATACATTTTCGGAAACAAATAATTCTTAAGTGTTAATTATGTGTAGCGAAAAAATGTAATAAATTAAAAAATAAACAAGGTAATAATAATAAGTAGGAATAAAATTATAGATGTGAAATAAGAAAAACAGATATTTCTGCGTTCATCGAAATGCAGAAATATTTGTTCTCTGTTTATAAAACTGCGATTGGAATAAATACGTGAGAATGTGAAGAAGCTTTTATTAATTATTTTATTTATTGCATAATATAAACACTGAAATTTTATGTTCGCCTGTTTGATGTCAATTTTTGTAGTTTTATTTGTGCGTCCAATGTAAAATCAGTACAATATGTTTTGTTCTCTTAAAAATGTTTTTAAAAAAATCATTTTATTAATATAAATAGTTATTTGTTTTTCCCGTGATTTGATAAGTGAGCTTTTATTACACTACAGTACACATTTAATGTGCAATTATTTATTTTTAAGAATTACTTTTTCGCCCCCCCCCCCCTTTTCCACCCTCTTTTTTTTTTTTTGAAATAGGTTGGTAAACAGATAAATAAGGCAAAAAAAAAAAAAAAACAGAAAATACTGCAACAAATGTATGCATTTGAAAAATTCATGGCATTTAAATAAACCATGGCCAGCAACCAACTTGCTCGCCTTTCATGTCTACCGCAAAAGTCGTCCCTTTGCAAAATACCTCTTCACATTGGAGTTTCTCTTAATAGCCCATCAATCAAAGCCCTAATGAGGTGGGGGACACTGGTCGTGTCTTGGTCGAGTCTGTAAGTGCGGAGGAGCCCTTACTCGCGGCGGTCCCGTCCAGACTCTCGCCTATTGCCCAACCGTTTGAATATGTTTTGGTGGGGTAATTAAGGAAGCAAAATGACCGATGCATTTGGTCCTTCTATAGACACCTTCCCCTTTCTTATCTACCCCGAAATCTGTGACTTGCGGACAGATTACCGCTCTTGTACCGAAAATGGACGACGCGAGGAGACCGGAGACCCCCCCCCCCCCCCTGAGAGCCCCAAGGCGATGCGAGTGACTATCCAGACCAGACTCTCTTTCTTCTCGGGCTCTCCAGCCATTCCCCGTGGAGAGTGGAGCCGCAATTAAGAATTCTGAGAGACCGCAACAAGTAGGACAACAAGCGTCTCTAGCAGACTATTATATCGTCCTGCCATCAAGGCTCTGCGACCGCCACACAGAACCTTTTATATTATGATCGCCCGTAGGTTACAGACCGTTTAGGATAGGACTTCAGTACACAGTTTGAATCCTTTTTCTTGTAATCTTATCTCTTCTATCCAAGGGTAGCGCTAAAAATTTCAGCTTTCAGCAGGTCAAGATTACACGATTGCAGGACTAGCAGATTACGGATTTTTTCCTTAAGATTACGATTAAAATTCCGGGAGAAAAAGGATTACGGGATTACACAACTTCGATTATGATTATGAGAATATGCCATCATCAGATTACGATTACGATTACGAATTTGTCAAAATGTAATCGATTACAGCCGATTACGATTACGTAATCGCGATTACTCCAAGCCTGCTGCATAGATATTTAATCCTACGAGCAATGTCAATTAAACTTGTCACTCATTTCTTGTGCCTGTCAATGTTGACAATTGTAAAAAAAATCTTTCTGTACTTCAAATTCCGAATTCAGAGAAGCTCAAGTAAACCTGCAATGCAATTTTATCTTTCCACCCAGGGGCTGTGGCCAAGTTTCTACCTGTCGCTTTCAAACCTACTGTGCAAGCCTTGCTAGCTCAGGATTGTTAGGTTTAAGGGGGCTGGGGATTTTCTCCATAGGGTTGATAACACTTGTCACTATTCCAGTTTCAGGAATTGCAGGATAAACTTTTCGTGAAATCTTCATTATTTTACTGAAAGGTTTAAGTTAAAAAAATAAAACCGAACCCACTTTAACAATTTGAAGTGTCGTCATAAACGGAGTGGTACAATAAATTAATGTTATGAATTGCAGAGTTATTTAACATAAAATTATATGTTGTAAGTTCGGGACTTTGAAAAAGTGATATCACATCCGGAATGACGTGTCATCCGGGTGTCATAAAAATGAGGTTCGGCTGTACTTTCTTTTAACAATAACATTATCATCTAACATTGAGAAAAAGTGCCAATTAATTAATTCCATTTATTTTTATGTGTTTCATTATACCAGATGGTATCTATATTTTGTTTTTAATTACAATGTTTTTTGGTTATTTTTGAAAAGCACATTATTTATGTGTGTAGCAATTACAGGATAAGTTGTTTTTATGTGATGAATAATTGGAGAACACAATATGCTGCTTAAGAAAAGATGCTCTAATAGAAAGTGTTTAAAATATATAATGAAACATTTATTTATGCTGCTTTTCAGAACTGAAGAAATGTCCATGTGGTATTTAACCAAGAGTTATTTTTAATAGAATATGTACATAATAAGATACATGGTCTGTCACAAAAGTAGTCGGACTGAATTGTTCATGCCCATGTGTAGCTTCGGAAATCGATTCTGCTGTGTAGGTGGTGGGGTGGTAGGGGACGTTAGTTTCACATGGTGAGTGGCCAGTCGCCTCGAAACCTTTTAGGAATACACATGGTAATTTATTCGAACCCTTGTCAGAGTGCCTCGTCACGCTCCATGATGGACAGCAGCATTATGCAATTGAATTTTACATCAAAGTCGGCAAAAGGTGATATGGAACGCCTTGAAGTTATCAGATGTGCCCATGGGGATGACACCATGCGTCAGTCAAGTGTTTTTGACTTTTAACAAGTTGTTTCACAAGGGAAGGAGCTGGTTGAGGAGGATCAATGATTCTGCTGAAGATAACGTGCAGTTACCATGACAAGTATTAAACTCTGATTGATGAACGAGTATGCAGTTAATAGCAGGAGAGTCTAACTTGCCAGAAAACAGTTGTGCACTGAATTGTGACCGAAAATTTATGCATGAAGAAAGTGTATGTGAAATTGGTGCCATGGGTGTTGACAGACTATCAACAAGGGAGGGGTTTGACACAGGGATTTTAGCCGGGCCAAAAAAAGCGGGCCGGCTTTTTTTGGTTTAAACCGCTTAAAAAAGGCCGGCTTTTTTTAATAAAAGCCGGCTTTTATTAAAAAAAATTTTTTATGATTTTTTTTGCAAAAAAGTATTAAATAAAAAATTATATTTATATCATTTATACAATGAAACTATTACTGCAATAGCAAAATACTTGAAACAAGAATGAAAATTTATTATAATGATTTATTTTTAAAGATTTTTGCTAAGAATTCAAAAATTCACTTGACACTACTATATGAACTAAATCTTACCAATCATTTGCGTTAGTCTTTAACTAATAATCTTTTGTGTATTTTAAAGCACCTTTATTTTTTGTTACTTTTTTCAGAACCTTAACTAGTTCTCTAAAAGAGGCCCAGTGGCTGAGTGGTAGCCTTTCATGCTACCATGCCACAGGTCCTAGGTTCGATTCCTTGGCTGGGCAGGGTCGACTCAGCCTTTAATCCCTTCAGTGGGGTGGATAAAATGAGGACCGAGCATGCTTGAGAGCTAACACTTGGTCAGGCAGACCACTTGACAGGAATATCTACGGCTCCACTCCAGGGCCCTCGATCTCAAAAGCTGGGATGGGCACAGTAGGCCAAGGCCCTCAATGGGCTGTCGTGCCACTGAATGAGTTAACTAGTTCTCTGATCCAAAGCTATTCGTCAAATAAATTGCATAAAATAAAAGATGTCCATCTTGAAGCAGATCAGCTGGTAAACGTTAAATTGTAATAGAATGATATTGATCTTAAAACATTTTAATGTGCTATGCATATAGAAAAAAATTTCTTTATATAAAAGGAGTCAACTACTCACCACAGATGACTTCTTTTAAATTTTTGCCATGAGTAGTGATATAGGTAAACAATAGTTTAGCTAATTAGGTTTATGTAAGTAGTATTTTGTTACAGGAAAGGAGATACTTTAAATCAGTTTTCCCAACTCTTCTCGCTTTGAGCAAAATGCTTTTTTGTTTGTAGTGAAAAATATAAGATAGAAAAGAAATTAATGAATATAGTTCTTTATTGCAAGTTTCAGTATTCTGAATGATTTTTAAGTATTTATATTCTTAACATTAAAACATCAATTTTAAATGAGAAGTAAGTAGAATCTGTAATAGGATATCTTTTCATATGTATTAAGATAAGGTATTGTGCTCGCCTATAGAAGAAACCGAATTTGATTCCTCCCCCAACCTAGATTTAATTTTCTTCTCCTTTTGTGTTGAAAAAATCGATTCTGTATAGCTATAATATTAGGCAAGAGTTTAATGAGAGTCTCACAAAATTAAGCACACCAACACGAAAATGGTAATCAGTATTGTAAAATATATTCAGGTTGTGTAACAAAATAATTCTGAATCTAATTTTAAATTAATTCCATTAAAAGAATGATTTGAACTTCATTTTATACAAATTAACAGTAGCAACATGAATGGACATAGTATAGGTACAAATAGTAAATAGTATTGTGTCTAATTGAAAAAGGCCAATAAAGACCGGCCTTTTTTAAAAAAGACCGGTCTTTTTTAATAAAAGCCGGCTTTTTTGCAGCCCTGGTTTGACAGCATATCAAGATCTCCTTGAGTGTGTGATCCAGAGTTTGTGGATTATCCACCAGATAAAGAAAGTCATGGAAGCATGTCACTATAATAGGGTTTAGGGTTATTACGGCATGGGTAAGGGCCATTCAAGGTGTCGTGACGAGCGAGCTCAACCGCATTCCAGTTGATGCGTTACAGAAGGCCTTCTAAGACTGAAAAAATGCTGGCAGCTCCGTGTGTATATAGAAGGGTGCTATTTTAAAAAAAAAAAAAAAAAAAACTTGTACCAAGAGAACCAAAACAAACTTATCCGACTACTAAGAGACCTGTCATTTGAGGGGCAGTAGGTAGTAGGGGCCATTACACCTCCTTAAATCAAGTTGAGAAAAAGAAAGCATTATAAGCAAAGACAAAGCTATTTGTTTTATCTACCTGTTTATCCTATCATTTCCATACCTCACCTCCAAAACATAAATAAAAAATAATATAAGAAAGTACGCAATTTAAAGCAGCTGCAACACAGGTGTTGCAGCTGCTGTGGAATGGCATTTCTATGCTACAGCTCATGAGAAAGGGGTATGAAACTTCTTGCTGACAAAGCTATACTTAAAAAACTGCATTCAGATCAAATCCTGACACCAGTTCAACTTTTCAATTGAAGTTTTATGAACATTCCTTCAATTAAGTTTTTTATGTAACTGTTCAAGAATATTCAGAAGAAAAGGAGTTATTAAAAGATAGATTTTTAAGAGCACTACGAGTCGAATGACCACGGAAATTTCACAGCTTTGTTCCATTCAGCGAACATAGTAATAACTTCCAGAAACATAAATTCTTGGAAGAAAGTTCAAATGTATGTATGACAAACCTGAAAGGGTATATTACATGTGAATATGATGAAAAGTTGACTGGCTAAAGTAATTTCAACAGATGATACTCCTCCCCCCTCATATCAATATATCATTAAAATATGTCTGAAATCAAAGAATTAATCAGGAAAAAATTATTAATGCATAAAATAAAGTCAATTTCTTCATACTCATAATTATATCGTTGGATAGCTCATAATTAGCTTTTAACCTCAAGTCATTGATCATCATCGTTTAACTATCACCAGTGCGACATTTCCTATTTAAGAATTCTTACTTCTCTTCTTATAACTTAAAAAAAAAATAACGCTCTACAACTGTTTTATATAGTATAATGGGTACAGGTTAAATAATTGATTTTTAGTTAAAATAAATATTTAAGGTTACTTTAGTATTTCCAGTACATTGTCTTCTATTAACTTACTGCTTTATTCTGTGGTTAATCATACATTTTTCATCTTTTGGCTCTTAAATATCTCAAGAATAGTTTAATTTATCTTTTACCAAGATGTTGAATCATAACCATTTTTTTTTTTTTTTGTAAACAGCTTTTTAGTCAGAAAAATGACGCATTTTCAATTCATATTTCTTAGAAAATATCAGATAACATTCTCTTATCAGAAGATCGATTATCGTTACATGTTTTAAAATTTCTAACTCTTCAGTTTCTTTATATTTTTTTCTCCAAAAGTAGCAAACTTCAGTAGGGAATAGTGGGTGTTCTGCCCCAGCAAGGCGGTGGAAGGGGGCGTGGTCCCACCGCCTCCCAATGCCCCCAGGCGTGCCCTCAGGCGTTAGTCGAGTAGAGTTGAGTTGTATGCCCTTAGGCGTTTTTCGAGTAGAGTTGAAATGTTTTTCAAAAATTTATAGTTTTGGAATGGCAACACCTTTTTGTTTCAGTTTAGGACTTGATGCAATGCGATGTCGATTGTAGCGCCATCTATGAGAAGAAAATGGAACTATTTTGGAACTTAGTATTTTTTTCCTACTGTTTTCTCTCAGAATTCAAGCAGGAACTATTTTATATTACAAAAAAAAAAAATTAATAATGTATAATGAATTAAATTTATTGTCGCTATTTACATCCTATTATGTATTTATTTCTTTTTTCGACTTAGAAAGATTTTCTTTTTCAACCATTTTAATGTTTCCACTTAGCACCCGCACAGGAACTATTTTATAAGTTAATTATTTTTACACTGTGATTAGAAAATTCTCGTCATTTTTACTTAGAAAAGACTTATATATTTTTTAGTTTTTATTTATTTATTTATTTATTTTCAGACTTAGAAAATTTTTCTGTTACAAGTGATTTTTTTTTTCTAAGTATGTAAAACATAGTACAGTAACATTTTTCTGATCCGTTTTGCAAATTTTTTCTTAAATCATAATTTTAACTGCATGACACATTTCATTCTAAAGTAATTTTCTACTTTATATTATCATCACACTTACTGTTTCCTTCGAAATGTATTTTATAAAACTATTATTTAACACATGAACGCAAAAAAAAAAACTCAGATTGAACTCGTAAATTTTAAAACGATAATGTAAAAATACTAAGTACAAACCATATTCATCCAGTAAAACTCAGTACAGAAATGTAAAATTGCTAAATACAAAAGGTTTAAACAGCATGAAAATATAAAAGTACTAGATACAAAATGTCACAACAGCATGAAAATATAAAAATACCAAGTATTAAATGTTAAAACAGAACGAAAAGAGTGTTAGTACTACTAGGGCTTGTTCCAAATTTAGTTCCATCCAGCCAAATTTTAGTACGAAAAGCAAAAGTACTATGTCCAAAATGTTAAAACTTTGATTCATTCCGTAAAACAGTAGAGAATGTAAGAAATTACTAAATAAAAACGTTTGAACTTGCAAAACAAAATGATTTTCTACTAGCAAAATTTTAGAACTTCGCATGAAAATGTAACGTTTGAAACTTTGAACTAAAATTTCAACACTGAATCATAAAAAATCCGAAACAATTTAAGCTGTGGAATAAAGATTTGAGACTTAAAAAGTAAATGTAAAAACACTAAAATAGATTTGAGAATCTTAAAAGTGAAATAGAATAATAATTTCACTAGAAACGTAAAACTTGAAAAATTTAAATCACAAAACTCAAAACTATTGCAAAGTGCTTTATGTGAAACGTAAAAGTGCTAAGAGCAAAATGCTAAAACTCAGGAAACTTAGAAATACGTGAAACAAATCATTTAGAACTATAAACTTTAAAAACTTATACTCATTCAGAAAAGAACGGAAATGCAAAATTACAAAACAAAAGTGTTAAACATGCATGTTTTTATTTTGCTCATGCAAAATACTAAAACTTAACGCAAAAAAAAAATGTAAGAAAGTACAAAACACCAAAACTTAAGAGTAGTATAAAAAAATTGTTACTGAGATTCATCTAAAACATGACTCGGAAAGAGTAAAAGTAATATACGCAAATTGAAAAAAACTTATGTTCACCTACTAAAATATAAAAATAGCAAGCACAAGACGTTAGAACAGAACGAAAATGTAAAAGTATGAAACGTAAAATTACAAAACCTAAATTCATCTACTAAATGTTTGGTAAAAAAAATGTAAAAGTACTACGAGTGAAAACTAAAAAACAGCATGAAAGCTAGAAGTAAAAAATACAAAACATCAGAACTTAAATTCATCCAGAAAAACTTGGAACAAAAAAATGTTAAAGTTCGGAAATTTTCAAAACAAAAGTATGATGCACTTGCAAAATGTTAAAACTTAGTGCATAAACGTAAAAAGTACTATGTACAAAATGTTAAAATTTAGATTTATCTACTAAAAGAGTGAATGAAGATGTAAAATTGCTAAGTGTAATATATTAAAACCACACGAAAACGTAAAAGCACTAAGTACAAAACGTAAAAAAAATTATTTATCTACTATAACTTAGACTGAAGTCGTAAAATTGCCAAGTACAAAATGTTAAAACATCATAAAAATGTAAAAATATCAAGTATAAAGCAGCAAAACATAGATTTGTCTATAGAAATCTTGATCAAAAAATGTAAAAGTTCAAACAACAAAATCCTAAAACTCTGAAAAATTGAAAACACGCAGTACAAAAACAGCAAAACCTGTAAAAATGCTAAATATAGGGCTGCAAAACTTAAATCTTTCCAGAAAAACTTAGAACGAACTTGTAAAAGTACGGAACTTTTCAAAGTAAAAGTGTTATGGACTTACAAAATGTTAAATCTTAATGTAAAAATGTAAAAAATACTTCGTCTAAAATGTTAAAACTCTGATTTATCTACTAAAACTTAGAACGAAAATATAATTGAATCAAATGTGCTATGTATGAAATAGTAAAGTAACACGAAAATGTAAAAGTACTAAATATGTAGCGTAGTCATCAAGTGAAACTTTGTACAAAAATGTCAAACTTGAGTACGAAACTTAAAAGACTTAGACCTGTCTGCAGAAATCTTGATCAAAAAACGTAAAAATTCGAACAACAAAATCCTAAAACTCCGAAAAATGTAAAAACACGCAGCACAAAAACAGCAAAACATAGATCTGTCTAGTAATGATTAATAGTAATGATTAAACTTTGTGCAAAGTAATAGAAATAAAATTTCACGTTAAATTAAAGCACAAATGAGCATTAAAACGCAGACATATGTTTCGGGATTGCTTGGAATCCCTTTTTCAATGCGACAGGGAGCTACTAGATGCAAAACATCCAAATGAAGCAGACAGAACAACAAAAACAAAGCTTATATAGCCTAAGAATTAACTGTAAACCAATGAGAATAAAGGCAGTGTGAAGTGGAAGTAGAAGTAGTAGGAAAGGCACCAATAAGAGAGCAACAAACGAATGCAGTTGGAAGTACAGAAAGTAAAAAGGAATTAAAAAGAAAGCAAAAAAGACAACAGCGTGCATAAAAATGTGAAAATACATGAAAATTGCAAAAAAATAAAATAAAATACAAAGAATAAAATGGAAATAAAATAAGTACAGAAAATACCAAAACAAAAAGCAAAACAAAGTACACATGCAAAAGAGGGGGAGGGGGGGGGGGAGAGAGAAAAAAAAATTGACACAAAAAAGGAAAACTAACAAGAAAACCAAGAAAGAACAACAAATTAAAGGAACTTATGCCAGACCTGTGAAAAATAAGGAGTTGAGGAAGAATCATTAACCAAATTAGAACTATTCCTGTTAATATGATAAGCTTCCCAAAAGTCAAGTTCTAAAGGGGAAGAACATTTTTGAATAATTTTCCCAGAATTGAAATCAAAAGAGTGGTTGGAATTCCAACAATGTTGAGCAATGCTAGACTTATTCAGCTCTTGCTTTCGTACATAACCTTTATGCTCATTTAACCGAATTTTCAGAGCACGTTTTGTCTGTCCAATGTAAGAAAGGCCGCAACGGCAACTAATTTGGTAAATACCCCAAGTATTAAGTTGATCAACAGGATCTTTAACAGAAGAGAAGGAAAGTTAGTTGCTAGGAGCAAAAACAACTTGAAATTGAAACCTTTTTAGGATTTTAGCAATACGAAAACTTACAGAATGAAAGAATGGTCAGACCAATTGTTTCCAATATTGGCACTGCTTCATATAAACTTTCCAAGTATTTAGTTTCTGTGTTTTCTCCACTTAGGAGTCGGAATGTTTTCTCTGTTAAAAATTCCACCGATTTTGTTAAGAAACTTCATAACTTCGTTCCGAATAATTCGGTTATGGCCTCTTTTGATGTTAATTCTTTGTTTACTAATGTTCCTGTTGATGGCGCTTTGACTTGCCTCAGGAAAAGGCTTTCTGAATTCCATTTTACTTCTGTGGAAATTGAGGAATTAGTTTTTCTTACTCGTGTGTGCTTGCAACAGAGCACTTTTGTATTTAATGGTAAATTCTATGCTATGGTAGATGGCCTGGCCATGGGAAGTCCTCTTAGTCCTATTTTAAGTGATTTCTATATGCATTATTTTGAGGAAAAACTATTCCAAAAATTGCAATTTCAATTTTATGTTCGTTATGTGGATGATTGTTTTGTCCTAACGGACAGTAACTTGTTAGGTATTGATGATGCTCTTTCTATTATGAACTCCATTGATTCTAATATCCAGTTTTCTTGTGAGAAAGAACTTAATAGTAGCCTCGCGTTTCTTGATGTTTTGATTTCTAGGAGTGAGTCTGGTTTCACAACTTCTGTCTATCGTAAACCTTTCGCTGTTTCTTTACCTCCTCACAGACTATCGTCTCATCCTCCCAACCAAAAATATTCGGCTTTTAATGCTCTTGTCCATCGTGCTATTAATATTTGCTCTTCTCCTGAGCTTCTCAAGATTGAACTCAACTATCTGAAAGCTATAGCTGTTGATAGAGGATTTTCTCACTCTTTAATTGATTCTATTCATAACAAACTTTCTAAAAAAACTTCTGGTCCCAATCATGTGGTTTCTAGAAAGAATTTGGTTGTGTTACCATTCTTTCATTCTGTAAGTTTTCGTATTGCTAAAATCCTAAAAAGCTTTCAATTTCAAGTTGTTTTTGCTCCTAGCAACAAACTTTCCTTCTCTTCTCTTAAAGATCCTGTTGATCAACTTAATACTTGGGGTATTTACCAAATTAGTTGCCGTTGCGGCCTTTCTTACATTGGACAGACAAAACGTGCTCTGAAAATTCGGTTAAATGAGCATTAAGGTTATGTACGAAAGCAAGAGCTGAATAAGTCTAGCATTGCTCAACATTGTTGGAATTCCAACCACTCTTTTGATTTCAATTCTGGGAAAATTATTCAAAAATGTTCTTCCCCTTTAGAATTTGACTTTTGGGAAGCTTATCATATTAACAGGAATAGTTCTAATTTGGTTAATGATTCTTCCTCAACTCCTTATTTTTCACAGGTCTGGCATAAGTTCCTTTAATTTGTTGTTCTTTCTTGGTTTTCTTGTTAGTTTTCCTTTTTTGTGTCAATTTTTTTTTCTCTCTCCCCCCCCCCCTCCCCCTCTTTTGCATGTGTACTTTGTTTTGCTTTTTGTTTTGGTATTTTCTGTACTTATTTTATTTCCATTTTATTCTTTGTATTTTATTTTATTTTTTTGCAATTTTCATGTTTTTTCACATTTTTATGCACGCTGCTGTCTTTTTTGCTTTCTTTTTATTGATATTCCTTTTTACTTTCTGTACTTCCAACTGCATTCGTTTGTTGCTCTCTTATTGGTGCCTTTCCTACTACTTCTACTTCCACTTCACACTGCCTTTATTCTCATTGGTTTACAGTTAATTCTTAGGCTATATAAGCTTTGTTTTTGTTGTTCTGTCTGCTTCATTTGGATGTTTTGCATCTAGAAGCTCCCTGTCGCATTGAAAAAGGGATTCCAAGCAATCCCGAAACATATGTCTGCGTTTTAATGCTCATTTGTGCTTTAATTTAACGTGAAATTTTATTTCTATAGATCTGTCTACTGAAATCTTGATCAAAAATGTAAAAGTTCAAACAACAAAATCCTAAAACTCTGAAAAATTAAAAACACGCAGTACAAAAACAGCAAAACCTGTAAAATTACTAAGTATAAGGCTGCAAAACTTAAAATTTTTCCAGAAAAACTTAGAACGAAGTTGTAAAAGTACGGAACTTTTCAAAGTAAAAGTGTTATGCACTTACAAAACGTTAAAACTTAGAATGAAAATGTAATTGAATCAAATGTACTAAGTATGAAATAGTAAAGTAACATGAAATGTAAAAGTACTAAGTATATAGCGTAGTCATCAACTGAAACTTTGTACAAAAATGTCAAACTTAAGTACGAAACTTAAAAGACTTAGATCTCTCTGCAGAAATCTTGATCAAAAAATGTAAAAATTCAAACAACAAAATCCTAAAACTCTGAAAAAAGTAAAAACACGCAGTACAAAAACAGCAAAACATAGATTTGTCTACTGAAATCTTGATCAAAAATATAAAAGTTCTAACAACAAAATCTTAAAGCTCTGAAAAATTAAAACCATGCAGTGCAAAACAACAAAAGATGTACAAATGCTAAGTATAAAGCTGCAATACAAATGCTAAGTATAAAACTTAAATTCATCCAGAAAAACTTAGAACGAAAAATGTAAAAGTACGAAACTTTTCAAAACAAAAGTGTGGTACACTTGAAAAACATTAAAACTTAATGCGAAAATGTAAAAAGTACTACGCACAAAATGCTAAAATTTAGACTTATCTACTAAAACATTGGATGAAGATGTAAAATTACTAAGTAAAATATATTAAAGCAGCAAGAAAATGTCAAAGTACTAAGTACAAAAACGTAAATAAATTGATTTATCTACTAAAACATAGACTGAAGTTGTAAAATTACTATGTACAAATTGTTAAAACATCATAAAATTTGAAAATAGCAAGTATAAACAAACAAAACATAGATCTGTCCACTGAAATCTTGATCAAAAATGTAAAAGTTCTAACAACAAAACCCTAAAACTGATAAATTAAAAACACTCAGTACAAAACAACAAAACATGTAAAAATGGTAAGTATAAAGCTGCAAAACTTAAACTCAATCAGAAAAACTTAGAACGATGATGTAAAAGCGCGAAACTTTTCAAAATAAAAGTGTTATACACTTGCAAAATGTTAAAACGTACTGCAAAAATCTTAAGAATTACTACGTACAAAATGTTAAAACTCTGATTTATCTACTAAAGCAACGCAAAAATGTAAAAGTACTAATTATATAACGTATTCATCAAGTGAAATTTTGTGCGAAAATGTAATCGTTTATGTACGAAACTTAAAAAACTTAGATTTATCTAAAAAAAATCCCAACTAAAGTCGTAAAAAGTATGAAATGTTAAACATCATGAAAATGTAAACTTTCCAAAAATGCAAACATCAAAACAACTTAGATGTATCTAATAAAATTTAGAACGAGTAAAAGTGTCAAACTTAATAAAAATACTAAGTAAAAAAAACAAATAAAAACTAATATTCATCTACTAAAACACAGAAAAACTTAGAACGAAAAGGTAACAGAAAATTTTCAAAATGAACGTGGTATGCACTTGCAAAGTGGTTAAAACTTAAATTTATCTACTAAAAATCAGAACAAAGATGTAAAAATACTAAGTATAATACATTGTAGCAACACAAAAATTTAAGAATACTAAATACAAAACGTAAAAAAAGTTAGAGTTATCTAACTAAAACTTAGACTGAAGTCGTAAAATTACCAAGTACGAAATGTTCAAGCATCATAAAAATGACTAAATGACAAGTATAATGTATCAAAAACATAGATTTCTCCATTGAAATCTTAAACAAAAATGTAAAAGTTCTAAGGACAAAAATGCTAAAGAAGTGAAAAAATGAAGAATACGCAGTGCCACACAACAAATTATGTACTAACTATAAAACTTCTAATCTTGAATTCATCCAAGGAAAAAAAAAAAAACTTAGAAACAAAGAAAAAAAAAAAAAATATGTAAATCCAAACGAAAATTTTCATAAATAAAACTGTTATCCACTTGCAAAGTGTTAAAACTTAATGCAAAAATATAAAAAGTACTGTGTATGAATGTTAAAACTTAGATTTATCAACGAAAACACGGATTGAAGATGTAAAAATATTAAGTATAATATATTAAAGCAACACTAAAATGTAAAAGCACTATGTACAAAGCATCAAAACTTAGATTCATCTAGTAAAACTTGGTACAAAAATGTAAAAGTACTAAGCATAGAACCTCAAATATACATTTATTTAGTAAAAAACAGAACGAAACTGTTAAAGTACTAAAGCCAACGCATCAAACAAGGATTAATCTATTAAAACAGTATAAAAGAAAGAAAAGCACTACTTACAAACTGCAAAAACTCTTAGAACTAAAATTTAAAAATGTAACAAATCATAAAATTTTAAAACTTAACATCATCCACAAAAACTTAGAACGGAAATGTAAAATTACTGAAGTTAACAAAACAAAAGTGATAGGCATTTGCAAATTGTTAAAAGCAAAAACGTAAAAAATACTAGATACAAAAAGTAAGAAACATCAAAACTTGGAGTAGTATAATAACAAAACTGCAACTTCGATTCATCAAGTAGGACTTAACTCTAAAATTGTGAAAGAAATGTGAAAACTGATATTCACCTTTTAAAATGTAAAATATTGAAAAGTTCCGTACTTTTTTACAACTTCGTTCTAAGTTTTTCTGGAAAAATTTAAGTTTTGCAGCCTTATACTTAGTAATTTTACAGGTTTTGCTGTTTTTGTACTGCGTGTTTTTAATTTTTCAGAGTTTTAGGATTTTGTTGTTTGAACTTTTACATTTTTGATCAAGATTTCAGTAGACAAATCTATGTTTTGCTGTTTTTGTGCTGCGTGTTTTTACATTTTTCGGAATTTTAGGATTTTTTTGTTCGAATTTTTACGTTATTTGATCAAGATTTCTGCAGACAGGTCTAAGTCTTTTAAGTTTCGTACTCAAGTTTGACATTTTTGTACAAAGTTTCACTTGATGACTACGCTATATATTTAGTACTTTTACATTTTCGTGTTACTTTACTATTTCATACATAGCACATTTGATTCAATTATATTTTCGTTCTAAGTTTTAGTAGATAAATCAGAGTTTTAACATTTTAGACGAAGTATTTTTTACATTTTTACATTAAGATTTAACATTTTGTAAGTCCATAACACTTTTACTTTGAAAAGTTCCGTACTTTTACAAGTTCGTTCTAAGTTTTTCTGGAAAGATTTAAGTTTTGCAGCCCTATATTTAGCATTTTTACAGGTTTTGCTGTTTTTGTACTGCGTGTTTTCAATTTTTCAGAGTTTTAGGATTTTGTTGTTTGAACTTTTACATTTTTTGATCAAGATTTCTATAGACAAATCTATGTTTTGCTGCTTTATACTTGATATTTTTACATTTTTATGATGTTTTAACATTTTGTACTTGGCAATTTTACGACTTCAGTCTAAGTTATAGTAGATAAATAATTTTTTTTACGTTTTGTACTTAGTGCTTTTACGTTTTCGTGTGGTTTTAATATATTACACTTAGCAATTTTACATCTTCATTCACTCTTTTAGTAGATAAATCTAAATTTTAACATTTTGTACATAGTACTTTTTACGTTTATGCACTAAGTTTTAACATTTTGCAAGTGCATCATACTTTTGTTTTGAAAATTTCCGAACTTTAACATTTTTTTAATCCAAGTTTTTCTGGATGAATTTAAGTTCTGATGTTTTGTATTTTTTATTTCTAGCTTTCATGCTGTTTTTTTAGTTTTCACTCTTAGTACTTTTACATTTTTTTTACCAAACATTTAGTAGATGAATTTAGGTTTTGTAATTTTACGTTTCATACTTTTACATTTTCGTTCTGTTCTAACGTCTTGTGCTTGCTATTTTTATATTTTAGTAGGTGAACATAAGTTTTTTTCAATTTGCGTATATTACTTTTACTCTTTCCGAGTCATGTTTTAGATGAATCTAAGTAACAATTTTTTTATACTACTCTTAACTTTTGGTGTTTTGTACTTTCTTACATTTTTTTTGCGTTAAGTTTTAATATTTTGCATGAGCAAAATAAAAACATGCATGTTTAACACTTTTGTTTTGTAATTTTGCATTCCCGTTCTTTTCTGAATGAGTATAAGATTTTAAAGTTTATAGTTCTAAATGATTTTTTTCACGTATTTCTAAGTTTCCTCAGTTTTAGCATTTTGCTCTTAGCACTTTTACGTTTCACATAAAGCACTTTGCAATAGTTTTGAGTTTTGTGATTTAAATTTTTCAAGTTTTACGTTTCTAGTGAAATTATTATTCTATTTCACTTTTAAGATTCTCAAATCTATTTTAGTGTTTTTACATTTACTTTTTAAGTCTCAAATCTTTATTCCACAGCTTAAATTGTTTCGGATTTTTTATGATTCAGTGTTGAAATTTTAGTTCAAAGTTTCAAACGTTACATTTTCATGCGAAGTTCTAAAATTTTGCTAGTAGAAAATCATTTTGTTTTGCAAGTTCAAACGTTTTTATTTAGTAATTTCTTACATTCTCTACTGTTTTACGGAATGAATCAAAGTTTTAACATTTTGGACATAGTACTTTTGCTTTTCGTACTAAAATTTGGCTGGATGGAACTAAATTTGGAACAAGCCCTAGTAGTACTAACACTCTTTTCGTTCTGTTTTAACATTTAATACTTGGTATTTTTATATTTTCATGCTGTTGTGACATTTTGTATCTAGTACTTTTATATTTTCATGCTGTTTAAACCTTTTGTATTTAGCAATGTAACCGTGCGAGAGTGGCCGTGAAGCGCCGGGAGTCGAACCAAGATCTTTTTGGTGGTAGCCGCATTCTTTACCGCTCTCCCAAAAGGCGCGCCCACTGGGCAGGAGCAAAGAGGGCTATTTGAAGGACTGAACTCGCACCGCTACAAGCAATTTTACATTTCTGTACTGAGTTTTACTGGATGAATATGGTTTGTACTTAGTATTTTTACATTATCGTTTTAAAATTTACGAGTTCAATCTGAGTTTTTTTTGCGTTCATGTGTTAAATAATAGTTTTATAAAATACATTTCGAAGGAAACAGTAAGTGTGATGATAATATAAAGTAGAAAATTACTTTAGAATGAAATGTGTCATGCAGTTAAAATTATGATTTAAGAAAAAATTTGTAAAACGGATCAGAAAAATGTTACTGTACTATGCTTTACATACTTAGAAAAAAAATCACTTGCAACAGAAAAATTTTCTAAGTCTGAAAATAAATAAATAAATAAATAAAAACTAAAAAATATATAAGTCTTTTCTAAGTAAAAATGACGAGAATTTTCTAATCACAGTGTAAAAATAATTAACTTATAAAATAGTTCCTGTGCGGGTGCTAAGTGGAAACATTAAAAAGGTTGAAAAAGAAAATCTTTCTAAGTCGAAAAAAGAAATAAATACATAATAGGATGTAAATAGCGACAATAAATTTAATTCATTATACATTATTAATTTTTTTTTGTAATATAAAATAGTTCCTGCTTGAATTCTGAGAGAAAACAGTAGAAAAAAAATACTAAGTTCCAAAATAGTTCCATTTTCTTCTCATAGATGGCGCTACATTTGAGATCGCATTGCATCAAGTCTGAAACAAAACTGACTGATTTTGTTATAGCAACTTCAGAAAAACCATGAATATTATGAGAATCGCAGAAAATATTTTTCCTAGAGAGGTATATAACCACAAATTTTCTCTTAAACTTTATAAATACTTTTGCATAAAGTAAAAATAATTACATAGGGTGTTCATAAAGTTTTTCCTTGGGCACGAAAATGTATGTTGACTGTTGAGAAAACATACAATTTTTTTGTCATACGTGCAATGAAACTACTCGGCATAAATCAAGAATTAATTACATATCTTTCTATTAAAGCTAAAGCCTTTTAAAATCGATCATCGTTCAGCGTTTTCTGGTTACCTAGCGTTCTATACCCAGAAATCGAATGCGCAAGTGCAGAAGATGATATGCGTAAACTTACGGCTCAATCTCTATGCAGTTCAACTTTTTATGCTACAAAATGTTAACAAAAGTTTATTTATTAGTTGAATTTTTGTTATTTTTATTATTATTCTCCAAAATAAAATAGTGCCAGCTATTTTTTTCCTGAGGTGTTTTAACTTCTCTACAAAATAATGAAAGGGTTCTACTACTGTAACGATATTCGATGTGATATTGAATGAACATCAATCTGCTACGCACAACAATCTTCAGTCATGGTTCTAGGTACACTGAACAATGATTCAAGACACAATGCTGTGTGTTACTTCTCATACTTTTAAAAAATGCTTCTCGTTTTCAAAATTGATGATTTTGATTTTGAAAAAAAGGGGATTGTAATACAATAATAACAGAAAATACTGCCTTCATAAATTATTAAACGGATAAGGAATTGGGATTTCAGGAGCTGTTTTCCAAAATTTATATTAAGGTATACCTCTTTCCCCTACCGTTTCAGATCTGGCTAAAATGTATGTTAGCTGTAGCGATGTAAATAATTTAATAGAAAGAAAAAAGTTAAATAAATATTTATTGCATGAGAAGAAACAAATTCAGCACACAGCTAGACCAAAGCAATCGTAATAAAATATCTCTTTTTTCGTCTGTGATTTCATTAAATTACGTCTTTCCATTGTGACAGTTACATTTATCTCAAAGCTTTTATAAGAAAATATTGTCCAGAATATTCATTAACAGCGTTCCCTTTGTTGCATGTATGTAAAAAGTGATAAACATCCAGCACTTCGCTCGTCTGTTATTTGCAAATAAGAGACAGCTTTTAGGAATTCTTTTAAATAAAGAGTCTGCTGCAAATGCTTTATCTTATAAATTTTCCAAACAATTGTTGTTACTTTTACATTTTTATATTCATATACATTCTTATTGAAATAATGGTTTTTTTTCTAGCTATTTAAGTAACATTTGGATATCTTGAAACTTTCTCAAACTAAGTCTTCATTTGGATAAATAGGTTATAGTAAAAAGCATTTTACAATGATTCTATAGTACTATAAAATGCGCAAACTCTTTACTGTGGTATACTCCCGACTACCACTTGAACCGAATATAATCCACACCCTTTAATATAATCTTTATTGGGTATCTTGTTACCGGGGAAAAAAAGAAGAAAAATATAATCTTTCAAAATCTTATTTAATTTTTCTGCGACTAATGCATAAAAATATCTTCAAAACAACTAAAATAAAAACAAATAATGAAAGTAAATAAAAAAATAATAGCAAATAAATAACTAAATAAATAAAGTAATTAACTAAATGAATAATAAGTACGCAAAATAAAAATAAAACTGTCCAGCACTTTTCTGAACAAACAGGAGCAATGCGAGTCCGAGATCTAATGAAAATCGTGTAAAGATCCCCGCTGCCCCAACCCAATATGTAATCGCAACAATAATATGGTAGCAAGAACAAAAAACGTGCATGGTCGAATTCGGGATTGTACGGTATTAAAAAAAAAAAAAAAGAAGACTATATAAGCAAATACGAATGAGGCGGCTATGTGACTTGATGCTAATGGTTAGGTATTCCGTTTTATTTCAAAAGCTTAAATACTTGAGGAAAAAAAAAGAATAAAATAATTTTTATAAAAAAAAACAGAACCGACTTCAAATTATAAATTGCGCTAAAAAGTGAAAAATAAATTCATTCTTTAAACGACATCGATGTGATTTTTAAACATAGTTTTAGAAGTGGTTCCAAAATTAGGATAGATAAAATCTTTTGCAATCATGAATCCAATTACAAATATATATATTTTCGCAGAATTAGCAACTGTTCCAATATGAAGTAGCAAATGGTAAAATGATAATTAGATTCATAATTTTGCACAGACTTCTAAAACTATGTTTAAAAGTCACATCGATGTTGTTTAAAGAAAGAATTTATTTTTCACTTTTAATAAAAATTATTTTATTTTATTCTTTTTAGTGTAAATACATTTTTTATTAAATACTCTATTTTTTAAAAAATCCATATCAAAGGGCAAAACTTCTTTGAATTAATGGCACTAAAAACTAATCATTTGTATAATAAATACCCTTTTGAATTCAATTTTAGCAAACAAACTGATTGGATTAATTTTTGCCACAGAGAAGCCTTCAGTCAAACTCTTGCTGCAGTTTCCCCATGACAACAAACATGTTTTTAACAATGACTTTTATGTTTATTAATAGATTTCCCAACAAAGAAAAATCAAGCCAAGCCTTTCCAATTAAAATAAAAAATACTTATTTTTCACCCGTAACGTTTTACCCCCCCCCCCCCCAAAAAAAAACAAACAAACAAACAAATGTAGTCAAATTGATGTGCAATATTTGACGACCCTCTATCGATTAAATAAAAAATCATCAAAATCGGTTCATTTAGTCAAAAGTTATGGATGAAAAAACAAAAAAAAAATACTACATTTCTGCCCATAATTTTTTTTCTAATTATCGAATATAGTCAAACAAAGGTACAGGACCTATAGGAAACCACCCTCGATCGATTAAAAAAAGAATCATGAAAATCGGTTCATCCGGTGAGAAGTTATGAGTGGACAAACAAATAAACAGATTTAAAAAAAAAAAAAAAAAAAAAAAAAAAAAAAAAAAAAAAAACGACATACATACAGTGTGAATGTATCACCTCCTTCCTTTGTGAAGTCGGTTAAAAATTGAAATAAGTTTATTTGAAACCAAAATGATTGCACAAGTGATGTGTTAATATTGATAAGTTTAAGTTTGTCTGTGTTGTTAAAAAAAAAATGTGTTTCTTCGTTAAAGTTCATTTTCTTTTTTTTCCTTCTTTTCCTACCACACTTACAAGGTGGTTTATGCATTTTCCAAAACGTGCAGTTAAAAAACTTTTATCTTATCCGTAAATTTACCGATATTTTAAAAGCTATTTGTTGTCTTATTGTATCGTCTTGCTATTGATGAAACAAAGTTCCTTTCCAGTAGGCTCTTGCGCACAGTATGTCAATTTCATAATGAGATCAAATTTTTGTCAATTATGTTTTGTTTTTAAAATCTTACTTCTTTTTTTTTAAATTTCCAATGGTAAGAGAAAATAATAAACACTTACAGACTTAATCCTCAGATTTTAAGAGAACGTTGCGTTCGATCTAAACAGCATTAGCTACCTTGCGTCGTTATTTAATCCGCATTCTCCAGACATCACAACGATGCGCTCATGACGTCAGCACAGCTTGTGTCGTCGAAATCGAAGATGTCATTATCTTAAAATCTGAGGCTTATTATATCTAGATAAATCTCGTTTCAACCTTTTCCAAACTTTTTTCCATATTTTTATGAGGTGAAAAGATACTATTGTAAACTTCATCTTGAGCATGGTAAGAGCTGTTCATGATAATTTTTAGTAAATTAGAAAACTAAAGAAATATCTCAATGCTTATACTGGAACTGCATATGAAGCTTTGAAATTTAGCAAATACTTGCATATAAAATGATACTGAACTCAAACAAATAATAATTCGAGCAAAGTAAAAAAAAAAAAAAAAAGAAAGAAAGAAAGGGAAAGGAAAAAATGGGTTTAAAGGTAGTTTATTAACTGGTTTTTAAATATTTTATAGATATTTAATAGAATATATTGGTTTTTAGATAATCATTTTTCATTATTATCTCACTTTGAAAAATGTAGAGAAGATTTACTGGAAAAGTTCGCTGGTGAATTTTATTTTCTATAGTTTCCATTAGTGCAGTCCTCATATAAAATTAATGTTAAATATTGTTTATTTAAATAGTTTTAATTTATAAGGAAAGCATCAACGGATAATGTATACCAGTTAATATGAGTCAAGTTTTAATTATTGAAATTCATTGCATACCCTTTTTTAATACGTGTAGCTTAAGAAATTAGACGTTTCTCCTACATAGTTGCAATTAAAATGAATATATGATCATGTTAAAAGCTCCTTCTGGAAATGGATATAAATATGGAAACCACTTTTGAGCAATGTTCAGATTTTCAGTTTTAGTGATTGAAAAATACATTCAAGTGTTCATTTTTATCCCTTTAGTGAATTGATTCATCAATTGAGGCACTCATAAGCAAAGGGATGTAGTGACAGAATTGAAAGTTCGGAGATAACTGGTGCAAATAATCGGGGAAGCACCATTATATATTGTAACAAGAAACGTTGATACGATATATAGGTAAGAAGTACATATAAGTAATAATAGCTCTAACAGGTGGTCCGCTTCAACCTGATTTAGAAAAAATTAACATTAAAGGTTCCATAAGACCCAAACTTTTCCCTCATGATAGTTTTTTGCTCACATACATACATCCCTTTGCTTCTCACTGCCTCAATTGCGCATGGTTATTTTTAAGAAAAACAAAATAATCTTAATTATTATCAAAATCGTACTTTTATCAGCTTTTTAACCAACTTCACAAAGGAAGGAGGTTATACATTCATACTGTATGTATGTCGTTTTTTTTTATTTGTTTATCCACTCATAATTTCCACCAGATGAACCGATTTTCATGATTTTTTTTAATCGATCGAGGGTGGTTTCCCATAGGTCCCGTACTTTCGTTTGACCATATTCGATAATTAGAAAAAAAGATATGGGCGGAAATGTAGTTTTTTTCTGTTTTTCATTCATAACGTTTGACTAAAGGAACTGATTTTGATGATTTTTTCTTTGATCGACAGAGGGTCGTTTAGCTCAAATATCGCAAGTTTGTTTTTTAGAAAAAACGTTACTGGTGAAAAATAAGTATTTTGTAGTTTAATTGGAAAGGCTTGGCTTGATTTTTCCTTTGTTGGGGAAACTATTAATAAATTAAAAGTCATTGTTAAAAAAGGGTTTGTTGCCATTGGGCTATAATATTAAAAGCAATTACAGCAAGATTTTGGCTTCTTTGAAGCAAAAATTAATCCAATCAGTTTGTTTGCTAAAATCGACTTCAAAACAGAATTTATCATACAAATGATTAGTTTTTAGTGCCATTCATTCAAAGAAGGTTTGCCCTTTAATATGGATTTTTTTAAAAATAGAATATTTATATAAAAAATGTATTTTCACTAAAAAGAATAAAATAAAATATTTTTTATAAAAAAATAGAACCGACTTCTAATTATAAATTGCGCTAAAATGTGAAACTTATAAACATAGTTCTGGAAGCCGGTGCAAAATTATGAGTCTAGTTTCCATTGCACCATTTGTTACTTCATATTGTAACCGTTGCTAATTTTTCGAAAATATATATATATATATATAATTGATCAGAGCCCCCTATACTCTGAATTGATTCACGATTGCAAAAGATTTTATCTATCCTAATTTTGCTTTGTTTAAAAGTCACATCGATGTTGTTTGAAGAATTAATTTATTTTTTACTATTTAGCGCAATTTATAATTTGAAGTCGGTTCTATTTTTTTAATAAAAATTATTTTATTAAATTTTTTTTTATTTTAATTTCTTCAATAATGTAGTCCTTATAACGCTAGAGGTCTGCCTTTAACATGTGATATGCGTTTCAAACACGCGCTAATATATATCAAATCAATGATTCAATGCGCAATCGGTAATATTGTTTTTCTTGAAATGTACCTTTCCATAATCTGATTTTTTAAAACTCTTTGATATGTGGAAAACGATATTGTTATTTGTTCTTCTATATTATGCATATGTAACATTAGGAGGAATTATTTTTCTTCTTCTTGAATCAGTGCGCGAATTTAACATTGCAGACTTACAACCTTTTAACAAAACTTACGAGTTTTCAGGTGAGATACATGAATGAAATTATTTGTCTTCCATAGCGTAATTTTTTCGTCTTTTAATTAGATGAATCTTACGTTTTGTTCAAATAAAAATTCTAAAAAAAAAAAAAAAGACAAGATGATAAAATATTAAACTAGTCATAATATTAACAAGTACGGTATTTGTACGGGAATATTTAGATAGTTCAGACTTTGGAACGGTCGCCAAATTTTGAAAAATAACAACTTTATTTCATTAGCATTGGTTTAGTCGTAAAATGTTAATACCCGTTTGCGCTTTGTTTTTGGAGTCTAAATATATGGCGAAAATTGAATCAAAACAATCCCAAAAGTCCCAAGTATCAAAGTCCTCACAAACATTTACGTTGAAGAATAATGGTATTGTAAACTTTAAAACAACCAAATTTTTTGTATTTACCTTTTATAAAACTCTTAAAAAGCATTTATTTCTTATCACACGTATATGTATTATAATCAATAACAAACAGCACTGCCTACTCAAGTACCCGTAAATTTCTTTACTATCAAATCACATTTGGATATATAAGTCTATTGGTGAGCTTGCACGGTTGCCTCTTTATCTGATAAGTATTATGTTCTTTACTGGGAAATTAATAATATTTTTGTTTCAAAATTTAGATTCGAGAATTATGCATCTGGGTGTGATAAAACAAGAAAAAAAAAAAAAAAAAACGGATATAGACACCACATAATTTCTTTGTACATTAATTACATCGTATTTTATTTAAAAATGAACATAGTTTTTACAAAAACTACTAAATGAAAAATAACAGCAGCAGAAAACCTTCCCGCGATGTAAAAGTTTCTTTAGTTGCGTAATAATGGAGTAAAAAAAGTATTGGGAGATGTGATTAATCTAACACGCTTCAAACATCCCAAAGTATCTATTTAAAGTACTGAAGAGAGCTTGAGATCTACAGGGATAAGTTGATAAGTAACAAAATATAATAAACAACTAGATCCAAAAAAAATTTCTGTGCTGTAGCGAACTCGAGATTAGTTTGCAACTAAATGATTGTGAAAGATAGGTGGTGTGAAACTGTACTCTTAGGACTAGAGCTCCCTGATAGAATTAGATGAAATCAAACATGATTGAGTTTCGCTCCCAAGGCCGTATATAGAGGATGGGGCCCACGGGCCCGGGCGGCCCCCCCCCCCCCGAAATTTTTTGCAATGAAGCATATATTCCTCCCTGAAACTTTCCTGAACAAAAGTGTTTCGAAGTCAGGGCCCCCCCGAAAAAAATTTCTGGCTGCGGCCTTGTATCGCTCCTGAATTACAAAACACCTATCACCCTTAGTATTTAGCATTAAAGCATAATTTTAGTTAATTTCTACTTTCATCAGTTTTTTTGCTAAGATAAAACTTAATGTTGTAAATAATGTATGTACATTGCTTAAAAAAACAATTTCAGACATTGAAGCCGCTTTGTTGCGAAGAAACATTAGCAAACAAGTCATTGAAGAAGCATTAGATAATTGGGACGCAGTGACATCTTTTGGATTCATTGATCAAGATGTTCAGCTGAGCAGCTTAACGTGGACTTATTTCAATGGGTTTTTATTCGCATTTCACTTGTGCTCTACTATTGGTAAGTTTAGATGTATAACTTTTTTTTCCTTTATAGTGAAATATTGTAACTAAAGTTAAAAAAAAAATGAATTCGTAAAAGTTAATGCGTAATGTGGTGATGAATTCCGACTATAGATATTAAAATTTCATTGACATGAACCTCTAGCTGAATATATACATAACACATTAATAATCTGTTTTTTTTTTTTTTTTTTTTGTTCCTTTCTTGAAAAAAATAGGGTAATACTGATAGTCAAACTTTTGCTTAAGTCACTTTTTTTCATTTAGTGCATTTTTTAAAATTTCAACTACTAAAATTTGCATTGCTGAAATTTGAGTTTAAAATGCACTGATAATTATAAAATAAAAGTTTTTTCGTTAGTTTCTCAAAGTTTGTTGCGATACAATATTTTTATCAGGAAATCTAAGGTTCTTTTAAGCGTTCTATTTCACTGTGAAATATTAAAAAAGAAAAAATATTGTTCCGATAGATAAAAGTTCAAAAAATATCTCAGTGAAATTTGTGGTTGATTTATATTTTTAAAAATTAGAACAAAGCTCAGTCTCTGAGACCCGCACGTCCCTTCACACAAGTTTTTACTTCCCTTACTACAGGTCAAAGCAGAACTAAAATGTCTTTAAATCTCACCTTGGAATGAGTGCTTACATTCCTTAATTTGAGTGACTATACATTCCCTAAATTAAAAATATAATGTAATGCGGGTACAACCTCTTACTTCAGACTTCGAGAAATTTAATGTTTATTGTTGGCATCTGAAGTCTGAAATTGCAATAACAACCATGGCGCTAAGAGTATCAGTAATGTTTAACAGTGGGTTCTATAGGAATCTCGCCAAACATCTCCAATCTCATCAAATTGACACTGCATTTGGCATCTTCTGTCAATTACCCGGTATGTCGCCAATTTTTCAATAAATGTTCGCCAATTTATGACTTTACTTCCGGTTGCACCTGTTCCTTTTTATTTTTTTTCTTTTTATCATTCGTTATTTTATTATTTACACATTGCCTCTTTCAAGTCCATCAGAAAAGAGCAGGCGTCTGTCTGTGCAAGAAAAACAAATAAGTAAGAAAAAAAATAAAGATCCAAAATAAAGTAGGAAAAAAAAAAAGATACAAATACCTGCTGTAATTGTAGTTTAATAACATATAGCGAATGCAACAATTAAATTTGTAACAAAATTTTAACCGCTTTTATTGAATTCTGTGAACAATAACACATTTTTTTTCCAGGCTACGGATATATTTCTCCTGCAACCACCCACGGTCAAATGTTGGTCATCCTATATGGTATCCTTGGCGTCCCTCTTCATCTAACATTCAATAAGACTTTAGTCGAAGCCTTTGCAGCCAAGTATGAAAAATTGCTGTTTTTGATAGAAGGAGAAGAAGCGGAAAATATCAAAAAACACCTTCTGGCAGTCCTTGCGTTTTTCGTACCTTGGACACTTATCCTATGGATTATTCCTACCATTATTTTCATGTTTACCGAAAATTGGAGTTTTATCGAAAGTCTTTACTATACTATAGTTACTTTAACCACCGTAGGACTGGGTGACTATAAAACAGGTATTTTCTTGCATGTATTAGTATATCTTAAAGCACGTCTTTTCTAATTTGCATAAATGTCTTAACTGGTTTTCAATTTTATAAAATATATACAAAACTCCTGTTTGAAATATTGGAATAACGGTAGTTGCACTTTCCAAATGTCTGCAAAATAAACAAGGCAAACGAAAGGAATGGTTATTAAGGTATAGAATCCCATAGAGGGAAATCATATATTGCTGACAAGATTTTAAATAATTAATATCGACTTCATAAAAAACTATTGAAATATATATAAAAAAAAATATATTCTCAGAAATGATTCAAAATATTAGCACGTATGCAGTTTTTGTGATTGATCAGTGTCACTATTAAATAGTCTCTGTAGAACTAAAGCTTACGTAAAGGCTTATTTGAAAGTTGTAGTTAGTCACTGGGCGTTACTTTAAACATACCATTTAGAGTCTTACTTTAAATATACCATTCAAAGTCTTACTTACTAAGCATGATTTTATAACATTTAATACTATTATCAAACATGACTGATAGTTGAAAAAGTACTTTTCTCTCCAAGACTCTGCACGAAGTTTAAAAGCTACAAGGGCTCATTTTGAAAGACAATAAACCACTTCAGCAAAATAGGGCCAAAAGGAGGAATTGCTTGTCCGCGTAAAGTATAGTTCTCAAATCGAATTATACGAAGAAAATATGTTAAAAAATGAATAAATAAACCACTGCAATGCACAAGGATGCCTTACTTAAACAGTGGCTCAACTTCACGTTTGCGGGGCCGTGGTAGCCTAGTGGTAGGATATCGAGCTTCGGATCGGAGGATCTCGGGCTCGATGCCCGAGCCGCTGAAGACCCACCATGTACACTTGGGGATATGTGCATGTAAAATCCGTGGACCCTGAATTCCCGAGGCAGTACCGGTGGGTGGAGATTTTCCCTTTCCTTCACCTATAGGTCTAAAAAGGAAGGTGGCGCATTTGTGGTGGCGCCATCTGGTGTCATCCCAGTACATTATGAGCCAAGTCGTACTTCCACTGTTGGTGCTCATATTGAAACGGAAGGCGCACCCTTCTGCCTTAATTCCACGTCGCTCTGCGACGGTAGCTTGTATATCCAAGTGGCATAAGCAACAACAACTTCACGTTTGCTCATTCTGAGATACAGAACTTTAAAATATGAAGAATGCATAGAAGGGTATTACTGTGATGCTTGAGAACCGCCGCCGCAGGCTGCAGAAATGACCTGAAGGAGTACCAGTTTAAAAATAAATAACTCCATTTCTTTTTTTTTAAATGGCGTTGGACAACTATCCATATAAGGCCTTCGTATTCTTCAACATATATTTATGTACACTAATTTATTGTTTTTCATGTTTTTGTAGGGAGTCGTATTCCCAGAGGTATCCGCTATGGTGCTTATAAGACGGCTCATTTTGTCTGGGCTTTTCATGGCTTAGCGTTCACGAGCATGACACTGGATTATATAACTAGATTTTACCAAAGACATTTATTATTCGATTTGACTGTAGACTGGAAGAAGTGTCGCTTAAAAATAGAACGCATTTATATCGACATTGAAAGGTTGGATTTGCATTATAAATTGTTGAAGCTAGAAGTAAGTGTTAGTTATTATTATTTTTTAAATATTTGACTTACTAAGATAATATCACGTATACTCGCGCATAAGTTGTATTTTTTTATGCCTAGTTTTTATAGATTAAATATAGCTGCGACCTGTGATCTAGGAAAAGTTTTTATGTTTTGATGTATAGAGATTGTTGTGATAAAATTTTGATCCTATCATTTAATTAGGAAGTAAAGCTACATACTAGAAATTCAGGCCCAAAATTGAACGCATCCAACTTATAGAATCTTTCAAAGCTAGTTTTACCAAATTTGGCAAGGAATAAACACAAGATGAAGTCTTTAAAAATATTTCGTAACTAATGCCGTTGTAATTTAAGTAACTAGTTATTTAGAGTTTCCAGAAATTTTCTGGAATCCTGGCCTGTTAGGCACTTCTGCAACTATTCTTTGAAACTGTCATATCTGATGCAAATTGGAAAATTTTGAGTTTATTGCTAATGTATTCGATGTAGAGCTAACGCAGTTGTTATCTTTCATCATCGAATACACCAAAATTGAACCAAAAGATGAAAATTTAAAACATTTTTAAGGATATGTTCTTTTCTGAAAGCTAAAACAATATCTTTAAAGAGTATAAAACAAAGTCGCTTCCCGCGTCTGTACGCTTAGATCTTAAAAACTACGCAACGGATTTGAATGCGGTTTTCATTAATAGCTAGACAGAGTGATTCAAGAGGAAGATTTATATACCCGCTAGAAAAAAAAAAAAAAAAAATCCGACAGGAAGTTCCTTTTTTAATTCCAATGTCGCGCAAATTTCTACATAAATTCCCCAATATGGGGTGAAAAAAACCTTTCACATATTAATATAATATATCGAGTGAAAGCGCTGATTTTTCTGCACAACACGAAATTTGTTCGAAGTTTCTAAAATAATAATTAGCAGTTTCCTCAATCCGGGTGATTAGTGTTAGCTTAATTTTAATAAAAAACTTATTTTTCAAAATAGAAAGATATCAGCTTAGTTATCAATGGAAAAACAATAAAGGATACCTTCGATTTCATGTTTTTCTCAAATTGGACGGACGACGCTTTGTAATCTCTTAATACAGGAAATGCTGATGTTTTTAAAACTCTATGCATAGGCTACATCGGGCTACGTCGCCGTCGACGTTAACGCTTAGCACGTACATCACCATGAGGGTACCGCTAGCGAAGCTTTAGTTCACTTTGAAACTTATTTTTCTGTTGGCGAGACAACAGTTCAACATGACCGGAAAATAAAATTAATATGCTATTACAATTTCATTCTTGCAATCCCTCTAAGGTCATCGCCAAGACTCATTCCAGATGAAAAATAACGCAACAAATGACGCCGTGCTACAATTTGGCAGTTTTAATTACCCTTTGGTGACAAGTCTGACCCTACTGATGGAATTGTTCCCAAATTTTCTTAACTGATCCTTTTATATGTTATATTGCTTTTTCAAGCGTTGACAATGTCTGCTTTTTTTTTGACAAATAGACAGACGCCGTTTCTCAAACACTACAGGCTTTATGCCTCTGCCGATATACTCTTAGCAAGGACAGCGTCGCAAGCGATGTTTTTCATATTCTTTTAGCTAGAACAGCGCGTCAGGCGACGTTTTTTATTTTTATCGAGTACATATCGTTGCAGGCCACGCTTTTTATACTCTTAGCAAGGACAGCGCCGTAGCGACGTTTTTAAAATTCAGCACGGGCAGCACCGTGCGGGTACCGCTAGTAAAATATAAACTTGTCCAAACACTAGAATCATAATTCTAGTAATAGTAGTAGACAGACGAACTTTTCTTTCTTTTTTTTTTTTTTTTTAAAGGAAACCAGAAGTTTTATTTTGTTTTTTTTTTAACGCTAAAAAACTACTAACTTGGCAGACATAAATTCCGTGAATAAATTAATGCCAAACAGTTTAATTTTTGATAAAAGAGCAAAAGAATGAAATAGTCGTTTAATCCACTATGATATTTCTATTTGAAATCCATTTTTCTCTCTGACAAATGCTACGTATCATATCTGTTAGACAGCTTGAGTACAACGTCATATAACAAGAAGATTTTCAAAGAACTAAAAGAGCCTACTTTCAACGTCGATTTTCTCGCATCAGCCATGTATCTCTCTTAATTGGCTTAGGTTTTAAATTACTGCCTAATATTACTTTTGTTATTATTATTACTATTATTTTCATTTTAATAGGAATATTTAAAAATCAAACACATTTTTTAAAGAATACTAATGCCAAATTTTGGCGATAATGTGGTCATTCTGGCCTTGCCCAGAATGATTTCCATAATTAGGACCATCAACGATCTTTTTTTGATCGACGCTAAATTTATTACTATTCCCAAAACATAGGCGATTTTTTCGCTTGGCAATGTAGCACCGGAAACACTAAAAAGTAATTAAAATTTGAATGGGAAAATAAAATAAAAAGGCATAAAAAAAGAAGTCCAGAAATTAACAGTATAACCAGGTTACCGGGAAAATTTATCAGCCTTATCAATTTTGCCAATCACTGAACTATCCTTTTTGGCAGCTTTCCGTTTCTAGGGCCACCAGTTTTTAGCCTACTTTCCCGTAAAAGTAAAAAAAAAAAATAATAATAAAGCATGAAAGAAGGCTTAATCTATCGTGAAAATATCGTTAGAAATCAAGAAAAGTCAAAAATAAGTTAAGTAATTAAATAAAGATTGAAAAATAAAAAATTTGAAAGTAGGGTTTTGAGATGGGGAAAAAGTGTGTCGGTCGGTCTGTCGGTCTGTCTGTCTGTCGGTTTGTCCCCCCCTAATAACTTTTGAACGAATTGTCCGATTGGAAAAATAATTTTTGCATTCGAAAGATCTCGGCGAGAACATCTCATTTCCATATTTTACTTTTTGATTTGAATAATTTTTTGTTCAATTTTGAACAGTTCAAAAAATTTTAACATTAGCGCCTATTTGTGAAAATGAAGCAAATTATGTAAACTCTGGGTACAAGATATAAGTTCCCATGAACAAGCTCACTGGAAGAAGTTCTTGGCGTGAAATATTGATTTGAACAATTTTTGTTCATTTTTGAACAGTTCAAAAAAAATTAACATACCGCCTACGGGGAAATTTCAATCCTATATAATTTCTGATCTAACGGACAGATTTGCTTGGAACAAACTTTATCGGAAAGCTCTTATGACGTAGAACATGTACAAATAGAAAGTTCATCCAGAACTAACGAGCCTATTTTCCTATTAAATTTTTTTATCGGGATTCTCAAGAATATTTTTTAATTAATGAATGATTAAATGAATAAGCAAAAGAATGAATGAATAAATGAGTGAATAAATACATGAATGACTTATAAATAATGATTAAATGAATATGTATTAACCGTTGAAAAAGGTATATTTGAAGCAATTAAGAACTAAATCTAAACGAGAAAGACAGAGAGAGAGATATAGCTGGATTATAAATTTGAATTCGGTGTATACGGGAAAGTAGGCTCGTATAGTTCTAGACGGAACTTCTTGTTATCTTTCCGTTTATACAATTATTTTTTCAGTAAGTAATTTTCAGTAATCAGGGGCCACTGAAATTTTTTAAACCAAACTGCACCCCCAACCGTCAGATTGTGCTGAATGTGGACCACACCAATGTGTAATTGTAGTGAATTGAACAATGGTAGCCCTAGGAGTTAGCATTGCGCAATCGTTATTAACTTGAAGAATGGATTCCTTTCCCTTTTCCAACAAGGAATAAAAAGCAATTTAGTTTACGCAGGATATTGGTTCTACATAATTAATTTCCACAATGTGGTGGAAATACGCACTGATTGTCTGCCATTTATTATATGGTAAAAATATCCTTCATCGAGAGAACCATGATTTGTTGATTGGGCTGTTACCTGTTCTGGTTCTTCTACTCATGTCTCATGTTTGGCGACCTTTTTTTCTTACATGTCTCGGGTTTTCTTGATTGGAGGAATCACTTTTTTATTCTTCAAAACCGCAAAATTATTAATTTTTAGGGGGGGGGGGGAAGCAGTATCATAAGCTAACATTGATTATAATTGAAAATTTGTTTGCTGCAATAATTTTTCTTTTCCAGGGTATGCGAGCCGAATTCAGTCTCTTTGCGGTGCGTAGAGTTGCAGCTCATTTAGGTGAATACAAACAAATGCATCTGATGCGTCTGCTGAACCTCACCAACAAACTTCATCATGAAATTCGATTGAGATATGAGGAACGAAGGGAAGAACTGGAAGAACCTTTTGAATCGCAAACAAAAAATCCCACTATAACCAAATCGGAAGGGAACTCTGCCTTAGATTCAACCTTGCCTTCTTTACAATTGCGTCCGACGCAGAGCAGTAATGAGAAACTGGATCAGAGCAGGCATGAAAGCCTTTAGAGCAAGCAAGGAGAAACACTAAGGCCACAGCCACTAATCATCTGGAAATATCGAATGGGGATACAAATGGTTATTTATTCAGAATCGATTACAAGAGTCCCTTGCGAAATGTAATAAAGTCATTAATTGAATCTAAGTGCTGAAAATAGAAATATGTTAATTGCTTGCATCTAATGGAAATTGCGCTTGAAAGCTAAAACAAAAAATATTTAAAGCAACAATTAAGAAAATTTATGGAATTACTTAAGAATTTAATTTTTATTTGTGCATGTTTAACTGCTTTTTGATTGATTCAATTAAATATTCACTTAAATATACCTTGCTCCAAATTCATTAATGATTACTTTTGTGCAAAATGTAAATTATGAAATACCATTGCAATACAAGATAAGTTTTGGAACGTATTACGTATTGTAAATTACGCATTACGTATTTTGAAACGTATTGTACGGTGTACTTATACTAATTTCCTTAGGATAAGGTTAAAAACAATTTTTTTTAAATTCTGCCCTTGTAATATACTGTACAATTTTACACCCTGTCAAACATTTAATATCATAAAGCATACCCCCTTTAAGGAAACTTATTCATTAAATTAGTTTCGGCCTAAAAATGCCATTTTTGAAATTTATTATTATTATTTCCAATAGCAGATAGAAGACCATACAGCAGAAATTTATAAAAATCACAATAAAAGCACAAAATAAAACAGCTGCAACAAATAGTCTATGTATCCAAAAGGGCCCAGGCTCTGGCCTCCCGGTATCGGTCCACGAGGGAACTCTTTGACAAAACACTGCAGTGGAGAAGTTGGCTACCACATTTATTATTATTATTATTACTATTTTAACCCATTTTAATTGAGGTCAAAGTTCAAGTTGATTAGAGAATGTAAGCCATAAAGTGATATTTTTAAGAGCAATTTTTTTTTTTTTTGCATTTCCTCTCAGCATGCAAAAAAAAAAAAAAAAAAAAAAAAAATGCGAAAGTAGTTTAGATATGACGCAAAGCTGTCATACCCGTAACTTGCAACTTAGTGGAAAATACCTTTCTGTCTGCTTTTCAAACCGATAAAACTTCATTCTCCTTCTTAATTCCTAATCGATACACTTATTGAAGGCGAAAAATATTGGTATAAGACCATGTAAGGTGCCTCCTAGCAATCTCATTACAATGCAGAGGAAAAACAATTCGCACGGGATAGTAAACAGATATTTTAATTAAGTGCATATGCGAGTATAAATGGAGAAATGTCAAGAAACTATCCAATTGCACACTACAGAAAAGTAAACTATGTTTATGCGAAAACTGACTAACTGTTCCCCACAACCTAATTATTCACGTTCTTATGAGGAATGTCCATGCAAACTCAGTCAAAACGTACCAAAGTGTTTAAGCAACTCATAACGTATTTTTCTTATGATTATCAAAAACATTTATCGTTATTGCTTTAAAAGTTAATGTATTCGTCTTTTCGACTTAAAATTACCCTCAAATGGGGCAACTTTGTGTCAAGGTTACAACATAGTGCCTTACACTGTTTCCAGACAGTGTAAACTGGAAACAACATAGTGCCTTACACTGTTTCCAGACATTCATGCGTTCTAGTAGTAATATATGCAACTAAAAGTTTGAAAAAAGTACTTTTGTTAGCGATGATGATGTTGAATATGTAATAGTCCCTAGTCAAGGCTGAACTTGATCGTTAACTGTTTAACTGTTATTCAGACTGTTTCATTTCGCCATAAATGAAGGGACAAAAATTGGGGTCGGCACTGAGCGCCATCTATTCAACTTTAAGGCTTTTTAACAGATAAAAAGCAGATTATATTATTAATTTTATTATTTTACTTATTTGTTTCTTTTTCGCAATGAAACGATTCTATGCATTTATTTATACAAAATACTAGTCTGTAACATTGCGAAAAATATTTAAAGATAAGCAATTTCAATAAATATTAAGCGGAACATGATAGAGGGAACATGAACATATGCGGTGTGGCCTGGCGGTACCACACTACATCCACAGGGACTAGCCATGAACAAAATTTGCTTTTCTTCGTCATCGTAGATACTAGCGTTTTTCCATTATCGCCAATCTTACTAACCTTAATCCCAGGGTACCTTTTCCTACAGTATTTCATAATTTCACTAAGCGTCTGTGGATGTTCCGTTTCCTGCTGTTTTTTGTGTGCTATATTACAAGGGCAGAATTTAAAAAAAATTGTTTTTAACCTTATCCTAAGGAAATTAGTAAAAGTTTGAGAAATTTCAATATTGTCTATTATTGATTTCAAACCTATTCATGATAATTAACCTCATCCATTCTTTGCTATATATTGCTTATTTCTGTAAATATATATAGTTCATTACACATATAAACTATATGCTAAATAAATGTTGAACGGAAATTTAATCTATGTCTTATATAGAATAAATAGCATTATCATAACTTTTGCTGCTCATGCAAAATCTGCAATACATATATTTTTTGAAACATTCAAAATTACATTTAATTAATTTTAAGTTAAGAGTTGACTAGGTAATTTTCTATTTTTTTATATATATATATAAAAAATAATGGAAAAACGCTAGTATCTACGATGACGAAGAAAGGCAAATTTTGTTCATGGCAAGTCCCTGTCGATGTAGTGTGGTACCGCCAGGTCACACCGCATACGTTCATGTTCCCTCTATCATGTTCCGCTTAATATTTATTGATATTGCTTATCTTTAAATATTTTGCGCAATGTTACAGACTAGTATTTTGTATAAATAAATGCATAGAATCGTTTCATTGCGAAAAAGAAACAAATAAGTAAAATAATAAAATTAATAAATCCGTGGCTCTTGTTATAAAATAACTATACTAGACTGCAACCTTTCTTGACAATGACGTCACAACGCGCGGCAGAACAAATGAGTAAACGGCGAGGCTTTTGGGGTTACAATGACGAGGATCGGAAAGACGGCACACCAACTTGGCGAAATAATCCGATTAAGCATTCTATTTGGTACATTACGCGTTTGAAAACTCATTTTTCAGTTTATCAGAGAAAGATAAACAGTTGTAACAAAATTTAAAAACTTATTTCTTTTACATAATCATAATTTCTTTTATTGGATCAAATATGTTTCTTGTTAATGTAATCATTAAAAGTATATTTTCTTCTAAAAATCCATTTCTCCCTTCAATAATTCATAAAAACGGTTGGACTTTTGAACACTTTCGTTTTTTAAATAAATAATTTTTTTCCTTCCTTTTATCCCCTGAGCCTAATTTTCTTCACTGTGTAAGTTTGTTTTTAATGGAAAATTACGATATTAACGAATGGAATAATAATAACTATTTAGCTTTAAGCAAAGTCACAAGCCAGTGAGTCAGTCATAAACATAAACCATTCTAAATCTCGCCAAACTGCTTATGGGAAGATCGCCAACTGCTCGTGAGCTCTTAATGGCTGAGCGTTCAGTTCTAAATCAAGGTATTATTACGCGTTGAACTTCTAGTAAAATTGAAAATATATAACATTTTATGAAAATCATGACAAATAAACGCTATATCTGAAGGTTAAAATACCTTAGCACATTTCTATAGCGAAGTGCTTAGTTTAACTCGGAAATCGGACACCGCGTGGAGTTCTTCGTTTGCTCTCAGCATATTTCTCCATAGTCAAGAAACTTTGTTTCATTTATTAACCGACTTCACAAAGGAAGGAGGTTATACATTCGTATTGTATGTATGTCGTTTTTTTTTTTTTGTTTGTTTGTCCACTCATAACTTCTTACCGGATGAACCGATTTTCATGAATTTTTTTTAATCGATCGAGGGTGGTTTCCCATAGGTCTCATACCTTGGTTTGACCATATTCGATAATTAGAAAAGAAGTTATGGGCCGAAATGTGGTCATTTTTTTGCTTTTTCATCCATAACTTTTGACTAAATGAACCGATTTTGAGGATTTTTTTCTTTAATCGATAGAGGGTCGTCTAACTCAAATATTGCACATTAATTTGACTACATTTGTTTTTCAGAAAAAACGTTACGGGTGAAAAATAAGTATTTTTTATTTTAATTGGAAAGGCTTGGCTTGATTTTTCTTTGTTGGGAAATCTATTAATAAATACCAAAGTCATTGTTGAAAACATGTTTGTTGTCATGGGCTATAATATTAAAAGAAATTACAGCAAAAGTTTGACTGAATCCAATCAGTTTGTTTGCTAAAATCGACTTCAAAGGGGAATTTGTCATGCAAATGATTAGTTTTAGTGTCATTCATTCAAAGAAGTTTTGCCCTTTGATATGGATTTTTTTAAAATAGAGTATTTATATAAAAAAAAATGTATTTATACTAAAAAGAATAAAATAAAATAATTTTTATAAAAAAACAGAACCGACTTCAAATTATAAATTGTGCTAAAAAGTGAAAAATAAATTCATTCTTTAAACAACATCGATATGACTTTTAAACATAGTTTTAGAAGTCGGTGCAAATTATGAGTCTAATTACCATTATACCTTGCTACTTCATATTGGAACTTTTGCCAATTCTGCGAAAATAAATATATTTGTAATTGATTCATGATTAGAAAAGATTTTATCTATCCTAATTTTGCACCGACATCAAAAACTATGTTTAAAAGTCACATCGATGTTGTTTAAAGAATGAATTTATTTTTCACTTTTTAGCACAGTTTATAATTTGAAGTCGGTTCTGTTTTTTTATAAAAATTATTTTATTCCTTCATTTATTCACTCGTTTATTCATTCATTCATTTGTTCACTCATTCATTCATTCATTCTTTCACTCATTCATTTGTTCACTCATGCATTCATTCATTCTTTCACTCATTCATTCGTTCACTCATTCATTCATTCTTTTATTCATTCATTTATTCACTCATTCATTAAAAAATATCCTTAAAAATCCGGATCAAAAAATTTCACAGGAAAATAGGCTCGTTTAGCTCTTGCTGAGCTTCGTATCTGTACTAAATGTTCTACATCTCAGCATCTTTCCGAAAAAGTTTGTTCCAAGCAAATCAATCTGTTAGGTCACGGTTTATATAGGAGTGGAAATTTTCCCGTAGGTGCAAATGTTATTTTATTTAACTGCTCAAAAATGGACAAAAATTGATCAAAAAAAAAAAAAAAAAAAAATGCACTTCAAGAGCTCCTTCCAATACGCTTGCTCATAGAACCTTGTATTTTATTTGCCGGGTTTATAAAATTTGCTTCATTCTTCCTCAATACCGCTAATGTTAAAATTATGATTTATGAATATTAATGTTAAAATATGGAAATGAGATGTCCTCGACGAGATCTTTCAAATCGGGCAATTCCCTAAAAAATGGTTAGGGGGGGGGGGGGCAGACAGACCGACAGAATGACAGACACGCATTTTCCCCATCTTAAAACCTTTTGCTTACTTTAAATTTTTTTATTTTCAATATTTATTTAAATACTTCACTTATTTTTGACTTTTCTTTATTTTAACGACATTTTTAGGATATATTAAGCCTTCTTTCACGCCTTCTTTATTTATTTTTTACTTTTACGGGAAAGTAAGCTAATAAAAGAGCGAAAAAGAATGGGACAGTTGCTACACATGTTTCTTACTAGCATTTACTTTTAAAATTAAAAACGTGTATTGTGACTAAATTTTTTTTTAAAAGGGCATAAGAAAGAAGCCCTCCTATAATATCGCTCGCCAATGTATGGTGTATAACCGATAAGTACTGTCAAAAGTGCCAAATTCAAATCCATCTATTAGAAATACGATTATTATTTATATGGGATTCAAACTTCCCCGTAGGGTTTAATTTTGAATATTCTGAACAGTTCAAAATTGAAGACAAAATCGAGAAAGACGGTATTGACCATTCCCTTAAAAAAGATTATCCTACTCATAAGCGAATTTTATTTATTTATTTTATTTAATATTTCTTTTAGAGTAAATTTGTGAAAACTATAAGAAAATTTGACTTGAGAAAAGCCAACAAAATAATTCAATAGTTATGCAATCAAACTAGTTTGATAGAATATTAAAAGTGGCAACAATGGCACGCTCAGTTTTGCTTACATTTCATTTTTAGATTTTAACTTTATGAACCCAGAGCCTGAACCTTAATGCTATACGCGTGAAAGATTGATTGTATCTAGAGTAGACATTTGTTCGTGTTAAAAGCACTTCGAGTCATTTATTTACCATACTTAATTTTTTCCAAGATCTACTGACAATGAATATATTAAGAGCTGTCTCTAGATTTCTGATAGTAGGTAAATAGCAAGTTCATTTTTTTTTTTTTTCACGTTTTTATTTGAAGTTAAAATGGCATTTTTTGTGTAATATGGCCGACTTTTGCATCACAAAACTCCCAAATAACATTGTAAGTTTTTAGTTACACACACGGTAAAAACTCTCGGACACCCTTCTTATGCGGGCGGTTTTTAGTTCCCCGGTAGCAAAACATAAAGACAAATGCAATTAAAAACCTATCTCTAACGGACAACCTCAATTACGGACGTGGATACTAATTTTGGGAGCATATTACACTGCTAGAGTGAAAATGCTATGCAAAAATAGAATAGCGGTGCATTAACGGTTGGCGATGTTTTAAATTTTTACTTGGCGGTAGTAAACATCGTTCTGTGTGGCTGCCATGATTGGTCATAAAAAAAAAAATGAACTGAGTATAATAATGGTTGCTAGCTCAACTGAAAATGCAAAATTTACACATAACTGCAAAAATTAATTGAACTATTAGCTATGTATTAACTAATTGAGCCACAATATACATAATAAGGTGACAGTATACTTTAGGGTGGAGAAATAGGCGATTATTGTTTGGCGCCATTCCTGTTCGACAGTGTTCCTCGCGACAAACAACAAACAAAACAACATCTCCCAGCTTGGCAATCAACCGCGATCACAACTAGGTGAGAATCAAGGGCCACCCTCAAATATAGGCTAACACAAAATAATAAAATACAAACATTTTAGTATGAATTAGGCTCGTATTTTTTGCGGTATATTATATTACCTCGCCGCATAAAAATATAAATTTAGACCACATGAATTTCCTTTTATCACTATAGTTTAAAAGGAAAAGATGTGTAAAGGTTAATTTTTTAAAAAAGTTTCATTTATAAACGATAAGTCAAAATGTGCTGAATAGACAAATAAAAGTAATACATCTAACCTGCGCTAATACATCTGAACTATGTATTAATTTACATAGTTGTACATATACAACATACAACTTTACATAGTTGTACTTATGTTGTACATATGACTAGCAATACATCTAAACTCTAATTAATGCTCCAAATAATTATAAAATAAACTAAAATTTAACAAAGTACATAACTGAAGCCTAGCCAGCCGTAATCTTTAATGGCAATTTTTATACATTAAAACATATGTCATCTTCCACTAACAAATGACTAACATGGCGGAAAACGCTAGGGTTGCCATCTATGTATAGAATGTCCCCAAACGTTAATCTGGTCAGAGCCCCCTATACTTAGGGGGCTCTGATCTGGTTCCATTGCATGTCTGGTAAAGTCGCCATTCATAAAGTCGCAAACTGTTACATTATCAGGGAACAGTAACTAATTCTAGACGGTCGGCAAAAAAAAAAAAAAAATCGCCAAACGGCGCGTTTCCAATTTAAATTAAAAGATTACCTAGATTATTTGTCTTAATAGTAAAGTGAATGAATAAATAAACAAAACGATGTTAAGTCAACTCTAGTTGTACTCTAGCGGCTTTCAATGAAATGTTTTTAAAGGTTTATTTACTTTAGCTTCACTATTTTGTAATTAAATTTTGTATTTAGTTTTAATTATTTCGTTATTTTGTGCAATATTTTATCCTAGGCTAATGAAATTAATTTAATACTATTTTTAACCGACTTCACAAAGGAAGGTGGTTATACATTCATACTGTATGTATGTCGTTTTTTTTGTCTGTTTGTCCACTCATAACTTCTCTCCGGATGAACCGATTTTCATGTTTCTTTTTTTAATCGATCGAGGGTGGATTCCCATAGGTCCCGTACTTTCGTTTGACCATATTCGATAATTAGAAAAAAAGTTATGGGCAGAAATGTAGTTTTTTTTTTTTTGTCTTTTCATCCGTAACTTTTGACTAAATGAACCGATTTTGATGAATTTTTCTTTAATCGATAGAGGGTCGTCTAACTCAAATATTGCAAATCAATTTGACTACATTTGTTTTTTAGAAAAACGCTACGACTGAAAAATAAGTATTTTTAATTTTAATTGGAAAGGCTTGGCTTGATTTTTCTTTGTTGGGAAATCTATTAATACATATAAAAGCATTGTTAAAAACATGTTTGTTGTCATGGGCTATACTATTAAAAGAAATTACAGTAAGAGTTTGACTAAAGGCTTCGCTGTGGCAAAAATTAATCCAATCAGTTTGTTTGCTAAAATAGACTTCAAAAGGGGATTTATCATACAAATTATTAGTGTTTAGTGCCATTAATTCAAAGAAGTTTTGCCTTTTGATATAGATTTTTTAAAAAATAGAGTATTTATATACAAAATGTATTTACACTAAAAAGAATAAAATAAAAGAATTTTTATAAAAAAACAGAACCGACTTCAAATTAAAAATTGCGCTAAAAAGTAAAGAATAAATTCATTCTTTAAACAACATCGATGTGACTTTTAAACAGTTTTAGAAGTCGGTGCAAAATTATGGGTCTAATTACCATTATACCATTTGTTACTTCATATTGGAACTGTTGCTAATTCTGCGGAAATATATATATTTGTAATTGATTCATAATTACAAAAGATTTTATCTATCCTAATTTTCCACAGATTTCTAAAACTATGTTTATAAGTCACATCGATGTTGTTTAAAGAATGACTTTATTTTTTACTTTTTAGCGCAATTTTTAACTTGAAGTCGATTCTGTTTTTTTATAAAAATACTTTTATTATAAAAACTTCTTGAGATTTTTATATAACGATACTTTTTCTTTTTCTTTTTGAAGCTTTTAAGGTGCCATTAGGAGTACTACTATTCATTTACCTAATTTATCTTTGCCTTGGTTCAGTAATGTTTGTGAGTATAGAAGGGCAGAATGAATTAAAGGGTTATAACCGAACTGTGAATGCATCTCGTCTTGCCAGAAGTAAGTAAGCCTAGGATTATATACTTTATTTTCAGCGGCTTTAGCTTTAGCTAAACTTTTTATTTTAAAATTTCTTTGAGAACTAGAAATGTGTTTCCCTGAAGTTTACCACACATTAGAAACATACTACATACATTTTCAGTAAAGTTTATTTATTTTTCTATGTTTTAATTTCTTCCGTTCATTTATTATTTTTATTTCCTTTTGGTGATTTTTTATTTAGCACTTTTCTTCCAATAGTTATTAAAAATGACCTCTATAAGCGCATTCGAAATTTAAAAAAAAACAAAAAACAAAGTCCAATATAATGGTATAAAATATAAAGCTTTAGAATTTTAAACCAATACGAAAGTTCTTTTTATTGTAACACATTCTCAAAAAAATTAACAGTACAATTTTTTTCATGCCAATTTGTAATAGAGTGTATAGCCAATTGCGAACTATTCTTTTGAGCAACTTTGTTCTGACAGATTGAAATGCGTTTCGGATATTTACAATTAATAAATTTTATGTACAAATACAACCTGTTTTCTTTTTCGCAAGCAACAAAATATGTATTGCGTAACGTACAGAATTCTAGCTATGAAGAAGAAAAATTAAGAAAGCTTTCGAGAACTAAGTGAACTCTAATGCATCCGGAATAAATATAGCTCCCTAACAACAAGTTATATGTGCAATGCTGCCTAAGGTGAGCGTAGTAGTCATGTTAGAGAGTGAATAAGTCTCTCACTCATCCCCATCTGACAAACTGTATTAGCATCTGCAAGAACGTTTACATACTTGAGCAATGTTTCTGTTTGAAATAGAAATTGAACACTCAAAGCAAAGTTTTAGCATTATTTTCACTAATGGCATTGCTTAAGCGAAAAAAAAAAAAAAAAAAAGAGAAAAAAAAAGGATGAGTGTACGACTGCCTTCCAGCTCTAGCATGGCTCAAAGTTTCCTTGCTCTAAATGTGAATATGGGAAGCTATCTAAACATCAAGCCTATTTCCACAAGCTGAAGTTGAGTTTGGTATCCCCCTTTTTGGCGCCAATCTTGGTGAGATAATGCCAGGATGCCTCGAAATGGTCGTAGATTTAACTAGAAATGAAATGAGTAATGTCTTCGAGGAAATAATCGTTATTCTAAGAACATAACTTTCTAGAACACAGTTGACTAGAGCAGCGGTTCTCAAAGTGTGTTCCACGGACCCCTAGGGTTCCGCAAGAGGATGGCAGGGGTTCCGTTGTAAATCTATTATTATATAAAATTATGTTTTGTAAATCGTGTTCAGAAAATGTTTCGCGATGAAATTTAGTTGAAAGCGGTAGTTAATTCCCTGTCTGAAAATGAAAATATATTTGGAGGAAGCAAAATAATAATAAAGAGGACTGTTCAGAGGGTTTTTTAAATTAGTTAATTAATGTAAAAACTGTAAAATGACTTGTGGCTCTGATTTAGAAGCCTCTGAAACTCTGTTAGGGTGGTTCAAAAAGACACTATACATGGTTTCATGACGAAAGGTTGACAATTATATGAAAATGACCAATGGGCAAAGAAGGAAATTTAGTTGGTTTTGACATGATCCTCGAAAGGAGTCGAAGAGTACGGTTTAGTAAACTTTTTTTTCTCTTTCTACACGGACACCAACGTCATTAACTTTTGCAGACCGAGTGCATTTCCCGGAAACTGGCATCTATTCTTTCAAGTTGCTCTATAATCGGCGCATGCCATTGCCACATGAGAATTTCGACGTTTGGTTTCTTCAGTACAAGGGGAAGCACTTACGATGTGAAACTGCACTAGGACTCTGATGATGCACAACTGCAAAAGGAATTTAATTTAGTCAAGAGTACCCAAGCAAACCAGATACTCAGGGGTTCTTTATGTGCAGGCACTATTCTGAGTCTTGAGAATCCACCAACATGGTCCGGATTGAACCCACGATCTGGAGCGTACAAGGGCTGCGCCTTACACGTCACCACCATGCCGGCTACGGCATGGTGGTGACGTGTAGGCGGTATGACGTGTAGGCGGTGTGACGTGTAGCGGCTACGTTTAATAAACAGCAAACTAGTGTTTTGATGACAGCATTGGAAAAAATTTGTTTTTATAGCCAAATGCCTCTTATTGTTCATATTAATGGTTTACAAAAGTTTGAAGTTTGTGTGCACAATCATGTCTCATTTGTTTCCTGATTATGATTTTTATACTAAAAATTAAATTTTTCTGCCGGACAATGCGTCATCAACTCAACTCAACTTTCACATCAACGCTTCAATGACATTACTCGAACAGTGCATTAGTTTTGAATTTTTCCGTTTTCAATCCGATATAAACAATATAAAGAACAATATTCTTAAACAATAATTTTATCAAAATGGTGAAAAGTCAATTGGGGAAATAAAACTGGCCATGCCGAAAGCTCGATTTGGGCCAGAAACGGTATAAAATATATGATTTTATCTGTGGAACACAGCATTTCATTTTACTAAGTTGAATTAATTAACTAGAAAATTCAATAATTGCTATTAAGTGTAATGGAAACATTAATTTTAAATATTTAATTGTTAGTATAGATAAAACATGATTCATGTACTTTTCTCACTATTTAAAACTATTAATTTCAACGATAAAGATTTCAAAGTTATTTTGTTAATAGTACTAGTTTTTAATATGTATGAAAATTATTAAAATAATAGAGTCACTGGGATAACTTTCATTTCATTGTTTACTTTTGACATTCAGTGTAATAACTTGAAGTAGTTGCAATCATAAATACAAAAAAGCTCACCGTGCTGAATAGTATGAATTACTAATAAGATTTTATAGAGACTAACAGAATTTTCGAGTTCATCTTATTTGAAACAATATTTTCATTATATTTCAATATTTCATGCGATGTATTTTGTTTTAAACTAAGAAAAACAAAATAAAAACCCGTATATAAGTAAGCAAGCTATATTACCCTTCTCCCCTTTGCAGTAACATATCGATGCAAAAATCAAGATATTTTAGCCTGTGCATATTTAAACACAAACTCAGATCTAGATTGGACGCTACTCCAGGTCTATGTATAAAAGCTCCTACCTTTACAGTCATTACTAACAATACAGTGACAGGTGTAATAATTTACAAAAACTTTGCAATAAATTCTTATTTACAAAAGTGTCTTTCATTGACAGCCTGATAACTTAAAAATAGGTTTACAAAGATAATTCAGCAGGATTAACCTGAGGACACCATTTTGAAACTTTTTAGTTGACTTCGAAACCCAGGGGAACTTATTGGCAGTTTTTTTCAGGGGGTGGAGAAGCAAGGGGGAGCGAGGTAAACCTGAAGGGAGCTTGCCAAAGTAGAATTTTACAATATTGAAACTCTTCAATTCAAATTAAGTAGTTAATATATATTTGAAATTACTTTTTATTCATACAAGAATAAGCATACATTACTTGCAAGTATCATCGTAATTAAATTAAACTTATAATTATTTTCATAGTAGAACACGCTCACGAGCTATAAATATTTAACGTGTTATGTTGCCAAACAAGAATATATTATTGAACGTCAATCACATAACAGTTGTTCTAAATTTATTTCCGGCGGGGGGGGGGGGGAGGCTTTAAATAAGCTTTATTGAGATTGTTAAATTTGATTTTCAATATGAACAATAATGGGGGTTCCTCAAAGTAAAAGGAAACCGTTAAAAGTTCCGTGGTCAAAATTTCACGAAAAAAAAAAAAAACCCAAGAAGTTCCGTCTAGAACTATACGAGCCTACTTTCCCGTATACACCGAATTCAAATTTATAATCTAGCTATCTCTCTCTCTGTCTTTCTCATTTAGCTTTAGTTCATAATTGCTTCAAATATACCTTTTTCAACGGTTAATATATATTCATTCAATCATTCATTTATTAAGTCATTCATGTATTTATTCACTCATTTATTCATTCATTCTTTTGATTATTCATTTAATCATTCATTAATTCAAAAATTATTCTTGAAAATCCCAATCAAAAAATTTCATAGGAAAATAGGCTCGTTAGTTCTGGATGAACTCTCTATCTGTACATGTTCTACGTCATAAGAGCTTTCCGATAAAGTTTGTTCCAAGCAAATCGGACCGTTAGATCAGGAATTATATAGGATTGAAATTTCCCCGTAGGCGGTATGTTAATTTTTTTTTTTTTGAACTGTTCAAAAATGAACAAAAATTGTTCAAATCAATATTTCACGCCAAGAGCTTTCTCCAGTAAGCTTTTTCATTGGAACTTGGATCTTGTACCCAGAGTTTACATAATTTGCTTCATTTTCGCCCATAGGCGCTAATGTTAAAATTTTTTGAACTGTTCAAAATTGAACAAAAAATTGTCCAAACCAAAAAGTAAAATATGGAAATGAGATGTCCTCACCGAGATCTTTCGAATGCAAAAAGAAGTTTTCGGATCGGACAATTCGTTCAAAAGTTATTAGGGGGGGACAGACAGGGCCGACTTCGAAGACGGCCCTGGGACAGACCGACAGACACACTTTTTCCCCATCTCAAAACTCTACTTTCAAATTTTTTATTTTTCAATCTTTATTTAATTACTTAACTTATTTTTGACTTTTCTTGATTTCTAACGATATTTTCTCGATACATTAAGCCTTCTTTAATGCTTTATTATTATTATTTTTTTACTTTTACGGGAAAGTAGGCTAAACAAGAAGTTCCGTCCAGAACTATACGAGCCTACTTTCCCGTATACACCGAATTCAAATTTATAATCTAGCTATCTCTCTCTCTCTCTGTCTTTCTCGTTTAGCTTTAGTTCTTAATTGCTTCAAATATACCTTTTACAACGGTTAATACATATTCATTCAATCATTATTCATTAAGTCATTCATGTATTTATTCACTCATTTATTCATTCATTCTTTTGCTTATTCATTTAATCATTCATTAATTAAAAAATATTCTTGAAAATCCGGATCAAGAAATTTCATAAGAAAATAGGCTCGTTAGTTCTGGATGAACTCTCTATCTGTACATGTTCTACGTCATAAGAGCTTTCCGATAAAGTTTGTTCCAAGCAAATCGGTCCGTTAGATCAGGATTTATATAGGATTGAAATATCCCCGTAGGCGGTATGTTACATTTTTTTGAACTGTTCAAAAATGAACAAAAATTGTTCAAATCAATATTTCATGCCAAGAACTTCTTCCAGTGAGCTTGTTCATGGGAACTTATATCTTGTACCCAGATTTTACATAATTTGCTTCATTTTCACCTATAGGCGCTGTTAAAATTTTTTGAACTGTTCAAAATTGAACAAAAAATTGTTCAAATCAAAAAGTAAAATATGGAAATGAGATGTTCTCGCCGAGATCTTTCGAATGCAAAAATAATTTTTCCAATCGGACAATTCGTTCAAAAGTTATTAGGGGGGGGACAAACCGACAGACAGACAGACCGACCGACACACTTTTTCCCCATCTCAAAACCCTACTTTCAAATTTTTTATTTTTCAATCTGTATTTAATTACTTCACTTTTTTTTGACTTTTCTTCATTTTTAACGATATTTTTACGATACATTAAGCCTTCTTTCATGCTTTATTATTTTTTTTTTTTACTTTTACGGGAAAGTAGGCTAAAAAGGACAGAAATGGAGGAACGAAGATCCAATTGCAATCAAAATTGGAAGTGCTGAACTAGACGGTGGGAATTTTTTTCGAATACAGTATTTCTTTTACTTTTTGAAAGGAAGTAAAAACTAATTAACATTTAATATAATAACAGCATAGTATACTTATTTTTATTTACGAATGTTTGTTCCTTTAGAGATAATACTAGCAGCAAGAGAAGAGAATATACCTGATGGGGATACTATCGCAGCTTTTAAAGCCAGACACAAAGAAATGAATAAATCGAAGGAAACTTGGAAAGAGCTGTTCGGAGAGCAAGTGATGTTTTCACTTATTGTTGTAACTACTGTTGGTAAGAAATGGAGTAAATTTGTAATTAATGTGGGTGTAAGTGGCAAAAATGCAACATTTAGGTAACTAATGCGCAATTTATGTGAGAAGCATCCCTCTGCTTTGTGTCACGAGATGTTAGTGATGATCCTATCATGTGCTGCTAATGTGTGGTTAAAAATAAAATAAAATTTAATTAAACACGAGCTGATGTGTGCACCACATGATTTCCTTGTAGTACATTAATTATTTTATATTCCTTTCTAAGAACTGACAAGAAGTTCCGTCTAGAACTATACGAGCCTACTTTCCCGTATACACCGAATTCAAATTTATAATCTAGCTATCTCTCTCTCTGTCTTTCTCGTTTAGCTTTAGTTCATAATTGCTTCAAATATACCTTTTTCAACGGTTAATACATATTAATTCAATCATTCATTTTTTAAGTCATTCATGTATTTATTCATTCATTCTTTTGCTTATTCATTTAATCATTCATTAATTCAAAAATATTCTTGAAAATCCCAATCAAAAAATTTCATAGGAAAATAGGCTCGTTAGTTCTGGATGAACTTTCTATTTGTACGTGTTCTACGTCATAAGAGCTTTCCGATAAAGTTTGTTCCAAGCAAATCGGGCCCTTAGATCAGGAATTATACAGGATTGAAATTTCCCCGTAGGCGGTATGTTAATTTTTTTTTGAACTGTTCAAAAATGAACAAAAATTGTTCAAATCAATATTTCACGGCAAGAGCTTCCTCCAGTAAGCTTTTTCATTGGAACTTGGATCTTGTACCCAGAGTTTACATAATTTGCTTCATTTTCGCCCATAGGCGCTAATGTTAAAATTTTTGAACTGTTCAAAATTGAACAAAAAATTGTTCAAACCAAAAAGTAAAATATGGAAATGAGATGTCCTCACCGAGATCTTTTGAATGCAAAAAGAAGTTTTCGGATCGGACAATTCGTTCAAAAGTTATTAGGGGGGGACAGACAGACAGACAGACAGACAGACCGACAGACACACTTTTTTCCCATCTCAAAACCCTACGTTCAAATTTTTTATTTTTCAATCTTTATTTAATTACTTAACTTATTTTTGACTTTTCTTGATTTCTAACGATATTTTCTCGATACATTAAGCCTTCTTTCATGCTTTATTATTATTATTTTTTTTTACTTTTACGTGAAAGTAGGCTAAAAAAATGGTGGCGTTTATCAGATACGCACGTTAAAAGTTATATTTCTTTGTTGCACTATTTTTTAAGTAACCTTTTCGTTCTCTTTTATTTCCCTACATTTATATGGGATATTTAATGTAGAGGGTGGCATTTTCAGGACTAAATGAATTTATTATTTTTATTGGCCTGAGAAATCTGAAATCCAAGCACCATAGTAACTAAACGGAATCTGCAAAGGATAAAAAAATGTAATTTAAGCGTACCTTAGGGTGAGACGTTGAGAACATTTTAAACACTTAAACCTACTAGTTTGTTGAAATCCAATGGGGGAAAGACAGTTTTAGAAGATCCTAACTCTTGCAACTGTTTTAACATGGGAGTTCTGCGGGAAGGACGCCAAATATCGCATAAGTCGCCAACTGACATTGGATTTGGCTTCCCTTTTTTGGCACAAAGTTTTACGAAATATTCGCAAGTTGTCGCCAAAAGCCCGCCAATACACTTAACTTTGGAGTACGTTTTAGTAATGCCTTTCAGTAAATATCTTGGTATGGAAAAGGACTGGAAATTTGCATGCAATTGACACAAAATTGGAGAAAACACCCCTTTTGGAACATCCGATTGCAACCAAAAGAGGAGGTGGACAACTAGACCGTATACAGGTCCGACATACGAAATTTCAACCTTCTACGACTAACTGTTTTTGAGTTATCCGAGATACGCATATGACGCATATGCGAACATACAGACGGCGCGACAAAACTCATCAAAACGGACACATTCATGGTCAAAATCGATATTTCAGTGATCCATTCGCACGTGCGTATGTACATACATACGGAGATTGAAAAAACTGACCGAACTGATTATTGCGATTAAAATGCAACTTTAGGCTAAAACTTGATTGCGAAATTTTTCACAATTACAATACTTCTTGTACTTCATACAAGGACGCAATGAACAATAAAAAACTTTAAGGTAACGAAAATTTACCAGCATAATTTTGTACGATAGGTTAGTGATAGTAAAATTTCGGGAAGGATTATTGAAAACATAGGAGATTTTTATTTCTTTATCGACAAAATGCTTGGATTCAATGATTCAATACCTAGATGTGCGTCCTTGGAGTATATGCTCACAAAGAACAGCGAAAATGATTATCGTCTGCACATCAATAACTTAGAAACCCTGATGTCAACTCTATGTTTTCGTTGCCGTCGTCAGCCAACTGAAGATACCTTACATCTTATTTTATAGGAATCACAACAAATGTTGACCATAAAACTTGTGACAGTAAAAGGTACTGGTGTAGCAAACAACGAGGTTTTTGTGTGGCGTGTGTGTTGTACAAAGGATATATTTTCTCTTTCAGGCTATGGTAATGTTTCTCCAAGCTCACGGACTGGACAACTGGTGTGCATTTTTTACATTTTCTTTGGAGTACCTCTAAACTTTCTTATGATACATCTATTCGGAATGAAGTTTAGAGGAGGTTTCAGATGGATATTCAATAAAACCAAGATACTCTTTGATATAAAATTTTGCCAGTGGATTGCTGGCAGCATTTACTACTTAACATGGATTATCTTATTTTACTTAATTCCATCTGTTCTATTTTTTATGATGGAGGAAGATTGGACTTATACCCAAGCTCTTTATTTTTGCTTTGTGTCACTTACAACTATAGGTTTTGGCGATGTAGTAGCAGGTAAGTATTACTAAAAAGGAAAATTAATTTTGCTTTAAACAGTGGTTTATTTTTTATTTTTACTAGTTGTGTTTTTCGAGTTGAAACGGGATATCTCGAATATTGGCCTTTCCCTGGCGGATGAAGACTAATGTCATGTGACACACGTTCAACACTCTAAGAGGCACTAAATAAGGAGAATGTTACTAAAAGATCTTATTGGAATAAGGATACAGTCTTTTAAAATTTCCGTTTGAGTAAGAACATAAGTCCCTAAAACTCCCCTTTACATCCACGACATTTTTCACGAAAATCCCGTTATAAAGAGGAAAACTTCTTTAAAATAACGTTAGTGGTCCCGCTAGAAATCTTTATCAGAACGCTTATAACTTCTTTTCTAGTTAGTGCGCCCAGAAACCCCCCCGCACCTGCCATTTTCTGGCCTATCGTATTTTTAGATGCCCCCGAGTGCAAGCCCTCGGGAGCAAATGGGGTTCCGGGAGAGCTCGACCAACCGCAAATTTATGAAAACCATTAAAAATAATAATAATAAAAAAAAAAACAGGTTATTGTAAAACACTAAATCACAGTAGAATGCAAAACTTTAAGAGTATGCATTAAGCGCTATATGACATGTGACAACAATGAGAAACCGTGCAACACTATAAAAAAGTACCAAAATCAATCATACAATATCAAAACAATGTGAAATGGTACACTCAAAAATATACACAAAAACAAAGGAAGATAATAGCCAAAACTTAGACAAACACTAAGTTCCCTGAAATAGATACCCCTCGCTTGATAAATGCAAAAACAAAGAAGCAAGGAGGGAGCGTGCATGGGGATGCTGGAACGCGTTACAAATAGCTTGAATGGGTGAAATTTGGTTGCTAGCCCGAATATGATACTTACTGGTTAAAGGGCAATGAAAAACATAGTGATCAGGCGTACCCATCGCTTCACAGGAGCAATAAGGAGAATCAGAAAGAGCAAAGCGATGAAGATAGCTCGGGAAAGGGCCATGGCCAGAAACCAGGACTGTTTCAAAACGTTGGCTGACCCTTGGAGAAAAACGAACGATTGGAAAGAATTCAAAAACCCGGCGACCAGTATCCGCCTCGTTCCAGCGGTACTGCCAATCCTCTCTAGTTTTGTCTCTAATTTGTTGTATGAAATTGGATTTAGGAAGGGGAAGGGCCGTGTAGGGTAAAAATGCGGGATCCTCAGCTGCCGTACGAGCTAATTGGTCAGCTTTGTCATTTCCCACATTCCCTGAATGACCCTTGACCCAGTGAATTGAAATTCTAGGATTCGAAATTAGCATGCTTTGTACTGAATTTACTAGAGGACTGCGCTGAAGTGGGTCTTTGATAGAAAGGATAGCAGCCTGACTGTCTGAAAATATTTGAACGTTAGAGGATGGAATTGTGAGCGACAGGTTCGCCGCTGACTTAATAGCAAAAAGTTCCGCCTGAAAAATTGAATTACCAACAGCATGCCTCATTGCACACTCCCCCACTGCACGGTGTCCCTTGTACTAAAACCTTGTACCGCCGAAGCCACGCCGACGGGCGTTTTGGATCCGTCGGTATAAAAACGATTAAATGATAAAGATGGGGGGTCACGGTCAACACTGCAAGGATAGTCAGAAATTTGCACCCACGAACGCTGAAACCATTTTGGTGCCGCGTGTTCATACAAAGAGGGATCGAATGTTATCCCATCTAACACGATGGTCCTCCTCTCTACATAGAACTGGGTGAGCCAGATCTTCTCCCTTATCGTCAGGTCTATAGGGGGCACTCCCGCCAGAATGTATAGTGCTGAGTGGGCGTAAGAGGCTTCGAGTTTTGGCACAAAGAGGAAAACTGCTTCGAGGTGAACTTTTTTACTGGCTTTCCAGAGGCACCAAAATCGAAACGATACGGTAATTTCTTCGTCCAAAAAATGCCGTGTTTAGGAATTTTTGGGTTTAAAAATAAAAATTCGAATGATTTGGAACATTTTTAACGTTCGAAAACCCCCCTGCGACCTTTCCTGGGTGCCAAATTTGGTGAAATTCTGACGTAAACTGTGCAGTTGTATGAGGTACCATACTTACATCCACAATCTCATATTTATTTATATAAATAGAAGATAGATTTGTGCTAGCTTACCAGTATTTGATGCATGCAGATTTTTGTTTTTTTTCTTGAGGTTCATGGCAGACCCATTATAATTAATAAAAAAATAATACAGTTGAAATAAAGCGACCCCTAGTGTATTTATCACAAAAAAGTAAACATTGAAAAACATTCTTTTTAAAAAATTCCTTCAAATAAACTTCCGCCTAAAAGTTTTTTCATCCATTAATAGAAATTACTTAATAAAACAAGGGCTGTTGTACCAAATAGTCTAAATCTAATGTCCAAAAATAATTTTTTGAAATATTAAGCTTCTAAAATGATGTAGAAGAAAGTGAAAACATTTTAAATTCTTTAGAATAATAACTTAAAAAAAAAAAAAAAACGAAAGAAAACTTTAGAAAATGCCTGACTAGCTATCAGAATAATAGACACATGTCAAAGGATAACGGCAAAGTTATTTAACTATTGAGAATAATAGAGAAAAAAAACTATTTATAATTGCGATGGATTAAAACTCCGTATGGCTTTCCTACGAGTTTTCCTATTTTTGCAAATCAAAGAACATTTGATTGATTGCAAATCATCATGATTTGCCATCAATCATCATGTTCTTTGATTTGAGTTGTTGCGCAGTGAGTTGATCTGCAGTTGTTGGTATCCACTGAGAGCATTCAAAAAGTAACTTAACTCAAACAATGTCGGTCTGAAACCCTTTATTGGGAAGTTCACTACACTAGAATAAGACACACATACATCACGCTATTCTTCTACGTAATCTCCCAATTTTTTTGCAGACATTTTTCGTAATGTTGCAATAACCGTTTGATTCCCTGACGATACAAAATCGCTCTTTGGTCCACGGCATAATTTCACATAGGCTGTAAGTTACATTGCATGTGGTGTCGTGCCCGAAGCTCACAGGTCTGAAGCGCACAGTACGAGAAACGTGGCTCTAGCTCACATAGACAATCAGCATCTCGTGTCCCAAGCGCGCAAATATTTTTCGTACCCAACTCTCTTGTCCCAGCCCCCCACCCCCCGAAGGGGGGCGGAAACGAGGAAGATGGATTATTCTGCTTTTTTTGAACTTAATTATAGATAAATGGGGATTTTTAAAATAAAATAAATAATAATTTTGTTGAGATTTATGATCAATTTTCACTCACGCTTTTACCCCAGGCTTGGGACTGGGTAGTGTCAGATAAGACACAGGCGGTTTAAAAGGTACTGGCAGTTTCCCCTTTGTCTGTCTCCCTTTTTTTATGCCGCAGGCTGTAAACTTGCCATTGTCGTGTTTACCGTTATTTAAATTATTCCATTTCCAGATTATTCCATTTTTGTCACGTAACTTAGGGAGCCAAACACTTGTGTGTTCTTCATAGTTCACAAAGCTTGAAGTGAAAGATCGACATGATAATGGTAATAAATGTTGTGGGCTTTAGTATTCGGCAATTTCTAATTGACTGGCTAGTAAGATCAAACATTCAGAAACATGCTGTTGATATTTCTTACAAAATACATTGTTCTAAATTGCACCTGCTGCTCCATAGGTACCTGTAGAGATCTCTCGCAGCTTAGGGTACGCCTTTAGCTTTTACACATAGAACGCAACATCGACCTTATTCTTGACAAAAATGATTTCTTTATTTAATAGTGAAATTCATAAAAAATCAATTTGTTGTTCCATTTCTATGCAGCTGCTTGGATTATTTGATGTTTTCTTCTTAAATATTATACAAATATTTTGACTTCTTTCCACTTTTGCAGATTTAACTTCAGATGAAAAGGACGAATTTACTAGCGTCACATACTTCTTGACGGTACTTTTTTGGACTACATTTGGTGTGGCGTTTGCGCGTTCCTCGATGTATCATATTTCCTATTATATAAGTTATTTTTATCTCCTTTGCCTGCATAAAGTGTGCGGAAATTCGGACGAAGAGCGCATTGATCTGGAAGGAATAACTAATGCGGTTACTGAATTGAATTGGGAACTTGCTAAATATACTCCAAAGGTATACATCCATTTAGCAAGTAATATTTACATTTTCAATAGAATTAATTTCATTTATTTTTTCTTTTTATTCTTGTTTAGCAATTTCCTTTTTTATACAGTGGAACCTTGCTATAGCGAACCCTGGATATAACGATCCCCCGGTTGTAACGAACCTTTCAAATGGTCTTTTATATATGATTTATCTTAGCAACATTCCTTCCCATTTGTGTTTTAGTCTAGTCAAACACTATCTTTTACAATGGTGTATATAAAATCCAAAAGTTTACAGCCAATAATATCATCTATTTTTCATACTATGGAAAAATAATAAGGTAATTTTTTATATTTGTTTGTTTATTATTAAGAACCATATTTAAAGTTAATATTTTAATCCTCTACCCTGATTATCGTTAGAAATATGTTTATTATATAGAAGTATCTTAGTCAGTTAATACTTTTTTTGCAAAATCGGATGTAGCGAACCCTTGGTTATAGGGAGCGATCTCCAAAGTCGGTTCGTTGAGGGTTGGTTATAGTAGGGTTTGACTATTTTTCAAATTATCAGTGGATACACCTGTAGTTTGTAAAATTAGTTCCACAAGAACTAAAACTTTTGCCTTTGTGCGGAAACTATTGGTAAATTAGGTAATTAAAAAGGTGCTTCGTTATAAACCTGAATCACTTGTATGCAATATATTTAGTAATTGGGTAACGTGGTTTGTTATTAATGATTTTCTAATATTTTAACTAATTCCGCCGACATTTACATGGCTTTGGAAAACAAAATTTTATTTAGTCGAACTTCTTTTAATGTTAACAAGTTCCAAAAACTGACTAATTTGCTCCATCAGAGACAAAGGTTTCCTGGATTGTCTGAGTTTATAGTAAAAAATCGTAAAGAATCTTCGAAATATTTTTTGTAAGCTCGACTACTTATCAAATCAGGTTTAATTTTTTCGCTTTATAAAACAACCACTTTGTAACCGCATTGGTGAGGAGTTTAATTTCAGTCAATAGTGTTTGTTTACTAATTATGAAAATGTGTTACGTCTTCGAACAAAGTCGAAGAAAACCGTTTTAAATTTTACTTTTCTATATTTTTTACTACCGTGTCAAACAACTAACCATTTCTTCGTAGTACAAAATAGGAAATGTGCTTAGAACACTCGAAAAAGCCTTCAAGAATTTAATCAATCACTCAATAAATCAATCAGTATATCACTCAATCACTCAATCAAGCCTTCAATTTATCAAGTACTGAAGCACTCCTTCAACCAAGCATTCGAGCAAATGTGCTTTAATTAAAATTAAAAATATAACATAATAACATGCTATTAAATTCGAACACAACTAACCTATTACGGTTTGGGTTTATTATGATGGTTTGTGGCTTTGAGAGCGTTTATTTCCTTAGGGGTTACAGTTGGCCCCTCTTTGGTGGAATATCGGTTAAAAGAATATCTCGCTTAATGTAATAAATTTTCAATGTACTAAACCTTTGTTTATTGTTTCTAGGATCTCGGATAGTGGAATATCCCGCTTATTAGAATAATTTTCGTGGCAAATTGGCTATTCCATTAGGGGAGGGGGGGGGGGAGTGAACGTTGACCTCTTTAGAAAAATCTTTCATGTTTGCAAGCTTGTATCTTTTGATTGCATGCAGTGATTCCATAATGGCTTACACCATTGAAAAAAACACACTTTTCTCGTTCAAAACATCTGTTTCAATTTATTTTTTAATAACAACTGTACCCCTTTGAGTACAGGTAAACATAACCTCAAAAAATAGCACCTTTCATAGTGCGCAACCTTTTTCTCAAAAAGTATCCATCACATAGCTTTGAAATTTTCTGTGCATACATTCTATGATATGGTCAACAAAAATACAAACCAGACTTTCTTTTACTCAAATAGAAAAAAATATATAAATTTTTAAGTTTTACCAAACTTTTTTTTTTACCAAAAAGTTTGACTTTATCTTAAAATAAAACACAAACGGCAAAGAATACACAAAAATCCATATAGATTACTTATCTACAAAATTTTTTTTAAAAAACTGAAGAAAATCCATCCACAAATACTCAAATAAATGGTTGCGCAAGGTGAAAAAACAGCGTTTTGAGAAAATTAAAGTTACAATTTTGACACAGTATTTGGGGATGCATTTTCTTCTTTTTTTTAATTTTTAAAAATTTATATTTTTTTTCTGTTTGAGTAAAACAAATTCTAGTTTCTTGTTTTTGTTGACCATATCATAGAATGTAAGCACAAAGAATTTCAAAGCTGCGTGATGGATACTTTTTGAGAAAAGGGTTGCGCACTATGGAAGGTGCTATTTTTTTGAGGTTATGTTTACCTGTACTTAAAGGGGTACACTTATAATTAAAAAATAAATTGAAACAGATATTTTGAAAGAGAAAGTGTATTCTTTTGAATGATGTAACCCATTATGGAATCACTGCATACAATCAAAAGATACAAGCTTGCAAACAACATGAGAGATTTTTTAAAAAGACCAACGTTCATTCCCTCCTTAAGCGCAAGACTAATTGAAAGCGCTTGTAGTCACAACACCATCTCTTCTGGTTTTCGCAGCACCAATTGGCAAATTTTTAACCGTAATCGAAACAGAAAATGTATGAATTATTCCCTTTATAGAAGGAGCTTTTAAAACTACAAAAGGTATATGTTTTTAGGAATTCACGAAATGGAGGAAGCTGGAACAGTTTGAACAGCTTTGTAGAGTGACTCCATATGAAATAAAGCAGAATGACCTCAGAGATATGGATTCCGTTTTGGAGATACTTAAAGAAAAAATACAAACAGAACTGGATTCACTGTTGATTTTAGGAGAAGTGCCATCCGCTGAACCCTCAGCAGCAGAAGAAGATGTCCAAAGAAAATAATTTCAGTCGTTTTATTTGTTGTATTTATGCTATGAAATGTATCATATTTGTATGAGAAGACTGAATAATAAGAAACAGTCCTGATATGCATTGTTTTTAATCGTTTTTCAAGTACTCATCAGGACAATAAAAGTTGTTGAAATATGTTGTCAAAATTTTGTTAAAACTAATGAATATAATATGTTTTCTTCTTGTAGAGATGTTATTGTTGACGACACCAAACATCAAATTTACCGATTTTTTTTCAAATTAACCATTAAAATGAAAATGAACATTCAGATATTGAGTTACCTTTGTTCTTTTCGATTCTCTAAAAGTAATCCTTCCGATAAGATTTAGGTGTTAACAAGAAGTTCCGTCTAGAACTATACGAGCCTACTTTCCCGTATACACCAAATTCAAATTTATAATCTAGCTATCTCTTTCTCTCTCTTTCTCCTTTAGCTTTAGTTCTTAATTTTTTCAAATATACCTTTTTCAACGGATAATACATATTTATTCACTCAGTCATTCATTCTTTCATTTATTCAGTCATTCATTTATTCATTCATTCGTTTACTCATTCATGTGTTTATTCATTCATTTACTCATTCATGTATTTATTCACCCATTTATTTATTTTTTCATTTATTCACTCATTTATTTATTCTTTTCCTCATTCTTTCATTGATTCATTCTTTCACTCTGTCATTTATCCATTCTTTCACTCCTTCATTTATTCATTGAGAAATATCCTTTAAAATTCCGATAAAAACATTTCATAGGAAAATAGGCTCGTTAGTTCTGGATGAACTTTCTATTTGTTCATGTTCTACGTTATAAGAGCTTTCCGATAAAGTTTGTTCCAAGCAAATCGGTCCGTTAGATCAGGACTTATATACCTAGTATTGAAATTTCCCCGTAAGCGCTATGTTAACTTTTTGAACTGTTCAAAAATGAACAAAAACTGTTCAAATTAATATTTCACGCCAAGAGCTTCTTCCAGTAAGCTTGTTCTTTGGAACGTGGATGTTGCACCTAGAGTTTACATAATTTGCTTCACTTTTGCCGATAGGCGCTAATGTTTAATTTTTTGAACTGTTCAAAATTGAACGAAAAATTGTTCGAATAAAAAAGTAAAATATGGAAATGAGATGTCCTCGCCGAGATCTTTAGAATGCAAAAAGAATTTTTCGAATCGGACAATTCGTTCAAAAGTTATTAGGGGGGGGGGGGGACAGAGCGACAGACAGACAGACAGACAGACCGACAGACCGACCGACACACATTTTCAAAATCTCAAAACCCTACTTTCAAATTTTTAATTTTTCAATCTTTATTTAATTACTTCACTTTTTCTTGACTTTTCTTTACTTTTAACGATATTTTCACGATACATTAAGCCTTTATTCTTATTTATTTTTACTTTTACGGGAAAGTAGGCTAAAAAAGGACAATCATCACGATTTGTCCATACCAAATAGATAGAATAGAATCTATAGGCGAAATAAATATTCAGTTTTTGTTCATTGAAATTTACTATGCTGCAATTATGTGCCGCATTCAGTTGCTCAAACCTCTGAATACATGATATCGTCTTGCTATTTTTCCAAACTTATGTGAAAAACTTTTTTTTTGTCTTTGAGAGTGCTCTTAAAGAAGATGAAGACTGCTCCAGAATGATATAAAATTTCAGAGAAAAGATGATTTTTTCAATTTTTTATTGTTGAAACAAATCTTGAAATTGGAATAAAACAAAACACAATTCGAATTTTCAGATGTGACTTAATGAGTACCCATCCTCAAAGGATGATTGAATTTTGTGCCAAATTTCATTCCAATCTGTCACTTGGTGTAAGTTTGTATATCGAACATATGCATACAATCGCACAAACGAGCTCTTGTATATAGATTTTATTTTATTTATTTATTAATATAAAATTTAACTCGAGGGAGGGTATTGGTATTGGTACGCTGTGTAGCATCTGCTAATTTTCAGTGAACATTTTTCCTGCTAGTTTTCTTTTTTTTTTTGGGGGGGGGGGGGAGGTGAATTGGATACTTCTCCCAATATTTATTTGCCTGATCTCAGTGTTTTTTTTTTATGCGGTGTATTTTTTTTAAAGATTTTCATAACTACAACTATTTATATTTTTTACTATTTACTTTTTATTGTTTTTATGTTTACTGAAAAGTAGATTAAAACAAACCGAAGTTATGTAGTACATTATAAAATTAAATAATCTCTTCAAAATTTGAGAGGAGACATTAATATTATATTTCCCTTTACAAGACAGCTCAAAAACTGAATTTTTGACTGTTCACATCTCATTTCTTTTCATAGCGTGATATAAAATGATGTCTTCAGTCTTTTTAATGTGTAAATTCAAATACTTTTGCGGATCAAAAGTATTTAAAATGCGTATTGTAATTTTTGCTTCCTGGGTTTTCTTTCCGCAATTATGTGTCTGAAACATAGTTTCACTACGACGAAATTCTATTTGTAAGAAAACCTCATTTAGAGTCCTGTCTTATTCGGAGTTTCATTACGACGGAAATTAATTTGTAAGGAAACGTCATTTACAGGAATTTTGCTGCCCTATACTGAGACGAACCTGAAGATATTATCGAAGGGGAAAATTTTTTCAGTTTGATTTGGACAGATTTAACGTTTTGTTGTCAAAGATTACTTGCTGAGGGAGTCCCCCTCTCTGAAAGTAATCCTTGATTGTATTTTCGATTTGTCTAGCCTACTTAGAAAGCAAATACGAAAAAAAAAAAAAAAATGTTTTTTGGCAATAATTTTTTTTTATCTACCTGCTTTCTGATTCCGACTAGTTAATTTACCTGTTGTTGTGAAGTTTTTTTTTTATTGTTATTACAATAAGATAAAAGAAATTATTGCCAAAAAAACATTTTTTTTTTCGTATTTGCTTTCTAAATAGGCTAGACAACTCGAAAATACAATCAAGGATTACTTTCAGAGAGGGGGACTCCCTCAGCAAGTAATCTTCGACAACAAAACGTTTAATCTGTCCAAATCAAACTGAAAAAATTTTCCCCTTCGATAATGTCTTCAGGGTCGTCTCAGTAGGCCAGCAAAATTCCTGTAAATGACGTTTCCTTACAAATTAATTACCGTCGCAATGAAACTCCGAATAAGACAGGACTCTAAATGAGGTTTTCTTACAAATAGAATTTCATCGTAGTGAAACTATGTTTCAGACACATAATTGCGGAAAGAAAACATAGGAAGCAAAAATTACAATACGCATTTTAATTCCTTTTGATCCGCAAAAGTATTTGATTTGAATTATTTGTAATGGACGCTTCCTTAGTCATTATTATTTTGGTTTTAATTTTTTTGTGATCTAAGATTTTTTGTGGTTTAGCTTTTGATTAAAAAAAAAAAAAAAATACACATTCTTTATTGTGCTCATATTATTTTTTGAGGAATTCTTTTGATTTATTCTGCTCATTCTGACAATTGGAGTACTATTTCATTCTTAGTTTATGTTTCATTCTTGGAATTTGATAGGTTCCTAATTGGTGAAATTTTGTTGTTCAAACGCCAATCTTTGGTAACTTGGTAATCCTCTGCTTGTTGTATAAAAATGCTTTTGTTCACATTCTTTCATAAATAAAATAAATAAAGCAAGAAAATAAAAATTAAAAAAATGTTTATAGTGCTTAGAATATGAGATTTCATTTTTTTTAACGGATACGACTGTGGTAAGCAATGCGAAACAAGACAAAGGAAAGAAAAAAACGGAACCTCTGCCTACATTGCGAATAACTACTCTACCTGTTTCATCACATATATGCGGTGGAACGGGTAAAAAAAAAACAGAATTTGGAACAAGTCCTTCATTTGTGCAATTGGGGGGGGGGGGGGTTAATCACCCCTGTCTTTTGGAGTTTGGCTTTTTTTTGTTTTTTACCTATAATGTGCATTAAATATATACCCTTTGCCCCACCTCCCTCTCGAAAAATTTTGAAATGACGGACCTGATTTGGAACAGTAGCTTTTCAACAAAGAATAAGATAATTAACAATAACTTGAACTGTAAAAATTCAAACTTACGCACCTTATTAAAGGTCATATTTGTATTGCTTGCTATTCAGGCCATTCTATCCCACCTTACTGCGCCTACTTGGTGATATGGCAGAAATGAATAGACATTGGGAATGTGTAACGTAAGAACCTTCTTTTACGTTGCATTGGTAAATCCTAAGATTTTACGTTTGTTTTTTTCCAAGGTTTAACTCAAATATATGTTTTGTGTGTCTCCAAAAGAAAAAAAAAGTAAAGCATTTTTCAACGTCAAATAAGATCTACAGTAACATGAAGATCTCCAGCTAAGCGGCATGAAGGTCAGGTGATCCGACGTTTGAAATGCATTATACCAAAGACGCTCAATTCTGACTGAAACATTAATCAAATTTACTGACAAGCACATGAAATGATTTTCAAGGCTTTAAGTTAGTTGTTTTCTTTTTTTTAAATTATACATTCTTCTCAACCGAAAATATTTCCCTTTGAAGCTCATAAATCAGTTAGTTCTATTGCATTTTATTTGCTCATGTGACGTCCATTCATGAATGAATAAGCTAAGTGTGGAGATTAACGTATGTTAAGAAATGAACTTTCATAACTTGTACGTTTAGAAGTGCAGTTGGAGTAAATTTGGTTTAGAGTTTACAGTTGGAGTAAATTTGGTTTAGAGTTTACAGTTGGATTAATTGGGAGCACAATTAACTTTATATCTTTCCCTACCTCTAGAATGAATTGAGAGATAACATTGTGAGCATTGTAGCCAATACCATACTCCTTGCGAGTAAATGTGTACAAAAATCTTGACTTTATGAATATTTGTTAACGAATGAACTCGTTTACATTAACCTCAGTGTGTTTGCATTTACCCCAGAGACTCTATAGTAAATGTAAATATGGATTCATTTTCCCGTGAGATTGATGCAAATAGAAAACCGGGGCATAGACAGGCTGCTTGGAAGCATTGGAAGTTCTGGAGCAATCTGGTCCTCAATCTACGATCCATGGGCTGCATGTGATCAGCTGAGGTATTTTTGAGTCCGCCGAGATCATTCAATGAGAAATATCTTTAAATCATTAAGAAAATTATCAAGTAATTCGGTAAACTTATGCAAAATACACACAAAGTATATTTTTATCCAAATATAACATTTATTGTCTTCCCAAAAGATTAGAAATGCGATAAACTTAAATCCCAGGGTACAAAATGTATGAGGTAATTCTAAACACCTAACTTGCACGTAAAAACTACAAGGAAGAGTGAAATTTATAAAGCTGAAAGTTTTAACACACACACACAGCATTCCATGTGGCAAAGAAAAATGCTTGTAACCATTTACTTCGCCTTTGTGCTGGAGAGGAAAGTGTAACATCTCTAAACTTTGTAAAACAGCATTTTTTTACCGTGTCATTTTCAAACAATGGTGAGGCCGCCACAGTTGTTTAGAAGCATACGGAACTCATTGAATGTCTTCTCTATGTTCTCCAGTCATCACTCACCAGCTGTTAAGTTTTCAAATCCACTACAAGTATAGTTATGAAGTTTGTTTACATTCATGTTTACTATTTTCTCAATTGACCCTACTTCATTCCATTTTAGTAAGCTTTATCTGCGGATTTAATTAACATTATAGTGTTCGTAGGATAGTGAGGGAGTGCGCTGAATATTTAAAAACTGAAAACATTGCTAGTTATCGCCGATTGTTTTGATCATTTATACATATGTACTTAATGTATCATAGATATTTATTGAAGGGTATTTATTCCATGGAAATGTCAACCTGTTGTGTTGTTGCTGATGCCACTTGGACTCGGATATCTAAGCTCCCCTCATAGAGCGACCAAGAATTAAGGCAGACAAGGATCGTCTTCCGTTTTTAATGAGCACGACAAGGGGGAAAGTGCGACTTAGCTCTAACACATATTATGTATTCGAATGACACTAGATGGTGCCACCACACATACGCCAGCTTCCTTTTTTGACCTGAGAGTGAAGGGAATGGAAGTTCCCCACCCTCCGGTACCCTCGGGACTTTGGGGTCCACGGATTTTACATGCACGAACTTTTTTCAAACCATGTAAGTGCACTTGAAAGGAAAAAAGTAATTAAAATAATGATATTAATTTTAAATAAAGCATTTCATTTTAGGAGCGTATTATTTGTTTGTAAGGATTCTGTTATGTTCGTCATATGAGTTTTATCAGATTTTGGATTTTAATTATTATTTGAGTAGAAATTGATGCCTAAGGCATGTTCTGAATTAGTCTTCATATTCTGCTGTTTTAAAGTAGACGGTTGTGAAATTGTGGGGTGTTAAGTTTCAGAAAAATAATTATGACAATTAAAGTTCCGGATATAATACAATATTATAAAAGTGACAGGAATTTTTCGTATGCAATTCTTCCTAATCACAGTAAAAATGATTGTCTTTCGTTGCTGCAAATGCTATATTGGTCATGATGGAGTGACCCTAAATTCTTTTCAGTGCCATTGCATCAATACATAATTTCCACCTTTTATAACAATTTTTGAAGCAATTTTATAAATTTATTGACAGGGTTTGATCTCACGATTTTCGATTCTTTGATAGTTGTCTCCGACGTGTTTCACGTTTCCATTATCAGTTTCGAATTAAAGAACAAAAAAGTTATTATGAGTAAACATGTGTTTCATGCGGTTATTTCTATCTTTTAAAAATTAAATTAAATTTTAGAATTAATTTAAAACACAGTGATAGCAAATTAGGAATTATCTTCTAAATGAGTGTTTTTTTTTTTAACATGATGTTTTTGCATTAATTAAAAGGATGTTCGCCTTTATTTTCTCAAAATTACTTATTTTGATGATGATATTCCAGTTTAGCCCGGTTAGGACAAATATATCATCCATTAGTTAACACACTAATGGATGATATATTTGTTATACATCATATTATTCGTTTCTTTAACACTGCTTCTTCTGGTTTTCAAATTCATTTATCTTGATCAATGTTGCTACATGCCACAGTGCGTGCACAGACGACCTTGTAAAAAAGGAGTCTAACATGCAATTTCGGGAAAAATTTCATTTTCTCTTCTGTCTTAAATAAAGTTGAAGTAGAGGTATTTTTGACTGTGTTCACTTTCATAACTAAGATCGATACATTTGAACTGATCATAATACTGAAACTGAGAGTGAAATTTCGTGACTTCTGTTTAAATATCATCTTATGGCTTTCGATGTGCTTAACATCGGTATTCCTCGATGCATGAAAAATTTAGGCTGCTACTACAACTTTGAGGCGCACATAAGTAAGTATATTTATGCCTTTTTCTTAAACAGTTAAGGAGGAGAGGAAAATTAAAAAAAATCAGAACGTATAGTACATTTTCATTATTTATTATTATTATTATTATTTTTGCTTTTACACGGTTACTTTAAAAGTGCCTTTGATCACAGTAAAGTTGATCTAAAAGGAATAGATAAAAATTTAGCCATAGAGTTCATAGTTCGAACAGGATAATGGGAGCTAACTATTCCCTTTCTTTTTGGGAGGTTTTTACAAACTTTTCGTGTCAAGATCAGTGAAATTTTTTGCAAAGTGCATTTAATTAACTGACATCAGATTGTGTGTATGTGTGTACAAATACTGATTTAAAGAGGTTTTCTTAGCAGTAAATACCAATTAATTGATTGTTTCGTGTAAAATTTCGTCTCTTGCTGATATTTTCATTGCTAACTATTACTAAGAATAGAGCAAATTCAAGTCCTACCGGAAGTATTTCACAGAATTTTTTTTAACAATGTCATTCCTTATTTTTATAGTAAACTTGCATGCATCTTGTGTATTTCTTTTTTTTTTTTTTTTAATTTTAGAATTGTTATTTTTATGTTATTCGCGATGAATTGTTCCCAATATCTGCAAACAAGACACAGGAAGACTTTAAGGGATCAAACACTCCCAGAAATATGTGATAAAGGTTTCATCTACACTTAAAGTTAAAATATTGTTTATTTTTCTCTCGGCTTTTGGGCGTCACACATTTTTGTCATTTAAATTTAAATTGACATCGTCTGGTACACCAGCAGCGGTGTGAAGATGGAGCGTCTTTTGGAAAATCACAACATAAACCCGACGGCGGATCTAAGGGGGGGGGGGGCGATGGAGCGATCCCCCCCCCCCCTTGGGCCGATTCAAGTGGATACTACATCGACATAATAAGTGAGTTTTTACTCTTTGTGCCCCTGGACCAGCCATGTTTTTTTTGGAATCCCAGCCTAATAACCCAGTTTCAAGTTCCATGCTTTCCCTCTGTCCCTTTGTCCTTTATTATTGCTGAGTTGCTAATCCTCGGAATAATGGGAAAGAGATTCCCTGCTCTTTTCTTCTCCGTATCAACTGGTGACAGCTAGCCAACCCTTAGCACGTGGTGTAAATTCCTGCAGCATTTACGCTAAAACCTCGAGTCTGAAACATTTCATTGAACATTCATAATTACAGATGTTTACATAAATTGCAATACACGTTGATGGTTTTTTAATACATTTTAGTTTACATTTTAAAAATTTTAGAAAATATATTACTAAGAACTGCTATTATTTTGTAATTTAGACATATCAACTCAAATTTAGAAAATGTATTTACAAGCCTACATTTTTCTTGAGAAAGCTTGAAGGAAATCCTAACTTGGTTAAAACTTGGCTAAGAAGCAGAATGAGTGATGATAGATTCACTGGATTAGCGTTATTATTGCATATCCATAAAGATAAATTACATTGGACGTTGAAAAAAATTATAGACAGATTTCCGAAAGCAAAAAAACGGCAGCTTGTGTTCCTTTTATACGGGCTTTGAATAAATGTATATGCATTAAAAAAAAAGGGGCCGGTAAAATTTTAAATATCACAACACTAGCATTTTCTTTTTTGTTGTTCCTGCTGTTTGAAAAAAAAAGGGGGGGGGGAGGGACTGTTGAAAAGGAATGAAGAATCTCCTCCATCCTTCCTTTCCTTACATTGAACCCCGAGATTTCCAAAATCACCCCCCCCCCCCCTTGAAGATTTTCTAGATCCACCCTTGCATAAACTACTCTGTCAGAACGTTAAGGAGGAGGGCGGATGAAGCAACTCTACCCGAAACTAATTCATGATCGGCGTATCATACAGTACTATTGTACTGTTTGCAATAAGCATTTTTCTGCTTGGCATTTTTATAAAAAGCTACAAATAACTCAATAATTGGAAGTTGCGTCTTAATTGCAGGTTTTGCAATATTTTCGTAGCTCTTTTGAAATTGTTCATCTCTTTTTATATTTACTAGAGTTCGCCCAACAGTCGAAATTCGGCCGCAATAATTAAATTTAGCATTAAAAACATGCTATTTATATAGTTATATAAGCATTATTCGTCAAATTTTTTGATTATAACATTGTGTTTACTTTGATTACCTTAATCTTTTGATTGTCACTTAAAGCAAACGTATTGTAAACCATTGTCGCCGCAGGTCATATTGCGCTCATATATGTAGCCACTTGAATACTTCTGCCAATTTCTTACTAACTTGAGAGGAAGTTGAATAAAATTTAAATGTTTGATTCTATACACTGTGCGCTTTTTTAATTTCATTGCTTCAGAGAAGAGTTCAATCAAACTCCTATTAACCATGAGTTTTATATTTATCTATCTATATATAAATGAATGTATGTGTCTCTGTCCTTTATGCATTACTACACCATTCATCCGATCTCCGTGAAACTTTGGGAAGTTGTTGAGTACAACTCCTGCGAAGGTTTCTGAAAAAAAATCCTACAGGTAGTTCTTTTTTTATTCCAATTTTACGCAATTGTCCACATAAATTCCCCAATATGGGGGTGAAAAAAACTTCGCACATATTAATGTAATATATCGATCGAAAGCGCTAATTTTTCTTCACAATATGATATTTGTTCTAAGTTTCTAAGTTAATAAGAACGCCAGTTATAAGCTTTTTAGTGCGATTTCTTAAGGCTTACCTTGATTCAAAAATAATAATTAGCAGTTTAACTCCGGGTGAATAGTGTTAGCTTAATTTCAATATAAAACTTATTTTTCAAAATAGAGAGACATCAGTTTAGTTATCAACGGAAAAAAAATAATAAAGCATACCGTCGATTTAACGTTTTTCTCAAATTAGCCATAGGTTTTTAATTCGAGATTGAACTTGATGAAAGTATTGTATCCCCGATTTAACGATTTTCTTGATTTTTAGCAATAGCATTTAAATAAATATCGCCAGAAAAGGAATACGTATGGTTTATACTAGATTTCAAATAACGTGGGGAATATGACACGCTACAATTTGATTTTTAATAAGTCATGGGCGATAACTCGGAACACACTTATGAAATTGTGTTTACGTTTTTTATTTATTGTTAAAATTCAGCACGAGCAGCGCCGTGCGGGTACCGCTAGTTACCTAATAATTTACTCGTTGAATCTATCTATAACAAATAAACATTACAATTATAAATGAGGCTTGCCTAACAAAAGAAAAGGGGAAATAATTAACTAATAAATAAACTGTTTCCAAACTTTTTAAATTGATATCACTAAAACGCATCAATGGCTACTAAACAAAGGAAAAAAAAGCAAGAAAATCGGTTGAAAACAGAGAAGAAAATGATTCTTAACTGTTTTGCCTTTGTCTATTTATACATAGATATTTTTAATTTCACTAGATAGATTTGAGCCAACGAGAAAGGATTGAGATTATTGTCATCGCTCTTTTAAACTAAAAACGAAAATAACCGTCTATTTTGACATTAAGCGTGAACCTAGGAAGTTGTAATGTTTAAGTATTTCGAACAAAGCAAAACAAATCATAGTGATGAAATTTTGTGAAAAAAAAAAATTGGCTCAGTTTTTTTGAAAATGACAAGTGAGTTTTTGCATTCGTAAATTGTCAGATATAAGTAAGTTATTTTCTAAAACATTATGTGCTAATCATAAGTTCTTTTCTAGTCTCTTCAGCAGGTTTAATATATTCAAGAACAATTGTTTTCTATGGTAGCTTCTTTTATTATTTCTGAAAATTTTTAAGATAGCAATCTTTCAATAAAAGTCAGATCTTTGCTAGCAACTGTCGGTTATAAATAGAGTTTTGCAGACATTTGTTGCTTGGCAAAAGTTTTTTCCAAGGAAAAACAAATTAACGAAATCAGATATTTTCCAGAGCGACCGAAAATTTCTCAACTTTAGAAATTGCGTTAAAAATCTTTCATTTTTCCGAAATTCGAAGATCATCTTTCAAACATTGCCAAGTGCGATTTTTGTATTATTTTTAAATTTAAGCAGAGTTTGTATATGAATAAACACTCGCATCTTACTGTATGCCTTTGGCGCAAAATGACGACTAGATTAAATAAATGCGTATAGATTTTTGAAATTTCTCAATCGAAATTCATGTTTTACGAGATACTTGCTTCTGTATCGAAATGTCTCATGTCCTCCGTGTTAAGCTAACACCACCGAAATTACACAACGCAAAAATTATTCTTTTTCGGTGGTGTTGGTTAATTCGCCAAGACAGAGAAATTTCTGTAATGCATTATTTAAAGCAATTTCTCTTTATCGCCAACATATGGTACCTGAAACCGATAAATTCATGTTGACGAAAATTCGGAAAACCGTCGCCAATGTAGACGTTTTAACCAATAAGTTCCAAATATTTTTCTATTGACCGATACTGAAACATAGAAGTAGCAAAATTTTGAAAGTTTGAAATAATTGTTGTAAAATTTTTGACAATCAGTTGTGTAAAAGAACACGGTTTATGCTTAAGCATTTGATTAAAATATTTTGACAGTATTACAGGAAGAGAAAGGTGTGAGGTAACCTATTTTTGTTTCAATTGATGTCTTGATAATTCATGAGTAGCTTCAAAAGTGCATACATTATTATCTACACCAATATCGACCATTTCCTTTATGCCAGATTGATTTTGTAAAATTAACTATTACAACTCTCCGGATGCATATTTTTCATTTGCGCCTTCTCATCACTTAAAATATTAAAAAAATTTTTGAAACAAAACGGAACTCTTTAATGAAAAAAGTAAATTGTTATTCATTGTTAAAAAAAATGTTAAATATATCTCTCTTACTTGGTACTCTTTAACTATCAATTTCGTTTCTTTCCGTCACATTCAATAAAGTTTTAAGGATCATTTTCCTCTTCCCGAGTTTCTCCACGTGTAAATACGTGTAGAATTATCTATTAAACTAAACTCTGGCTTTGTTTCGGAACAGTGGATACAGTGGTATAGTGAAAAATATTGTAGGACGCAAGTCCTTATACGTTGCCGAGAAAGGTCTTCAGAGATGCTTAGATGAAGTCTGAGAGCCTTATGTAAGATTTGAGAAGTGCATATTGTTCTCCTGCCTCCATTATTGTGTCTATTATTATTGTTATTTTTATGGGTGAAAAGGCTTGCTCCATCCAGCAAGCATCGTTAACGGATTCCGTGAAAGGGAACAAACACAATATTGTGCGCAGCAAACTCTCCCGATGTGAAATCGGTAGAGAACTTATGGGACTACCGTGGAAGAGCAAGAGCACGAGAGCATCCCCTTGGAAGAGTGGGACAATTCCGGAAACTGTGGTCAACAACAGTATTGCCAGCATGAAATCCCGTTCGGACAAGCAGGGCCGTGGAGTCGCTTAAAAATGTATCGACTGCCGAATACTGAATAAATGCCGAATATTCATTACATCTCAATTTATATTTGCAAAGGGGTCGGTCCTTTTCCCAACTGATTCCGTAGCCCTGGTGATAAGCGTGTACGAATTATGGACAATCATTCCATATTAAGTTCGTTAAGCCTTCATTCCCCCCTCTCTCTTTTTGAACTATTTTTCTCTCACATTTTACTGTATTTTTATTGTTTCAAGCCACAATTTTATGAGATATGCAATACCCTTAAATCTTTTCCCTTTGTATTTATGTGTTATAATGTAATGTATCATTCGACAAAAATTGATAAAATCATAATTCACAATTTCTGAGGACAGGACAACCAGAATTTTCTTCTGAGGAGAGAATTCTTGATTGGCAGTATTACTTAATTGGGTACTAGGATTAGCAATATTGCCGAAAGCCTGGTTGTTAACCCCCTCCCCTCCCAGGGCGCTCCTCGTCTGAGGAACCTGTGATTTTACGCTTGTAAAAGAGATTTAGAACATGAATGTATTTTGAAAAAAATGACGCTATTTTTCAATCTGAGCAAAATGAACTTTACCATACAAAAATGAATGCAAAACTTTAAAAATGTAGGAAGAGTCATGTTATTTTTATTTTTAGTTGCTCGTTGCAGCTTCCTGCATCCACATGGAAGAACGTAATATTCCTTTTCGTCACGACTACATTCCACATCTATATCAAGATGGGTAAGGTTTACTATTTCTTTTAAATGACTAATTTATGATAGACCAGTTACGGATCAGAGCATATTCAGGTGTTTAAATGTTAAAAATATAACATTTTCTGAAAGATAGATATCTCATAGCTCTTGATATTCATGCATTGAATTAAACTCACTCTAAGATCAACCATTCTTTAAAGACTGCCTGAAAATAAACGAAAATTTAAAATCTTTAAAAATAAACAGCTTAAAGCCTTTATAAATACAAAAACAAATACAAAAGTGAAGACCAGCAACAGGCACAGGGCCCAGCTAGGCTGGTCTTAGTCAATTTAACAATCCCTCATGAACATCAACATAAAATTAAGTCACAAAAGCTATTTTAAACTATGTACCGTTAAAAGGCATTATTCGTCTTCAAGGGAGTCGTTTCTCGAAAATATTTATTGAAGAAGTGGAACGAATGCAACCAAAAACATTGTTTAGGCTTTATTGTCTCTGCCTTTTGCTTACTAGATTCCTGTATGTTTTTGATTTTCAAACACAAAAATTAAATTTTGCTTCCGTGAATTATTAGCAGTAGTAATTTTTTTCTCCCCCAGTTAAATGCCTTGAATCCAATCTATATTTTTTTATTAATTAGCACAGTATAAATTCGGAAAAATCTGTTTATCAAAAAAAAAAAAAAAAAATCCACCAAAATTTTTATAAATTTCTTGTATGATAACTGTATGTGCTGACTATAAATCTGTACATCTAGTTATCCATTACTGCATACTTTAGTGCTACTATTAGTTACCAACTGGGTTGTCACTCTGAATGAAAATGAAAAATCAAGTAACAAATAGCACTTGGGTAATTTTTTAAGTGATCAAGTTTTTATTATAAGGATCCGAGATATTTCGCGTGTCGTTTACTTTTTGGCTTTTACTAGAAAGGTTCCCTTGTGGGAAAGATTAAACAATTACATTTGTTAAAATGGCGGTGAAGATAACAGGTTTGCCTAGACAGTAACGTACAATGAAGCGATTGGCTCTGGGTCAATACAAGAATTCTCCCTAACGCCTAACAAGAAATGTAATCTCAGACATTCTCTTTGACAGAACCTAATACGATGGCAAATCTGCAGAAATTTACTTATAAGGTTGGCGGTTTAATATACTACCAAAAGTCGCCAAGCTGCAGTTAACACCATTGTGTACCTACAAAAATACACTCACTTTTATTTAATGCTAGAAATGACTATGATCTCGCTATGTGTTTGATCCTGCTTCGAAAAACACTGTATACTACTCGTGTTCTTGTGGTTGTTGTTTCTAATGCCCCTTGGGTATCCAAACCATCCTTCGCATTTAGCGACCAGAAATTAAAGTAGTAAGAAGCGCCTTCCATTTAGATATTATCACGAAAACGGTGGAAGTACGACTTGGGTCATTATGTATTTGGATGGCCCCACCACAATTAAGCCACCTTCCTTTCTTGACCTAAGAGTGAAGGGAAGGGAAATTCTCCCCCCTCCGGTACCCTCGGGACTTCAGGGTCCACGGATTTTTCATGCATGTGTCCCCAAATGTACATGGTGGGTCTTCAGCGGGTCGGGTATCGAACATCCGGTTGAATGCCTGACATCCTAACCACTAGGCTACCGCGCGGCCTTAATACTATTCGTTGTTTAGTGTAAGTCTCGTTGCGTTGTTGTTCTCTTCGATGTTGTGAACTTGTTGTCCAGAAATATGCATAATTATGAAATTTTGTTGCAGGCCCTTAGACATTATCCCTCACGATTCATTTCACATCGGCAAGCATTTTAACTCTCTGACTACTCACAATATAATATTGCCTCGGCCGAACGAAATTCGAACTTTACGAGCCCTGACGGAAGAGAGAATGGTCGATCGTATGCCGTGGATGGGCAGGCAGGCCTCTTTGCAAGGAAGAGTGGACCACAGACTGTGGAACGTTTTGCAAGACAGAGGAACTGCTTGTAATCACGGCCATATTATCATGCCTGATTATATCGTGCCCGGATATGCTGGTGAGTACTATACACTGCATTGTTTCTCAAAAAAAAAAAAAAAATAGAAAGAAACAGATTCATATTTTTTACTGTTTGATATGAATTTTGAAGAGTAGATGAGGTACGGTAATATACTCTAAGCAAAAAGTAAGGAAATTTTAAAAAACCATATGATTTTTTTTATGTTTTTAGAATTTGTTAGAGTTAATGTTCAAATTAAAGGCTTCATATTTCGATACATTCATCTTTGTAACGATTGTACATTTCAATAACGTCAGCACAAATAAGGCACAAGATAGCAATAAAAATTGAGTGCGTGTGTTTTGGAACTACAAGGAACCAGGGCAAGAAAAATCTTTAAAATTTACATGCCCTGCTGGGCATGTTTGAATGAAAAATACATGGCCGAAGAAAATTTTTACATGCCCAGAAGTTGTTTTATTGCACATTAATTAAAACATTTGAGCTTGTCGTATAGCATTAATCAGAAAAAAAAAATGAAATCAACAGCTTTATATATGAACAAATAATTATTTTAACGTAAATCTAAATCATTAAAATATTACATTACAAACAAAATATTACATAAATATGTCTTTACAAGTCAAAATTTACAAATACAAATACAAATAAATACAAAATACAAATACAAAAGTGACGACCAGCAACAGGCTCAGGGCCCAGCTAGACTGGTCCTAGTTAATTTAGCAGTCCCCAATGAACATCAAGAGCTTTCTTAAAAGTTTTTACCCCACTGCAATTAGCAGTCGCTTCCGGTAAACTATTCCAACTGCCCACAACCCTATTGAAGTAGTAGTTTTTCCTAATTTCAAGATTAGCCTGAGATTTGAAAAGTTTAAAACAATGACCTGTGGTTCTACTTTCAGCACATAGCTGTAGTCCATCAACATTTCCCGTTTTAATGAATTTAAACAACTGAATCATGTCCCCTCTGACTCTCCTTTGCTCAAGACTATACATATTGAGCCTTTTAAGCCTAACCTCATAATCTAAGTCTGAAAGACCACTTACCAATCTTGTAGCCCTCCTTTGAATCCTTTCCAATAAAGTAATATCCTTTTTTAGGTACGGAGACCAAAACTGAACAGCATACTCCAAATGAGGTCTTACCAAACTTCTGTATAATGGCAATACAACTTCCCTAGACCTGTTCGAAATAGCCTTATTGATAAACCCAAGCATCCTGTTAGCTTTGTTACTTACTATGCTACACTGCTGACTGGACTTGAAGTCATGACTAATCAATACTCCTAGATCAACAACTGCTTCTGCTTCGCTAATGACAGAACCTTGTAAATAATAGGTTGCATGTTTATTCCCATGACCAAAATGAAGCACTTGACATTTCCCAATATTAAAAGACATACCCCACTTAATTGCCCACCTAGAAATTTGATTCAAATCCTCTTGAAACTGATTGACTTGTTCCTCCGTGTCCACAATTCCCATTATTTTGACATCATCAGCAAAAATATTGATGTTCCCAGAAATACTCTGAGTAATATCATTAATAAAAATAATAAATAATATTGGCCCTAGAACTGAACCTTGTGGAACCCCACTCAAAACATCAATCCACTGAGAATAATTGCCCTTCACTACTACTCTTTGTTTCCTCCCAGTCAGCCAATTTTTAACCCAAATTAAAGTTTTTCCACCAATACCAATATAAGCAAGTTTGCTAAGAAGAGCTTCATGCGGTACTTTATCAAACGCTTTCTGAAAGTCAATGTAAACAACATCTACGCACTTTTTATTATCTAGTGCCATGGTAACCTTGTCATAGAAATGCAACAAATTAGTTGTACAGGACCTACCCTTTCTAAAACCATACTGAAAATCAGTCAACACTCCATTAGCCTCCAGGAAATTCACTATTTTGATTTTTATCAGAGTTTCAAAAATTTTACAAAGAACGGAAGTAAGACTCACAGGCCTATAATTTCCTGCCTTAGTTTTAGACCCTTTCTTGAAGAGCGGCGTTATGTTTGCCAGCTTCCAATCCACTGGCACAGTCCCCGAGTTATATGAAGATATGAAAATAGTCAAGACAACATCCACTAATTCCTCTGCACATTCTACTAAAATTTTTGGATAAACATTATCAGGTCCTGAGCCTTATTTGCTTTAATCTTTTTCAAATGAAACAACACATCATCCCTAGAAAATACAAAATCCTCAAGCTGTGTACTAGCTTGCGTCTCGCTTATGTCAGCTGTTGAGATACAGTTTCTGTTAAATACACTGGAAAAAAAATTGTTTAGAATATCAGCAATATCTCCCTCATTTTGAATGAAGTTCCCGTTCTCATCCACTAGTGGGCCTACTTGAGTATTACGAGCTTTCCCTGAATTAGCATAAGCAAAAAATTTCTTAGGATTCCTTTCGATGTTATCTGCAAGCTTTTGCTCCAATTCCCTTTTCTTACTCCGTACCAAATACTTGAAAGTACGTCTAGCTTCACAATACAAAATCCTGTCAGCATGGCACCCAGTCTCTTTTAGTCGCCGAAAAGTGGCTTGCTTATAATTGAGAGCTTCTTTCACCTCCCTAGCGAACCACATGGGCCAAATTTTCGTGAAATCCCCTTTCTTTCTAAAAGGAACATAATCCATCACTTTTTTCTCCAATTTCCCCTTAAACTCTTCCCACTGAAGATCAGCTTCACTATTCTCCAACCCAGAAGAAAAAACCTCTTTCAAACCCTGCCTAAGTGCAACATAATCAACATTTCTGAAGTTAGGTACAAATCTGAAATGCTCACCTTTGTGAGCATCGAAGCTGGTCCTAAACCTAATAGTATTGTGATCACTATCTCCTATATGTTCCCCTATACTCAACCCCTGAACAGAACTTCCGACATCACAAAAAACTAGATCCAAGACAGCACCATGCCTAGTCCCCCGGGTAACAACTTGATCCAAAAAACAGTCCCCAATCACTTTCAGAAAATCTTCTTCCCTACCATTGCTAGTGTAAAAACTATTCCAGTCTATGCCCGGGAAATTGAAATCCCCCATCATGATGACCGAGCCCTTACCAGACATGTCCCTAATAACACTATACATCTCCTCGTCCTGATCCTGACTAACATTAGGCGGCCTGTAAACATTTCCCAAATATAACTTCTTCCCCTTATTGCTCACCAACTCCACCCAGATCATTTCAATATCATTAGGCTTATTATTAATGAACAATTCATTGCAAATAAAAGTGTCCTTAATATAGAATAAAACCCCTCCACCTTTCTTACCCAGCCTGTCTTGCCTAAACAAATTGTATCCAGCAATGCTCACTAAATCCTTATCATCATCAGTAACCCATGTTTCCGTAATTCCAATAATATCCAACTACTCACCTGCGATAACACTATTTAACTCGTCCATCTTATTCCTGATACTGCGAGCATTAGTATATAGAAACCTGAGCATGCCCATTTTGCTTGTCTTAAACATTTTATGATGCCTCAAATCACTACTATTAATGTTACTATTGCTTAATATTTTACCCTCATTTTTAAAACCTCCAGAACAGAAGTCAACACCATGACATTCTCCAATCCCCCCATCCAAAATTAGTTTTTTGATTCTGAAGCTTCTAAAATCATATCGCTAACCTTAACTACACCCCTAGAACTAAGATGCAGACCATCCCTCGCAACCCAATCACGCTGACAAGAACTCCAAACATCAATGAACCTGGTTGAATGCTTTATGCAAAGTTTCTTAAGAATCAGGTTCATGCTCCTAGCCCGCTGATTTAACCAGCCCCTATGCACCCCATACCTGGGAAGCAAACCAACTACCTGGACATCTGTCGAAAAGTTAGTTGCTTTATCCAACAGGTTCTCCCAATCCTTAACAAACTCCTCGTTTGTGCTGTTACCGACGTCGTTAGTCCCCACCCACAGAGTAACTGAATCTCCCTTCTTAAACATTCCCTTTTTTTCCACAACCTTATTAACATCCTTCACCCGAGCCCCTGGTAAACAGCACCTAGCCACCTTGCGCCTAGTTCTCCCTACCACATTACCTACCCCTTTACAAACTTTAAATTGTACTACCAATTTTATTGTTGACATGCATGTCCGTCAACATGTCAATTTTGAGCTCCGGTAAGGATGCGGTGATTTTTCAATAAAATACGAAATAATAAGGTTTTGGAACGAAATATTTGATTAAAAAATTACGTGCCCTGCCGGGCATGTCGGGCAATATAATTTTCGAGCCCTGCAAGGAACTTCCCTTTCAGTGCAAGAAAATGAAGCTACGGGGGAACAACAATCTATATTTCTCCATTTTGAATTTGTACCTTACTTACGTTGAATTTATTTAGCCACTAGCTGACATGCCCAGCTTTGCGCGGGATAATATTGCATTATTCGCAGGCTAAGTGACGCATGTCAAATATTCTGTTGTAAATATGTAAGGAAAGATTTTCTTAAAAAATCCAAGAGTAGGAGATGGGCAACAGGCCTTAAAAACCTTATTTAAACAGTAAAAATCATTAAAAAACACGACTGCATTAAAATGAACAGCCCAGAAAATTCCTTTTAGGTAAAATAATAACACTAAATAAAAATACACATTAAAATGCCAACAACAGTTCATAAAAATTACCATTAGAGTGAGGGCAACAGTAACTAAAATGCACATATCCAACGGAATAATTGTGCCAAAATGATATGAAGACGTAAAAATCGCAACTACAATATCTACCACAATCCATCTAAAAATTCCCATCAGAGTAAGAGCTGTACCCTGTTTAAAAATGTCCATCAGATGAAGAACAACTGTCCCTGAATATTTCTGCTACAATAAAGAAAAAATGCCTTAAAGCCCCCCATTTTAATAAAGACAACTATTCCTAAACATTCCTAATAGAATAAGGACATGAGTCCCAAAAAATCTCCATTAGAATAAAGACGTCAGTGACTAAAAATACCCATTAGAATACTGACCTTCAAGAGCTACTATTCCTAAAATTACCAACAGTCCATCTTAAATTCCCCATCAAAATAAGGACACCCGTTAATAAAAATCCCGCTTGCAAAATCGTCAAAACATTTCCTGAAAATTCAATTAAATATGACTTTCATAAAATTCGCATAAAAACGAAAGAAAGGAAAGCATTATTTCCAAAGGCAAATACACATTTAAATTAGAAAATGTTCAATACCGAACTGATTCTGACGTGCGAAATTTAAATTGATAGAAATAAATAACTAAATTCTGTCCATATGGCGCCAAATAGACAGTACAAAAATTAAATAAATGTTAGAAATAAATCACTTGAGTAAAATATGGAATCAATCAAAACCGCTATGTAAAAAAGTTAAAATGAAGCAGAAGATCACCAAATTGCACTGCAGTAATGGTAGCATTTCGTGAAATACGCCATGATCCTATAGTGTAAATCACGTATTGAATTAAATGAGAACAATATTACTGCTAAGGATTATTTGCGCGGTTTGGAAAAGTTACGAAGAGCAAAATATTATCAAACCTTTCAACCTAGTTTTTATCGAAGGAATTAATATTAAATCACTAAAAAGGGAAGAAAAATAAGCCTCAAGATAAAGTAAATGAAAATCGCCTGCAATAAATAATCCACAAATATGCATCAAAATGAAATGAATTTTTAGAATTTATTTCGTTGATAAAACGGATACTCTACCAGTCTACCATAAGAAATAATATGTTTCATGAAATTGTTGAACTGGTGCCATAATATTAAATCGCCAAAAAACAGAAAAGAATCAACCTCAAGAAGTAATTAAAAATCATCTGCAGTATGCTAAAAAATGAAATAAATTTTTAGAGTTTGTTTCACTCATAAAACGGCATGTAACGATAAAACATCATTTTTTCAATCTTACGTTAAGAGAAACCATGAAGTTGGCGACAAAAGTACTATTTATTTTGGCGATAACACGGAAATTGAGAGGATAAATTCAGAGGTAAGCCTCGTTTTAAAATGCGAAAACTACTTTAAATGATTATTGCGCATGTTCTCTTTGTCCTACGAACTGTGAAAAAAATCATCTTGTTCAGTTTTTTACGGGCATCCATATGCTGCAAAACTCTAACACGTGGGACGTTTCTTCGATGAGATAAACCCAAAATCAACAGTTTTGCTTAAAATTGGAATGAAAAAAAGAACAAATTCGAATTTTAGGAAAAACGCTTCGAGGTGCACGAGGACCTTACCCAAGATACCTGTAACCAAAATTTCGTACTTCTGGCCCTTTCCATCTCGCCAGGACGCGATCGACAGACAGACAGACAGACAGATAGACAGACAGACACACACAAACTTTCGGTTTTATTTATATAGATAATAGTATCATTTATATTATTATGTACATTTTTTGCTTTTTGAGCAGTTGTGTTTTTTCCAATAATTTTATCAGCTTGCTCCTCTTCCCCCTTTCCATCATGTTGGTACATATATATATATACTACATATATATATCTATATACAGAGAGAGAGAGATTTTAAACAGTTTTTTTTTAATTCTTTGTTTCCGACAGTTGTAAAGAAAAAAAAAAAAGATGTAAAACAGCGAATGGAAAATCAACGAAACATAAGAATATTAACCACAATATGTTGAAATTAATAAATAGTTCTTCATTGCTTAACAAGAAGTTCCGTCTAGAACTATACGAGCCTACTTTCCCGTATACACCAAATTCAAATTTATAATCTAGCTATCTCTTTCTCTCTCTTTCTCATTTAGCTTTAGTTCTTAATTTTTTCAAATATACCTTTTTCAACAGACAATACATATTCGTTCACGCATTCATTTTTTCCTTTATTCAGCCATTCATTTATACATTCATTCGTTTACTGATTCAAATGTTTATTCATTCATTTACTCATTCATGTATTTATTCCCTCATTTATTCATTCTTTTCCTCATTCATTTAATCATTGACTCATTCTTTCACTCATTCATTTATTCACTGAGAAATATCCTTAAAAATTCCGATTAAAAAATTTCATAGGAAAATAGGCTCGTTAGTTCTGGAAGAACTTTCTATTTGTACATGTTCTACGTTATAAGAGCTTTCCGATAAAGTTTGTTCCAAGCAAATCGGTCAGTTAGATCAGGATTTATATAGGATTGAAATTTCCCCGTAAGCGCTATGTTAATTTTTTGAACTGTTCAAAAATGAACAAAATCTGTTCAAATTGATATTTCACGCCAAGCGCTTCTTCCAGTAAGCTTGTTCATTGGAATATGGATCTTGTACCCAGAGTTTACATAATTTGTTTCATTTTCGCCCATAGGCGCTAATGTTAAATTTTTTTGAAGTGTTCAAAATTGAACGAAAAATTGTTCAAATAAAAAAGTAAAATATAGAAATGAGATGTTCCCGCCGAGATCTTTCGAATGCAAAATGAATTTTTCGAATCGGACTATTCGTTCAGAAGTTATTAGGGGGGGACAGACCGACAGACACACATTTTCCCCATCTCAAAACCCTACTTTCAAATTTTTTATTTTTCAATCTTTATTTAATTACTTCACTTTTTTTGACTTTTCTTTATTTTTAACGATATTTTTACGATACATTAAGCCTTCTTTCATGCTTTATTATTATTTTTTTTACTTTTACGTGAAAGTAGGCTAAAAAAGACATAATCAGGCGGGGATGCTTCTGTCTTTTATTTCTGTCGATGCTATTGTGCTGCCCTTGCCTCTCAATGTTGTAATATATCCTTTCACCTGTTATTTCTTGTTTAATACTACTTTCATGACAAATAATGAATTTTTATTCAAAATTAAAACACTAAAAATGAATATTTTTCAATTTATATTTCCAGGCGGCATGCAGAAAAACCCTTATAGTACAGCCCACATTTTCAAGCGTTGTTGTCCGATGGCAAATTACGATTATGATATCATTCAGCGCACGAAGCCTTATGAATTTCAGAATGTCTCCGAACCCTGTCGCCAAATAACGCCAATTGTTCCCAGTTTGCGACTATCCATGGGACGAAAAGAGTGGCTGTAATCGAAGGGGAACGACACACCATACATTGGACGAAACGTTATTTGGCGCAGCATCAATATTGGATTATTTTTGGAAGTTGAACCAATAGTGCAATGAGTACTTTTCGAAGTATAATATGCTAAATTTAATTGTCATTTTGCTTCAGAATTTTGGAATCGCTGCAGAATAAAGGAAATGCCATTAAGTTTATTTATTGATTCCTCATTCATGTTTTTTCTGCAAGAAACGATTCATTATTTAATCTAAATATTGATTCAAAAAAATTTTTTTTTTTTAAATGTTAGTACACAGCCATTAAGGTTCCATGCAACCCTTGGATATTGTCAAAAGGATTCCGTAAGTACGAAAAAGTAGCGAAACGCAGATCTACTATATTTAATTAAAATAAATAAAAGGGAACTGAAATTTCCTTTCATCCCTTAATAGTATATAATGGATACGAACATTAATCATTAAGTAAGAGATTTGAACTGATGTTAAACATTGATTTGTACGGTAAGATATTAATGTAATAGTTCAATCGATCATCTTAATAGTGCGATTTTATGTGTAGAATTTGAAAAGAAAGTGGAAGTAATAAAGAGCTCCCATGATTACATCTTGCACGGACACAGTTTAATTTAATGTTAGCCGGAACGCATCACACAACGTTCAGTGCAAAAGGAATTCAATATAAATAAATTTATAACTCTTTTCTGAGAATTTTCTACTTTTTTAACTCTTTAGCTGTCACGTCGGGTCATAATGACCCAGGTACAAGTTTAATTTATTCCCTTTTCTATGCTTTTTCTAAATCACATATTCTTACATTATATTGAAATTAAAACACAATGTTTTACATTTCTTTTATACCTAATTTACTAAATTTTTAATTCGGATCTATAGGACCCGACGTGTCGACTTGTGTGATATCTTGATAGGTGACAGCTCAAGGGTTAAAAAGGTATTTCCCCCGCTAAACTTTCTGGGATATAAAACTGCTTTGATTACATAAAGACTTCAATGTTTATAGAGTCATGGGTCATAAAACAATAAAAATAAGGATGCATATTTCATTCTTATTTAAATGTATAAATGACAATATTTAACGAAAAAGAAAGGTATTTTCATCAAATGCTTGTTTAAATTATTCTTTGTGGTCACTGGAAAATTTCTTCTCCTAAATAATTGTACATGCGGAATAAAATCAAATCAGAGTGCCTTTAATCGTTGTTTGTTTCGTTCCATAATGCCCCCGAGTTGAACAAAGTAGCAAATTATTCAACAATCGACTCGCTTTTGTGGCCATTGTGTTGGTCAGTTGCAAAATACGCCTGTTTAATATTTTTGACATATGCGTCCCGATTAGCATATTTGCTTGCTTTTCCAGTATTTAGGACAAGAATAGAAAAGTTAGCTCCCTAAGTTAAAAGCTGATTAATGAAAATTCGAAAGGGGAGACAATGCTTCGGCCGACCCTCAAGGTATTTTCCTTTGCTACTGTGCGGAACTAATCGGAGATGGTCCGTCGCCACAATAGTATATTAAGGCCAAGGATGCTTGCAGGCAGAAAGACTTGATGACCGCGATGACAGTAGTTTCCGCCTTTTTTAGATTTCCTTTCATCTCCTCCCCGATTCTTTGTTCTTCTGATGAATTTTAATGTAGATAATGGCATCAAAGGTGAGGCTTTATCAAGAAAATTCACCACAGTCAGGTCGAGCTTAGTTGCAACATTTGTCGAAACTTTTCGTTTCTATTTTCCTTGTGAAAAGTTTCGTGAGGACGAAAACGATTACGGTTTGTCAAACTTTTCTCAAGCATTTAACTCTTTTTTGTAAACAAAAGGCCAAAATTACCGGCATCCTGTTTTCTGTTGCGGTTACATTTCGTGGACATAATTACATAGATTTTTTGAAATCTTTTTTTGTTTTGATTCACTACTTCAAAACACTTTAAAATCATAAGAAAGAGTTATACAGTGAAACCTGTGTAAGTTGACTACTTGCGGTGCAGCGCTTTAGTGGTCAACTTGGACAGGTGGTCAATTTATAGAGGGTGGAGATTTTTTTAAGCATTTTGTTGTCATTTCTTACATTACGCATTTATTAACTTGTAACTAATTAAACATGTGTTATTTTTACTTTAAAATAGTAATTAACTACTTTTTTTCACAATTGTCTAAAATAGATAATTGTGAAAAACTTATTTGAAGAATAAAAAAGTGTTCAAGTTTCTTCTTAAGTATATCAACGAATATATCCAATACATTATTATTTTGACATTCGTAAAAAAATATCTTTCTTTTTCTCGCAAATAGGTTTTTCTTTTCTTTTTTCTCCCCCTTTCCTTTCTTTTCTTGTTATCTCTCTCTCTCGCTCTTTTTTGTTGGTGATGAAAATAAAATTTTCACATGGTTTTTAAGGAATCATTGTGCAAGAAAACTTAGCTAATTTTATCTATATATTTATTTTCTAATACTGATTGTAGATTGTGGTGTTTAGAATAAAATCAACGATTTATTTATATATTTTCGACCTGAAAATAGTTTCTAAACTAAAACAATCATGTCCTCTTGTGAAGGAATCTGATGTTTCCAAAGATTAATTGCAGTGAAATTAATTTTGCTTCTCTTGACTATCTAGATCTAGTTGTTAGAGAGGCCATGGTCCATCATGGGCTGTAATGCCAGGGAGTTAGTTAGTTAGTTTCTTGACTATCAGAGCCTATTTAAACTGCCACTTGTAACGAAAAGTAAATTAAGTACCGGCTGTAATGGTCTGAGAACTTTGGGAGCTCTATTTGAAAATTCCTTTACAAAAATAATTCTGGGATAAACGACTGAAAAATAAGAAGAAAAAGAAAAGAATATGAAATTAGCAAAATTCTGCAACGGCATGCAACCAGCAACATGTTGCCACGTCACAAAAGCGAGGGATGAAACAGGATAGCACATTTGGCTTGTTAGTTGGGAAGATCGAAAAACAGTTATAATATATTAGTAAGTGAGGACTGTAGTAGTCTAGTGGTTAGCGTGTCGGACATCCAACCGGAAGACCGTGTGTTCGATGCCCGATTCGCTGAAGACCCACCATGTACACTTAGGGATACGTGCAGGGAAAATCCGTGGGCCCCACTACCCTCACCACCTCGCGCCCCGGGGAGGGCACCCCTAAGGGGTAGGGCTAACATAAAAGGAGAAAAGTATAAGCTGAAGAAAAGGTTTATTGTGACTCTAAAACACGTGATACAATTCCGACTGCAATTTGTATCTTACTGCATTGTTTTTCTATTTGCTACAAAGAAGTTAGTATCATTTTCCTGTTGGTTCGCTGAAATCGTGAGCAAAATCCCACGCAGGTTCTAATGAAGATAAAAAATTCTGATCTCGGAAATGTATTCAATTTAGCTCGTTTTGAGACAGTATTTTCCTTTCATGTAACCACAAATGAGTTCTTAATTATTGATGCACTGAAAGTTAAAAACGCGACTTCTTGATAAAAAAAACCTCAAGATGGTCGTGATATTTGATCAGCCAGGAAAGTGAAAGCAAAATAACGTCTGAGTTAGGTAATGAGATTTCCTCCTTGCCATTACGAACCTATTACAGCTCCACGGGAAGAGGGGCTGGCCGCTCCAAAACAACAATGGAAAGCGGCAAGGAAATTGGCGCACGCTAGGTAACTAGTGACAAAGCGGGGAGCAACACTCGGACACCATGTTGCGAAATGGTTTCCGTTTAGAGAGGACGATAAGAAATATTTTTCTTGGTTCGTCTGACACGACTTTTCTGCAATAAATGTCGTTTTCTTGGAGGAAAAGAGTGCTGTTTGGGTGTGATGATTAATGGTTTTCCAAGAACAAGAAGGGTCGGAATGTTGGGAGAAAATCGAGATCATGCTGTTATTAAAATATTGAGCAAAACAGAATTCCCTTTTCAAGAGGTGCCCTTTGTCCTTTTCATGTAACTTGAGCCAGTCAGTTCTTCTTTGGAAAAAAAACTCTAAATTTACAAACCATTGTATGATGCATGTAGTTTTAAATACTTTATTAACATAACATTAGCGAATGTTAATAAGGCATTTTGAAACATACCTGAATAAACAGGAATGATATAGCAGTAAAAATAATGATAAAAAGTTAGCTAACTTCTAGAGATTTCCGACGGTTGTATTGTCTTTGATTGTGTGTGCGTGTGTTTCATTTCAATTGGCAGCATGAAAAAAATAAAGGAATTTCGATTCAAGGATAATTTTCTACGGATTTTAAAATATTTTTATGCATTAATAGTAACTATACTTGTCGGTTAAAGGGCCGACCGTGCGTGGCTAGTACGTCAACAGAGATTTACACCGCCAAATCAAATGTATACAGAGACCTTTAGTTACATAGGAATTTTATAGAATTTAAATAGGTGGTGCTTATTTTTCAATGGATAAATTCATGTTGGCGACAATTGGGAAAACCGATCAACAACGTCAGCTCTTTAACCGATAAGTACCAACAAGAGTAATAACACAGGTTAATGAATAATAGTTGTACAAGATGGAGATAAATAAAAAAAAAAAAGTTGATGAAAAGACTATGTCGAAAAGTTAATGTTGCCCTAAAACTGCTGACACAAATCATACCGGCGAAATGTTATTAAGTAACTTGTTGCCACTAAACAGCCTCAGTCATAATAAGAGAATGCGAGTGTGTCTTCAAATAAAAATTGTCACCCGTTTCACGAAAAAAAATAGTTGTTCTTGACAATAAAAAACTTGAATCAAAATACTTTATTGAATAACCATATTGACACGAACACATCCAATTACAACAAAAGTTGTGAATGAGAACTCCTTTTCCACTTTGAAATGCAGAAGCGTGCAAGAGAATTTAAACAAGATTTCATTTGAAGCGCGAGACAAAAGGGAATTTTGTAGAAATGTTTCTTATCATGTAAAAAATACAATGGAGCACTTACGGGCACGTGATGTTAGGACAAACTATTGTTTTGCAATGTGCTATCTTCACTTCCTTACTCACAAGAAAAGATCCACAAAGTTGCACGAGACTATTGTATTTGAATTTGTTGAACTGAATAAGATATATTACAGTGCTGTTGTGATTTCAGGTAGTATAAAGTGTATCAGTTCAGAGCAAAATACTTTCTTGCAGCTTTTTTTACACTTCCTAAGTATACTGATTCAGGATTCTTCTTCACCCCAAAGATTATACGGCGATATAACACAAAATTCCTGTTTGGCGTGGAAAGTTAGCAAGAGGTCAGTAACAGCGAAACCAAATTTATGCATTAAGAGCGACCGACTTTTCTCATTGGCCGGACTAGAGAGTGAGCTAATTTAAAAATCTTATCGCATTCATTATTCAAACCTTATCACATTCAGATCAGAAACACTATCCGTCAATAGTTTCTGCTTACTGACAAGTTAACCTTTTATCTACTGCTTTATGATCTGCAGCAATTTTTTTTCACGCAAGTTTTTTTTTTTTTTTTTTTCCAGTAGTTTTTTTTTCTTCCTTTTTTCGGAAAAACTACTTTAAAACTTAAAGAATTTACAGAAATAAAATACTCATCCAACAGAAATTTAATTAATTACAGCTAATAAGTGCCACAGAATAATTCAACTGAGAAATCAATTACATATACTGTTCACTTAAAATATCTGGTTAAATCGTTTTCTAAATTCTTAACTAACACTTAAAAGAAAAATCAGAGAAATTATTTTTGAATTTTACCACTTCTCCGGAGCAAAAATCAGAACAGATGAGCAATCTGAACAAAATGGCAATTCAAAAACACAGCATCGATCTCAAAGCTATCCTCTTTTTTCACTAAAATACTCCCTTGCTGAAATGTACCCTGAAAATGTGGAATTAAAAGAGTGTTCCTGAAAAAAAAAAAAAAAAACCGTCAGAATATTCGTTATTGGATGGAATTTTAAAGGGAGTGGTACTTATAAGTACGGTGATTAGATAAAGTGTTAATTAAAATGTTGAACTAAAATGTCAGGTTTAAAATAGCACAGGAACTGTCGGCATTTTATTACATGCTAGTTGTTATATCCACTTAACAGTTTTACTCTTCTGCCAAACCAAGACAAAAAATAAGCATTTTTAAAAAAATCAATTTTGTATTTATGCCGGTTGTGTGAATTCAAATCATCAGTTAAAACTGTTATAACTGTTGCGTTTATTGGGTTAGGACAAATTTTAATTACTTCAAAAATAAGACAGTTTTTTTAACTTATTTCTTTCCTGAAAAAGGAAATAAACTGGAAGAAAAACACACTTTACAGGAGACAAATTCTAGAAAAAAAATTCTCAAAAGCTCGGAACCTGAGTTAGAACATCTAAACTTTCCATTTTGTCATCCTTAGAGATGTCCAATAATGAACTTTCACAGCGTCCAGAACCACACAGAGAAATTTCCGATGCCCTAATTGATCCAATATTAGCAAGGCCGGATTATGGATTTGAGAGCCCATAGGCGTTAGAAGTGATCGGCTCCCTCACGTATTTGGATTTCGTAATAATTCTAATGATTAAAATATGTGTATAAGGCAGAAATTATATGAAAGTACACTCAATCACTTAAGTTTTTGTACATGTTACATCAAATATTATTGCACTTAATACTTAGCAATAATGTAAATCTGCTAGGAGACCCTTTTTAAATGGTAATTAAATATAATTTTAATTTATTGAAATTCGCTATCATTAACACAGATCTTTAAAAAATCAACACATAGTACTAAAATATGATAAAATATTTAATTTAACTTAAAATTCTGAAACATTTCACTAAAAATGAACAGAAAAAATTCTGTTCAAAAGAATATAAAGTTATACTTAATAAAATGCCATAAGAGCATTTATAGGTAATTTTAAAAACAATTTAAACATTGACTTGTCTCAAAAGTGTTTAAAACATCCAAGATGAAAAAGGTTACTTTATAACATTACCTTGCAAAGCCTGAAATGTTCTAAATACGACTGTTATATATGACATTTATGCGTCAAATAGGACTCAATTGGATCAGATACTAGCTGGTACATTTTATATTAGTAAAAAATTTTGAGACTGATAGGACGGTAAAATATTTCCCTAGTACTATGAAGGAATTTAATCTTCCTTCTTTTCGACGAATAAAAAAATCCGATCGAAAGTTAATTTAAAAAATTGACAGTTCATTTTATATTATGATATTTCATTGATCGAAAAAGAAGCCAGGCGGTTGACATTTGAGTGATGGACATTTCATTAAACAAGCTTTCAAAGTTTCTAAAACAATGTGATCAATTGTGATTTCGATCATTCGTTGCATCATGTTGATTGTGATATCAAACATATTTTTAAAGACTCCGAAACGTTTAAAAGTCGGAATCATTTTCCGCTTTGAGTCTAATTAAAAATTCCAGTCATGTTAGGCGTAAGTATTATCTCAGCTATTATCAAGACAGGCATTGCTACTCGCAAAACAATAAAAAAATCAACACCTGTTAAACGAACGAGTAACTTCTGTTCCGGAATTGAAAAGAAAGGGTGTTGTTAGATTTTGGAACGGATGTAATGGTTTTGAAGGGTATCTTTTACGATTCGTCCTCTGTCATTACGATGATCAAAAATACGTACTTTTCTTCCAGAGAGTGTCAAGGTTCCTCTAACTGTATCTTCAGCAAGAGGTCAGAGCTTATGAAAGTTCCGATTACATTTGGTATTCTAATATGAAATGTCTGATTGTAATCTGTTCACTAAGAGCTTGTTAACATGTTCATTAGACATTGCGAATGAATTTTAATAAGCACAAAGAATTACAAAACATGGCTGAACATTTTCTTTTGGTTATTTATATTTTCCTTATATTCATACCTACCATTTTTTGGTAGGTATGAATATAAGGAAAACGCCCCCTCGTTTAACCTACCCTCGCATAATGCGCACCGGTAAATTTCGATCTCATTTTTTGTATCAAAAGTGCGCGTTGCTGCGCAAATGTTAGTTTCAATGAAAAAAATGAATAAAATTTAGTTAAAATTGCCACATTGCCGTACGTTACCATTTTGCGGTGCATATGATGATCTGGTAGTTGTAATAAGCAAATATTTTAATGAATATTTTCTCCCTTTTGGCATTTAAATCAGGTATTTTTGAGTATTTTTTACCAAAATGAACGAACTAAATGTGAATATACTTTCAACTAGATTTTATATCCGACAATAAATCAGCCAAATAAATAGCAAGCAATATATTTACTGCTAATAAAATGCAGACAATGAACGCTTGAAAAATACCAACACTAAATTAGCTGTAGTACTTCCTTTAAAAATTGCTTTTTTGTTGAAATTGCAGTTAAAGCTTTGAAAAAATTTATAATTGTTGGTCAAGTTTGACGAGATAATAAGATCTGAAAAATTAAGTGCACAATTAAAAATACAGACAAAATACAGATAATCTGTAGCATTCGAAAAAACGGTAGAAACTTTAAAAAGTTTCAATTTTTTTTTCCTTTCAGAAGACAGATATTTTGCGACATTCAAAAGAACTGCAGAAATTTTAGAATGTCTGCATTATTTTTTCAGAGAACTAAAATTTTGTAACAATCGAAAAAACTGCAGAAATTTTAAAACGTCTGCAATTATCTTCTTTTTTCTGTCGTTGTTATGAAATCGTTTTTTTTTTAGAGGGGCTGCAATATATTTTTTTCATAAGGAAGAGGCAACCAAAAATTAACTTCGAACAACAGTATTTTGAAATAAGTTAGGGACAAGTAAAGATTTAGCACTAAATTGTAGTAAAATTAATACAGCAGTTATAACGTATTCAAGTGAACATAATCGTCCATTCAATGCCATTACTTTTTGGGTGTACATGTTCTTTGTTGTCACTATCATCATTCTTTTTTTTTTTTGTGCATATTTTCAATTTCATCTGGGCACCGCAAATTCCTTTGCTCTAACGTCTATTGGAATTCTTAAAAATAGTCTTTGAAACAAACGAAACCTTTTTATAAACGTCCTAGTTCAAATGATATTTTCACAAAATCTTATTTTAAAGCAAATCCGCCATTATATCTGTATTTACATAGTACTCCATTTTTTTCATGGAGAGCCTAATGATAAGTTTTTCCGAACTGTTCAACAGGAAACGAAAAAATTGTTCAAAGAATGACTAAAACATGTGAATGAGATGTCTGTTTCAAGATACTTGAGGGGAGGGGGGGGGGGGGGTCGTAATCGAATCGGGTCCCATCTCATAACCTAGCTTCGCAAATTTTTTACTTTTAAATATTTATTGAATTAAATTATATTTTGATTTCTGACTTAATTTATGTTTATAGTGATATACTTTTTGAGATGATAATTAAGTATTTCATGCTTACATGGTTTAATTAATCAACTGCCATACTTATTTATGAGTTTTTTGAATTTATTTATTTAATTTTGCGGGAAAGTTTGGTTAAAATGGGCTGAAAAAAAAAAAAAAGAACAAGTCACATATGAAAAAAAGAATACAAAAATAAGAATTCGATACATTGGTATAAAATGTGTACATGTACACACGAAAGCATAATATACATCAAAATATAAGATTTAATGTCTTCCCAAGAGATTTCAATTAAGATAAGCTTAATTTCTGTTTCCGCCGGCAGGGTTGCGTGGTGGTAAGGCGCGGGCCTCGGACGCCCAAGTTCAAACCTGGCCCAAGTCGGTGGATATTCAAGATGCAGAAAATCGACAGCGCCCGTCCTGTGATAATGCGGCATGTTAAAGATCCCTTGAGTATCCGTTTGGCGTGGATACTCTCGGCTAAATTAAAACTCCTAGTGCAGTTTGTATCAATTAGAGCTCAGGTGCCGCCATCTAGAGGGAAACTGGGCGCCAACATAGGTCCACACTCATTGTGGTGTCGCTGAAAGAGTTGGTACCAATCTCTGTGAACGCACTAGGTCTACAGTTGTTAAGAACTAATGCACGCAACCCATTTGAAAAAAAAGTTTTCGTTTCCATTAGATAAAGGTACCAGGAGACAAAATGTATGGTCTAACTTGCATATGAAAAATAACAGGGGAGACCATAACTAAATCCTCTTAGTAATATTCCACGTGACAAATAAAAATGCTGGAAACCAATTTACTATATGTTTGCATATCTGCTGGAGACGAAAATATAAGATCTAAATTTTGGTAAACAACTTTTTCACTGCGTTGGGAAGTCCCTTTTTTCCCCACAAATCCGGAATTACCAAGAAAACTTGCAGGTTCACGCAGAAATTTTCAAAAACAGTGATAAAGCGCCAACTTCGTCACACAATTTATCGCCAAGGCCGAATAACATCCAGCTTTGCTCCACAGCTGACCCCGCTGCGTGACCACTTTTGCGTGTCCGATGACGATTTGCCGGAAGATAATATCGATAGCGCGCGCGCGCGTTGCGAAACCTTCAGGGTGTTTTTAGAAGAAAGGCGGGCATTATAATTCCTGTATAGTATGTTAGAAACTTCAAGACTGTATGGAATGAAAAACATGTGGGTGAGTTTGAAATTTTTTGTTCAAGTTAATTAATTTTTTAATAATATTCTTCTTTAATTATTTATGAAATCTTTTTTTTCCTCATTCATTTTACCGAAATATGCAATTTTTTAAAAAGTGAATTTTAAAATAAAATGCTATTTGCAAACTCTGTAAATAATAACAAGGATCATTATCCAAGGGTCAATTATCATTAACCACATAATAATTTTCACAGTTCTTTTTTTTTTATTTTATGATTTTTCACAAAAATAAAATTAGTCCTTAAATTTGACTTTTACACATTTAATTTTTGTTTTTTCATTTCTTTATTCAGTATCCACACTATGTTAAAAATAATGTATATTTATTTTTGATTTACATTTCAATAAGGTGGAAAAAAAAATAAATAAAATCCGATGGCTTATTTATGTTAGCACAACTGCGCACAGTCCAATGCATTTTCTTAGTATAGATCACCAAATCAACTAACTTCAGAGTTTCATTAATGCTTACAATAATTTTGCATAGCAAAATTTTTCTTAGAAGTGTCGTTTAATACAGAAACATGCATCTGACAAGTTAATTTTCCACCTCCTAACTTACTTCCCACACACGCCAAAAAAAAAAAAAAAAAAAAAAATAAATAAATAAATAAATAATGAAATTTAAAAAAAAGTTAAAAAAAAAAAAAAAAACTACGTGTTAAATTCAACGAGCATGTCAATTTGATGTACATTTTTTTCCTTTTAAATATGTTTACTTTCTCCTTCAACCTTTTTTCTCCTTCCCCTTCCCCTTCCATTCTATCTCTTTTTTGCTTTTTAAATTCAATATTTAAAAATTATTAACGCTGTAAAATGTTTAAAACCAAAAATTGAAAATGTATTTGTTGTAAAAATATCACTAACATTTTTAAAAACTATATTTGGTTCATGACTTACAATAAATTTCACTTCATTATTTCATTGGTGATAAATATTGACGACCAATGGGAAAGGGGGGGGGGGGCGGTCGAAGGTTGCAGGAGTAGGAGTAGCAAAGGCTGAATATATTGAGAAGTTAAATACGCTGTCACATTTTGCGAGAAGAAAAACAGTCATTAAAAAATAATTTTTATAAAAAAAACAGAACCGACTTCAAATTATAAATTGCGCTAAAAAGTGAAAAATAAGTTCATTCTTTAAACAACATTGATGTGACTTTTAGACATAGTTTTAGAAGTCGGTTCAAAATTAGGATAGATAAAATCTTTTGTAATCATGAATCCCCCAATTAGAAATATATATATATTCGCAGAATTAGCAACAGTTCCAATATGAAGTAGCAAATGGACTCATAATTTTGCCCCGACTTCTAAAACTATGTTTAAAAGTCACATCAATGTTGTTTAAAGAATGAACTTATTTTTCACTTTTTAGCGCAATTTATAATTTGAAGTCGGTTCTGCTTTTTTTATAAAAACTATTTTATTTTATTCTTTTTAGTGTAAATACATTTTGTATATAAATACTCAATTTTTAAAAAAAAATCCATATCAAAGGGCAAAACTTCTTTAAATGAATGGCACTAAAAACTAATCTATTGTATGATAAATTCCCTTTTGAAGTCAATTTTAGCAAACAAACTGATTATATTAATTTTTGCCACAGAGAAGCCTTTAGTCAAGCTCTTGCTGTAATTTATTTTAATATTATAGCCCGTGACAACAAACATGTTTTTAACAATGACTTTTACATTTATTAATAGATTTCCCAACAAAGAAAAATCAAGCCAAGCCTTTCCAATTTAAATAAAAAATACTTATTTTTCACCCGTAACGTTTTTTCTAAAAAACAAATGTAGACAAATTGATTTGCAATATTTGAGTTAGACAACCCTCTATCGATTAAAGAAAAAAATAATCAAAATCGGTTCATTTAGTCAAAAGTTATGGATGAAAAAACAAAAAAAAAAAAAAAAAATACTACATTTCTGCCCATAACTTTTTTCTAATTATCGAATACGGTCAAACGAAGGTATGGGACCTATGGGAAACCACCCTCGATCGATTAAAAAAAGAATCATGAAAATCGGTTCATCCGGTGAGAAGTTATGAGTGGACAAACAGACAAAAGGAAAAAACGACATACATACAGTATGAATGTATAACCTCCTTCCTTTGTGAAGTCGGTTAAAAACTACATACTGTTGCGTAATTATTTAAACTTTTTGTGTTATGATGCGCTGCACTATGTTTATAACAAAAATAAGAGAGCGAAATACTTTTTTACCAGTTACTAGATTAAAGACCGGGTAACTTTTTTTTCCAGTTTATTTCCTTCGACATGTTTTTCTTTTCCATTTTTGAAATCATACTTCTTTTGGCGCGATTAGAATGCAATTTCAAGATGCAACCGAAGTTCCATGTTGAAGTGCAATGCACAATTCCATGAACAGAAAGCACATTCACTACTTTTGGAGTAATGTCATAAACTGTAGCTCTCCGAAGGGCTTTTTACTTTATTATTTTTATTATTATTTCGTTTAACGAAAATTAGGAGACCCAACTTTTTGATCTTTAGCTATTACACGATCTCAACATTTTCCCTTTGGATTTTTTCCCGATAAATTTTATCAAGCGACTCATACTAAATACTTGAGTACATCAGATACCCGTCGGGATTTGAACCTGGGTTGTCCGCGCTTTGGGTGGTTTCTAAGCAGTGTAAAATAGATTATAGGCGCATGTTTAACCCTAATTTTTTTTAAATTCGTTCCAATATAATGTCAACTCAATAAATAATGATATTTTAATGTTTACCTTCCTTTACTTATAAGCTGGTTAAAAACTAACTTCATGGTGTTGTACATTCACGAAAAATCGAGTGTCTACAGCAGTTAAGATCTCACCGCCCAACGTATTTCATCATACCTTTATCATTTTAATTTAAAGACGATTTCAGGGGACTTTCTGAACCGACGTTTTTAAATATCAGTGAATTATACTGAAAATTTTAGTATTTCTTATATTGCAAACACATATTATTTTTCAAATTTTTGTGAAAATATTTCGAATGGTTCTTGAGATAATTAAATTTTAAAGCTTTAAAGTGCCGGAAAATTGCCAAGTTTTAAAATGTTTGGTATGCGTACAGAATCACCATACTGTTTCCTTACACTTATGTGACGGATAAAAACAAATGTTACAAAAACTAATTTTAATGGATGCTCCTAAATCTTAAAAAAAAAAAAAAAAAAAATAATATACAATTTTGACGGTTTTTTTTTTTTTTTCAAAAAAGTAAAAAATTGAGAAATTCATTTTAAATTTTTGTTCACACTATGCGCTTAGTTTGCCTTGCGCATGGAGCATTGTAAAATTTGCGGTGTTTCAAAGTTTTAAAGTTTAATTATCTCAAGAGCTATTTAAAATTCTTCAAAAATTCACAGAATAATATGTGTTTTTGTATAAAGAAATGACAAAAATTTTACATAAAAATGTCTAATTTTTTATTCTTTCTAGTGAGTAAAAAAAGTCACTCCAATCACACGAAGGGTAAAAACCCCACCTTTCATAAAGGGATAATTCTAACTGTTTTTCGATTCCTTTTAATTTTGTAACAGCAGACAAAGAATTTTATTTCATTGGTCAACGGCGGAGGTTTTAAACAATAAGTCGTAACGCAGCAGCAGTTATGTCATCAAATTTTAAGATCTATTACACTAACGGAGATATAACAAGCATTATTGGACATTCAGCCTTTCATTGTTTAGTTTATTATTCGGGGTTGAGTTTAACTATGTTATTTGGGCAAGGTTCTTCATTACGTAAATAACATAAAACTTCCATCTAAACGCGAATTTTTTGTAGCTGCTGAAAATGAAATACAAACCAAGGATAATGAAATAAGATTGTTAAGTCAATTCTACGCTTAAAGAGTCTACAGTCACTACAGTTGTAAAACGCCTGAGAGTGTTACATTAATATTTATGCTGATTATAAAAGATTATATTGCGACTAAAAAGAATAAGAAAACAATCATCCCATTATTCTATATATTTAATAGCGATACTACGAAGTTTCCAACCTTTCAGGATTAAAACATTGAAAAGAATAACAAGTTTATGCGATATACTGTATGCCATTATTTAAAAAATGTTATTGTACTGCCAATCAATATTCATTCAGTCAGTTTAAGCAGTTAACTCGAATGTTAAGTTACGAATTTTTGAAAAGAGGATAGTCTATTTTATTCCATTACCAAGGAGAATAAAAAAAGGACTATCTTTCCTTTGTAAACTATTTTTTCTCGCTTCACGCAGAATAGCTTGCCTAGTGTTTCATTTTCATTATGTTAAAAAATATCGAGGCTATAAAATTTGTTGCACGCTTTAATTGCTGGGAAAATCCACCAACTTCTCGAAAATTCCACTTAAGCGTGAGTAGAATAACTTGTTAGTTCCAATAAAAGTTGTTGTTGTTAATGCCACTTGAATACCCAAGCTCCCCTTGCGGAGCGAATAGGAATTAATCCCTTGAAGCACGAGGGCTTTTTTTTTCGGAAAAACAGGCAAAAAATGATCAAGTTTTTTTTGACAGAAAATGAATATATAGGTATAGTATACATTGTTTTCGGCAATTTCAATTGTAGGGCGTGACTAGAGTGTGGGGGTGGGGTGAAAGTTATTAAAAAAAATATTATACTAACAAAGAGTAAACGGATCTCAGACGGGCATTAGAAATAAAATAACGCGAGATACATGATCGCCCGTGTGAGACACGGGCATGCGCAAATTTGCCGGTATCTTTCGCCCGTTTCAGACACGGGCAAATCCGTTAAGGGGTTAAGGCAGACAAGGAGCACCTTCCTTTTTCAACGCGCATTACAATTTTTTTACCACTTATTTCTGATTTGTTTCTAAAATCGAACAAATATATAATACACATATGAAGGATGGATAGTGTACGAGTCGAGTACTGTGAAAAAAGTTTAATTTTCCCAATTTTGCCACGACTTGGAAAAGTTTTGGAGCTCCTGGCCTAGACCTTTCTCACCGACGCTTTAGTTTGTAAAAAAAAAAGCGCGAGAAAATTTTAAACTGCTATCAATTCAAACAAAATTTACCTCACTGTTAGCCCATTTAGTGCCTAAAATGGTAATGAATAAAAATTACTGGTTATAAAATCAATAAAATAATTTAGAAAGTCGTCAAAAATAAGAAACTAAAATGACTTCAAAGCAATTTTTAAAAAAAAAAAAATCGAACAATTGTAACCAAAATTGAGTGTCTAAAAAGGCTTTAAAAATATGTTTGCACAACTTGAAATTCAGAGCATAAGAGTTCAATTAAAAATATCATATGTGTGTGTGCTTGAAGTAGATACAAAATGTACTTTGAACAAACAACGAATGAATTACGAAATTTTATCGTACGGCACTTTCCGCTGAACGAAAAATTATGTGCAACTCGAGGTCAAAGAATAAATTGCATTCAATCAATAAAATTATTCGCATTGTCCGAACTGTCATGACTCATAAAAAATTCCTTTTTTTTCCTTCTTCGGGAAAGTATAAAATCAGCGTATCATAACAACAGACTGCCATTTATCTTCTGATTTCCTTCACTTTAAGGTAGATAACCGTTTTAAGTGAACTGAGAACTTTTTTTTTTGTGTGTGCGGTGTTTGTTGACTGAGCGTTTTCAAGTTCAAAGCTTTTTGATTGATGGTGCGTGCAATTATGAAGCATTGTCATGACTTCTCATGTGAACCAATTAATACGAATTTATTTACTTCGATTTTTCAATTAGACTTGTTAATCAGTCAAATACTATTGCAATATAACGCTTTAAGTAATTTTATTGTTCGTGACCAATGTAAAGAGATTTTTTTGAGCAGATTTTACAGTTTGTTTGCAGATTTAATAGCGAGTAACTAAAAAAGTTTTTTACTTCTTTCGTTAATTCCTAAATAGAGAAAAAAAAACGTGAGTAATGATTGCAATAACAATCGAAAGTACAATATTGGTATGACATATTTATTAATTCTAACAGAAAAATTTAAAAGCAATAAAAAATGAAAATTATTGTGTTATGTACAAATGTGAAGTTAAGGAACAAATATTATCAAATACTACTAAAAAGAGCAATATAATAATAATTTATAAAATTAGGGTGGTATTTTTGATAGTGAACGATATGATTCCGCAAAACATTTGTCTCGAAATTCTTTATTTTCTAACTATTCCGTCCCTTGTCCGGCGATTTTAGATAGATTTTCTTTTCTTTCTTTGTTTTTTCCTTTGTTAATTTATTATTTTTTATTGCATTTGCATTGTTGCCGGCCTCATCCTTTTTTGTATGGTTAAATAATTTTGCAGCTATGTAAATTTTTCTCTTAAAAAAGGAAAACTATGAACTTTGTTTACAAAAATATATATAGTATATAAATTCTAATTTCCATTGTATATATAGGTTATTTGTGTTCAAAACTATTTCCAACTATCTTCACATTGCTCAGTTTTGACTTCGAGATAAAGAATTTAAAATTATGGTAACACGGAAATTAGTATATTCTTGCTCAGAAAGTGTTTTACAGCATAAGTGAACTATGTCCAAAATAGTCTCCAAACAAATCTAAACATACTTCACATGCTCAAAAATTTCGTTGGGTAACGTTTCTGTCGCTTACCAACGTAATCGTGTGTTCTAGACGCTAGGCAAAGAGACGAGATCGGAACGGGACGCTAAATAATTTATAGTGACATTGCCACATGCACGAAAAATATGTATGTATTTCAAATAACGGTAGAATAAATTAAATTAAACTCATCAATAAAAACAATATACGGAATTTTTGTGCGAGGAAACAAACAACGTTGTCACTTGTGAGGTTAAAATTTGAAAAATAATAATTAAAAAAAAGCAAGCACATGTTTTGAGGGGACAAGTAACTCCTTTATCAAAGTCATAAATTGGGAACTTCCCTCTACTTTACTTGGATTACTTACACCCCAAATCTCATAATATTATGCACTGATAAAGAACTCTCTGTAGCCCTGAAACATGGGTAAACGATTTTATTTGCAAGATTTCATGGCAAGTAAGGGCGGCGTAGTGGTAAAGCGCAGGTCTAGTGCACCAAGGCCGTAGCCAGAAATTTCTTTCCGGGGGGGGGAGGGGGGGGGGCTGACTTTGAAACACTAGTGTAGAGGAAAGTTTCAGGAAGGAATATATGCTACATTGCGAAAATTTTTGGGACTTCGGGGGTGGGCCGGGCCCGTTGCCCCCCCCCCCCCCTCTGGATACGGCCTGGTAGTGCACCCAAGATCGCAGGGTTCGAACCTGGCCCAAGTCGGTGGATTTTCAAGATGCAGAAAATCGTCTGCACCCATGTAACATGATTGTGCGGCATGTTAAAGATCCCTCAAGTATCCGTTTGGATACTCTAGGCTAAATTAAATACCCAGCGCAATTTGCATCAAATGAGTGCTCAGGTGCCCCATCTAGGGGAAACTGAGCGTCCAAATTTTCAGTGGCAATGGCATCCACCGACTGTGGTGCTACTTGAAAAAATGGATGCCGATTACCGGGGTACACACTAGGTCTGCAAAGGTTAATGACCAGACGCAGCCCCATTAGAAAGAAAGATTTCATGACAAAATTATTTCGCCACATTCAACATTCGCATATAAAGAAACGTTTAATGAATGAGTAATTTTTGCTATTGACACATATATGAAAATACATTTCCCCAACTCTCTTGTAGCCCTGAAACATGGGCATGGTCAGGCAATTTATTTAGCAAGTTTTCATGACAAAATAATTTCTCTCACCTTCAGCTTCCGAACAAAGATAAATATTTAATAAATGAGTAATTTCATAATTAGCGCATAAATTAAAACACATTTTCCTAACTTATTGCCGATTGTATTATGTCGGTATTTCAGTTTTTCCCTTCTGCCATATAATACACGACTTTTGAAAGAATCTTCTTAAATCATCATTTGCGACATTTTGAAAGAAATAATCCTATTGTCAATGATAGGAAATTGCGAAAGTGCTGAAAAGCCGAAGATTTAATCTATCATCTTAGAACATGAGTCAGCGGAAGGAAAAAGAAGAAACAATTTCTGTTTTCTGCATTATAATTTAAGATTAAGGTGTGACTCACTTGCATGTATGTCTGCATTGTGACTTAAGTCGTGACAACCTTATTATTTATGCATTTTATTAAGAATATATTTATTTCAGGCATAAGTGTTTGTAATATCGTAATTTCACATGTTGAGCCAAGCGAATGGCTAATTATCATTAGAGAGTTATTTATTGTTGTGTTTGATTAAACTGTGAGACAATTCTGCAACTAAATAATCGCAGTTACCCAAAACGTATTTGCCTACAAGGTGATCTATCGACCACAACTAGTGTGTAAACCTATAGATAAAGTGACTGTGTGTTAATGAGTAAGGGAACACCATTAGTTCATCTCTAAATAGAACTACAGAATTGTACCAGTATAACATGACTTTAAAATGCAAAATTAGAGTTGATATTTTACAACTTTATTTAATTGATTTCGTTGGTAATAAAAGAAGCATATTGTTATTTAGTTAAAGAATTTGCTTAAAAGATGTTTTAAAAAAGCTTAAGGACTTACTGCAGTTTTGTTAAATTGTTATTTATAAAATAGTTGAACATAATGTGATTTTAAAGCAATCTTACTGCAGCATTTTCCCCACATTACAAAATATTGTCTAATATTTAGGAGGAGGAGGTGTCACGAACCCCCATGATCCCTCCTTTGTGTTCGCTCCTGGAAATTTTCAGTATTTTGCACGGAAGTGATCTGAGTTACACAATAATTTACGGATTGGTGAACCTATTGTTGAGTTTCAGCATTTGTAGCCAGAAATCTTGCGTTCAAAACAGCCTACTATATTTGAAAACTTCTTTTTATGTTTTAAAATAATGCTCACATAATCTCACTGATGAGTGCTGTAAAAAACATTCTAATTGTTTAATAAAACGTACTTGACGATAAATGCAATGTGTCTGTCATAACTAATGTCTACAAAAGGATATTCCTTTTCAACTCTTTCTTCTATGTTCTATCATCAATGTAAAAGAACAATCATTCAAAGAACGACGAACATTGAAAAACGTTTTAGAACAGTTTATTGAGCAAAACTACCCATCCGAAGTTCTCTTTAAAGAAAGGCGTGGTGTAAAAGTTTTCTTACTTGTACTTTCTTTCTCGGGCACTTTCACTAAATCGTTGCAGTGAAGGTTACAGGAACAAACACAATTGGCCTTTTTTGTAGTTGGGCGACCTTCAAAAATTGATGTAAATAGAACTTTCACTGGCAAGGTAGGGAAAGGCTGAATTATTGTGAGTAGTAGTAACCTTGTGAAGGGAGAGGGTGTGCTTCGTGCAAACATGTGTTGGAAGACTTGCACGTTTAGAATTATCCGCAGCACATCCTTACCCGATTCTTGGAAAAACATAAAAAACTTGCTGTGATTGACAATGCTACCCAGTAAATATTTTTACTAATTTTTATGCGGCGTCCCTGAAGTACACTTATGTTGCCTGTCAGAAATAGTAGAAAAATATTACCCAAGAAGGTTATGTACTAATTGCATCATTCTTTCAAAACAGCGTTGACGCCGTTTTGCACAGTAGTTGAAAGGACCGATTTTTTTTTTTCGTTGTACATTAAATGCTAGTGTGGTGCGTCGAATTGTTTCTGGCATTTGCTATGGCATTTTTCTCCGAAAAAGAGTTATTGCTCATAATGTTGCAATGCAAACACTCAAATACAGTATTTTGTTTCTATACCTTTAAAGTAAAGGGCACTATGTCCCAAAAACAAAACTTTCGAGGAAATATGTTTAAAGTTTTTTTTTCTGGATTATTTTTTCACTAGATTGTCATTTATAGGGTTTTTTTTAAAAAAATTGCTTATTATGATCTTCGAACTTTTAATTTTTAACATTTTGTGATAGCAGCTTTTCAAATTATATAAAAGGGCCGTTTCTCCATTTTTTTTTAAAAATGGACATATCCCCCTGTAGATTTATTTATTTATTTTAAAGAGTTACTATATTAATGTAACAGTACCAGTAGAGATACGGGTTGAAAATATTCTCTAGTAGTTAATATTTTTTTCAGAATATTTTTCGAGGCACAATGACAAATATTCAGCCTGTTTGAAGCAGCAAAGGTACTATTCTTTTGGTATGCAATTGCAAAATCTGCGGGTTACTTCGATTTTGGGAAATTTGGTGTTATAAAACAACGGATTTCGATACACGATAGTTAAAAATGTGTGGGTGTTAAGAATTACTTAAACAAAACATAGGGGCAACAGTGGATAATTGTTGCATTTTTTATAATAATTTTTCTAGAGGTATCTACAGCGGATATTTTTATGAAACATACTTTAAAATTTACTATAACTATCTTTGATTCATGAAATTTTTTTAAAACAAGCATTAGATAATGGTAGAGACGTAAAATTAACGGTAACGATCTTTTAGAGAATATACTCGAACATGTGCTCAAGAATATTATCATAATGGAAAATTTGATTTTTGAATCAAAAGATAATTCTGATTTTTGATTTTAGGTGACAATCTACCTAGTTATATTCGTCTTGTGCTTTGCATGCGTTTCTTGCGGTGTTCATCCAGATGGAATCAGTCAAGTCTCCCGAGCCCAAGATGTAAGTTGAAAACACAAATATAATATATTCAACAATATAATGCACGATTTAACGGGGTTCAAGATAACAAAAATAAACAAGGTTCTATGAGGGAAAACTTTTGATCTTGGTTATGAATAAAAACTAATCTATCCGTGGAATAAAGGTAAATTAAGAAATTATTATTATTTTCCCAAGTCTTTCTTTACAGTGGTGTAAGCTTCAAATATATAAATCAGCAAAAAGACTGAAGTAATGATGAGGAAAGTATAGATATGAAAAGATCTGTACTAGAGTAATTTAACCATTCTAAATCCAAAAGAAAGAACGTGGGATTCCAAAGTATAATCATCCCAAACAAGGTAATTGCTTCGAGAACGAAGTCATTAGAAGGTTTTTCGCAAATTGGGGAATTTCCTCCTCGGTGTTTCCCCAGTGACAATTTCTGTAAAACTGTCTTTCCTGCATTAATTCGTGGCAGGGCAGGAATCACACTCCATAGGTATTTCACTCCTCTTAAGCGTTATTTCCTTAAAAAGGAAATTGGCATAATTAAATAACGAAATATATATTCACATGTAAATTATAATTCACAACATTATGTCCGTATCTGTATACTGTTTGTCTATTTATTTATCTATTATATTTACATACGTTTTTTTACGTGTATAATGCAAATGTTACATGGTTTATAAGCGAAACAAAGTTATGTTCGCAACGAATTCATAAAAAAAAAGAAGTACATGCACAGAAAATGAGGAGGCGCTGCAGCTTAAAACATAGTGATTGAAGAAAAATGAGTGCAATAACTGAGATTTAATGAATCTTCAGGAAATGTCAGGGATCTTCTGAAAAGTCTCTTTACTAAGCTTACTGAATAATGTTCTTTTATCTTTTTATTCAGTTGGTGCTTTGGATATAACTCAAACGACCAATCATCTTGTGCACTAATATTTTGGCTTAACAAGCCGCGCATGAGGTGTCCGTACGGATCACTGGGACCTATAGCTCAAAGTGGGATTTAAACCAGTAGAAAGGAGGTAAGGGCCGTGATAGCCTAGTGGTTAGCACGTCGGACTTCCACCTGGAAGGTCGCGCGTTCGATACCCACTGAAACCCACCATTTATACTTGGGGATATGTGCATGTCAAATCCGTAGACCCCACTACCTCTCCCCGTGCGTAAGCAATCCTAAGGCCTCGGCTAACAGGTAGGGGTCTGGTGGAGAAAAGTAGAAAGGATGCAGAAGTACTCCAATCATAAAATAGTCAATGATATATGTGTGCTTCCTAGCACTCGCACCCGAGTCCTTGTTGTAAGAGCTTTCGGAACCTTCCTAATATGCCACTGAACGAAGTGTTCTATTGGAATGGAACTGATACATTTTCAATCACGTTTGGTATTAAAGAATCAATTTGAGTGAATACTAACTGTTCCAGACAGGCATTCTCACTAACTGTTTGTCAAATTCAGAAATGCTTAAAAATATTTTGCATACATATTTCGCAAAAATATTTGGTATTCCTGACATTGGAAAATGTTTGAGACACTTTACTTTGTTTCTAAAGAAAAAAAAAAAAAAGAGGAGCAAAACTAGTTTTCAAGCAAGCATAAAGATTTAGAAGTATTTCTAGGAATAGCTACTATTATGTTGAAACTCAATTTTTATAAAATTATAATCAGGACTATTGCAAATTTATTTTGACGCACATTACTTTTTTCTGCATTTGTTTTGCTCATATATCAATAAAAATGTTTATCCCAAATTGTAATTTTAATATTGTGCCTGTCAACTTCAATTTAGAGCATTACTTTTGCATCTATATTGAGAAATGCATAAAAAAATTCCTGATTTACGTAAATCAATATTTTTGGAGTTCTTAAAGTTTCTTTTTATTTCTTCATTTGTGTTAGATTCATTATTCAATCTATTTTGGTCCTTCTCATGATAGGAAAATTTGAACTGGCCCGCTGACGAAAAGTTTTCCTTTGTTCCTTTTTTTTTTTTTTTTTGAAATTAAAACTTTTTTTAAAGACAACTCTGCGTAATTTTTATTGCAAATTTCACGTAAAAATGCGTTTGATTTCAAAATCTTTCATTGGCAGTGGAAAGGGGATATTTTTACATTCTAATGAATTGCTATTCCTTAAATATTAAAACCCTTGCTGTAGAATTTTCGTCACTATATTTGAGAATTCTATGACGAAATTTGAAGGAAAGTACTTGAAATTTATTACATTTTGAACTTTAGATTATCATCCAAACATCCTTTAATTTGAAAACACTCCGATTAAGAAGACATTCATATTGGGTTTCAAAAATGAAACATAAGAATGTTTGCGGAAACGAACCTCAAATATCTGCAGCGACTTGCTTCTAAACTCCTCTTCTTCAAAATACTCCCCGAGAAAGAATGGATTATCATTTCAATCACGTTCTAGATCTAGAATGAAAATTATTTTTACGTCATACAGCGATTCCGCAAGTTTTTTATGCTTGGGATTTTTCTTCAGTTACGTTCAAATGTGTGCAATGTGCAAATATTCATTATAAATATATAATTATTGAGATATTCCAATCATGGAAATCCCTCGTAATCATTCAAGAAGAAATAACTTAAAGTAGTGCAACGTGCTTAAAATATATTGTATCTATGTGAAATCTATGAACGAAGAGAAAGGTAACCTTTTACGTTTCACCAAAGTTCGCAATGTTTTGAGGAAATTCCGGGATTTGATATCATAATAACAACATTTGCAAGCCTTGAAACAACTTTCATTTTTCTTAATGTTTCCCTGTCATTCCAGATATTCTAAACGTACTTTGTTAAAAAGAAGTATAACTAAAAGGTACTTGTGGAGTTATGTCGTTTGATCATCACGGACAATAAGTTATTGTAGATAGAACAAAATAAAATAAAAATTACAATGTAAATACATTGTAATTGCTGTTAAAAGTTTTTTTCAGATTCGCTGAATTTTCGGAGGCCCTGTCAAAAGCCTGCTCGGCGTCGCCGGGCGAATTCCTACTAAAAGCCTTGTTTTAAGGTTGAAAAAAAAAAAAAAAAAAAACCCGCGGTTTTCCCCGAAAAATTCAACCTAATGTTTATTCGGGTTTTCCTGAGTTTTTTTTTTTTTTTTTTTCAGGTTTTATTAAGGGGTTTTATTGTGGTTGTCTTTTAAGGGAGCCTATTGATTATGCGGGCCGGCACCTTTTCGACACGGTGTCGTCGTGCACCGCACGACCTTGCACATATGAACGGCGCAGGCCTGAAAGTTATTATCCTCCTCCTCCCCTACCCCCCCCCCCCCCCAAAGAAAGCCGATTGAACAAACTAAAATAAAAAAAATCATGTGGGGTCGATACCAGTTTTTTTCTTTGAATTTATATGTTATTTAACACACATGTGACGTAACAAATACAGTATCTTTCTAAAATTTGCGTCAGAAGAATGTGGTAGGGAATGGGTTATATCGTAATTTTCTTATGAATTTTTACTTTTTTATACATTTTTTCCCTGCACCTTCATCCCTCGAATCACTTCTGAAAAGAATAGTAGTTAATCCTGAAAGCTTCTCATGCTCCTCGATTTCACATTATTTGTGATTTATTAGTTCTTTCTTATTCTCTTAACATTTTTCCAGGGAGATTTTTAAACATTGTTTCTTTGAGCTACAAGTTCCAATTTTACCAACGTTGAGAAAATATTAACGTTCTACAAAACTGTGATCTGATGTTATGAAATCATGCACTAATAAATAGATTGTATGAATATTTGCACGAATAAAAATACAATATATATTTTTATATGCAGGTTAAAAAAATATTATTTCTTTTCCCCCTTTTTTTGCAGGCCCTGGGTAATTACGAATTTAGTTATTCAGTGAGCAATGGCGAAGGGGACCATTTCCGCAGAGAAGGAACTGATCAGCTCGGGCGTGTAATAGGAACATATGGTTTGACACATCCCGATGGAAGACAGCGAGTTGTAGACTACGTTGCTGACAAAGCAGGGTTTCGAGCCCAAGTGCGATCCAATGAACCCGGAATAGCCAGTTCTGATTCTGATGCATTAACAGTAATAAACACGAACCATGATTCCCCACTAGCAGTTGCAGCTTCTTCTCAAGGTGGCTACGGCACAAGAATAAAAACTCAGATTTCTCGTGTGGCTTACGTTGAACCAGATAAAAGTGCCGTTGAAGAAAGCGAAAGACAAGACGAAGCACCTCGAGAATCCAGGCAAAGAAGTTATGACGACTATAGACCTCAAAATCCTGTTGCCTATTATCCTGGAGAGCCTCCAATTGCTCCCAAGTCTCCAAACACTGCTACTTATGAGTCCGAAAGAATAGAAAATAGACCAAACATTTTACCTCAGGAATCTTCAGATGAAGGCAGGCCTTTAGACGTTTATTTACCACCCATTGATCCCCACGCTGCAATCAGCAGGCCTGCCTATTACTTACCGAATGATGGAGATACGGAGGGATCTTATCAATCAACAACATCAAGACGCCCATTCATACCTCCATATGGAGGATTTGATGACGAGCCTTTGCCTGTAGGGAGACGACCAGGTATTTCTGTGCCCAATGTACATGGTGGAGTAGTGCAAGACCACTTCAGAGATTCGTCTCCAACACCACCGACTGCTCTTTACGGAGCAGGGCGCTACCCTTCTGCTGAATTACCAGTTCCCCGTGAGTTTGATTCCTCCGATTTCCCGCCCAGATCAAATTTTCCACCTATTCCAAGATCACCAGGTGGTTTGCTTCCACCAAACTCTCAAACTTATCCTGGAGTTCTTTTCAATCCGCCTTCTTACGAAGGAAGGGCGAGTCCACCAGACTTCGTGCTGCGAGCTGTTCCTATTCCGAATGGTATCCAAGCAGTTCGAGTGGATCCTAATAACGGAAGAGTTTACGAAAGAGTGGTTTATCCGCTATTTTTAAGGCATGATGGCCACCCAGATTATGATAGGAACATACTCCTTCATAATGATGAAGTCAGCGATGATGATGCAATAAGGAACGACAACCATGGGCACTATGATATTCCTTTCAGAAGAAGACCAAGTTTTCGTGGCGCGAGAAACCAGCCATTTTCTGATCAGGGTCAGTTTGGAGGACCCTTACGACAAGTTAACAGATCAAATGTAATTGACTTGAAAAGTTTGAGCGTACCTACTGCTAAAGAATTATCTTGGCTTCATCAGCAACTCGCTGCGGTTGAGGGATTTAACCGAAATGGATATCCTAACGAAAATGCTTTGCACAATCCACCGGGGGAAAACTCGAGGTATCCCGAATTCGACAATTTTGACGAATTAACGAATGTACCTAGGAGTCCATATTTTCGATCGCGATTCCCCCTTTTGGGATCACTCGAACATTCAGGAAGTGACACATATCTCAGGAATACGAGACAAGGAGAAAGTCTCAGCCCTTCAGATTCGAATGAATCCCACGTTTTAAATTTACAAACAAGTAGTTCGGATCATTCTGAAACTGGCAGCAAGGCTTCCAGTGAAAATACAAACTAAAATCTGAATGTTTGAAACAGACTTCTTTTGACTGATAATTTAAAAGGCTGTTTTATTATACAAGAGATATAGGACTGATTCTACAAATGCATATTTATAAACTGTGTTACATATGAGGTTCTATATTTAGCTTCTCTTTCTTTTTCATTCATCTTTATTTCTTTAATATTTTGTACAGAAAAAATAGCAATTAAAATATGTGAAAATAATTGTCTACTTTGGGAATACATTTCAAAGCAATATATTCTACAACACTCAATTTTTCTCTCGAAAGAGAAACGAACTTTCTGTTTTACTTCTCCTGTCTCTTACATGGATCTTGTAAGACATGCTTGTAAGAAATCTCATGCGTGCATAATTTCAAATTAACATTATATTATCTTTTCTTTTCTTAGATTGTTCCTTTGAGTCACATTGTAAGCCAATGAATAATTCCGATGATTATTGCCAGGCGCAGATACAGGCAGGGACAATGGTGCCAATTGCTCCTCCCGGAGAGCCAATTATTATTAAGATTGTATGAATCACGAACTAAAACATTATAATTTTTCCCCTTAGGAATAAATTTTTAGGAGAGATAAGAGGAAATAAAGTAAGGGGGCTGCCGCGCCTGCATCTCAGCAGAACTCTATACCCGTGCCTGACTGTTGTGTATTACCTTTATCTTCTTGTTTTGAGGAGGGATTTAATCTATATAATAGATAAGCAGAAAAAATAGCGTTTAGTTAATAAAACAAGTTTTTAAAGTTCGAAATTCATTCAACTGTAACAAACGCAGAAGAATGAAATAGCTCAATATTTTAGATGATTGAGCAATAGTGAATAGTTTACACTTATGACTTTGATTTGTTTTATTTTAATTGAATATAATGTAACTAGAAATTAATTGCCTAATTATTTGGTACATTTGTACATTCCATACGAACAAACAGATAGCGTGCAATTAAAAAAAAATTATTTTCGATTCTTGGCCCACGGAACACTGATGCTCAGTGAAGCCCCTTCAAACTTTTCTCGATAAAATTAAATACTTCAAAAGAAATTATTCCAAACAAAATATTTTGATATTCAATTTCATAAGCAAAATCATGCCATAATTATACAATTATTCTATTGTGGTGGATGGACAAATATCTGGTAAGGAACACAAATTTTTGAAAGCAAAGTGATAAAATATTTTTTTTTAGAATTCATTTGTGTTCAATCCGGTTTGGAGCGATGTATTATGGAAAAAAAACTTCAGCCTTCCCCGACTTCAAAAAGATTGTAGAGCGACCGATTTAAAAAGCGAAAAAACGTTTCTGAAATTCGAAATTTATTTAACTATAAGAATGCAGGAGTTTTTGGCGCGGAATTTTTACACTGATTATTACGGAAATACATGAAGCGCTTGGGGCGAGGTTATACATAACGCATGAGTTTTAGAATACACCTCGTGTCAAGGAGAAGGAGAAGATAACGAAGTGAAATATTTTAATACTGTTGATGCTTAAATCTAGTGAATAATTTACATTTATGGTACTGTTCTGTTTCATTTTAATTGCTTAGATCGAGACAAGGAATTAACTGCGTGAAGCTCATAATCAAAATTGATTGTTTTTACAAGATAAAAATAACAATTACTAACGAGTCTTGCTAAATCTACCGCAGGACGTAATTGATCTTAGATAATATCTTACCAGCTTGAATTACTCGAGAGAGCGTTTTCCAAAGGCGACAAGTGACAGAAATTTTCAATACGATACAGAGACAGCCACCGAGGGTTGCCAAAACTGAAAATACGGGACAGCAAGGGCCCAAGAAGGAGTGGGGGGGGGGGGGGGGGGGGGAGGTCGCAGTCTGGATACTGGAAATCCGACGATTTAAAAAAATCCGGAATCCAATATCCGGCCATTGTGCAAAGTATGAGGTTTTCCGGAAAGTTAATTTCAATTTGTAAATGAAGTTAATTAGCATATTTTGAAAACATATGTAAATTAAAACTCATTACGCATTTGGAAGCTGTGGGTAAAAAAAGCTTAGAATAAAAAGGTTTGAAATATCAGAGCCAGATATTTGGTACGGCATCGTTACACAATGGTCATCGGATACCCGATATCCGGTAAAATCAATATCCGTGCAAGAATACTGAACTTTGCCTTCCTGTATTGAAATTCCTCGAGACGCGGAACAATTTCTCAAAATGCGGGACTGTCCCGGAAAATTTGGGGCGTTTGGCAACCCTGACAGACTCTCACATATTTTCAAATAAACCTTCTACATTGCATCCTTTCCAATTTATTAACTTCGTCCGAGTTGCGGATGATGTTTGCTTTACATAAATGACTTTTCTCTTTTATAATATATACTGATATCAGTGAAATATTAATCATACATTAATTTTGATCTTCAATTCAATTCACCCATTTGCATCATTCAAACAATAGAATACAATTGTGAAAGGCTCGCATATATTAGCTTATGACGAAAATGCATTAAGACAGCGGTTCCCAATCTTTTTTCTTTGCGTACCACCATTTTTCTTGAATACCATTTGCGTACCACTGCGAATATAGCTTTAATACTAGTAGATTATAGAAAAATACTAGGACGACTAGATAATATTATAAATTACAACATTTTTGATAGTTATTAAGACAGAGAAAAGCGTTTATTAAAATAAAGCTGTATATATATAAAATAAAATATATGAAATATATAAAGTATATTTTATTGCATACCTTTTGCTGCCAAGTGCTGTTTATGAATAATGCAATGAACAAAAGTGCAGTTTTCTGTCAAAGATTTTATTTTGGCAAAAACTTCTCCGTGTTTAACTGCCATTGGCTGAGCACCATCAGAGCAGAAAGCAATGCAATGCTTCCAGTCTAGTCTATCTCTTCTTTTTTTGGTCTGTACGCGTACCACCTGGAGGGGAACGACAGTTTGGGAACAGCTGGTTTAAGAGAATTGCAGGATAGATTAAAGAATTTCAGGTTATTTTATACAGAAAGCTGAATTCAAAAATCTTCATCGCAACATTAGAAAAAAAAAAAAAGACTATTAGGTCGTTTCGAAAGTTTCGTCCGTTTTTATGAGTCTACTTTAAACTGTAATATCTCAGTGAATATTCATTCAATGTAATCGAAATAAGCTCCATTTGCATCAGTGCATTTTTGCCAACGTAACACAAGTCGATTAAGTCCGTCGGCATAAAAATTGGGTATTCGGGATTCGATGAAGTCGACGAAGGCCGTTTTTGCTAAGTCCTGATTGGCAAAGGTTCTACCGGTGAGAAACTTATCGAAGTGCTTGAAAAGATAGTAGTCGGTTGGCGAGAGGTCTGGGGAGTATGGTGGGTGGCGCAGAACTTCGACGCTCAATTCCTTTAATTTTCGGACGGTGATTTGTGTGTCAGGGTCCGGGCATTGTCGTGGAGCAGGATCTGTTGACCAGTGCTGGCTGCTGCTGACGCAATTTTTGGTACATTTCGTCGATTTCCTCACAATGGGACCTTGCTGTGATGGTTTGGCCTGGTTGCAAAAGTTATAGTGAATCACACCAGTCACTGACCACCATACAGTAACCATGATCCTTGTTTGGGGGAGTTTTGCCTTTGGGAAGTGCCTGGGTGGCTCATCGGTGTCCAACCACTGTCGTGAACGTTTCCTGTTGTCGAAGAGAAACCCCTTTTCATCATACGTGACGATCGAATCCAAAAAGGATCGTTTTGGTTGCGCAAAAGCAATGAAGAACCGGCCTGGAAACGGGACAATTTCTGCAGATCGTTTAAATCGTGGGGCACCCAGTTATCGAGCTTTTTGACCTTTCCAATACGTTTTAAACCACATGGGAGCTGAAGCCCAGTTCTTCCGCCGTCCCACGCACCATTTGCTATGGGTTAGTCTCCACCGGGGTCCTCAAATCCTCGTCCTGGATTACTCTAGATCGACCATTTCGGGGCTCATCTTCGAGGCTAAAATTTCCAGAACGAAATTTCGCAAACCAACGTCGAACAGTGCGTTCATTAACACCATCATTGCCAAATGCCTGCTTATATTTTCGGACTGTTTCGGCAGCGCTTTGGTTTAATTTGAGTTCGTAGAGAAAAATTGGCCGAAAATCGCTTAATGACATCATATAATAATAGGCTGAAAAGAATTAAGAAATTTAAATGAGAAAAAAATAAACAGCTTCAGTGTATAGAGTACAAAATTCTCCATCGATCAGTATATACCACGACACAGTAGAATAAATACTTATTGAGATATGGAGCTACAAAAACACATGACATTAAAACGGACAAAACTTTCGAAACGACCTAATATTTACCGTTAACATTATTCATCATCTCGTAAAGAATTGATCTAAAATATGTTTCTTCGGATTGTTCGTGTTCCTAGATAGTACAGTATTAATCAACGGACCTTCTTCTTTGCGATTTTTTTCTGACCAAGTACTCTGGGGAGTTTTGCTTTCACGTTCGATTTCGAAAAAACTCGTTTATTTTCGCTTTAGATTTCGGTCGACTTGCACCGGAGACTTTTCAACATGTACCTTGTATTTATGTATTGAATAAATTTGTTGCACATATTAACTGGAACTAGTAATCTTCTTCAAAAATGTATTTAGCCTTGAGGCATCATTTCTATGCAAATGATACGTGTTGCATAAGGGCCGAATCCGAGTATTATTTACGGATTAAAAAAAATGCATCTTAAGTGAGAACATTAATTTTGATAACACTTCATGTTAGCTTTTTTCATGCTGATTACAACCAGCAGGTCGAAAATCATAATTGCTTGGTTCATATATTATGTCAAAAAAGTACACTAATCAGTACCATTTAGACCAGGGGTTGCAACTTCTGAATCGCGACCGCATATGGGGCCGTGAGGCACTTCTCATGGGGTCGCCATATAATTTCTAATTTTAGATTTAAGAACTTTACCATATAGACAATATGACTTTTTCTGATAAGAAATACCATTTTGAATTATTTTGTGCTGAACTTAAAGGCAACTAATAATTACAAATAAATTTTCTAGTGACATGACAATTTTGGTTATATCCGTCCACAATAAAATCTATCAAATATATTCAAAATAGAGAAATGTATGGAAAATATTCAAGATATGAAGAATTTGAATAAACAGAAATATTCAAATAAAATACCGCTACCATATTTTAATGCTTCCATTATTTCTGGAGAGCAGTTAGGTGTAAAAACAAACAGAATGTGGAGACACGTAGCTTTGGACGGGATTATCCCCAAAAACTAATCATCACTTAGGTCCATGTGTACCAAATTTAGTTCCATTGCATGTATTATATTTTCAGATAGAGTGGACACAAAAAAGTGTTAGTAAAAATGCAATCTTTGAGTCGAACTCCACTGTATTTTTTTTTTATTTTACAGTGTCATTGGACATTATGAAATAAACACATTTACAGTGGAACTGGATTCGTGTCAAAAATAGTTGCGTGAAAGTGTGCATGCTTACATATGTCGGGGTCGCGGATTGCTTATTTGTTAAAAGTGGGGTCGCGACATGCAAAAGGATGTGAATCAGTGATTTAGACAGCTGGTAAAACAAGTTTTCAAGTTCTTTAATGAATTAAAACACACACTTTCATGAATATGTTAAACCGCCTCTGTTAAAAGGTTTTCTGAAGACTTACTCGATAGAGATCTTTTTCAGAACGAGGAATAATCTTCTGCCACTTACGAAATAAAACATCATCTTTTGGAATACAAAACAGAGTAGCTTTGTTTGTACTTCTTTCTGTAGCCACTCGTATATCCAGGAATAATGTCCAATACATAGAGCTTATATGGTCCACAGAGTAATCATACATAGTTTATGATTACTCTGTGATATGGTCCAATGGGTCCAATATCGCACGAGTAAAACGCACTTCTTTTCTATTTTTTGCTGTTTGTTGCCATTTAAAAATAATTATACATTCGAGTTAAAAAAAAACAGCAAGTGCTATCATACAAAACAAGTGCTATTTTTGAAACAATGGTGATTTATAATAACCCATTCATTGAAAAACTACTCAATGCAGACTATAAGAAAACAAAAACCCGTGGGAACCCGATCGAAACACCCTCTCCGTCATGGCGCTATATCCTCAATGATTGACAGCAAGTAGCACTCCAGTTGACCAGAATAGTATTTATATCAATCTTGTGGCAACATTAAATTTTTTCTGACCACGTGGGTTTATTTGTTTACACAAATTTATTACTGATGAGCAGTGAAATTTTTTATCCGAATTGTTCAATTATTTGCCAATAGAAGTACCAAAATAATAATAAATGAAAATTTGAGTGTTACATTTGTAGTTATGTACTGAAGTTAGACTGAAGTAAAGAATTCTGTCTTTAATGCTCTGTGATTATCGTATGAAAATCTGACAAGTATTATTTATAATACTGATAATATTACTTGAAATTTATATAAATATGGATGCGCATTCAGTGAATAATGAAAGTAATAGTGAAAGTAATTCCTCTGTTCCACTTGAAGAATCAAATAACACTGACAAAATGTCGAAGCGTCAGCGAAAGCGAATGGAAAAAATGAAAAAATGGAATGAATTAAAACCCCTGCTAAAGGCCAAAGAAAGAGAAAAGAGAAAGTTAAAAAGAAAGGAAGCGATTGAAAGTGGACGCGATTTGGGGCCAAGCCGAAAGCTATTAAAATCTTTAAAAATGGCAGACTCTACATGCAAACTTAAAATCTGCTTTGATTTATCTCTCGCAGATGTTATGACTCCTGCTGAGTTTTCGAAAACATTCAAACAGCTTCATAGATGCTACTCAATTAATAGGAGAGCCAAAGCCCCTTTACAATTGTATATTGCTGGATACAGTGACCCAACTAAAGTAACCATGAGTAAAATGTCAGGGTGCTTTAACTGGGATGTTAACTTCAGCCAAAACTCATATGCCGAACTATTTGAGAAGCAAAATATTGTGTATTTGACGAGTGACTCTCCAAACGAACTTGAAGCTTTAGATCATAACAAAACATATGTTATTGGTGCTCTTGTTGATCATAATCGACTAAAAAACTTTTGCTTTGAAAAAGCTGTAAAAGAAGGTGTTGATCACGCAAAACTTCCACTGGATTCATATTTCAAATTTAAAACAAGGAAAGTTCTTACCATAGATCAAGTATATTTAATATTTTTACGGCTTACTGAAGGCAAATCCTGGGTGGATGCAGTTGTTGAAACTGTGCCGAAACGTAAAGGCATTGAACTCAAAGATGATGGATGTAACAATACAGAAGCACCTTCTACTGACATTCATAACTCTGAGGATGAAGCAATTGTACATGAAAATATGGAGTTAATGAGTAGTTGAGTGTAAATTATTTATTAATTGAATGCTTTTCTTTTCTTATCATTTTGCATTATTGTTGACATCAATATTAAAAAGATTCAAAATGTTTTTTCTTTGTCATGTATTTCAAAAATGACGGAATTTGCTGCTTTAGCAACATCCAGCTTTAAGAAAGCATTTATTGAGATGGTTTTGACACAATGTAAAAACGAAAAAGATTAGAAATTTACAAAATCTTATATCTCAGGAGATTTATAAATGCAGCAGCAGCTTTTCTTATTTTAAATATATTGATTTATAATCTATTTAAATAACTTTCAAAATGTATTAAATTAAGCAATTAATCTTTCCCTTTACCTGTATTCTTCATTAATTGCAATGTAAATAGGGCACAAATGGGCAAAGAATATTGTGTGCATTATTTTACATAATAAAGAGGCTTCAATGCAAGGAAACGCTTCAAGGGAGCTATGGGGGGGGGGGGGGGGGGGCTTTTTTTTTTGCTTTAAAAAATAGGTTTTTCATAGCTGTGAAATGTGTGTGCAACGTTCACTGCTAATTTGCTAAAAATGTGTTATCTTATGTTTTCTTTGTGCGTTGAATTAATATCAGCAATTACCGGCTTTAGTTAATACTTAGTTACAACAACCAGTTATTGAATTGAATTATAATAAGCTTCAGGTTAAAGTCCTCTGAGTGAAGCTTTACTTAAGTGATTTTCATAAAAGTTTTACTTTTAACTCCTTAATATTTATGCTGTGTATGCAATACTGTGCATTAATGATACTGTTTTTATCTTTTTTTTTTGCTTCTGATTTTAAACCTCTTTTTCTCATGTGCTCAAGGAAGTAGTACAAGGCTTAGATCTTACAAAATTGAATTCTTTTTTTTAAAAAAATGTTTGTTTTTATTTATTTGATGAAAAGTGGATGGCTTTGAAATATATATATATATATCTAGTAAGAGGATGGAACCATGATGTAACTGGTAAAGAGGGGGATAAATTTTTATAGGGAAAACTGGAATGGGTGGGGGGGGGGGGGGTCAATGGTTAGAAACAAGTGATTGTGTGTATGAATCAAATATTCCTCTGACATCCAGGTCTCCAAACCTACATGCCAAATTTGATGTCTAAAATTTTTGATCGCATAGTTACTTTTCGACTCATTTGGATCTGCAGTTATAATAATAATGATAAGTAAAAAAAATACAAGTGAAAAATATTCTCGAGTTTTGACATTTTAAAAATAGATATTATCTTGTGATATTCCATTTAAGGGAATTTTTTGAAGTCTCATATTTTATTAACTATTCATATTACTATATATTTGATTTGCTAACAATGGGACCCTGGTACCTAGCTTTTTCTTTTTGACTTCTAAAAAGCTTGTCATAGGTGAAATTTCCTCATGATGCCTGTATTAAAATTTTTATTTCTAACACTCATTGACAAATCCACTTTAGAAATATTTTCTGACTGCTGTTTTGATGCCTAATTGTATTTGATTTTTTTTTCTGGAAAAAAGAAAAGTAGATTCCTATATTGCTTGAAGGCTTTCTGTTTTCAACTCATAAGTTGGGTTTTGAAGCTTTTTTATTCTTTACTTGTCTTTGTAAAAAAGTATTGTTTCTGTGGCGTGTGCCCATTCATTTGAAAATTAAAAACAAATTACCAAAGGAAGTATATTTTAAGTTGTTAATTGAAAATTACCTATGGCCAGGGTCCGAAAAACCCGGGCGACTAAAAAATATGCCTTGGCGACTAGTTTGGTGACTAGTTCGCAAATGAAAATATTATAGCTGGCTCCTAAAAATTTTCCCTGGCTCCTAAGATTTTCGCACTTTTGTCAGACTCTGCCTATGGCCAGAGCCTCCGACTTTTGAAAACCCGCGGGGGCACTGGGGCCCCTTGACATATTGAAAAGCAATTTTGGTTTACAGGAGAAAGGAGATAATAACACTATTATGCTGTAGGAACTCCAATTTATGGATCATCTGTGGAATAAAATGGATATCATTAAGTCGAGGTGACATAATGTGCGTAAAAACCAATATGGACATGTAAAATGTGTCGTTAATGTGAGAAAACCGTAAATCTAGCAGCATTAAATTGAAGTTTTCTATCTATGTACACGTGTCATAAATTTAGGGCCTCCTTTTGTAGGGCCATGTTGAGCCAATAATGCTCAACCTGGCTAACGTATTCAACTAATGATCCAATGATTGAAGTACATTTATTTTCCAGTTCGTGTGCTTAGTCTCGGGACTCGCTTATGAACTGTCGTCCAATATGACAGATAGCACAAGACAATACATGAAAGATTTTATTACATCACAAAGAGAGGAAATAACAGAAATACACCTCGGCCCCATTCAACTATTTTCGGTAATAGTGCTTCTTTATTGTCATGCTTTAACCACCTTTTTGTTGGTTAGATGAAACCCACATTTAAAATGTAACTATTTTATATGTTTAACATGTAATCAGAGTTACATGTGAAATGAACTAGATATCTCCTCAAGAACTGCACGTTGGTTCTTAATACAACAAGTTGAGATAAATGTGAATGTTCTGGGATGCTTGTTGTGCAAAACTGAAAACATTATTAGTAGTAGTGCCATTCTATTTGTTGGGAAAAACAGTTCATTGTGTTCAAAAAAACCTCAATGTTTTTGATACCTCCTGTTGCTCACTCTTTATTTTGTACCACACAACTTCCTTTTCCCTGTAATATTTTCAAAGTTGTAAAAAGTTGCACATGATCATTTGTTTCTCTGAAATATTGCTTATGCTATCAGGGATTGCTCAATGAAAATTAATGTGTGTGATTTGACTGATGTGACTTAATCCAATAGGACAGAAATGATAGAGGAGATATGCGAGACCTTTTCGAAAATTTCTTAGGGATTTTCTGATGGATGGTTGTTTTTATGAATTTGTCACCCAGCAACAAGAATTTTTGTCATATCTACATTTAATTGCTCTTCAATATATCCAAATTCTTTTAAATTATCTATCGTAATATTTTCAGGATCTGCACGATGATTCCTCATCATTTCAAAACATTGAGTTCGTGACTCATCTTCAATTGAGGTATGTTTCTCACAGTTTTAGTATAGTATAATCTTCCTCAATTAAAATTGAGATTAAGCAAAGATTTTACCAACTGACATTAAATGAAGATTTGAATGCCACTACATGCATTTGATGTGCATTTTTTAGGTGCATTTCACTTTTTCACTAAGATCTCTAATGCCGCAAGTGGTGTAGTTGAGGATGGATGCAGGGGGGCGGAGTCCCCCTACCTTTTTATTTTAATACAAGCGTCCCCCCAAACTGTTTACATTTTAACATAAGCCTCCCACCACTTTTGATTTCAATTGCTTATCTTATGTATAAGCGTCCCCAACCTTTTTTTTCAGGACTACACCACTGAATGCCGCAACAATAAAAACAAAGTCATCTTTAAAAACTGGTAAACATTACTGATCATTCAACAAAATATAAGTTATTTGGATAAATGGGTCATATAGATAAATGACATATGTTCAGTAATGTTCTAATCTGAATGTGTTCAAAATCCAAGCAGCATTCTTTTATTTCCTACTATTATTTATTACTAATGGAATCCCTCAGCAAACCAAAATATTAGACCACGAGAGCATGATATTTAGCTAATACAGTCAACGTTCGTTATAACGACCACACATTATAAAGACCATTCCATTATAACAACCAGTGGTAAAAGCCCCAACTTTGTTTCTATAAACTCTGTTAATTTGCTTTCGGTATAATGACCGTCTTGTATTGTCTAATCCAATACAGCGACCGCATTTAATGGACACTATTTCTCTTATTTTTCCAAATAGAGCATGTTTCTAAATTTTTAACTTTAAATGACCTTGGTTTTTATGTACAGGCTGCATGGAGTCTTTAGTGTTCAGTCCAAATTTTGGTGGTGGTGGGGGGGGGGGGGGGCAATTATCTCTCATCACAGTACAGAAAGACTTGGACAGAAAAGAGGGCGAGGAAACGGGGAATTTCCGGAGCGCTTAGGAAAAGGGGTTGACAGATGTATTAGTAGTTGGTCGTTTGGATTGCATGGTTTTCCAATGGACGATTTTCCGAAATAAGAGGAGCCAAGCAGCTGTGCCAGGTGTTATGTCATCTCAGAAGTTCTACTTCTAGAAATGCACATGCAATTTTGTTCCCTACATTTTCTACTTTAAAATCTGTTAATATTTTGCCCTGATAATTTCTTTTATAATTCCAATGATGAAAAAAATAATTTAAGCGTTTAATTGGAATCTTTGAAAAATTACCAATTTTAATGGAACTACTGAACATGCATGATGCATGTGTATTTTTTTTCATAGAAAATTTTACCTCTTATAGCGACCACTCGATATAAAGGCCTTTTTCTGTGGGACGCAGATGGTCGTTATATCGAGCATCGACTGTATATATGTCACATACACTATACACATGCATAGAAATAATTTTATTTTTGATATAAATGATTATTGAGGTGTAAAATCTTTATTTTCAATTAAAATTTTAAATTTTTTTTTGAAAATGATTTAAGTAAAAAAGCTTAAAAGATTTTGTGGAATAAAATTTGATTGGGTTTTAATACTACAATTATAACTATTTTTTGGCCAAGATTAACAATTAAAAAAAACCTGCAATCAACTCTCGCTAACTTAAACTAAGACACCTCAAATTTTTTGATATCTCAAAAAAAGTTATTTCCCCTCATCCTTATTCCTTTTAAATGTAATTGTATCTCTATAACTAGGCTTGGGGCAAGTATCATCTGTGCTAAAAGGCAAAAAAATATTCTGCGCCCCTTCTTATATATTTTAATAGTATAGTGGCTAAAAATATTATCGAAGTGCACCCATGTTGTATGCTATGTATTATTGAATATCCATAGGGCTGATTCATTTTCCTTATTTACTAGAAAAATAATACTGCTTAACCTTTAGAGACCGGGATAAGAATTGAGAATTTTGTCTTTCAAACCGGGCGGTACAACAGTTGAACCGCTGATTTCTCTACCTCTCGAGACGGGAAGGTACAGCTCCTGTACCAGCCTTTCCCCCCCCCCCCCCCCACAAGAGCAGGATCAAGACAAGTTTAGGAAAACGGGAGCAACTTCTCCATTGTTAGGGGAATTAGTGAAGACTGTGGAAGACTCCTTTGTGGAGAACAACTCGCCAAGTGACAGTTTGGCGTGCATTTTAGCAAACTTTTCTCACTTGGTAGAAATTCCATGATAGTAATTCTTAACAACAGTTAAACATTTCCTAAGTGATAATACATCTGACTTCTGAGTCTCGCTGTAAAAATCTTTAAGTTTTTATTTTTGTTTTTTATTGTTATTTACCTTGTTTATTGTTACAGTGAAACCTGTATAAGTTGACCAATTGCGGTGCAGCACTTTAGTGGTCAACTTATAGAGGGTGGAGATATATTTTTTTTGTAATTTTTTACATTATGCATTTATTCATTTGTAACTAATTAAAACATTATTTCCTGTATTAACATTACTTAAAAATTAGTAATTGCCTATTTTGTCACAATTATCTAAAATATCATTAGATTATAAGGACATATAATACATCCTATGCAACTTTACAAATAAATCACTTAGTTAAAATAAATACAGATATCTTATTAGTCATGTAAGTTACTTATTTGCTGGTAAAGATTCCATAAAAATACATAATTTTTCAAAATGGCTATATCAATTAGAATAAACTTTTTTAAAGAATAAACGAGTGTTCATCGTAGCTTTCCATATGGTTAACTTACAAAGACTTTTAGGTAAAACTTTATATTGATGCAGCCCACTATTGGTCTATTGTTGCATAAAAATATCATGGAGAAGTTAAGTTTTTTTAATCTTTGCAAAAACAGTTAAACAAATAAATATCGGAGTAATTAGGCAGTCAACTTACAAACGGATTTTTATAATACTCCCGACCGAACATAAGTGGGCGTACATAAGTGGTCAATATAGACAGGTGGTCAAGTTACAAAAGTTTCACTACATTACATAATATAGCGCTAATTCCGTTCCTGACAAAAGTGGTCAACATAGACAGGTGGCCAACTTAGAAAGGTGGTCAACTTTACAGGTGTTACTGTATTTATCTAGTTCATTGTTATACAGAATATCTATTTAAATATGTCTCGTAAGAGAAAGCATTTAACTGGTGACGAAATTGAAAACATGATGAATGAAATGAATTCAGATGACGAAAATTACGCAGACAGCGATAGTGAATGTGAAAGGGATAATGTCGATGTACCCCGTTACATATCCTGTCAGTATTATAAAGAAATCGAAAATAATATTGAAGAAAATGATTGCTCTAATATTAAATGGGTGACTTTGTCAAATAATTTGACAAAAAACATTAATGTTCTCCCTTTCACAGAACCACCTGCTGGAGTAATACCAGAACTGAAATCGAAATTGAAGGCTCCAGTGAATTGTGTTAACATTTTTTTCACTCGTGCAGTTTTTGAGGTTCTCGTAGAAGAGACAAACAGATATGAGTATCAGGAAACTAGATTAAAATACTGGTTGAAATACTTTAAATTTTAAGTATAATGATGCATTTCTTAAAGTATGCATTGCACTTATTTTGTCAATAAAAGTGATTTTTTTTAAAAAATGCATATGGTTATTATTGTGGAACACAGTATTTTGAAAAAAAAATCGAAGACAATTTTGTGAGAATCGAAACTTTTTGCTTATAGCTGATCCAGAAAAGTAATGTATTATAAAATTAGTGAGAAATGACACGTGCTTCGGGTTACTTTGAATTTCTTTACTTTTTGAAAATCAACTCTTCTTGAAGCGGCATGCTATCTTCCCTTCTCCACTAGGGATAGTGTGACGAAAGCATCAATACTTGTATTGTCCCCCTTTTTGTAAGAGAAAACAAGAATGTCTTAATAGACCCCAGCCGAGAGTTGGTCTCGATGGTATCGCCGTATCGCCTCCGCTCCGAGATAATACCTTTCACCTGATTCTGAATGCGTGATTGAATGCGACAGCTGCTTGTGTACTTGTATTTGAAGCCCTTTCGTTGTTTTGTAATAAAAGAAAAGTCCGGAACGGCCGCCGCCATTTTAATCTCGCCTAGTTCTTTCTGCCGGGATATAAGCCGCCCTCTCGGGAAAGGCAAAAATCTCAAAAAAATACTTTCAATTCAATTCAATTAAAAGAAAAGTGAACATTTTCGCTTTGACGTTTGATGTCTAGAGACGCCTATTTCGAACCAAAATCGTGTTGTGTAAGTAACAGGGCCATAGCCGCATGAAGTCCTGTGGGACTTCTTTGTGCTTGCAAAACACGTGGGCTACAGGACAACGTGAATGATTATATTATTTTTTTAGCTGAAGTGTCTGAGTAAATTTTCCTACTTTTGCAGCACTGATATGTATTTATAAGAATATATTTCGTTGTACATCAGGAATTAATAAAAATAGGTTTTTTGCAGTGCCGGATCGGGGGGGGGGGGGGAAGCTGGACTCCTTACCCCGGGCGGCACTTCTGGGCGGCGAATTCAATTGTGATGCACGAGAAAAAAAAAGAGGACGAAAGAAAGAAAATAAAAGAAAAAAATATTTCATTAACAAACTTTTGGAAAAAGAGAATTAAAATTCAAGTTCGGCTTTTCGATTTGATCATTGTTCATCTATTTTGCTACATCAGGAAATTAATAAAAATAGGTTTTTTGCAGTGCGGATCGGAATGACTCCTAATCGGGAGGCACTTCTGGGCCAATCAATTGTGATGCACGAGAAAAAAAAAAGGAAAAGAAAGAAAATAAAAGAAAAAAATATTTCATTAACAAACTTTTGGAAAAGAAATTAAAATAAGTTCGGCTTTTCGATTTGATCATTGTTCATCTATTTTGCTAACAAATAAAATCTATTAATAGAATTATTTGTTTGTATGAATTGTCGGAAACTCTAAAATCGAGGTATCCTGAATATGTTGCATCGTTGATCAGTCGGCAGGCATGTTAAAGGCTCCTAGGAAGGCAGCTTTGCGGGGGGGGGGGGGGGGTCAAAATTTGCGAAGTCACAATTTAAAAGCTAACATTTTGAAAAAGTAATCGTTTTTTTTCCAAGGAGGTTGTGATAGTGAAATATAAAACATGCCATTCACGAACAATACAATTGTTTTTCTTTTACAAATTTTCAAAGCAACCTTTTTGAAGAGGCGAGGAGGGGGAATGAAGCTTGTAAGTGTCGTTTGAGAAGGCGTCTGGCTTCTCAAACGACACTTACGTGGCTCTTCGATATGGGCGCTAGTGAGAAGGGGGGGGGGGGTCCTGCCCCTGGATTTAAAAAAAAATGCTAATTTTGTTCTGCATTTTTATGAGCAAAAGTACTCAAATTTTAAAAAGTTTTTGTTTGCTTTTTTTTTCTTAATATTTTTGCCGTCCCGAATGCGTTTCCTAAGGCCTCAACCCCCCCCCCCCCCCAGTTTGCATACAGTTTGCAATATTTCTAAGTGAAGAATCCCACGAATTCCCTTCAACTATCAGAATTTCATATGCTGCTCTTCACCTCAAATGTGCAGCTAAAAGGGCAAAGTCGCAGGAAGATTAACGATAGTTAATCTTCTCACTTAAAGATAGTTAATGTGTTTATTAGTGTGTCCCGAAAGAATAATTCTCAAAAAACAAAAATAAAAAAAATGGCCAGCGCATAAAAGTTTATTGAAAAAAGAACAATAATTGGATGGAGGGGCGCTGGGCGGCATTTTAAAGCTATGCCGCATCAAGGAAAACCACAAGATCCGGTGCTGTTTTTTTTTTGGTGAAGAAGTAACTTCATGATTTGGTTTTTAGTAATTTTGACTATTTTAATTCAAAATTTCAAACGAAGGGTTATAGTATGTTATAAAGTAATATAATCAGAACATATTTCGATATTCAGTTTCGTTTGATTTTACCACGGCAACGCGAAAAGACCTATGGGCCATTGGTGAAACTATTGTGCACATTTTCAAACTAGCCCCGTTTAGATTTCAGTGGCAATAATATTAGTTTAATGAGTAGAGCATATGGGAAGACAGTGTAGGAGACCTTTTTGACAGGAGTACCAGGCGGGAAGGGGGGGGGGGGGGGGGGGGTCCATGGCACAATGAGTGGCATTGGAATTTTTACTGAGTTTTGTCCGATTTTTGAGGGGTCACTATTTTTGGGGGACTCTAGATTTTTAGAGGCTGTACCATATCGGGGAGGAGGGAGCACCTCTGTTTTTTTTATGAAAATTGATGAATTAGAAACTGAAGTAGTAGTGACTGAAAAAACAGACATTAAGGCTAGAGTTTTTTTTATAAATTCAATTTTCATTAGTAGTGGCAAGCAGTTCAAGCGCAGCACTTTTTAGACACTATTCAAGAAACCAGAATGCTTGTCATGTAAGTTTCTGAATATGTAAACATTGATGAAGCTCATTAAAATTTTTTTTTTTTTTTTTTTTCTGACAAGGGACCATTCATAAATGATGCAACGCTCTTTTTCAATATATTTGAGCAACCTCCCACCTTTGTCACAAAATGTCACACTTCCTCACACCCCTACCCTTTTTGCCGCATGTCACGCTGTATTACATAAGCATATGTACTTGCAGTTAAGATACAAAGCACTACGTTACAGATCACGCTTCTTATTTTACTTTTGTGAGAATAATAATAATAATAATGATTATCTATGTGCTTAATTTGTGTAAAATGAGGTTAAGGTTTTCAACAGAAAAGGTAATTAGTATAGAACAGTAAACTATATTCATTGTTCGAATTCTGAAAAAAATCACCCATGCAATTTTATCTTAAAAATGTAAATGTCTAAGAAAATTTCCTTTCAAACTTTTAACAGGAAGTAAACTTAAACCTTAATTAGCATCGATGTTTACAATACAAAATTATGAATGAAACTTTAAAATCAAATTATGAAAATCAAAAAAGCTTTTAAAATAAATTTAATGTGCTGATTTTAAATGTTTTTACAGAAGCCAAAATGTGTAAAGTCACATTTCTTGCTATCCCTTCCCCCACTCGATGCGTAACATCATTTATAAATGATCCACAAGTAATGTGACCTTAAAAACGGAATTGAGATTTTCTACCTGCTTGTAAGGTTAAACTAGCTCTCAATTTAAACAAATAAAGCATGAAATTAGTAAATAAATTAAAATGTCTTCATTTCTGCACTTCATAATACATTTAACTTTCTTCTTTTGTAATAAATGTTATTTTATTTCGGAAACAAAATCCTAACATACCTAAATGCAGTCCGTTATAACAAAAATATATTAGATATGATGTATTGGTTGAAATACACTTCATTACGATTAATACTACTAAGAAACATTTTGTTTAGGTTCCAATTTATGTCAATATGGTTTTCATATGTTTAAAAGTAGTATATATTGTCTAAAACTGTATTCTAGCTGTTTTTAAAATATATAATATATATTACCAAACAAGTGTATTGTCAAATGATTGTACCTATTAGATTACAGGTAAAAGTGTAAAGTTCTGTAACGAAAAAAAAAGTATTAGTTTGTTAAAAATGGCATTTAGTACTTTGAAAATTTTTTTAAATTGCCCTCAATAGCGCATTTCTCCCTATAGAGTGTTCTGGCATTATGAGGGTGGGATGCTTATAATAGCATAGTTGTTTAAAAACCGTCAAGCTAATATAATATTAATTAATTCAATTTTTTTATGGTAACCGAAGGACAAAAAGTGTCAATAGTCATACTTATAATTACATATTCATTTCATTTATTGCAGTGCAGACAGTATAGTAATATATCATGCTCGAGTAAACATGCGCAATTATTCAGCGAAAGCAAGGCTGTAAAATTTTAAATTGCTTTGTCAAGCTATAAAAAGTGCCTGTTTGAAAAACAAATACATAATACAAATAACTTTATTCAAGCAAATAATTATAAATATATTGAGAACTCGAGTTTCGAGTTAAAAGGAACTTCTTTATTAATGCAGGAAAATGTGAGCTATGAGATTTCACCCCGAAGATAAAAAATTAAAGGATCTTAAATTTGCATAGTTTTAGGAAAAGAATAATGTATAATATAAAATAAAAAAAAAACTTTTTTTGAACGACACGTACTCTTTTTATTCTGGAATGGATGAAACAACGACTGCTTCCGTTTAAACATTCGTGAAGAGTTTATAATGCTTATTTTACGATTAGATTCAGCTAATAATGTTAATTTAAAAGAAAAAACGATAATTTCTCTAAACGAAGGGATCTTTCTCGCTTCTAATAAGGGCAATCGCGGCCAAATTATGGTCAACCAAAGTGGGGTGTGAATTCTCGGCGAAAACCCCGGTTCCAGGGACTAAAAATGAAGAATTCAACCCCGTCCTCTAAGGCAAAATTGACTTCGGTACAAATGCTGTACCGCCCGGGCTTTAAAGGTTAATAGATTAATTAGCATTAGAATCATGAATGTACCATTGCTAGCTTAGTTAAAAGACTAACCTTTGCTAAGAATGTGAGACGGTCTCTTACTGAATAGCAACCTCATAAACATTCCAAACCAAGGTTAGGAAATAGTAATTGATATTTAAAAAAAAAGTAATGCCCACCAAACTCTTCTATTTTCATTAAACTATGAGAAATGCTTAATTTGTTCTTATTTATGCATGAGGTACGTACATAGTAATTACTTTATTTTTATTGAAATATTTTTCTAACTTATGAGATATTTGATATCTCAATTTTTTAATCTTCCCTTTTCAAAATTGCGAGAGTTGATTGTAATTTCAATATTACCTGGTTAAAATTAGGTGCCTTTATAAACTATTGTACGGAAATCATTCTTACTTTATATGATTATCTGTGTTACTTATTTAGCTTTGAAATTTTGTACTGAGGGCATTTTTTATTGTAATCCATTTATGTAATTTACTCTTCTTATTTTTGTAAGCATACTTAAATGAAAAAAAAAAAAAGCTTGAATCAGGGTTTGTTGATTTAAGTCAAGTGATTTTAAGAAAATCATCGAGTTAAATCATTTTTGAAATTTTTCCTTAAAAATTGTTTTTAGTGTTAGAAAGTGTTGGGGGTTTCAGATATAAAATATTTTGCATTTGCAATCTCTATTTCAAGCAAAACTTCATAGGTTCCTCTGTTTCTGGGTGGTATAATATAATTCATAACTTTAGAACTAATTATTATTTTTTTAATTTACAATATTCTTATTCTTCAGACAACTTGATAGCAAAGCATGATTCTTTCAAGTATTCATACTTCAATTCATAGAAATCATGATTCTTTCAAATATTCATATTTCAATGCATAGAAATCATGATTCACTTTCTGTGTTTTTAATTTTTATAACATAGTATTAGATCTATTTAATGAGTACGACACAGTAAATAATCCAGAATAATAGTGCTTAAAACATTATCGTTTAGAATTTAGAATACATATCCTTAAAGAAATCTTCCATCCATACTCCATAATAGCTTAAGGTTCCCCCCCCCCCTCTTTGTAAAATATTTTTTTATCTTCAAAATATTTAAGAAATGTACTATTATTATTATTTTTATTAATATATTTTTAAAAATGAATAAATAATGAATATGTAAGACAAAAACTTTGTGTTTTTAGTAATGGAGTGAGCATATGCTTGTACTAAACGGTAAAGTTAAAAAAATATTCAATTCATTCATAAAATTGAAAAATTATTGAAGTGCACTCAATGTAAAATTAAGTGCACACAATATTGGATTTTTTCAGCTTTCAACAGCAAATGAATTCAAATTAAATTTGTTTGTTTTTTCTCTACTTAGAGTGTACTATTATTCATGGTAGGGTTAAATTTCATTTGAATCGTGCATTTGTATTAAAATTTGTTTAACACTATATTATTATTTACTGCCTTGAAAATAACTTAAAACGTGTTCTTGCATAATGTTTAACATGTCATAATAATTGTATATAAGTCTAATATAATAAATGCTGCAGAAAATCTTTAAGGTCTGTTTTAAAAAAAAAATATTTTTTTAAAATAAAAAAATTGCTCACTATGGCTTGAATGAAGAAAAAAAGTTAGTGTTGGAAAAAAATTTAATAATTTGGAAGTTACTGAAATACGATTGTTTAGTCCTAACGGATAGAGAGTGAATTTGATATTGTATTTACATCAACTTACGTTCTTTTCACATAAGACATATTTTGTTTTAAAAAATTGTTTTAATTTTAAAAAAGGTACATTTTAAATAATACCCAGTACGGTCGATTAAAATATATATATATATATATATATATATATATATATAATTGCTGTTTTTAAAAAATCAGTGTCGAAATATCGTAGGCTCATTTAGTTCTGGACAAACTTTTTGTGATATATTTTTTCAGACAAATTATTGATCCCTTGCAAGGCCGTAGGCAAGGGGGGGGGGCCGACGGGCCCGAGCCCCCCCCGAAATACTTTCGAAATTTTTAACTAGTCTGAAAAAAAAAATTGTTAAACAAAAAAAAAAAAGATTTTGTTCCTTGAACCAACCTGTTTGGGAGCGGGGGGGGGGGGGGGAGGGTCTTCTGTTTTACAAATAGGGAAACGATAAGACGGCGCTTCCAAAATTTAGGGTCAAAAACCAGATCTCAAAAAAAGATGCTTTCCCTCAATTCTCCAGTCGATAGGTTCCCCGGATTGATTCCCTGCCTAAGGGCAAGGGCTACATATGGTTCTAATCACCCGACCACACAGTAAGAACAGCAAATGTACTGATCCCTTTTTGGCAAAATGCGAGCTATGGAACCACATCTGCCCTAAATATACGTACAACAGTTTAGGTGCTTTGTCTATCCTTGCCGGAAGGTTACATTTGTGGAAATGGCGACACTCCCATTAAGTTATCACTGGCTGTATGGTTTTCGCGCGCTTTTCGCTGACTTATCGGGGATTGTTATAGTTTTCCCGCGCTTTTTATTTTGCCCTGGCTGTAGCCCATATTGTAGAAGTAGGAGCTAATGCCTAATGTACCGCGTCGTCTACGATTGCGGGATGTGGATATTTGTGCTGTTATTGCTGGGACAAATCTTAATTTTTCTTTTCTTTTTTCAACTAGCAATTCGTAAAATCGAATCAACATAGAAACGCTTCCGACAAGGGGGCGGAGGGAGGGCTCTTGCCCCTTTGCGGATGCCTTGACCTTGCCTTGCGGAACATAGGCAGTTGAGTGGGCTCTTGTGCTCTTGCAAAAGTCTCCCTTGCTTGCCTGTGCACAAATTTTGATTATGAGTAAAAGTAAAGGTGAAAGTATTTTGTCCTATTTTGGGAAGAAACCCTGTAGAGATGAACAGCAGAAAGGGTATGATTATTTTTATGTAATTTTTTCAAAATATTATTTTAGCTGCCCCTCCTCTTTTTTTTTTTTTTTTTTTTTCAATTTTAGTTTCAACTTTTTATTTTCTTCCTCACATGCTGAGAAACTGCTTATTAATCTTTCTTTTTTCATTTTTTAACTTCATAGGGGATGATGTCACACTACTTCGAGAAATTGTGACAAGGGGATAACAAGAAGTGTGACATTACACATTTTGATTTCTATAAAAACATGTAAAAAAATCAGCAGATTAAACTTATTTTTGTTTTTCATAATTTTATTTTAAAGTTTCGTTGATTTCATTTCATATTGAAAATACCGATGCTTATTAAGGTTTGAACTCGCTTCTAGTTAAAATTTTAAAAGAAAATCTTCTTAGGTATTTACTTTTAAGATAAATAAGCGCGGGTCATTTTTTAGAATTCAATTATTTTTTTTACTATTATGCACTAATTATCTTTTTTCTATTTTAACCTTAATCTCATTTTATACTCACAAATGTCATTAAAAGTTAAAATTAAAAATGCGATTCTTTAACGTAAGTACTTTATTTCTGAGCTGCAAGTACATGTGCTCATATAATATAGCGTGACATGTGACAAAGGGGGTAGGGGTGTGTTGAAGAATGACATCTTGTGATCAAGGGGGGAGGGAGGGGGATCAAATATATTGAAAGAAAGTGTGACGCTGTTTATGAATGGTCCCACAGAGCGTTTACAATAACATTGTGAAGGTGAAAAATACCGCGACAGAAATATACTTTTACTTAGCCTAGTCATAAATTTACATTGAACATAAAACATCTTGATTGGTTCTTCTTATTATATCGCTCATGGGCTGCAATAGTGGCACAACTCAAAAAAAAACTCTCGTTTCGGACTAAGAACAGATTGTAAATATGAAAATACACATTCTTTTCAGCAGCAATACTAGCACAACTCCTTAAGTCAAAATTAGGCCTCAAGATTTAATAATAACTAAAGCATTTCTTACGAATTTTTCTTAGCAATGAAAAGTTTAAACCCACTTATCTCAAAACATGATTTTTTGAGTTGTGCGGCAATTGCAGCCCATGAGCTATATGTCTAATTTTGAAAGTGCTTTATAATTGTCCACGTCTGCAAATCAAAGTTATACAGCTTTTTTTGACTTCAAACTTAAAAAAAAAAGAGTTTGCTGCATTTAGGTTAAGGAAAAAGAAAACCTCCAGTTTTTAATTATTTACATTTAGTTATGACAAAATAGGGAAGACTTGAGAATAAGTATAAATTGCTTAAATTGTCTAAAATAAAACGGAATAGGGAGTAATTCTCAAAACAACGTATGTTTTCTGTTAACTCTCTCTTTTTTTTGTTGAAGTAATACTTCTGAGGGCGAAATTGAAAACATAATTTCATCATGCAACATGCAACCAGTGCTTCTTTCAGGCATCTCTCCGGGGGGTTGGGGGGGGGGGGGAACTGCCCCCTCGGAGCTAACCAACTGCCCCCCCCCCCTGGAGAAAAAAATCCAGTTCACAGATTTTTAAAAAAATGAAAGAAAAAAGAGATTACACTTTTAAGACATTAGTTTCAGAAACACTTTTAGGGAAAAGACATCGAACACTGTCACTAGCGACACCAAAAGTAGCCTAAAAGATAAGAATTTATTTCGAAAAATTTGCGGGAGAAAACTAACCGCACTCCCTTCTGCTTCTTCTAAAATCACTAAAGAATCTCGAAATTGCATTGTTAGGAAATTTTCAAAAAGTCAAACCTCCTTCCTGCCTCCAGTAACATTGACAAAGATAGACTGAAACTTCATTCTTAAGACTGCAGTTTCGAAAATTTTCTTAGGGGAGAACTTCTGAAACTCCTTCCTCTAACGTCCCGAAAGGGCCTAAAATTGCATTCTCAGGAGCCAAATTGCGAAAAAATTCCGGGGGGAGGGAACCCCCGGACCCCCTCTTCAGAGGTAGTCTAAACATTATGGTTGTAAGATCAGTTTCAAATATTTAAGATGCAGAAGCTTTCACAAAACACGGTCCTATTTACACCAAAGATAGTCAAAAATACACCTACTGTACCTGGTATCAAAAATCTATCATATACTATATAAAATATATTAATATTATCATTTCTAGTTACATCTATGTATAAATATAAAAAGGTAGTGATTTTGGAAGCATACACCGCCCCTCCTTATTCTTAACAAGACCCCCCCTCCCCCCCGGAGACTGCATGCAACGGAAGGGCTGGTAGGTATGACGTCCCCGAATTTTTTCGCAATGTAGCATATATTCCTCCCTGAAACTTTCTTCAACATAAAAGTGTTTTAAAGTTAGGGCCCCCCCCGAAAAAAATTTCTGGCTACGGCCTTGATCCCTTGTAAAATATTTTTTTGTTAGAGAAATTTCGTTAAGGTGAGATCAGTACGGAAACAATTATCTTATTGATAATTAACTATGACCAATCCGATTTCAATATAATTCGATTCGATTCGATTCACTTTCGATTTTACTTCTGTCAAATTTTGTCATCCGGCTATTCTCAGTTGTAGTGAAGTGGTTTATGTATAACATATGCAATAAAACTTTTGTATTCGCATGCATTTTCAAAGCTTGAGTTAATGTTATTGTGAAGGTATGGAACCTTTTTTAGGCTCGATGCACACTGACGATCCGACGCCGCTGCCGTGCCTGAACCTGAAGACCCAATTCACATGGGAACGTTTCTGTCCGGTTTTGGATATTCTATGGAATTTATGTCATAAGGGGGTAGTTGTGATGGAGATGGCCATGTGTTTAAGAAAAATAGTTGTGTTCTCGTACTTAATTGCCAAATGTGTTATAATTACAAAAAAGAAATTGTTGTATTCATCCACTTAGTTTCGTTTCTTTCATACAGGTGTGTGTGACAGGAGGCAATGAATTCTGTTTATAAACATGCTAACATGTTTTAAATATAGTTTTCTTGTGTTGGTTTGAAAGTAGATAGTTAATATTTCAACATATTTTCTTCTGATGAATAAAAATAAATTATTTATTGGAACGTAAAAATTAAACATTATGAATACTTTTTTTCAGAATAATACAAAAGAAAAAGCGTAAATAATGAAGGAAATTGCCAGCGGCAGAGTGAAACTAACTACTCTACCTATACAGAAATTCTTCGGGGGAGAGGGGGGGGGGGATTTAAAACTATTTTTATATACCTATCTCTAAGCTTGCAAAAAAGGGAAGGAAGTCCGTGACATGACCTGGTAATCGGCTCATAATAAGTGGGGGTGGGGTGCTCGTTTTACCTTGGGCATAGGCACTTCAAAAAGTTACAGAAAATCATTTATCATGCTTTTAAAATTGGCGATTTTGTTTTGGGAAAAACTGAATGATAAAATATTATTAATAGAGAATGCTGACTCCATAAAGTGTGCAAATCCGACAAGAAAGTAGAGAAAAAAAAATAATTACCAAAATTGGTATTAAAGTACACCATCTTCCCCGTTGTAAGAGAAATGAAACACTCTTTATGAAAAACGGCAGCCATTTTCTTCCGGCAAAACATCGTTCATGTGAGTAACAACGCAATAGAAACTAATGAACTGTTGAGCTGTTTAAGACAAATGATCAAAATGTAAGTACTAAGATAAAACAACGTGAAAAGCACAAATTCAGAATAAAAAATTGTTGAGCTGTTGTCGTCGATCCGGTCGAACGGTAAAAAAATGTCGGAACGGAACCGCAAGGTATCACCGTTCAAATCAATGAACTGCTGCGCCGGAACTGTCGTGCCTGATCGCAACTATAGATTGTCCGTGTGCATCAAGCCTTATTAAGTTTTTACGCACACGAAATCGTGGAGATCGCATTCCTTGTTTGGAAAATTAATCAAGCATTTCGTGTGAATATATAGTAAATGATTGAGGATTAGATCATTTTCTAGTCCCAAAGCTGTGTCAACCCGCAATGCGTTTTTTCTTTGCTGTTTTCTGATGAAATTTTTTCTTTTTACGTTGGTATGTATGTGCTCAGAAAATTGAAGTTGTTAATTAATTAGATCCCAAGTAGATATATTAAGTACCATACATGGACGCGAACGATTTTATTTGAATTCAGAGTTATAAAGAATATTGATAATTTCGGTTATTGTATACAGAAAAATGCACACCATAAAATTAAATTTGTGTACAGAACATGCACATTTAAGAACTAGAGCAAATGACGAATATTTCTACTCTCTGAAAAAAAATCACGCAGTTATATGATGTTCATTCATAACCATCTTAAACTTTTAGCGTAGAAACAGCAGTCTTAAGTCTTAAAAAATAAATAAAATAAAATATTCTTAAAATTTTTAACATTTTGTTTTTTCCCCCATGCTAATCATGATTTCTGTACATCAATTTACTACAGCTGACTCCATATTTTACGACCACTTTGGGACCACGAATAATCTTCGTAAAATGGAAAACTCAATAAAAGATTTTTCGATAGTGGCAAACTGTTTGTAAAATCCTGAATGCTCCTAAATTCATAAAATCGAGCAGCAAGTGTAGTTTTTTATGCTGTTTTAGTGTAAATGTTTCGTAAAAATGATGCAATTATTTCATTCAATAATTGAACGTCAAATTAACCGACAAGTAAGATCATCACTTTTATTTATTTTTTACATCTAGTGGAAGTATTTAGTTCATTCTTGAGTAGTTAGCAGTAGTACCTTGATTTTTAGTTCTATGTATTTGCCTTCTGATGCTGAAAAATGAAAATACTGGCCCCCTTCTTTTTGAGAAAAGTAATATTATAGATGTTGAGATCATTTAACGATGTGATCAATACTCTCAGATTTTTGTCAAACATCGTTACGAAGCATACATTATACTGTAATAAACATAGTTGTTGAAAGTTTGCAATAAATACTCATTTTAATACTGAATAAAAGAAGCAATTGAGTAGTCAATGCTGTTTTGTAACGATCTTCACAAATGCATCAAAAGAAAAGCTTTTGTTCTGATTCACATGTTTTGGTTCTCTTTTGAAACAAATAAAACATATTAAGAGTTACTTTTAGCTATAAATCTTTAAAAAAGAAAAATATAATCAGACGTCAGTTTTCAGTTTTCCATTTCTGTCGAGAGTGCAACTATAAATACTTGCAGTGTCGGGCGAATAATGATAGCCGATTCCACTGTGAGGATGTATTTTACGTAAAGATGAAGTATAAATGGGACTGAATGGGGAGAAAGCAGGATTAAATGGAAAATTCGCTTCCTCCCTGTCTTTAATCGCGTGAAAATAAACGGGGTCGTAGTATGCAGAGTTCAGTTCCAATTTGTTTATGCTAGAATATCTACTGGAAGCGATGGAAGATGTTTCGCACGACTCTGGCGGAGCTACGGGATTGATTTCGTTAGCTTTATTTCTTCGCTGAATTGTCTCGTAGTGTGAAAGAAGCGACTCTGCACCCCAAGAATGAACAGGGCTTATTATAGATATGTTGCCGTTTCCTGTGCTATCACACAGTGTGTCATTTGATTCAGTTTTCTGTTTCCCTTGGTTCAGTCCGGGCTTAGCTTTCCTTCTGCGTATTCGCGAAAAATAATACAACAAAAGAATACCAATAATAATGAGCAGAAATAGAATACCACAGGTAACGCCGATGGCAAGTCCGAAACTTGAATCAAGACGAACAGGCTGGTTTTTGTTATCGTCGCCGGAAGTCGTCAAAGACAAATCAGATGGATCCATTGTACCTGTAGTAAAAACTTTTGGCGATGGTTTTTCATATTTAATTTGGACAACATTTGAAACTTCTCCTCTCTGATTTGTTTGACTGACAGCTCGCATTGCTATGAAGTAGATACCCGACGTAAGGTTCTTGAATTCGACAATGGCAGTTTGAGTTGTTCCAGCCTCCAACGGAACAAGCCATGGACCATGTGTATTCCACTCGGTGATGTTTGAAATGTAACTCGTGTCAAAATTATGTACAGCATCTTCTCGAGAAAGGAATGTCTTCATTTCGTAATCAAAAGCTAGAAAACATAGAGAAGAAATAAAATTAATATTATTGTTTGCATCACTGTTTTGAATATTCAAGCAATTACCGAAATGTATTACAAATAATTGTTTTTTGTAATTAGTAAAAGATCTTTAAAGAAAATAATTAATGCAAAACCATTAGCAACTTACAGGTGCTACATAAACAACAACTGATTATGCTGTGTCACATGTGCTGAATGAACAATTTTGTAAATGACCTTTGAAAATGTTTTCCAACATTTCAACAAATGTTACTTCTACCCCCCCCCACCCCTAGAGTGCTGAATGTGAAAAGTATTGAAGTCGGTGGTACTAAAAATACACACACACATCCCTCCGAATAACGTTCACTGATGGGTCAAGTGGCCGTTATTTATAGATGGCCGTTCGCCGCAATTCAGATGTGGCCGCTGTAAAAAATATTTTGACTCTACACAAAAATTGAGAGTAAAATTCGGTTTGAGGTAGTACTTAAAAGTTACTATTTAAAAAAGAAATGAACTGTAGAAAATTTAAGGTTGTAAACCTTATCCAGACAAATGCGTTGTTTAAAAATTTCATGACCCTAAATATTTCTTATTATGGGGATTTCATTTTTACATTTTAACAATCTGAAAAGTTCTTTAATCTCAAATGTATACCGTACCACTTACCGCACCTTTGTTTGTTTAAAAAGTACTGCTTGCCTATTACATACATATTTTTCCAAGTATTAAATAAAAATTACAATTTATGAATTTATAATTGAAAGTTTTCAAGAGTAATTCGTGTTCATGGTAATAAAAAAGTTCTTTCCTACCTGTGCCGCTATCATAATTGTCTCCAGGAGCAGTCCATTTGAATACGTAGTATTTTATCCCGTTTTCCAGTAACACAAGTCTCGCTACCCTCAAGTCAGCAATTCTTCTTGGAGGTAATATTCCTTCGATGTTATCAGTATTTATGAAAATACTTTCATAACTTACTATTCTTCTAAACTTCTCAGGAGAGTACACCGAATTCGTGGGAATGTAACTGCCACAACATTGAGCACTATTTGTTCCTAAAGGATAAAGAGTTTATTAGTTATATATTTTACTTAGTCATAAATCGATTTTGCATATTGTACTTCGAGTATTTCATTTTTGGATTATATATATATATATATATCTATATATATATATATATATACATGAAATGATAGATGGGGTCCATCGTCCTTTTCTCCCACCACGGCTCTAAATGCCCGAGCCGACCCCTCCAGTACTATGCAGTCGTGTCCTTAGCCACCAGTTGACTTATGTTCAACGCCCAAAGACGAGGCCGATATTATTTTGCAATCACTCTTTATTTCTGTATTATGCCATGGCTTTGCGGCGTTCATTACTTTCAACGGCCGTAAGGCATTTTCCTGAGATATGTCAGAAAAAAACGGGAGCCACACTTTTTTCCGTGCTGCGCTTTAAATACTCAATTGTTCCCCCATTACTCGCCAGAGGGCTAGGGCGGGAATTAATAATTTAATTGGCTATTTCACTTTGATGGACAGATAACTGGGAGTCAAGTTATTTTGTCCACGTGGTTAGAGTAGTGATTTCTAACCACAAACGAATTAAGGAATTATGGTGTCAGCATTTTAATCTTAAGAGAGATGACTTTTTGGTTTGAAAAGAACTATTCGTTCGGTTAAGAAAGTAATTTAATGGGGCATTAGAATTGGATTTTGAAAAAATTTACATTCCTTATTTCAAATTTAAATAAAAATTTACATAATTTAATATAGTTTCATACACACAGTGTCTCAATGAATTTTTAAGACTAGGTTTATAAAATAAAATAGAAACTAGTAATTAGATTTTTAAAAGTATTTTTATTCAAAATAAACTCAGTCAGCTAAACTCAATGCATCTGTTACTGCGCGGCGGTCTAAAAACGATTCGAATGCCTGTTCCAGCTCACACTGTGAGACTGCCTCCAAAGCTCGCGTCGAAGCTGCTTGTATAATTTCAATGGCAGCAAAGGGAAAAAAAGTAAGGTAAATGTTTTGGCAGTGGATCAGCTGATTGAAGATTCTGACACACTGTGTATATATAGAGAGATAAAACAATATCTTTCGACCTCCTTTGTTACTATTTTCTCGCATTTGATGACACCCATGATACAATTTTACTTTCCTAAACTTCTTTGTATCCAGAAAATATGTATTTTAGTAAGCTTTCGTTATTATTTTTTAAATTGCAAAAAATAACACAGCTATTTTAATTTTTTCCCAACTCAAAATTTACTGGGGAAAAGGGGTGAAGGAAAAAAACCTTTTTGAAAATTTTGATGCGTTTTTAGTTGTTTTTTCTGATGAAATCTGCAGACCAATAACTGCAAAACGTTGATGCCATACCAAAGAAAAGAAAAATGCTGCTATCAGATCAACAAATGCAAATAATCCATTCATTATAGTTTGCAATTTTCTTCTAACATTATTCAACATGATCGCGTTTCAGGAATGAATATTGAATTGGAACAAAAAAATGTGTTAAGTCTCAAATCAGTTGACTTCTTATTCACTGCTTTATTTTGTTTGTTCACTCTATTGTTAGCTGATTTTTAAGCAACTAGTAAATGGGAAACAAGAATATAACAGACAAGCTCAAAGATCTTACCATTTAAGATGATTTGACCATTCGCTACAATGGTAATTAAATAGTAGCCTGTATTCTGAAGTGCCATGAGATACCTTGAAAAGATGCCGTCATTTTTGGTAATGTCAGGATCTGGAAGAGAAAGAGAGAGAGAAAAAAAATGCTAACTCTGTGACTATGCATTTTAAAGTTTCTTATTATGAGAAGTCAAAACTTGAAGGTACATGAAAATTGAGGGTTGGGGGAGAAGGGTATGCTCATACACATTTGCGTTGAATTTGAACTCAAAAATGTGGAATTGCATTCCGCCATTATGCCTGAAAAACTGGCTAAGAGAGCTAAAGACAATTTTATATAAAAAAAAAAGGGAAAGGGGAAAAAAAAAGAAAAAAAACCTTTTCATATAGTTTTTGCCATGCAGTGATGTGGGTTGAAACTGTTTTTTTATGTTTCTATGCGAATGCATTACAGAAATGGAACCTGTTAATCTGTTATCTATTGTGTCCAAATTTCTTTTTCAAAGTTCAACATTTTTATCTTGCAACACACAAAGGCAAACTCGGGTATTCTTTCTCACAAGCAACATTCACTTAACCAGTTTTGAGGAGCAATTTATGGATGATTCCGATTCGAAAATTTTAGAGAACCTGTTCCGAAAATTAAAAAAAAAAAATCCGAAAATTTCGAGTTTATATTAATCTTAAGAGTCCTTTGATAAATAATATTTGTACTTTTCTTTCGAGCATAGGACAAGCAAAATATTTAGTATGATCCCCTTATGATCCCAGTGATCTTTGAGATGGGTTTGTTTTAAAGTACGAAATTCGGGCAATACAGCATAATTTAAGTTTCGTGTACTTTTTCCAATCCTTGCTTCAAAAACTTGTTGGTAGCCGGTATTGTCTGTCAATGCTGAGCATACATGTATTCCATAGTATAAGAGAGGGAAAAGCCTTTACAAGTAGGTTTTGGCTAGCACTTTAAAATACACGGGTTTCTTTGGTCATGCTTCCAGCACTCAGACTAGTACTTTCAGCAGTTAATTTTTAGAAAAAAAACCCTCCAATTTCCAGTAAATTGTTCTTATCTATATAACTTGAATTTTAGAAATTTTTCTCTGTGAATGTCCCTTATTCAGAGGTAAATACATTGCGGTCCCTATTCAAAGGGACTGGGACCAGAAAAAGTGTCCCTTAATTAGAGGTGTCCCTTTTTCGGAGGTGTCCCTTAAAGGAGGTTTTACTGTACATATATTTATTTATTTATAAATTCGTGGTGCGTACATTTTTGAAAAATTTTGTATGAAGTTCAAAATTTTTTATTGGACTGGGAATCACCCATTCTTTAAGCACTATTTCTACTATTTAATAGTTATTTAACCTCGGCCCATCGCTTATAAAGCGGACGAGATATACAGGTTTTTCCTTTCTTATCTATTCCATTTGGCTTTAGTACAATATATGCTGAATGCACTTTGAATATTTGCTCTGGGGCATTAGTTTATTCAATTAAAAAATTATCGTCTTTCAGTGTCATACAATTCTTGCTAAGAGAGATAGATAGAGAGAAAGAGACAGATTATACATAAATTGCATTTATAATAGCAACGCTTATGTATAAACACTTTCTTACCTCCTTCTCCTAAATCAGTAAGGCAAACTTTGAATCGTGTGTTTGAAAGAGGATGATACACGTAAGCTTCAACAGTTGCATTTATAACTGGACGATAACTTGATTTTATTTCCGCAAATAACGCATTTCCAGGCTTTACAGTAGTTTCCTGGAAAATTAAAAAAAATACTGAATTTAGACCTTACTTCCAAAATTCATGAAACATTATCTCTTTGCACTAAAGGATTGCTAATGAAATAAACTAAGGAATTGCAAGAGTAATTACCAACCTTAGTTTCAGATGTCATCCAAGGTGATACCTTTATAATGTCTGAGCTTCGTTTATTTCTTGCTCTTATTAAAACCAGTACCGGCCTGTTATATCCACTCCTTCTTTGAAAAGAAAGCCTCCATTCGCCAACCTAAATAAAATGTGTAAAGTTGCATTTTTCACTGATCATCATCATTATTGTTATTACTGTGAAAAAAATATTCAACTGAGTAAAATAACATAACATGTTTACGTTTTATATGTTGTTTGAACGTAAACAGGTTATGTTATACTTCAACAAAATACATGTGCAAAGCAAAAGTATCCACCATATACAGCATGCTTTTTGCGGCAAAGAACTAAGCAACATCTTTATGTACCTTTAAAAAAATATTTCCATACAGATTACATTCAAACTTATGTTTATTATTCAATACTACTTATTGTTTTCAATACATATTTTACATGTGTTATCTCTATTGACAGAGAACTGGACTATTTTTGCACCTTTATTCAAACATGGAATTTTTTTACATATTTTAATGCCGGCAATTAAGAAGAAATCAAGAATTTCTGGAATTTTCTACACTGTTAAAAAATAGTAAAATAACCATTTATTTGATTGTTATTTTACCATATTTAATTACAACAGTTGAATAACCATTAAAAAAATGGTACTCAATCCGCTGATTGCGAAAAAAAATCGTTTATTTTCTGTTTATCCTAAAGAACGTTTAACTACCCGTAATTTTCAAGCGCTCAATAAGAATCGGGCGTCCATCTTGGTTGCAAAACCTTACCGGTCGTACGTTGTTTTAAAATAGGAATACGGATTTATCAGTTAAAATCTGCATGTGTATATAAAAAAAGAAGAAAAAAAAAGTGGCTTAAGCAGTGGATACTAAATAGAAACACATACACACGTAAACCAAAAATTGGAGACATCGGATTCCCAAACTGTTTGCGAATGAGCGAACCCATAATTTGAGCTGCTGAAGCTTGTTTGAAGCTTGTTTGTATTTTAATTTTTGCAGCAAATAAAATGATTTTAGTCAATATACGGTAAATTTAGACAAAAAATAAATTTGGATCCAATCAAAAACTGAAATCTCAATTTTAAGGCTGTTTGCCTGTTGGAAAAGAAGACTTATTGATAAATAAACGTCCGCTTTACGTGATGACGGTGGCCGAGTGGATAGAGAGCAAGACTTGTACACCACGCATTCGGGATTCGAGTCCTTCAAGCTTCGTTTACGGTTTCTACGTCTCGAAATGGTTCAAAAACGGTGAAAATTTTGTTTTGAAACCATTTTTAAATGGTTATAAAACCGTAAACTTTTGTATTTACGGCTTTTTAACCAAGTTAATTGGAAATGGTTAGGTCCCGTAAAGATAGAAAAATGTTCCAAACCATAAATTTAACGGTGAATTAGATGGACAGACTGCTGCCGGTCATTTAACCGTAATTTCATGATGAAATTTCTAACAGTGTAGGTAGGAATACATTTATTGCAAAACATTTATTTTATTTCGTTATTGATATTCAATGGGAAACTGTTGAAAGATGGTGCTTGGAATTTCTGATTATTTAAAATATGCTAACAAATAGCCTTATTCCAGATTGCAGCTTGACAAATAACGGGGAAAAAATATAGCGGTGACTATTTTTCTAATTGAAAATGGAGTTTCACTTTGCATACTAAAAAAGAATAATGTTCACAATAAGTGCAGATAATAGTTAATCTTATCTGTACCTAACGTATTTTTTACCCATTTATTTAAAACACTGATTGCTTTATTGAGGCAGTGAGAAGGAAAGGGATGTAAGTGACCAAAAAACGATTATGAAAAAAACGCGTTCAACGTTTGGGCCTTATGGGACCTGTAATGTTAGCTTCTTCTATATCATGTTGAGGCGGAGCATCTGTTGGAGCAATCACAAACATTTCTTGTCACGATACAGAATGGTGCTTTCCGTATCATTTGCACGAGTTATCTCCAAATATTCAAATTTGTCACTTACATCCCTCTGCTTCTGCGTGCCTCAATTGACATATTTTGACCTTTTGAGCCTTTTGACTTACTCAACTCAGCCATCATTTTCACTGGAAAAACAAGTAAGGTGTCAATCTACATCAACTAAAGTCTTTTAAACTATTGGGAGATTTTGACAAATTACCGTATGCATATTAAAATGAATACTAACTCCAAAGTTCTGATTGGAATATTCTGTTTTTGACAACAAAAATGAATTCAAATTGCTGAAATTTTGAGACAGAATAAATTGTATAATAGAATTGCATTTTTTAAATTCTATCAACTGTTATCTCATGGATAATAGTTTCTTATAAATGCAAATTTATTCGAACCTCAGGATTTTCAAAATTGAAGACGTAAGCTGGAATTTGCATTTTGTAAGCAAATGAAGAGTTTACTGGAAGGTAACTATTTTCAGCATTTTGGAAGACGATCGAATCTTTCATCACGGGCGGTCCAAATAAAAAGCCTGGTCCAGTGAGAAGAACTTGAAAGCTCTCCACAGTTCTATCGATGTAAAAGAACACGCTGTTGTTTTTGGAGCTACTTGCAGTATATATCTTTTGCTCAATCTGTGAAAAAGAAAAGAATGCACTAGATATATAAGAAAGGAACATTTGGGACAATTTAAGATATTTTACGGAAATAAAAATCAATACATAAACCTTATTCAAGATAGTTCTCTCATATAATTTCTCCAATTTTTTCTAACATTCTTGACAATATTTGGAAGTATATTTTTCATGTATTTTACATATATTTAAAAATAAATTATATTTGTCCTCTTTGTGCTTACTCATAGCACCATTAAACATGCAGTGAAAGCAGCATCATTAAATGTGCAGTGCAAAGCTTCGAAGTGAGCTAAATGCTTCATAATATAAAAACGAAATCCAGGTAAATTGAAATGTAGTTTTAAATTAGTGGAGGGCTCATGGTTTATTTGGCAAGACGCAGCTCGCTGTTGCCCGCTTGAAGCGTCCCTTCTTCTTCCAAAGGAGGGCTACTAGGTTGGTAAGTGGTCTTTCAGACTTAGATGGTGAGGTTAGGCTTAAAAGGATCAATATGTATAGTCTTCAGCAAAAAGGAGTTAGAGGGGACATGATTCAGTTGTTTAAGTTCATTAAAATGGGAAATCTTGATGAGCTACAGTTATTTGCTGAAAATAGAACCAGAGGTCATGGTTTTAAGCTTTTCAAATCTCAGGCTAATCTTGAAATTAGGAAACATTACTGCTTCAATAGTGTTGTAGACAGTTGGAATAGTTTACCGGAAGCGACTGTTGCTTGCAGTGGGGTAAAAACTTTTAAGAAAGCTCTTGATGTACATTGGAGACTGCTAAATCGACTAGGACCAGCCTCGCTCGACCCCATGCCTGTTGCTGGTCGTCACTTTTGTATGTGTATTTGTACTTTTATTCTAGGAGTTGTCTGAAAATCTACAAGTAGGGAAAATCTTCAAAGCTAGTCAACGCTCTTATATAGCGTTCTATTCTGTTTATAAGTGATTTTCAGAATCGGTTTCAGCCATTTTCTCCCTCCCCCTACCCTGTATTTTTCATCCAAAAGGCTTGGCGGGCCACTAAAATATCTTCGGAGGGCCGCGGGTTGAAGACCCCTAGTCTAGAGGCTCAGAGACGTCACACAGTGTTGGATGCCGCAGAGAATTCGGATGTTTTCTGAACAATTTTTATTTTTGACCTAGTACTTTCAAAAGTTTTTTAAAGGGAATATAGAGCGTCGATTGATTATAAAATTATACAAATATAAATATTAAATTTATTCATCAATGATCATGCAAAGTGCCGACGTGCCACGCACGTCGTTTTTGTTTCTGTGGCAATAGCCTGACGACGTACATACCACATCGTCGGCGATTCTGTGAGAAAAGCATTACGGCGTGCGTGGCACGCCCTTCCAGCGTTAGTGGTTAATATTAGTAAGATTGTTCTTGTGCTAAAAGAAAGCTAATAATTCCGTAAAAGGTACGTTTTTGTGTTTTAACTCTTGAAAGATATCTTTTTTAGATCACGATGTTTTGTGAGTTTGTTTTTGTGCTTTTCCGTAAAAGTAAATATAAAATATTTAAAAACAGCAAATTAATTTTATAGAATACAGTAAAACCCCGTTAAAACGCGGATGTAGGGAACATGCTTGACACCCGCGTTATAACATATGCACGAGGCACACATCTCAGCTGCGCAATCAGACTATCGAGCGATAGGTTATTAACCAACTGTGTTCCGAGAAAAAGGAGCTTAAAAATCTCTTTATGTTATCAACATAGGATTGTGAGGGAGAAAGGTCTTAAGAAAAAATTATATTTGGAAGGGGAGGAATACTTTTCTCACTGGGGAATATGTTTACTTTTCAGGAATGCTAAAGAATCTGGAATGCAAAGCAAGGCCGTAGCGAGAAATTTTTTCGGGGGGGGGGGGGGCGGGGGGCTGACTTTGAAACACTAGTGTTGAGGAAAGTTTCAGGGAGGAATATATGATACATTGCGAAAATTTTCGAGATTTCGGAGGGGGTGGCGGGCCCGTCGGCCCCCCTTTGGATACGGCTTGATGCAAAGGTTGATAGCGCTATAAAAGAAATTACACACGCATAACTAGACTTCTCGAAAGGGAATAGGAAAACATTGAACTGAACAGTCCCTGACAGAATGAGCTCCGCCGCCCATGTCAAGAGAAACAAGTCAGGGCGATTGCACCCGATTTTGAAATCTAGCTATATGTTCTAGGTGGAAAGACAGAAAAAGCATGAAAAGGGTGTACATCACGCCTATCACAATAGGGCTTTATCTGTTAGTGTGTGTGGTGGGGGAAGGGTGCTCTTCGGTTAGAATATTTGTGTGCTCGAGCTGGCTTTACATACAATGGTAAATAAAAAATCACCTTCAAATGGCAATGTTAAAAAGTGGTTTAAACGTCGGGGGACATGATAGTCCCAGCGGTATAGTGAGGCGCGGTATAACGGGGTTTTTCTGTAGTTAATTGTCATTGTTAAAGTAATAATTCTTATAGGGAAAGAGTTCTGTGAGCAATATAAAAATATTTGGTTATTGGGTACATGCTGTGTAAGAAAATAGTTGTGTAAATGATTAGAGCAATTTAAGATATATCAAATGAATTTATGGTGCTTTGGTGGTTGCAGAACTTCTGGTGAATGAGCAGACATGTTTTAATAACAGCAAGTTTATTAACAACAAAAAGGTTTAAACTTTGAATACTAATAACACGTCAAAAAAGGGCTCGGAATTACAGCATCAGAAATGAATTCTAAGTTGTAGGAATCGCAGCCCATTTACTAATTGAAAATAGTCGTCGGCATTTCAAGCAATAAAAAAATCGTGGATTATTGCAATAAACCTAAAAAAATAGCAAGCCTCATCCTGACACGAAGATTGTCAGGAATACCGACAAAATGTGAAAAGTTTAATTTATCAAACTGACATGTTAACGAGCTGCCGAAAAAGGCAGAAACTGATTTCGGTCGCTCTATCCTTTGCTTTTACAGAAATGAGCGACGAATCAGAGCTCGCCACGCAACTTAAGATGCATTCCTAAGAAAAAAGCGATTTTTTGAATATATTAAAGATTCAATCAGTTTTCGTTAGTTTTACGCTCGTAAATGCGGACCATGGAGCACCACACACTCCCCCCGTAGAGAAGATTGAAATTTACTTTTAAAATTTAAATCTTACCACAGGCTTTGAAATACGGCCAGATTTAGTTACTTTATTTTGCTCTTGGGGAATGTGGTGTTTCTCAGTGTCTCCATGCGCTTTAATTAAAACATAAGCTGGTTTTACGCGATCAATGCTTACAGTTTGAGGTTTACCTTTAATACAAATGGTCAGAGTCTTAGGTTTTCTACTCAAGACAGCATATGGTCCTTCGTATGGTGGAACTAAAGGAGGTTTTACATGATCTGTCCGCAAGAACACATGAGAACAGTCTTTTAGATCCTTGTAGACAAAGACCACTGGTTTTGCATGACTTTTAGTTACGCGTGGTGTCAGCTTGGACATGTATGAAGTCAGTCTCTGTAATAGTTCACTTGACTCATCCTTCATCTGGTTGCCTTGAAAAAACTCACCTGGGAGTCTCAGCAAACCGCCGAACACAAGTTGAGATGGGGCAGTTTTCAAATCTTCTCTCGCACTTGAACGGGTTGACAAGAGAACCAGGGGTAAAGCATCGGCCCAATGAATTGGATCCACTGCCATCAGAGACGATTTAAGCACACGATGAAATCGCTCCACCATTCCGTTACTCTGCGGGTGGTATGCTGTAGTTCTCCCACGTCGAATACCTAGGTAATGTGATAGCCTGGTGAAGAGTTGGGACTCGAAATTCCGTCCTAGGTCCGTAGTTATAACCTCAGGGATTCCATAACGTGCTATCCACGTAGTGACGAATGCATCTGCAACGGTTTCTGCATGCTGGTCTGGAATCGGCACCGCTTCAGGCCATCGCGTCTGACGATCTATGCAAGTCAGCAAATACCGGTTACCTCTGGAGGAGGGCAGGGGTCCAACTACATCGAGATGGACGTGAGAAAACCTGTTTGTAGCGACGAAGGCTCCTAAAGGTACCTTACTAGTGTGTCTGGTCACCTTGACTCTTTTTTTTTTTTTTTTTTTTTTTTTTTTTTTTTTTTTTTTTTTTTTTTTTTTTTTTTTTTTTTTTTTTTTTTTTTTTTTTTTTTTTTTTTTTTTTTTTTTTTTTTTTTTTTTTTTTTTTTTTTTTTTTTTTTTTTTTTTTTTTTTTTTTTTTTTTTTTTTTTTTTTTTTTTTTTTTTTTTTTTTTTTTTTTTTTTTTTTTTTTTTTTTTTTTTTTTTTTTTTTTTTTTTTTTTTTTTTTTTTTTTTTTTTTTTTTTTTTTTTTTTTTTTTTTTTTTTTTTTTTTTTTTTTTTTTTTTTTTTTTTTTTTTTTTTTTTTTTTTTTTTTTTTTTTTTTTTTTTTTTTTTTTTTTTTTTTTTTTTTTTTTTTTTTTTTTTTTTTTTTTTTTTTTTTTTTTTTTTTTTTTTTTTTTTTTTTTTTTTTTTTTTTTTTTTTTTTTTTTTTTTTTTTTAAACAAAAAAGCAAAAACAAACACAGTCCAGAAAGGCAATGAAGAAAAGAACAAAAAACAAACACTCACTAAGCAGCGAACAGATGGAAGAACAAAAACAAAAGAAAGAAGAACAAAATTCAGGCACGTTAAGCCTAACGGATAAAAATAATTTAACTTTGTGCAAGTAAACAATAATAATAAAATTACACGTTAATTTAAAGCACAAATGAGCAATAAAATGCAGACATATGTTTCGGGATTGCTTGGAATCCCTTTTTCAATGCGACAAGGAGCTTCTAGATGCAAAACATCCAAATGAAGCAGACAGAACAACAAAAACAAAGCTTATATAGCCTAAGAATTATCTGTAAACCAATGAGAATAAAGGCAGCGTGAAGTGGAAGTAGAAGTAGCAGGAAGACACCAATAAGAGAGCAACAAACGAATCCAGTTGAAAGTACAGGAAGTAAAAAGGAATATCAATAAAAATAAAGCAAAAAAGACGACAGCATGCATAAAAATTGCAAAAATAATAAAATAAAATACAAAGAATAAAATTGAAATAAAAATAAGTACAGAAACCAAAACAAAATGCAAAACAAAGTACACATGTAAAGGAGGGGGAGGGGAGGGAGGGGAGGAAGGAGAAAAATAGACACAAAAAAGGAAAACAACAAGAAAACCTAGAAAGAACAACAAATTAAAGAAATTTATGCCAGACCTGTGAAAAATAAGGAGTTGAGGAAGAATCATTAACCAAATTAGAACTATTCCTGTTAATATGATAAGCTTCCCAAAAGTCAAGCTCTAAAGGGGAAGAACATTTTTGAATAATTTTACCAGAATTGAAATCAAAAGAGTGGTTGGAATTCCAACAATGTTGAGCAATGCTAGACTTATTTAACTCTTGCATTCGTACATAACCTTTATGCTCATTTAAGCGAATTTTCAGAGCACGTTTTGTCTGCCCAATGTAAGAAAGGCCGCAACGGCAACTAATTTGGTAAATACCCCAAGTGTTAAGTTGATCGACAGGATCCTTAAGAGAAGAGAAGGAAAGTTTGTTACTAGGAGCAAAAACGACTTGAAATTGAAACCTTTTTAGGATTTTAGCAATACGGAAACTGACAGAATGAAAGAATGGTAACACAACCAAATTCTTTCTAGAAACCACATTATTGGGACCAGAAGTTTTCTTAGAAAGTTTGTTATGAATAGAATCAATTAAAGAGTGAGAAAATCCTCTATCAACAGCTACAGCTTTCAGATAGTTGAGTTCAATCTTGAGAAGCTCAGGAGAAGAGCAAATATTAATAGCACGATGGACCAGAGCATTAAAAGCCGAATATTTTTGGTTGGGAGGATGAGACGACAGTCTGTGAGGAGGTAAAGAAACAGCAAAAGGTTTACGATAGACAGAAGTAGTGAAACCAGACTCACTCTTAGAAATAAAGACATCAAGAAACGCGAGGCTACTATTAAGTTCTTTCTCACAAGAAAACTGGATATTAGGATCAATGGAGTTCATAATAGAAAGAGCATCATCAATACCTAACAAGTTACTGTCCGTTAGGACAAAACAATCATCCACATAACGAACATAAAATTGAAATTGCAATTTCTGGAACAGTTTTTCCTCAAAATAATGCATATAGAAATCACTTAAAATAGGACTAAGAGGACTTCCCATAGCCAGGCCATCTACCATAGCATAGAATTTACCATTAAATACAAAAGTGCTCTGTTGCAAGCACACACGAGTAAGGAAAACTAATTCCTCAATTTCCACAGAAGTAAAATGGAATTCAGAAAGCCTTTTCCTGAGGCAAGTCAAAGCGCCATCAACAGGAACATTAGTAAACAAAGAATTAACATCAAAAGAGGCCATAACTGAATTATTCGGAACGAAGTTATGAAGTTTCTTAACAAAATCGGTGGAATTTTTAACAGTGAAAACATTCCGACTTCTAAGTGGAGAAAAAACAGAAACTAAATACTTGGAAAGTTTATATGAAGCAGTGCCAATATTGGAAACAATTGGTCTGAAAGGAATACCTGCCTTGTGTACCTTTGGTAAAGCATAAAAACGTGCACAATTAGCAACAGAAGTAATCACAAACCGTTTAGCAATCAAAGGAATAGAATGAACAGACTTAACAGCAGAAGAAATAGCTTTTAACTCTTTGTCACTAGGATCTTTATATATTTCAGAATAAGGACCAGAAGCAATTAAGTCATCAGTTTTTTCAACATAAGATGATTTATTAAGAACAACAATCTGACCACCCTTGTCTGCTTTGGTATTGACCAAATCAGAATTGGAAACTAAATTATTGACACATCGTTTCACAGAATGGGTAAAACCAGTATTAGGAACTTTTGAATTGAAATCAACATTGGAAGCAATAAGATGCCGAACCGACTCTTTTTGAGTGGAAGTTAAGGCACTAAATTTGAAAGCTTTTTCAACCGGAGCAATAAGTTCAGAAAAAGAAGGCTTTTTAGCCAAAGCAAAATTGTTATTACATTTCAGAGCATTGATTTCATTACTATTCAAAGGAAATTTCGAAAGATTTACAGTCGTGTTCCTATTAACAAGAGGCAAATCAGCCGGAACAGGGACATTTGAATCGTTACACAACTTAGTAAATTTCTTATTTAAAGTGATTTTGTGACTGTCGGATGAACGAAGAGCTCTTGCTCATGACATTCTATCAATAGACTCAAAATCAAAATTAGAATTAGATACAGAAAGATGTAAATCATAAAGTTCACGTTCTATGAACGAAAGTTTTTTCCTAGTTTCTTGGATAGAAGCTCTAAGTAACGCTAATTTAGAACGAAAAATTACCTTATCAACCCTAACAGAACGCGGTAAATTACACTTCAAGGTGATAAAATTAGGAATAACTTTCTTGCGCCTGCAAGACTGGAGAAATTTTAAATGGTTCAAAAACCGAACCTTTTTAATCCGTAGATTACAAAATCTGTTAACCTGAGACATAACCAGAATCAAAACAACCAAAACATAAGGGGAAAACAATAGCTAAACCATTCAATAAATAAAAATAAACAGAAAGAACAAAATTCAAAAACAAGTGCGAAACATACACAACGTAACAATATACGGAATGAATGTCAGAAAACAAAAAAGCAAAAACAAACACAGTCCAGAAAGGCAATGAAGAAAAGAACAAAAAACAAACACTCACTAAGCAGCGAACAGATGGAAGAACAAAAACAAAAGAAAGAAGAACAAAATTCAGGCACGTTAAGCCTAACGGATAAAAATAATTTAACTTTGTGCAAGTAAACAATAATAATAAAATTACACGTTAATTTAAAGCACAAATGAGCAATAAAATGCAGACATATGTTTCGGGATTGCTTGGAATCCCTTTTTCAATGCGACAAGGAGCTTCTAGATGCAAAACATCCAAATGAAGCAGACAGAACAACAAAAACAAAGCTTATATAGCCTAAAAATTATCTGTAAACCAATGAGAATAAAGGCAGCGTGAAGTGGAAGTAGAAGTAGCAGGAAGACACCAATAAGAGAGCAACAAACGAATCCAGTTGAAAGTACAGGAAGTAAAAAGGAATATCAATAAAAATAAAGCAAAAAAGACGACAGCATGCATAAAAATTGCAAAAATAATAAAATAAAATACAAAGAATAAAATTGAAATAAAAATAAGTACAGAAACCAAAACAAAATGCAAAACAAAGTACACATGTAAAGGAGGGGGAGGGGAGGGAGGGGAGGAAGGAGAAAAATAGACACAAAAAAGGAAAATAACAAGAAAACCTAGAAAGAACAACAAATTAAAGAAATTTATGCCAGACCTGTGAAAAATAAGGAGTTGAGGAAGAATCATTAACCAAATTAGAACTATTCCTGTTAATATGATAAGCTTCCCAAAAGTCAAGCTCTAAAGGGGAAGAACATTTTTGAATAATTTTACCAGAATTGAAATCAAAAGAGTGGTTGGAATTCCAACAATGTTGAGCAATGCTAGACTTATTTAACTCTTGCTTTCGTACATAACCTTTATGCTCATTTAAGCGAATTTTCAGAGCACGTTTTGTCTGCCCAATGTAAGAAAGGCCGCAACGGCAACTAATTTGGTAAATACCCCAAGTGTTAAGTTGATCGACAGGATCCTTAAGAGAAGAGAAGGAAAGTTTGTTACTAGGAGCAAAAACGACTTGAAATTGAAACCTTTTTAGGATTTTAGCAATACGGAAACTGACAGAATGAAAGAATGGTAACACAACCAAATTCTTTCTAGAAACTACATTATTGGGACCAGAAGTTTTCTTAGAAAGTTTGTTATGAATAGAATCAATTAAAGAGTGAGAAAATCCTCTATCAACAGCTACAGCTTTCAGATAGTTGAGTTCAATCTTGAGAAGCTCAGGAGAAGAGCAAATATTAATAGCACGATGGACCAGAGCATTAAAAGCCGAATATTTTTGGTTGGGAGGATGAGACGACAGTCTGTGAGGAGGTAAAGAAACAGCAAAAGGTTTACGATAGACAGAAGTAGTGAAACCAGACTCACTCTTAGAAATAAAGACATCAAGAAACGCGAGGCTACTATTAAGTTCTTTCTCACAAGAAAACTGGATATTAGGATCAATGGAGTTCATAATAGAAAGAGCATCATCAATACCTAACAAGTTACTGTCCGTTAGGGCAAAACAATCATCCACATAACGAACATAAAATTGAAATTGCAATTTCTGGAACAGTTTTTCCTCAAAATAATGCATATAGAAAACACTTAAAATAGGACTAAGAGGACTTCTCATAGCCAGGCCACCTACCATAGCATAGAATTTACCATTAAATACAAAAGTGCTCTGTTGCACAGTTGTTATGTCTCAGGTTAACAGATTTTGTAATCTACGGATTAAAAAGGTTCGGTTTTTGAACCATTTAAAATTTCTCCAGTCTTGCAGGCGCAAGAAAGTTATTCCTAATTTTATCACCTTGAAGTGTAATTTACCGCGTTCTGTTAGGGTTGATAAGGTAATTTTTCGTTCTAAATTAGCGTTACTTAGAGCTTCTATCCAAGAAACTAGGAAAAAACTTTCGTTCATAGAACGTGAACTTTATGATTTACATCTTTCTGTATCTAATTCTAATTTTGATTTTGAGTCTATTGATAGAATGTCATGGGCAAGAGCTCTTCGTTCATCCGACAGTCACAAAATCACTTTAAATAAGAAATTTACTAAGTTGTGTAACGATTCAAATGTCCCTGTTCCGGCTGATTTGCCTCTTGTTAATAGGAACACGGTTGTAAATCTTTCGAAATTTCCTTTGAATAGTAATGAAATCAATGCTCTGAAATGTAATAACAATTTTGCTTTGGCTAAAAAGCCTTCTTTTTCTGAACTTATTGCTCCGGTTGAAAAAGCTTTCAAATTTAGTGCCTTAACTTCCACTCAAAAAGAGTCGGTTCGGCATCTTATTGCTTCCAATGTTGATTTCAATTCAAAAGTTCCTAATACTGGTTTTACCCATTCTGTGAAACGATGTGTCAATAATTTAGTTTCCAATTCTGATTTGGTCATTACCAAAGCAGACAAGGGTGGTCAGATTGTTGTTCTTAATAAATCATCTTATGTTGAAAAAAACTGATGACTTAATTGCTTCTGGTCCTTATTCTGAAATATATAAAGATCCTAGTGACAAAGAGTTAAAAGCTATTTCTTCTGCTATTAAGTCTGTTCATTCTATTCCTTTGATTGCTAAACGGTCTGTGATTCCTTCTGTTGCTAATTGTGCACGTTTTTATGCTTTACCAAAGGTACACAAGGCAGGTATTCCTTTCAGACCAATTGTTTCCAATATTGGCACTGCTTCATATAAACTTTCCAAGTATTTAGTTTCTGTATTTTCTCCACTTAGAAGTCGGAATGTTTTCACTGTTAAAAATTCCACCGATTTTGTTAAGAAACTTCATAACTTCGTTCCGAATAATTCAGTTATGGCCTCTTTTGATGTTAATTCTTTGTTTACTAATGTTCCTGTTGATGGCGCTTTGACTTGCCTCAGGAAAAGGCTTTCTGAATTCCATTTTACTTCTGTGGAAATTGAGGAATTAGTTTTCCTTACTCGTGTGTGCTTGCAACAGAGCACTTTTGTATTTAATGGTAAATTCTATGCTATGGTAGATGGCCTGGCTATGGGAAGTCCTCTTAGTCCTATTTTAAGTGATTTCTATATGCATTATTTTGAGGAAAAACTGTTCCAGAAATTGCAATTTCAATTTTATGTTCGTTATGTGGATGATTGTTTTGTCCTAACGGACAGTAACTTGTTAGGTATTGATGATGCTCTTTCTATTATGAACTCCATTGATCCTAATATCCAGTTTTCTTGTGAGAAAGAACTTAATAGTAGCCTCGCGTTTCTTGATGTCTTTATTTCTAAGAGTGAGTCTGGTTTCACTACTTCTGTCTATCGTAAACCTTTTGCTGTTTCTTTACCTCCTCACAGACTGTCGTCTCAACCTCCCAACCAAAAATATCCGGCTTTTAATGCTCTGGTCCATCGTGCTATTAATATTTGCTCTTCTCCTGAGCTTCTCAAGATTGAACTCAACTATCTGAAAGCTGTTGCTGTTGATAGAGGATTTTCTCACTCTTTAATTGATTCTATTCATAACAAACTTTCTAAGAAAACTTCTGGTCCCAATAATGTGGTTTCTAGAAAGAATTTGGTTGTGTTACCATTCTTTCATTCTGTCAGTTTCCGTATTGCTAAAATCCTAAAAAGGTTTCAATTTCAAGTCGTTTTTGCTCCTAGTAACAAACTTTCCTTCTCTTCTCTTAAGGATCCTGTCGATCAATTTAACACTTGGGGTATTTACCAAATTAGTTGCCGTTGCGGCCTTTCTTACATTGGGCAGACAAAACGTGCTCTGAAAATTCGCTTAAATGAGCATAAAGGTTATGTACGAATGCAAGAGTTAAATAAGTCTAGCATTGCTCAACATTGTTGGAATTCCAACCACTCTTTTGATTTCAATTCTGGTAAAATTATTCAAAAATGTTCTTCCCCTTTAGAGCTTGACTTTTGGGAAGCTTATCATATTAACAGGAATAGTTCTAATTTGGTTAATGATTCTTCCTCAACTCCTTATTTTTCACAGGTCTGGCATAAATTTCTTTAATTTGTTGTTCTTTCTAGGTTTTCTTGTTGTTTTCCTTTTTTGTGTCTATTTTTCTCCTTCCTCCCCTCCCTCCCCTCCCCCTCCTTTACATGTGTACTTTGTTTTGCATTTTGTTTTGGTTTCTGTACTTATTTTTATTTCAATTTTATTCTTTGTATTTTATTTTATTATTTTTGCAATTTTTATGCATGCTGTCGTCTTTTTTGCTTTATTTTTATTGATATTCCTTTTTACTTCCTGTACTTTCAACTGGATTCGTTTGTTGCTCTCTTATTGGTGTCTTCCTGCTACTTCTACTTCCACTTCACGCTGCCTTTATTCTCATTGGTTTACAGATAATTCTTAGGCTATATAAGCTTTGTTTTTGTTGTTCTGTCTGCTTCATTTGGATGTTTTGCATCTAGAAGCTCCTTGTCGCATTGAAAAAGGGATTCCAAGCAATCCCGAAACATATGTCTGCATTTTATTGCTCATTTGTGCTTTAAATTAACGTGTAATTTTATTATTATTGTTCTTTATATTCTCATAAGCATAATGTAAGGTTACCGAAATAAACCAATATTTTGAGCACCAGCAGTTTTCTGTTGACATAATCTTCTGAAAAACACGTGATCGTTTATAAAAATTAAGATGTATTTTGAAAAAATATATATCTTTTTATATATACGTTGTCACTTTTTGAAATTAATGAAATTGTAGCATTTTTATTAAGGTATTATTCCACCCTGGCGCGCGAACTCGTTTTTTAAGAATTAAAATTTTGAAAATTACAAATCGAACTTGGACTCATAAAATTTCGATCAATAAACATTTATACTGAAAAAATGATTCATATTTTTTATCAATATGTCCTATGTTGTAAACTAACAATAAAATAACAAGAAATATTCTAAACTGAAAGCAGATGCAACGAGAGTGTTGTACAAGAGCAGAAAAACAGTCAACTGTCTAACACGTGGCATCAAAGCCAAAAAAAAAAAAAATGCTCTAAAAAAATGACGTATAAACGGGGAAAAATTAAAATAATTATCGTATAAAAAAAGTTAAGATGTATTTTGAAAAAATATATGCATTGATCAATTTTTGAAAACAAAGAAATTTTAGCATTTTTATTAAGATGTTATTAAATCCTGTCGCGCGAACTCGCATTTTGAGAATTCAATTTTTAAAAATTGCAACTCGAACTCGGACACATAAAATTTCTACCAATAAGCTATAACACGTGGGATCGAAGAAGCAGAAAAAAGGTAAGAGATAAAAGTTTACGCTGGTAAAAATTAAACTTATTATCGTACTTTGATTGAGCTGACTTTGTATTGTTTGCAATTTCAGAATAATAAGAAACATGACAAGCTAAAAAAGCAGATGGTGCAATATTATTGCACAATGACATCTAATGCACGCAGTCATTATTAAACGAAAAACGGACAAAAATGAGGCAACTAACCTAGTACGAAAACAAATAGTACTCATAAGAAGCCTCTATTACTTTTACTTTAACATATTTTATTTCGCTAGCATTCTGTTCCAAAGAGAAATAATTTTAATAATGAAGGCTTTCGGGCAGCGATCGCTTAAATTATTTTTCCGAATTTTTTATCAAATACTTTGTAGAATGACATTATGGCTATGCTATGGAGAAAAAAGAAAGTTAAAGACAGAATTCTTTCTGGAAAGTTGTTCCTGCGTAAAACATCGGCCTTGCATCGGCTTTTAGATGTTTTTAAAGGCCGATGGACCGATGTTTTTCTAAAATTAACATCGGCCGCCAATGCCGATGGCCGATGGCAGCTTTGTTGAACAATCGGCGCCGATGCATCGGCGAGGCCGATGCATCGGTCGAGCCTTATCTCATTTTAAAACTTATCGTGACGCCTAATGACGAAAAATAGACCCACGGTCTGAAAATGTACCGCTTCTCTTAAATTTGAGCTTTAAAATTATTTAAGCAGAGGTTTCTTAATGGATGCCAAATTGGTAATGGCTGCGCTGGCGCCATCTGTTATCAAGTAAGAAAACAAGAATTTCTTCTGGTTTTATTGTATTGCAAATTGGACAGTTTTAGCTGCGTCTGTGTGTTAAACGTATTCAATCGTTAAGCTCTACACATTCATTTATATTATGAATGTGTGGAGCCTAACCAATCAACAGTAACTATATTAAGTAATGGAACTATTTCGTTGTTTTATTTTAATGCTATGTATACTATAGAAATACTTTTCATTATTATTGTGATTATTTTATTATTTTGAATATCTAAATAATAGTCGAAAAAAATTTTAACGGCTGTTTGGACTGATGTGTTCAATTATATGCCTTCTTTTGTACCAACACCCGCTTACCTTTTTCTATTCTTCTTCATAATGTCCTTTCTCCCAAATTTTTAAAAATGTAATGAAAGACAAAATGATTTGGTGCGCAGTGCGGAATTTCGCACGGGTCAACTAGTAGATTCATATTAAATTAATTCTATTCTCTCACATTCACAGAAAGCAACATTTTAAAGAAAGAAAGAAAAGAAAGCAGGAAAAAAGAAACTTCCAAGACTCATGGTCACTTTGTGAACATAGTTGATATTTTATGATATTTTTTAATAAGAAGCAGCACTCTGACTCCTGAAAAGAATAAACCATAATTTAAATAACACACTAATTGAAAAAGGTTCATCATCCCTGGTCTAACGTATTATATCACAGTTTTATGAAAGTTTAAAGTTAGGAAGTAAAATGTGCAATGTCTGAAGAATTGCTTAAAAAAACAAAATAATTTTTGAAAGGAAGAATTTTAATTTAACCATAAAAGGTTAATGTTACTGGCGCTTTGAACTGAACTTTGAACTGTAATTGATCAGATAAATCTAAAATACTGACGAAAATACTTTTAAAAAAATCTAAAAAATAACATTTAACTTATGCAATAAAATAATAACCATGTTTTACTATTTAAATATCTTCGAGCACGACAGGGTACAATTAAAAATCAAGCAAATTTTTAGGAGGGAAATTAAAATTTTTTTTTAAAGAATTTTAACATCTTTCGTTATAGTTCAAGTTTATTTGAGGTTTAATATGTGATCTTCTGTGGATATTATTTTTAAATGCTTGCATAATTTAGTTCAAATAATACGGAATTATCTCACATTTCATATATAATTATTAGTGGAATTACTTAAAAATGTATCTAGTTGTGTAAAATGAATTTCAATTTTACATTACCGAATTTACATGCAAAATGTGTTCGTAAAAATCGCGAAAAAAGAATAAATTTAAATTGATTCTTCCATGAACTCCGCAACTACAGCTGGTGTTTGACCTGTTTCTAAGCTATCAAAAAAATTTCATGTTTCCTAAAACAATTCGGTGTCGTTCAAGGCAACGTTCATTGATACAAGACAATAAACAATTCAAAACAGTGCCAAAGTTCTCTGTATGATCCAGACGTACATTTATTAGGCAAAAACAGCAAGGTTTTGAAGTTATGAGAATAATTGGTAGCTCTTAAGTTTTACGTCCGTAAGCACGAGGAACAAGATTTTTACAAAGGAAAATAACTACAAAACACTATTTTCTTAAAACCACCTTGGTTTCAATTTTATTTATTTATTTATTTATTTATTTTTTGAAAAAATATGCTTCGTATAGTATGAATATTTTGCATATGTAAAAGAAAACTTTGAACCGAAGGCTTTAGGAAGCATATCAATCCATTTTTTTTCCACAAAGTATATTTTAAATCTTGAGCGCAGAAATGCTAAATATATATATACAAAATAAAAGTTAAATATTCGAAAGAAAATTCTTGAAAAACTCTTTTACACCTAAAACAGAAGTTTAACTTTTCTTCTTTTTTTCCCCATGCTATGTTTTAGAAGTTCCCTTTTACCTGACACAGTTGGAACCCTTTTTATTAAAAGCAGAACTATATATCAGTATAAATCTTCGCAGAAAATCCAATTAAAATCTCTTTTGTTCAAGAAGTTTTGAAACAATGGGAAAGAAAAATAGAACGAGCTTTAAAAATTGGGGACCTTCAAATTCCAATTCTCTTCTGAATTTCTGATGTATCGCGATTCTTTTTTGAAGTTTTATTGGGAATTTAGAATTCTCTCAGAAGTACAGAAAACCACTTTTGTAGCGTCATTCGTTACGGTTGAAGAAACAGAATCTTATTCTAACACCAGATAGGGAGAGGAAAAAATAATCTAAAATGGTATTTTTGTTCTTAGGTTTTAGAACTAAGTTTTTTTTTAATGATTAAAAAAAGTAAATAAATATTCAAATCAAGAATAATTGTATTCGAAAATTACTTTTTAAGAAAATTTTAATCATATAGCATGATGGAAGTATTTTCTTAATTGGCATACCTTATTATGAATACTTTTAGAGTAGAGATCAGTTAATCGCTACTCGTTAATTCCATATGAGATAGTCGTGACGCAACACACATTTTTTGTTTCATTTCAGGTACAAAATATTGAAATTATTAAATAAATTTTTATGTGCTTGCACATTTTTATGCCCACTTTAAATATAGCTGGAGAATTTTAGACTAAGAAATGAAATTCAGAAGGATTACATGAGGTGCTGAGAAAAATAGATATTTTGCATTACGGTTTTAATATCACGCTATTGAATAAGAAAGAACTAATGGAGCCATATGTTGACAAATTTTTGAAATATTCTTAAATTTACTGCAAATAATAAAGGAAGATGGCATCCCATATTATGTAAAATTGAATCAACTGCTCTTTCAAAGAAATTTGACTTGCACTAGTACGTTTCTCACTTCCTTATAAAAACCTGACGTGTTTTTTTTTTTTAATGTCAGTTACGGCATGTTTCTATATAATAGTTCCAAATATTTATTTATTATTTTTTTTTTTGACTAGTATTCTTTCACTGATTTTAAAGTTATTTTCTATCGAAAAGATACCGTTTTTACCCTACTTTCCCGTAAAAGCTAAAAAAAAAAAAAACTATGAAAGAAGGTTTAATGTATCGTAAACATATCGGTAAAAAATAAAGAAAAGTTAAAAATAAGTAAAGTAATCAAATAAAGATTGAAAAATAAAACAATTGAAAGTGTTTTGAGATGGGGAAAAGGCGTGTATGTCGGTCTGTCGGTGTGTCTGCCCTCAACCTTAATAAGTTTTGAGGAATTGTCCAATTTGAAGAAACTATTTGGCATTCAAAAGATCTCGGCGAGAACATCAAATTTCGATATTTTATTTATATTTTGCGCCTATGAGAAAAATGAGGCAAATTTTATAAATGCTGGACAAAGGTCCAAGTTCCTTTGAACTAGCTTATTTGAAGGACCTCTCGACGAGGAATATTTTTTTTTTTTTTTTTTTTTTTTTTGTGTTGAACAATTTTTGCTCAATTTTAAACAGTCTAAAACAATTTAACATTAGTAGCTACGGGGAAATTTTAATCCGATATAAATCCTGATCTAACTGACGGATTCGCTTAAAACAAACTTTATCGAAAGGATCTTATAGAATAGGACATGTATAGATAGGAAATTCATCGAGAACTAAACGAGCCTATTTCCTATGAATTTTTTTGGTCCGGATTTTTAATGATATTCCAAATGAATGAGTGAGAGAATGAGAGAGAATGTTTTGAATGAATGAGAGCGAGAAAATAAGTCAATAAATGCAAGAATAAATACATGAATGAGTGAGCGAGTGAATGAATAAGTGAATGAATATGAATCAATCATTGAAAAAGGTACATTTGAAGTAATTAAGAACTAGAGCTGAATGGGAAATAGGGAGAGATAGCTAGATTATAAATTCGATGTATTTGCGAACGGTAAAATAGGTTCATATAGTTCTGGACGGAACTTCTTGTTTTAGTAATAGTTTAGTATTGATAATTACAATTAATTTTAATGTTACAAGCTTAAAAATAAAATGTGCCTTAAAATTATTTCTATTTAAAACAAGCTGAAGATATTCGATTTGTCAACGTTAATTCAAACGTTAATGAGGCATTCATTCTGAAATGAAAATTGCATACATGTATTTCGGAATTGCGAGGAACCTCTTCTTGGGTGCAAGGAAAAGCAGATATTCTATTTCTGCAATCTCTATGTATTGCGTTTCCCGTTGAAACTGAAATTTAATAAAATAATTTTTGGAAAAAATAGAACCGACTTCAAAATGTAAAAAATAAAATTATTCTTTAAACAACTTCGATACGACTTTTAAACATAATTTTTGAAGTCGGTGCAAAATTATGACAGTCTAATTATAACTACGCCATTCGTTATTTTACATTGAAACTTTTTGCAAACTCTACGCCATTTATATTTGTAATTGGTTCATAGTTACAAAAGGAATCATGCATCAAAATCCATCATAATTTTGCACCGACTTCAAAAAATATGTTTAAAAGTCGTATCGAAGTTGTTTAAAGAATAATTTTATTTTTTACTTTTTAGCGCAATTTATAGTTTGAAGTCGGTTCTATTTTTTTTCAAAAATTATTTTATTTTATTCTTTTTAGTGTTAATACATTTTTATATAAATACTCTATTTTTAAAACATACATATCAAAGGGGAAACCTTCTTTGAGGGAATGACACTAAATGATAAATTTCATTTTGAAATCGATTTTAAAGGGTCACTAGAGCAAGCAAACTGATTGGATTCAATTTCTTCTTCAGAGAAGACTTCAGTACATTTCTTGTTATAATTGCTTTTAATATTGTATCTCAATGGTAACAAACACTCTTTTTTAACAATGAGTTTCATGTTTATTAACAATTTTCCCAACAAAAAAAATCAAGCCTAGCCTTTCTAATTAAAATGAAAAAAGAAACTTAATTTTCCACATATAACGTTTTTTCTAAAAAACAGAAGTAGTCAAACTGATGTGAGATATTTGAGCTAGACGACCCTCTATCGATCAAATAAAAGATAATCAAAATCGGTTCATTTAGTCAAAAGTTATGGATGAAAAAGCAAAAAAATTACCACATATCAGGCCATAACTTTTTTTCTAATTATCGAATATGGCCAAACCAAGGTATGGGACCTATGGGAAACAACCCTCGATCGATTAAAAAAAAACACGAAAATCGGTTCATCTGGTAAGATGTTATGAGTGGACAAACAAACAAAAAAAAACGACATACATACAATATGAATGTATAACCTCCTTCCTTTGCGAAGTCGGTTTAAAGAAAAACGACATACATACAATATGAATGTATAACCTCCTTCCTTGGTGAAGTCGGTTAAAAATAGAGATACCATCGTATTTTTAACAAATGATAAAACTGGCACAACTCCCGTATCATGTAATTTTGGCTAAAAGGTTGCTATATCTGACAGATAATTAATTATTAGTTAGCAATTGCACTATTCATGCTTCCAATAAATCCTTTTTGATGAAACTGGCAAAGACTTTATCGCAAATTTAGTCCCTCTAGAAGCTGAGTGTTCGTTTACTGTTTTGTATTCATAAATTTTCAACATTTTATTGTTTTCCAACGTAATTCAAATGTCCAAAAACCACGTGGTATAGTTTATGGGTAGGAAAAACTTTCTAAAGCGTTTTCTATATATAACTCAAAGCTTCAGAAGAGTATTCATGTATCTGTGGAACACCTGTGATGCAGTAAATGAAAAGTACAATTGGTTCCAAATATTTATCCTTTAAACGCCTTTGTATATAGCAGTAGAAATATAAAAATAATAATCATTATCCTTATATTTGTTGAAAAATTATAGTAGTGTTCAGGCATTCTGAATCAGCGCAAGGTATTTAGCTTTTAAGCAACTTTGTTTCCTTTATAATGAGTACAACCATAATTAAAAAATATAGCTTTCCTTATTCATCCACATAAATATTACATGGTGATTCACTGATGCAATGCAATATCCGGAAAAGAAATTTTTATTTTTTATGGGATTATTAAATTTACAATATTGCCCCATTCCCTCTCTTTGTACAGCATCCTGTATACTTATTCTACAAACTAGAAAATTCACAATACTTCTATTTTTAGTGTACATTTTAACTCTGTCTCAGACGGATTTTGAAAACGATTGATGGGACCAAAGCCAACTTTCAGACAAGTGACAGTTATATTATCACGCAATTTCTTTGCTTCAATCCCTTGAATGTCGAAACTTCGACAGTTTTTCCGCCTTTGTTATTCATCTCAGAAGAAAAATGGATATACATTCTTTTTAAAAAAGCAATGAATGCATAAATCGTCACGTTCAAATGCGTTTTGTGTAGTTTTTTACAAACACAAAAAATTACGCACCATAGAAAAGATATTTTTAGTTTAAATGTATTACCATACCTAGAAGTATGCAAAATCTTTGAAAATTTAATCCATATGCTGCAGTTCTACAATTAAACTCCAACATCAAAAAGAAAGAAAAAAAAAACTTTTTAGCGAACAGTATCTGTTATAACTTTCCTCCAACAGTCACAAGATATATATATAACCTTTTAAATCACTAAACTGACTAAGCTTTACTTTAAATAGTCCTTTCTAAAACTTTGAATAAAACAAAAATTTCAAACCAAAAATGGGTACTATGACATCATCCAACAATACGACACATTGCAAAAATAATAGCACGTCTCAAAAAAAAAAAAAAACTGCATTGAAAAAAAAGGATTAAGTTATAATAATTTAAATATAATACACTTGAAAAAGATGTGATATGTCACGTCAAAGGCGCCAAAGACAGTACTCCTGTCTATTCTCCTGCGCTTGCTCATAACACGGAAATATTGTCTTTGTCGGATTTGGTGTGAAAGCACTCTTGCAATTATTGATTAGCTTATTGTAGTCCAAATTAATAGTGTTTAATTAATGTTCACATATTTTCCTCTAAACTGAAATTTTAAAAGATAGCCATTATTAGTTATACTGCGTATACATCTCCATGCGCCAACGATGTGAGTTAAACTTGTGCCGGTATTGCGGCAAAAAAAAAATCAGGTGTGGAATAAATAATTAAATACGTATTTCAAATTTATGCGCAAGCGCAGGAGAAAAAAAAAGGGATATTGTCTTTGTCGCCTTGGGTCTGAAAGCACCCTATGATTTTTTCCACACCTATTTATTGTATTATTGAGTGATATGCCGTACTTAGAGGTGCTATTATTGTCGCTAGTGAGCGATACATTACAAATACGAAAAAGATGACCAGCAACAAGGGTCAGGGCCCAGCTAGGCTGGTCCTAGTCAATTTAGCAGTCATCAATGAACATCAAGAGCTTTCTTAAAAGTTTTTACCCCACTGCAATTAACAGTTGCCTCCGGTAATATATTCCAACCGCCTACAACCCTATTGTAGTAATAATGTTTCCTAATTTCAAGATTAGCCTGAGATTTGAAAAGCTTAAAACAATGACCTCTGGTTCTACTTTCAACACATAGCTGTAGTCCATCAACATTTTCCATTTTAATGAATTTAAACAACTGAATCATGTCCTCTCTACCTCTCCTTTGCTCAAGACTATAGACTCAGAATATATAGATAGAATCATTTATAGATCTTGTTGCATAAACGTAAAACAAGATATCATGCAGAAATTTCCCAAAGCATTTATCATTATTAAAAACTACTAAAATACAAGGGCAGTGCATACTTTACCACTCCTAACACATATTTCAGAACATTCGTATATCTTCTTCTCTATCGCAAATAATTTCTCTGAGTACTCTGCTCAACTGCTCTTTCCCAATTACAAGCTTATTTCCTGGGCAATAGCATGCATTATTTTACGTCTGCTCCCAAAACTTTCCCAAATTCTCCTCGCAACTCTCAGCAAAAGAATTCATTCCCAGATTAAGGATTCGGTCTCCTGCAGAACATAATTCCTTTTTGTCTGAATTCTCATCCCAGCATTCCCTTTCTTAATTATCATTGAAACTATGTCTTCATTTCCAGGAATTCTCATATTCATCTAATTCCTTTTTAATGCCATCAAAGAATACTTCATCATGATTGCTTCGAAGGAGTACAAGACTTCGAATGTCTTTATTTTTTTATGATTCGAATTGATTTTTTGTTACAGTATATTATTAATTAAGCTTAAAATTAAAAATAGTTTGATTAAATAAGAATAGTATTCGTATTTGAAATATTAGAAATAAATTATAAACAGTAATAATTATTTTGTAGATGTACATTAATTTAACTACCATTCTATTAATTTTGTGGATTGTTACTTTGCAACGTTTTGTTAATGATTTTATATTATTATCCAAATAAAGATATTATGGTAATCTCATGAATTAAGATGCATTTGATATAAAAGGAGTTAATTCATAATTATCAATTTAAAAAATGTGGCATACTTTGGTAGATACTTTTTTCATTTATTTATATATTTTTATTTGCTTATTTATAAGTCAAGTCATCTTTTATTTGTTTATGTATTTATTTGCGGAGTTTTTACTACCATTAAAATAGAAATAAATCGGATATAAATCAGAAAAATATGTATTTGATTTATTTGAAATCATAATTCAGAATTTTTTAAAAAACACAAACGCAATTTTCTAATTCACATTTCCCCCTTAACGGAAAACGATCACTTTTTCAGAAGCAATTATTTGACACGAAAACCTCCGATTGGTCTGGAACTGCAGACTTTCTTTTCAACAGTGTGTTGGAGAAAACTAAATTACGAATTTTTTTCATCACAGAAGTGTTTTAACTTAAAATTTTTAAGAATGATTTATTCTTTCTATTTTGTTGAAGTTGCAGTTGGTGTGCAATCCGTACAATCGTTCCCTGCTCATTTTTGGATCATATATTAAGTGTATGAAACAATGTATTACACTCACAATGATAAATTTTAAACTAATTGCTCAAAAATATTTATTTATATATCCTGAAATGCCCAAAGTAGCTTTTTAACTTGAAAAAGAAAGAAGAATCAAAAGGATAAATGTCTTAAGAACAGAGAACTCTCAGAAACCGACCACGTATAGAACAAATATTTTCCTTGAGAAGCTACATGTGGGGACATGCTTACTAGTTCATTTGATATAAAAGAAGTTAATTTATAACAATCAATTAATAAAATGTGGTGAACTTTGGTTGATTTTGTTTTCCTTTATTTATATATTTTCAAATATATTACTTATCGTTGGCATAAAATAACACATATAAATAAAAAATATGTAAATAAATGGGGAAAAATATCTACCAAAGCCGCCACATTTTATTAATTGATCGTTGTAAATAAACTTCTTTTATATCAAATGAAATTGTTAGCATGTCACCCATGTACTTATTCAAATTGTTTATATTTTCATATTAAGTCTACCTTTGTGTCAGCTTAAATGTTGTCTTCGAATTGTTAAAGACAGAAGAAAATAGTGCTAATATTTGTATTATACATAGTTCAACAAGCATTCTTAAATAATACTTTTGAGCCTGACCAAAGACAAAGCTTAAATTCAATGTTTAGTTTTTTACCGCAATAATTTTTCTCATAGCAATAGAAAAAATTAAATTCAATCAATTTACTTGATTAGAATTAGTAAAACATAGTAAGCAAGTTAGGGGGAAAATAGTTTCAAATGAAAGGCGAAAAATAACAATTTACGGCACTTTGAGGATAAAATACATGTTTCTGAAATGGAAATTATTCGTACTTAATACAAAATAAAAATTTGAATTGCAGGTATTTTGGGAAGAAAATGATGTAGATGTCGAAGATATAATACAATAAAAGTTTATTTGCTCTCTTATTCGTGATCAAAAGCGAGCGGGCAGTTAGGAAATAGAAGAATTTGGAAAGGGAAAAGAGACAAGAGCGTGTATATCTTTTTCTGCCATTTTTTTTTTTTTTTTGAATGCAGCAGGAAAAAAGACATTAGGGGTGTTATCAGTATGGCATTTGTAGCTAACGACACATCGTTGAAAGACGACCTTTTGCAGTCTAGACACGTATGGGCCATTCAAAAGACGACGGTTGAGTTTTTCATCCTGTATCACAATACTATTGTGTAAAGTCGAAATCGCATTTCTACGGTGTTCGTGGCGTATTGAAAATATATTGTTTTGTTAACATCAAACGTATAGGAAGTTGATGTGTTTTGCAATGCGCATTTCTCGAAATTATGTACAATGTCGTTAAAATAAGTTGATTATGTAAACTAGAAACAAAGCAACAGAATGCCTACTAATGTTCATTGAATAGGTCTGGGTATTTTTCTTTCAGGAAGAGACAAAATCTCTAAGATTTCAGGCAATTGTGGGGAAGAGATCGTGGCTTGATCTCTTGTTTATCAGAATGAGGATTTTGGTCACTCATATCTAAGCCATAAGTTAGTCTGATTTGGTTTTGCATTATCTAGATATCCCTAAACGTTTCTGCACACAATTATGAATCACCACATACCTATCTATCAATCTATCTATCTAAATACATTATATATATAAATATATATATACATATATATATATATATATATATATATATATATATATATACAGTAAGCTGGCACAGAGGCGTCGTGGTAAGGCGCGGAACTCGTTCGCCCCAGGTGAGAGAATCGTTTCCATTTAGTGTCGTCGTATTTTCAAGATGCAGAAAATCGTCTGCGCCCGTGTCGTATGATTATGTGGCATGTGAAAAATGCCTGGAGTTGACATTTGGCTTGGATGTTCTCGGCTAAATTACATTCCTAGTGCAATTTCGCATCAGCAGAGTCCGGGTGCTCGCCTTTTCAGGTGAAGAAACTGGACGACAAAATACGTATTCGGCGATGGTACCACACTCGTTGTGGTGCCGCTGAAAGAGATGGTACCAATCCGGGGAAGGCACTCTGTCTGCAATTGACAGAAGCCAACAGCAGCCCATTAGAAATAAATAAATATGTATATATACACAGGAAAACCCCTCTGCAGCGGATACTATCGGGACAAAAATATTTGTCTGTAATAGACACTGTAAAAAAAATCTCCTGAAAATAACGGAAAAAGTTCGGCAGCAGAGTTGCCGGAAATATTCCGTTTCCGATAATGTTTTCCCGAGATTTGACAGAAATTCCATTTTTTTTCCTCCGTTAGCCCAAATAAGGTTGTGAAAATACAGCAACCGTAAAACGAAAAAGTTCCGCACTAGTATTTTCAGGAAGTGATCTTTCCGTTTTTGGAAGGAAAAACCATGTATTGAAGCACTACGGAAATCTTCGTTAAAATCAGTCAAAAAACACTCTGAAAATTCAGGGTTTTTTTTAAAACAGTGGAGGAATGTCCGCAAAAGAAATGTCTTTTTGGCTCAATGCTTTGCTGGAGGAGAATTAAAAACTGTCCGCATTTGAGAGGTGCTCGTTAAAAGGAGTTTCAGCGAATGAATACATGCAAATATATATACGTATAAAAACTTTGAGACAAATATCCTTTACAGCACCATTAACTGAGAAAATCAATTAAACAGGATTATTTTGATATAGTGTAAGTAAATCTGTTCACAAGTCCTGTTGGAGATAATTACTTTGATGGATGGCATCCGCTATCGCCATTGGGATTCGGAGCCATTTGTTAGGCGAAAGTTTCGGTTTTACAACTAATTATCAGATAAAAGATGACTCTTCATTTGTAACTGTCATTAAGTTCATTATTACTACATTTTGGCGTCTTAATTTTGTTTTCTTTCTTGCATCATACAAGCCAGCAAAGAGTAAATTGTGCATTAAAGATCCGAGTGGGGAGGGTGGTCATGATGAAAATCAATGCGATGGAAATATAATTTTCCTTAGTGTTCAACTTTTGATTATTTTTTCCCTAAAAAAATGGACTTTATATTTATTAAATAAAATAATCACTGGAAACATGTAAATGATAAAATACTCAGTAATGAGCTCAACAGTACTTATACTTATAAATTACTAATTTTACCTAAGTAACCGATTTCCCAAAAAGGAGGCGACAATCACTTCAAGCGGTATGGCGCTTTTTTTTTTTTTTTGTCCATCGATAACTTCTTACTGTATGAACCGATTTTGATAATTCTTTTTTAAATAGATCGTGGTTAGTCTCAAATATGTCCCGTACTTTGGTTTAACTATATTCGATAATTAGAAAAAACATTATGGTCAGAAATGCATGGATTTTTTTATTTATTTATGTATTTATTTTTGTATTTTCATCCATAAATTTGACTAAATCAACCGATTTTGATGATTTTTTTTAATCCATAGAGGATCGGCTAATTGAAGTATCTTGCATCGATTTAACTGCATTTTTTTTTTACAAAAAACGTTATGGGTAAAAAAAGTTTTTTTTTTAATTGGAAAGGCTTGACTTGATATTTCTGTGTTGGGAAAATTATTAATATATGTATATATATATATAAAAATACCTTGGTGTGTATGACGTCGCTAATCTCAAAAACTACCCGTCGGATTTCGCTGAAACTTTCAGTTTGTCTCTACAGTAGAACCTCGCTATTCGTACACAATTCGTTTCAGGAGGCAGTTCGCATAACGAATTGTACGAAGGGCGAATTATTTTTTCACATAGCACATAATGTAAATTGGATTAATCCGTTCTAGACCCATAGATGGTGGGTTATTTAAAACGATGAAAATCAAATGTATATAGTACTGTACAGGAAATTATACATAAATAAAAATTTGACCACACTTTACTGGTACAGAGGTGAGTTGATGGCATAAGTGGAATGTCGTGAGGATTAAGAGAAATGTTGATGTCCCTGTTTGAAAAGGAGTCGCCATATATGAAAACAGCAGGTAGCATCCCTTCAGGTGTATGAGGATAATTTCTCGATTGTTTTCTTTAAAAAAGCCAAACTGGCAACCCAGCTGGTCCCTGGCGCCGTATAAATAGCGGGACAGGTACAAATGGCGAGTTGAATTTTACTTGAACAAGTTGTACGAATAGCGAGGCGGACGAATTCGGGGTTCCACTGTATTAGCACGGAGCAGGTCTATAGACCAATTAAAAAACAACCCGACTTGTTGTACTGTTTTTATTACAATTTTACGCAAAATGCCCGTGTAAATTCCTCAAAATGTCATTAATGTAATATATCGATCGAAAGGGCTAATTTTTCTACACAAAAGGGAATTTGCTCCAAGTTTCCAGGTCAACAAGAACGGGAGTTATAAGCTTTTTAGTTAGACAAAAATGTAATAGTCGAAATCGCAATTACTATTTGAACTCCAAAATTTGCTCGTCGCCACTGAATTATATTTTAATTATTGTTATTTGGGTTCTGAAGATTATAACGAATAATTAGATAGTTTGGTAAGCGTAAATAAAACTTTAAGCAGTAGGCATTTAGAGAAAAGTGACAGCATTCTATAAACACGACTAGCATCGGCTTCTGATCTATTGCTTGACTTTTAAAAAAGTATACTATGAAATAGGTTGCAAACTAAGAAAATTGGTAGATAGATGGGGGGGACGTTAGAAAATAGATTTTGACTTGGGGGGGATAGTTGACTCGTTTAGTTCTGGACGAACTTAGTTTTTAAAATGATTAATTATATATGAGTAAGGCACTATAAGCTTGAGAAGCTGAATAACATTTTAATTAATTAAATAGCATGTTAATGTAGCACCAATGTTGCAAATGATTATATTGTTAATATTGATTATAAACATTGGTTGTAGAGATGAAACTTTCCTAAATATAAACATATTAATTCATGAACTATTACACATCAAAAAGGCATACCTGATTAAATTTTTTGCAAATATATTGAAGACTATTTTGTTTTAGTTGAACTTTTACGTTCGGCTACCCAAAAAATTCTCAGAAAACTCAAAGATTTTTCATATAACAATCAAGTTTTCCCATCTTTTTCAAATTCATAAAAGCATTTGAAATATTTCTATCCTAAATAAATTTTTACTACAACTTAAAGCAAAACTTTTTTAGGGGATAAACACTTTAGTTTAAAAAAGAACTCTAAATGACTTCGGAAGTCTTAAATTAAAAGTATTTAATAAACTTACACTGCAGCGTGCATAAAAACATTCCATTACGAACCCTCCTTGCCCAGCTAAGCGAACTGTTTGCGTCTGTTCCCTTCAATCAAGTCGACTAATTCCTCTCCTCCTTTAATTTCAGCTAAAGTATTTTTTTATAAAAACCCTCTTCTTGCCACTTACAACGACGGTTTAAGCTCCTGCCACCGCAGTTAATGAAAGAACTCTGTAATGTTTAATTAAATTGCTTCTGGAAGGCTAAAACTTGGTTGTAGACATAATAGCTTAATTTGATCGTGGATGGCATTATAAATGTCAGAAATTATCAAGACTTGCTCGGAAAAGTGGACTTGTTTAAACAAAGTAGATTTTCGACTGCAATTCTAACTTTTTTTTCTGAAGTTCATCAGATTTTTAGATTTTTGAACTTCATGGTAAACATTGCAGAGAATAAATGAAAACCGTAGAGCTGTCATTTGAACTGGAAATTTTTATTGCTGTTTTTTGTGACTCTGCATAGATTTTTAAAAAGTTCGTTCTAATTAAAAGCTGCCATTTATATTTATGTATTTAGATATTTATATCTCTGATATGAATAATAAAATTGAACTTTAATGCGATTTGGCATTTTCATTTTTATGATTTCTAATAGCCTCAAAAAAAATTTAAAGTAAGATTTTTCCATTCTTTCGCTTCAGTATCTTCTTTTTTATATATTTGTGGATGTAAGAAAGTTTTAGATACTTACATAAAACGGCTATATTTTTGGAATTGATTATGGATATTTTTTTACAATTGCGTGTACACATTTTCAAATTTCGAAACGAATTCATTAACTTTTTTAAAAAAAATTAAGCAGATGTAATGCAGAAAATTATTCTTATATTATATATATATTATTTTTTGCATATACTATTTACATGTATTCAAGATTGGTGCAGAAAACAAAAATGTGAGGAGAGTTTTACAGCTCAGGTGCTGAGATCATCGTAAAATATATTGGAGTTTTAGGTACCTCTGTACATTTTCAATTTGCTTAATGCTGAGCACTAGTTCTCACAGTTTTAATTTCAAAAACCAACCAATAATAGTAATATCAACTTCATAGAGTGAAAATTAATAACATTGCACTAACCAATAAATGCGTCAAACTTCCCCGCTCTCCTCTATTCTTTTAATTTCAAAAATAACATACTAGAGTGAAGATGCACTGCAGACTCGCTTAGTCTAACAGGATTTTAATTTGTGCATGCAACATGAAAAACTATCAACAAAGTTTGTCCAGCAGGCACACTCTAAATATTTAGATAAGAAATGTAGTGCGATTGATACATTTATCATCGGCTATCTGTTCGGTTAGAACAACTTTCTTTTTTAATGAAGAACAGTTCTGCTGTGTGTTTAAGCTGATACATTTTTTATTATTACTTTTTAAAATATGTTTTAACTAACTGTTGGCGTACTTGAAACTATTATTTGTTTAAACTGGGGCTTTTTTAAATTATTATTTTAAATATGTTTTATCTAATTGTTGGCGTACTTAAGGACGTGGTGTTATGGCACAATCCCTTCCTCCTACAGCAACGTTACTGGTATATTGCTAGAATCAAATCCAGAACGCGTGAAAAGCACATGTACTCCGCATTACATGCCTTCGTAACATAACAATTTCATCAAAAGCGGGTCTTCTCGTATTTTAAATGCTTCACAGGGACAAACAAAGGCATTGTCTAAACGGAGAAATCACTTCAACGCGCACAGCCAATATCCTTTATCTCGGAGAGAAACTGGACATTAATCAGCCCCCAAGATCTAGCTGGGTGATTAAATTTGCGTTTCCACTGCTTCATAATATCAGTATACAGGTGAACACGGAGGAACAGTGGCTGCTAGGGCCCATCATCTATCCGACGATTAATTCTGCTCCGTTGTTCGCCATTCCACTGCTATTCTAAAAGGAGATTAGCTGCGTGGAGGCTGAATCGGGCCTTCGATTTGTGGTCATGATTGTGAAATGGCACCTCGAGTTTGTGCTTCAAATGACCTGATTAAGACGGTGCACAAAGATCTATCTGAATGGCCCTGGATGGAATAGCAGTTCATTTGGGAGTAGTATACTCGTCACATTCCATCTTGTTAGTGTCATCAGTATATTTCTTGTGAATGCGCTGTTTATCAATTCATGGAGGATAAATGTTCAAATATCTTTGCACAAAATAAAAAAAATAAATTGCTCACGCATGCTGGTTTGATACTCCAACTCGTTAGCTCAGTTTCATCTTCCTAATGCTATCAGTAGTTGCATTTGTTGGTTTTAGTGAATGCTCTTTTTATCAATTAAAGGAGGATAAATGTTCAAATATCTTTGAAAATAATAAGAAAAGTAAATTGTTCACGCATGCTGGTTTGATACTCATACTCGTTACCTTACTTTCATCTTCCTAATGACATCAGTAATTGTATTTGTTGTTTCTAGTGAATGCTCTACTTATCAATTTAAGCAAGTAAATGTTCAAATATCTTTGCAAAAAATAAGAAAAGTAAATCGTGCACGCATGCTGGTTAGATACTCACTCTCGTTAGCTTAATTTCATCTTCCTAATGACACCAGTAATTGCATTTGTCGTTTCTAGTGAAAGCTCTATTTATCAAATCAACAATTAAATAATACATTTGTAAATATATTAAATATATTTGCTACAAACAAAAAGGCATAATTTGAATTACACTTGAAGGTCTGACTATCACATGCTCGCTATTTTCATCTTCTTAATGCACTTAGTTATTGCAGTTTCTTATTTTAAGTGAATTCGGTACATTTTTATTGATTCATAGATCATTTATATTTACATATATTTGCAATACAAATGCATAATTTAAGTGCTCCCAAATGATATACTCCTTAGCTTAATTCCTTTGTAATGTTATCAGTAATTGTATTTGTTATTTCTAGGGAATGCTGTGCTTTTATTAATTCATAGATTGTTAACATAAAAAATATATTTACAATAAAAATACACAACTGAAATTTCTCACACATACCGTTTCTCGCACAGATTGCATTCATTTTTGATTTCCTTAATGAAAACAAAAACTAATCACTTACATTACATTCATTCACAAGACGATTATTTTACAGTAAAAAAAATATTTTAATAAACTACTGTTATAACGCTTAATTACACACTTCATTTTAAACAAAATATTTCTGGTATACGAGCTTAGATGCACATACTACATATAACTAATAATTACAATAGTAATAAGAACAGGTAAGTGAAACTATTTCTAATTTGCAAATTTTGTCAAAACAATCTGGAACTTAACTGGCAGATAAGTGTAAAAATGTAACAAAATTCAAAAGTCAGAATCCCTTCTAACTGTAGGGCGATGTGATTTAATAACATTGTATTATATATGTTACGACATAAAAAAATTAAAGTTCTACGTAATGTATAAGCAGTGTTAAGTTTCAGAATATTATACAAGAGCTAAAAACTTAGTGTTCTGAAATTAAAACATCGGTTATTCATTCTTTGCACATCTTTTTCAGACATAATTCCAACAAAAATTCTGTCAGATGTATTTTCCTTCATAAGCTCATACTTTTTACTTTGAAAAAAAAGGCTTGTTTGAACCTCGATGTAAATTTTCAATGCAATTTTTCACTGTTAAAAATTTCCGAAAGAAAATAGTAAAATAACCATTTATTTGATTGTTATTTTACCTTATTTAGTTACAACAGTTGAATAACCATTAAAAAGATGGTACTCAAACCGCTGATTGCGAAAAAAATCGTTTATTCTCTGTTTACCCTAAAGAACGTTTAACTAACCGTAATTTTCAAGCGCTCAATAAGAATCGGGCGTCCATCTTAGTTGCGAAACCTTACCGATCGTACGTTGTTGTTAAAATAGGAATACGGATATATCAGTTAAAATCGGCATGGGTATATAAAAAAAGAAGAAAAAAAAAGTGGCTTAAGCAGTGGTTACCAAATAGAAACACATACACACGTAAATCAAAAATTGGAGACATCGGATTCCCGAACTGTTTGCGAATGAGCGAATCCATAATTTGAGATGCTGACGCTTGTTTGTATTTTAATTTTTGCAGTAAATAAAATGATTTTCGTCAATATACAGTAAATTTAGACTAGGGCCGTGGTAGCCTAGTGGTTAGCACGTCGGACTTCCACCTGGAAGATCGCGCGTTCGATACCCACTGAAGACCCCATGTATACTTGGGGATATCTGCATGTAAAATCCGTAGACCCCACTACCTCTCCTAGTGCGTAAGCAATCCTAAGGCCTCGGCTAACAGGTAGGGGTCTGGTGGAGAAAAGTAAATTTAGACTAAAAACGACTTTAGATCCAGTCAAAAACTGAAATCTCAATTTTAAGGTAGTTTGTCTGTTGGAAAAGAAGATTTACTGATAAATAAACGGCCGCTTTACGCGGTGTAGATGGCCGAATGGCTAGCGCGTAAGCTTGGTATGCCATACACCAAGGGATCGATTCCCGCAAGCTTCGTTTACCGTTTCTACGCCTCGAAATGGTTCAAAAACGGTAAAACTTTTGTTTTGAAACCATTTTTAAATGGTTATAAAACCGCAAAAATTTGTATTTACGGCTTTTTAACCAAGCTGATTGGAAATAGTTAGGTCCCGTAAAGATAGAAAAATGTTCCAAACCGTAAATTTAACGGTGAATTAGATGGACAGACTGCTGACGGTCATTTAACCGTAATTTCATGATGAAATTTCTAACAGTGTTGCTTCTAACGTGATTCCTATTTGTACTATTTTACACAAAGATAAAACTTTTTACGGTTTATGTAATGATTTTCCCCCCTTGGAAATAGGGCACTTGATTGCATTTTATAAATATCGTTACAGAGATTGAACCTAGAATAAATTTTCAGTGTATAATGGTTTAAATAAAAGATAAATTAAAGAGCGCTGCTACAATAAAATGTTCATAATTTTACCCAGTTGTCGTTTATTCAACATAATGTAACAGATTTATGCTATTTGTACTTTGACAATATAGTGCAATTTTTACAATAAAATTGGCCAGATGGGAACAAAGAGAGGCAATTCTTACATGTCTTTTTTAAGTGAAAAGATTTATAATTTAAGCTATTCAGTAATGCATTAAGTTTAAGATTAAAAAAATTTCACATATTGTAAGGGAAAAAATATTTCTCCTCGTAACCGTGGATTTTTTTTTAAAGAGACAAAACTCTTTAGATGTTAAATCCGCATTAATTTCAAGCTAGTAAAGTAGTTAAACTGCGGGAGTAAACAGAACTTCAATCATGAATCTTAATTTAACTCCATATATTTGAAACTCCCCCTTTTTTAAATTGAACAGGCAAATTCCCTTAGAAAAGTATTGATGTATAATAATTTGTAATAGTTTTATCCAGTGTTTGATATTCTAGAATATAATTTCTGGCCTTTCGGACTGGTAAGTTAGAAAATGTACAATATAACTGGATAACTGGTCCACGTTGAATTTACTAGGAAATAAATTTATGCATAAAGTTGGAAGCACTTTTGACATAAGTTATTTACTTTTCATAAAATGTGTATTGTGTAACTAATCAACTGCCATTTAATGTTTTATACATTAAATGAATAAATGTTGAAATACATTACTTGTAAAATTTATATCTTTTGATGTGTTTCAAAAGATATTTTACATTTAAATTTTTCATCCTCTATTAAAAAGAAAAAATACTTTAACTAATACTTTACTTTATCTCTTCTTTCGTCCAAATATTTTATTACGTTTTAATGGACTAGTTTTAGAGCAAATTTCATACGAATTTTTATTTTAGTGCCAAAGAAAGTAATAAATTTTTATTTTCATTTAAGGCGACTGCTCTAAGATGTACCGAATATTATATGACAGCCTTGGGGGAATGCTTTTTATAACGTTTCGTTTTATTTGATTTGGGAAGTATTAAACATGGAAGTATAATGTTTTACGTCCAAGAACCCATTTATCTCTGTAAATAAAAGCATTCCTAAAATCCAAATAAGTGATTTGTAATGAAAAATTGTAAAAATAAAGAGCGTAGAAATAGGTATCCTGCATCATAAAAATACCCTGTACATCGTAAATTATGGAAATTTTAAAATGCGTCTTAAGTATTTTATAAATTCTAAAACACTCTTATAAGATTTGATTTTTAGAAACAAAATTTTTGCTAGTAACTACTGCAGGCGTACGGGAATGGGATTCACAGTGAGTAAATACATGAAGTATGACGCATGGGAAAGTTCTACCTACAAGTACTGGTAAATTAGCGTCTACGCTATAAAAAAATTAAGTTCAACCTTTCACCAAATTTTTTTAGTTTAACGTATTCATAAAAATAAAGTTTTTTTAAATCACCTCCACTTTATTATTTTTGTATCCGTACTACTTTTATCACAGACTTTTTATAAAACTTCTATAAATTTTAATGTTACAGTTGTGAATTCTTAAGTATAATGTATATATATGCAGTAGAAGTCCGGTTATCCGAAAAGCACGGGACCGTAACGTTTTCGGTTAATCGAGGTACCATAGAAATTTTCGGCTAAGCGAGAATGATAGGCAAAGGCCATGTTTATAACCAACATGTTCCCCCCTGCGCATAGGACTTTTTCCAACTGCAGAATACACTGGATTGCCAAGCAGATTAACCGGTTCCGAACTTGAATGTAACATAGTTGTTGCAATAAATTCTATACAAAATATTAATATTTTACGCTTATGTCATTGAGGATTAAACATTTCATCATATACTGACAATATTTTTGATAGTTATGGAAAAAACGGGACATTTGCCGGTTATGAGAAAAAAACGACCTATTTGCCTTTTCGGTTAAGTCGATTTTCGGATAAACGGTATTCGGATAACCGGGGTTCTACTGTATATATATATATATACATATTTGGTATGTGTGTGTGCTTTTTAAAGCACTTTCTGGTACTGAATTTTTCTTACCTTTCAATTGTATCTCAGTAACCGATTCGATACTTTTCATTGACGACTCTGTAGGGAATTTTATTGCAGCGCTATGGGCATAGGATTCACAAAACATAGGATTTTCTGAAAAAATGATTAAAATATTTCTCATTAAAACAATGATCGTGCTTAAATTAGTGCAAAAATGTAAAATAAGATGTTCCTCCTTATTTATTTATTTAAATTCATTTTCAGTATATTGCTAATGATGTCCTGATGCAATATGAATAGATTTCTGAAATTATTGCAACATTAGTGTAACGATGAGGAACACTCTTTAAGAGATATATGACAGAAAATGTTTTTGAAATTATCAGAGGGAATTACCCTTTTTCACACACAATAAATTAATAATTTAATTTTTACACGATAAATTAAGACTAATGTATCAAAATGTTATCGATTAGAAACTTAATTTGGTAAAATTTCATTCAAGAGCGAAAAAATGAAAATTTTAATAGAAAACTTGTTTTAATTTAATAAAGCACACAGGAGTCCTTTTTGCAGAATCGAAAATTCTCGTCTTAATTCCTTTTACAGTAAAACAAATTGAACAAGAAGTTCCGTTTAGAACTATGCGAGCCTACTTTCCCGTATACACCAAATCCAAATTTATAATCTAGCTATCTCTTTCTCTCTCTCTTTCTCATTTAGCTTTAGTTCTTAATTTTTTCAAATATACCTTTTTCAACGGATAATACATATTCGTTCACGCATTCATTTTTTCCTTTATTCAGCCATTCATTTATGCATTCATTCGTTTACTGATTCAAATGTTTATTCATTCATTTACTCATTCAAGTATCTATTCCCTCATTTATTCATTCTTTTCCTCATTCATTTACTCATTGATTCATTCTTTCACTCATTCATTTATTCACTGAGAAATATCCTTAAAAAATCCGATAAAAAAATTTCAAAGGAAAATAGACTCGTTATTTCTGGAAGAACTTTCTATTTGTACATGTTCTACGTTATAAGAGCTTTCCGATAAAGTTTGTTCCAAGCAAATCGGTCTATTAGATCAGGATTTATATAGGATTGAAATTTCCCCGTAAGCGCTATGTTAATTTTTTGAACTGTTCAAAAAATGAACAAAAACTGTTCAAATTGATGTTTCACGCCAAGCGCTTCTTCCAGTAAGCTTGTTCATTCGAATATGGATCTTGTACCCAGAGTTTACATAATTTGCTTCATTTTCGCCCATAGGCGCTAATGTTAAATTTTTTTTAACTGTTTAAAATTGAACAAAAAATTGTTCAAATCAAAGAGTAAAATATGGAAATAAGATGTCCTCGCCGAGATCTTTCGAATTCAAAAAGAATTTTTCGAATCGGATAATTCGTTCAAAAGTTATTAGGGGGGGGGACAGACCGACAGACAGACAGACCGACAGACACACTTTTTCCCCATCTCAATACCCTACTTTCAAATTTTTTATTTTTCAATCTTTATTTAATTACTTCACCTTTTTTTTACTCTTCTTTATTTTTAACGATATTTTTACGATACATTAATCCTTCTTTCATGCTTTATTATTATTTTTTAGCCTACTTTCCCGTAAAAATAAAAAATAATAATAAAGCATGAAAGAAGGCTTAATGTATCGTGAAAATATCGTTATAAATCAAGAAAAGTCAAAAATAAGTGAAGTAATTAAATAAAGATTAAAAAATAAAAAATTTGAAAGTAGGGTATTGAGATGGGGAAAAAGTGTGTCTGTCGGTTTGTCTGTCTGTCGGTCTGTCCCCCCCCCCCCCCTAATAACTTTTGAACGAATTATCCGATTCGAAAAATTCTTTTTGCATTCGAAAGATCTCAGCGAGGACATCTTATTTCCATATTTTACTCTTTGATTTGAACAATTTTTTGTTCAATTTTGAACAGTTCAAAAAAATTAACATTGCGCCTACGGGGAAATTTCAATCCTGTATAAATCCTAATGTAACGGACCGATTTGCTTGGAACAAACTTTACCGGAAAGCTCTTATGACGTAGAACATGTACAGATAGAAATTTTACCCAGAACTAAGGAGCCTATTTTCCTATGAAATTTATTGATCGAAAATTTCAAGAATATTTTTGAATTAATGAATGACTAAATCAATAAGCAAAAGAATGAATTAATAACTGAGTGAATAAATACATGAATGACTGAAAAAATGATTGAATGAACATGCATTAACCGTTGAAAAAGGTATATCTGAAGCAATTAAGAACTTAAGCTAAACGAGAAAGACAGAGAGAGATGGCTAGATTATAAATTTGAAACTGGTGTATTCGAGAAAGTAAGCTCGTATAGTTCTAGACGGAACTTCTTGTTTTACTTTTACGTGAAAGTTGGCTAGAAAGGGGTTAAACTGATGCAAATGTTTCCGAATATTAAATTAGTATTTCTCTCAAAGAAAGGGAGGAATATAGTGTAAAACGCAAAGCCTTTTAACGGAATGCATTACGGCTTTCATTATAAGTGCGTTTTGTAAAAGTTCTTCTGCAAAGACGATTCAATGATAATGTGTAATGGTAAAAAACTCAATATCAATTGTCATTTGTTAAGGTCAATCCTTTCATATATTTGTATGAAATATGAAAAAAATAATTTTTACAAAACGAAAAATAACTTTAACACGTCAAGATAAGTAACGTTATTACTAGTGACGCTATTAATTATATTCCCTGAATTTGTGTTTGTTTCAGCCGTTCAAATTGTTAATAGTATTAAAAGAAAAAAAAATTGATAATATTCAAACACTGCTTTGAAAATAAATAGGCATAAATGTTTAAAAAATGCACAATATACTTACTACAAAAACGCTCCTTCCAATATAATTACGACAGGAATGAACCAATTAAAAAATAATTACACCGTGAAACAATTATAAATATGAATACCTAACATATCAAAATGCTTATCTTACTCAAGGCTGAACTTGATCCAGTTAGTTAACAGTTAACTTACTGGATCAAGTTCAGCCTTGTTAGCTCAATAAGCTGATCACAACAATCAGCAACTAACATGTTTCTATCTTTTTAATTTTTATTCCGTAGTCGGGCTTTTGCTTCCTTACCTATTTACCACATGAAGGGTCCACTGGAAAAACAACCTAAGTCACATATGTCTTTTTGAACTTTGCTTTATGTTTCATTATAAATTATGTATTATAAATAAATATAAATTATGTATTATAAATTTGAATTTGGGTGTTACGGAAAAGTAGGCTCGTATAGTGAAAGTAATTGAATAAAACATAAAGCTAATTTCAAAAAGTAGTATGTGACTTAAGTCGTTTTTCCAGTGGACCCTTCACATGTTATCATCCTCAGCGCCGCCCTTTGTTCAGCTGTAAGGTACTCTGTTGACCTTGGAAAGCGCATGTGTGAGTGTGTGTTGTTGAGAATCATAATTACAGATCCTATACTATCAAAAAAAACACAAAAGATCTATTCTGTGTAAAAACTATGAGTATTTTTATTCAGAAAATGAGCTGATTGTTTTACTTCAAAAATGTTCATCTAAGGCAGTTTTCGCCAAACATTTGAGGACACTGAGCAACAATAAAGTTTTCAGATTCCACTTCAAACTACCCCCCCCCCCTCGACCCCTGCAGGACAAAAATAATAAACTCAATAGCATATCAATGTATCAATAAACGATTACCAATTATAAATCAACTCTAAACTGTTATATGATACGAAGCACCAACGAGTTTTTTATTACTAAGGTAGTTGTATTGTAAAAAAACATAGTATATAGAGAGCTTGGTTTATTACATAGTTTTATTTAACTTGACTTGTGGCGGAATTTTGTAAGGCGGTTTTCGATAACTATTACTGCATAAATTATCTTCAAATTTTGCACACAAGCTTATCTTTGAAGACAATACAATAATTCATCCATTTTATAATTTATTATAACGTTAATTAGGAAAAAAATTAATAATTTTGGCTCTGAGGAAATTATCAGCATTATCATTTGCCGTTTGGCAACAATAGTTTTGTTTGGATAATGCAACGATGTTTTGAATTTAAATAAAACCATGTAACTTAATACATTTTTGACGATTTAATATTATATTGTTTGTAATTGCAAACTGTGATGATACAATTGCATCGTGATTAACTGTTTGGCGCCCACGCTCGATTCGAACAAGTTAAATTAATAAAGAATAAATTGAAATAAAGTATTAGTTGCGATTTTATGTATTATTTTTTAAGAAAGAATCTGTTACTCATCTCGCCTACCAGCACTTATTCCAACTCTTGATTTACTACGAACCAGATAACAAACGTAAATGTAATCCATGCAGCAAATCTTCCGTCAAAAGAGCATTGAAACTGGAAACAATAGACTAGAATGCATCGTATAATAGCTAACAGAGTACCACAACCACTGTGTTACTATGCTCACCTGCATGCTGGTAATATTATGCAGCGAGATCGATTGCCAGTTTAATCACTAACCTAGATTTTGAATTGATCAATGAAATATCTCGCTCTTTGATAAACGATATTAGTACAATGCGCTGAAGCGATTTATGGGTTTTGACAATTACTTGGACACTGAAGATTACTTAAAATGCAGAAAGGACAAAGATGATGAAATTATCATTGCAAATATTGGAAAACATTCATTGCAGAAGCCCTTTCAAAGCCATGAGTTTAAATCTCCGTGGAACGCGAAGACCAAAGAAAAAGTTTCAGAGCTAAATAAAAAGCTCATCAACACAGAAGACGAAACTGAATTACTGAATTTGAATTAAATAATCAAACAGAGAAAAGTTGACATTGGATGATTCAAAAGAATTATTCATGCAATTAGCAGAGCATGGGAATTAAATGAAAAAAGTGATTCAAATGAAAACAAGAGTTATGAAAAAAAACCACATTAGAAGATGATGTTCTGTGACATTGTGTTATAGCGATTTTCAAAACTAAAGACTAAAGTGTTAAAATTTGTTTGATTCTATTAGTTTTGGTTAAATGCATAAATATTTTATTTTTAACAAAATTTGATAGGAAGAGGAATGATATTTTATTGAAAGCGAATTCATTTAATGTAGTACTTTAGAGCAGCAAGTTAACAGTACTAAGTAAGACATTTCCATCTGTCGCTTACGTAAAAATGAAAAACACCTCAAAAAAACTTGCATTAGGTTTTGTTCTACTAAAAACGTCAAAACTACGGATATTTTCACGCTGTGGTCTAATGAAAGGTTTCAGCACTTATTCCTGCTATCAAATAGTCGTTTAGGTCAAAAAGGAAAAAGCTAACTTTCCATTTTTAAAAAAATGAAAAATTGCTATCCTGAACATTATTTTAAACAATCATATGCGTACCCCCCATGTTGCGTAAAAGGCATGCCACTTTGGAAGATTATTCCAACCATTCACACATTGTGTCTTCACAAATGAAAAATGAATCGTTTGCAGTTTAAGAAACATTTTTTGTGTAAAATTAGCAATTAATATTCACTCTCATAAAATAAAAACATAAAAAGAGTTATTTCACTAAAATGCATTTAAACCCATTATCTTCAATTCACCTACTCACTTGCACGACTAAAAGTTCACAGTTCACCTTCTTACAACAGGAAGGCCAAGGAGTTTTGTTACGTAATCCAGAAGAATCGGACTAACTTTCGCTCAGTATATTACCGAATGATAGACTGCAGATGAGACAGAAAACATCGAACGTAAACAACCTGTCATTTATCACAAAGTCCGCGTAATATAAATGGATCGCTGAATGAAAACAACGAATTGTGGTGGGCAGAAGGAAGCATGGTATTACGTGCGCCATTTTTCTTCCGAGATCTGTAGTTGGAACTCTTATGTCCTGGATATTAACTAGAAGTTGTTTTCCTCAGAAGTGTATTCGATGAACCTAAAGACCAAAGTTAAGTACGAACTTTAGTATTTTTTGTACAGTTTTAATTCATGATTTTGAGCTTAATATTGATATAAATTTATTATTAATGAAAATTTTTACTGTTATGCATTATAGAATGAAATGAAGTTGACAAGACGAATGGGATAAAAAATCTACATTTCAATGATGAGAAAAACATTTCTAAACTCAAAAAATTGATGAAGCTCACAGATACTGACAGTTTGTTTTTAAAATTACAAAATAAAACTGCAGGGAACATGATGCCTACAAAAATGACAGCATTTTTTGTAATGGAACGGTGAAATTTTAATGGCATAAAGAAGGCGATAACGAGTTTCTTAGTAGCATTTTCACTCTCAATTATCCTACTTCTCAATTCAGAAGCTTTTAAGTACCATTAAATGATATTATTGCGCCAACGTAATAATATTGCTTTGATTTAATTATTCTTGAATAATTAAGTATACTATGCAAACTAGTTGTTGTTCGTAGCAAAAATAAAGTGGCCTTGTTTCGTTAATATGTTTGAGTATGTAAAACGCTGCTTCGAAATATTTCCTATTTTCTGTTATTACAGTTAAAGAAATATTCATGTATTAAATAAAGTTACGTATTCAAAGAAAAACAAATAAACAATATGTGAGGATGGCATCAAATAGCTGATAACCTTTAAAAAGCATGTCATAAAAATCAAAAGAAGGATTTGAATATTAGTATTTTATGCTGACGTCTACAAAGCTCATGTAATGTAGAATGCGTAAGCTGCTTACGGAATTAATCTGGTTGTTTAATCCTTGAATATTTAATATGGAAAATCCTGCGCTCCTGAATTAAATAATTTTATCAATGATTCGAATAGAGTAAACAACGGTACTGATAGTCTTCGGGAAAGTATCGTATCAAATGGAAACAAAAACTAACTTTTTAAAAACATTTGTTCAAAAAAAAGTTAAGTACGCAAAATACTTTTTGACTGGGTGATTTGTTGATATATTTAGAGTTAAAATTACATTTTTAAAAATATGTTTAAGGATATCCACTCACAGCCTGACGTGTATATATATATATATATGTATGTATATATATATATATATATATATATATATATATATATATTGATAGATTTTATGATATAGATAAGGGTGCAAAAGAATGAATGTATAGCAGAGAATGACCAACGTACAAATCAAAGCTTCAATATTTGTAATTAACACCGTAATAAAATATTTTTGCATTAAAATGTAATTATTGTGATTTAAAAACAACAGGCAGTCATGTTTCTGTGTGTTTCCTTCGTACACTGACAGAATGATGTCCTCAAGGACGATTTCAGATTTTCTAATGTTTGACACCAAGCATAAATCACGTAACATAAATTCCAAGTGTCGAAGTTGCGACCCTTTAACAACAAGCTCTTTGCCTATGTTCTTTTTATAGACCACACGTGCAGACGATCATTTAAAAAACCGTACACTATTCTATAAAGTTACTAAATGAATTTACAAGATTTTCACACAAACCAGGAATAGACTAAATTACATAAATATTGATCCTTGTTTATATGATTTTAAAAAGCTACTTAAAGAATTGACGCCATTATTATAAATTTTTTTAAAAGTATATGTGTCTAATAAAAATTGCAACTCAAAATTCAAGTGAAATTAAATCAATTATTTAACTCCAATATTAACGCTTGGTCTGTTCTTGCACAAATATGTTAAATTTTATTCTCAATTAAGGAGAAAAAAAATGAGCCCCATAAATAAAAATAACTTTAATATTAATAATCTAATGATAAAAAACTGTTCTCCACGACAATTTCTTTACTTGGCATTTATAAAAAAGATAACTTAAGAGAACCGTTTGACATCTTTAGGGAAATTAATTTTTGTAATGAAATCAACATATTTTTCTTAAATTTTTTTTCATTCCTGTTTTAAGAATTATCAATATTAAAAAAAATTGTAAACTTTAGAATGTATTTCGCACAATGTACTCGTATAAATTCATTTTTATCAGATAAATTAATCAAATTTAACAAAGTGTAGAGTTTTCATTTTAATTTTATACACAAGATAAAAGGATTTGTCGGTGTTTTGGGAAATGAAATAATTTCAATCTTACTGAACCGGTGTGAGAAAAAATTAATTAATAGTTAAACTGAATTTCTTATAAATCCTTAATTATTTAATCTGAAGCTAGGGAAAAAACGTTGAAGAATAACATTTTATCAGTTTATATTAAATTTGAAAACGAGGTTATGTAATTAAGAACATTTAAGGAAATTAATTTAATCATACAAATGGTAGAGAATCAAGGACATAAGATTATCAGAAAGGCTGTCTTTTTAATCAATTATCTTCTTAAAAGCATTGTTAGAAAATTTAGCCTGTATAAAAATAATAAAAAAAGTTTCCTATTCTTTGAGATTAAGTAGTGTATAAACATTCTTCTTAACAAGACTTTAAGAAGTAAATTAAATAAAATTAGGATTTTAAACGACCAAATATAAGGTGATATGGTTATATACAACAGAAAGCTTCAAAACTAAAGTAATTGCACTTTCTCGTACCACGTGATTTACAGAAACCTCGTCATAGGGACAATAAATGAACATTTAACGAATTTTATTATATGCAGTAGAATTTCTATTCATCGTTCTTGTATCAATTGTTTTCCCATTCGTATCTTCTTGTTTTAACGATATCGTTTCGTTTTATACTGAAACGTGTTAATATTTTCCCGTAATCATCGTTTAAAATTAATGGCTAGCAAGAAACGATCGATCCATGCTTTACTTTATTTGTGACAAGGCCACAGTCGTAAACACAATAACAAATTTAAAAACCAATAGAAGGATGGAAGCAGTTTTTAATGTTCCTTGGTTTTCAGATCTCTTTTTTACCTTCCAGTGTTGAAAGCTTTGAACTCTCTAGGCATGAAATGTACTTCGAAATTAGGAAGGGAGGAAAACGGAAGGGAAAAGATGGTAGGAAGATTGAACAACGACAGCTTGCCTTTCTCTAATACTCTGGTATTTCTACCATGCTTCCTCAAGTAAGGAAATTTGCAGGTGGTATGTAAGTCACGAAACTGCGCAAAGTTAACCACTGAATAGCGTAATAATTGTACAGGAAGAAGCGAATATGAGCAAGAAAAAGCAAACGCAAGATATTAGCGAACTGTTCTGTTTGCCGGAGTACTTTTTCTGATTGTATCCGAATATACTGCTTGTTGAGGAGTGTAAATACACACCAGGCACGTTTTCTTGATTTGATTGCAACAGTAAATTATTTCTTTCAGGGTAATGTCGGAATTTTCAGTATTTAATTGTTTCAATACGGTAAATAATTTATGTTCATCAAAATTAGTAAATTGGGTTCGCTGATTTTTGAGAATAAGGAGAGGAGACATATCTGAATAATATTATAGGATATAAATAAAACGGTAATAGTAACGTCATAAATTGACTACCATTTGGAGATATCTAGCCAAATAGGCATCGAAGTTGGCGTCAAAAACGAGATACCTAAGCCAGAATTAGCGAGTTCTACAATGATCAAGTACCAATATACACAAAATTTTAAAGCCATACAAGTTGTAAGCCAGAAAAAATAATTTTTTTTAAGAAATCAACAATACAAGCAACGATACAAACAGAAGAAAATAATGTTTAAAAAATAATATTTCAAAAAAGAAAAAAAAAATTAAAATAACAGTTGTAATAAACCTGCATTCTATTATAGTTTATTTTCTAGAAACAACGGCTGTCATTCACTTCTTTACAACCAAATGCAAAGTCGATATAAAATTTGTGAAATTGGAAACTCTATCAAAAAATTTTATATTATTCCCACTCTCAAGGAACAAGATAGAAGAACTGAAATGAGTCCACTATTGTCTACACAGTAATTTTTAAAATGATCAAAGTTTACAACGAAAGCTATTAGACAACATAATTGAATTTGGAGGCTCCACACCAAACCTACCCAACGGCAACAATTACTTATTTTATCTTTAGGGAGACCAGTGCCAAGGGCGAAAACAACAAAAGTAACTTTAGCCTCTAACTTTTCGTCTTGTTCTTTTCAATATTTTTCCCCCGTTTAATCTCAATTTGTTGTTAGGAAAATGTTCTATTAGAGACTTGTCTCATTACTGTTTTTCTATTACTGTCAAATGTTCACTGTTTCAAAGAGAATTTTTTTTCATTAAATTTAGGCTACTACATTAAAATTAACAGAAAAATGACACACTGGTATTCATATACATATTAATAAAATGTATGTATTAATACTTACATTTTTCAAAAAAGAACAGACACTAACATATTGCAATTGTTTTCCAAACAGTACAGAAAAGTCAAATAAGTAAAGCACGGCCTCATTCAGAATGTATCAAACTTTCAATATTTTTCTCTTTCAGTTGCAAAGATTTTATATTTTATAAGTTTGTTTTTTTATTAAATGATGTTGATTCAGTTCGAATTATCGCTTTGATGTTTATAGTTAGAATATAGAAGAATTTGGGAATGGCAAAGCATGTGAATGATATAGTGCATAATTTTCATTAATCAATAATTAATATTCTTTATTCCTTTAATAAAAGTTTCTATAGAAACACTAAGAAAGCAGCAAGTAAGCGTTTTTCAGTTTTAAAACTTTATATTTGCTTACGTTTTCATTATTTGTAGACATAAAAGTACTTTTATTTTTCAGGAGATATACATATGAGGAAGGCAAATTTTTAATTGATTTTGTGACTTACTGCATTAAAATCAAAACCGTCACAAAGTGTATGTCAGCACTAAAACTAAATATTTTTCAAACACATACATAGAGAGTAAAGAAATATGATGATACTATACCGTCAGTTACTTAAGGGGGGAAATACGTGTAAAACGGAGTATTAAAAGCAATTTTCATGAATTTTTTAACGTATAGAGAATAAATATATTTTATTGAGATTTTGAAGCTATTTTATAAATATATTGAAGAACATTTACTGAAATTTTCAAGCATTTTTCTTGAAAAATCCCGGAAATATCGACTGCTGCACACTGTAAGTCGCCACACGGGTCGGCAGTTTGCGTACATCCTGGAGGTCACAATTTTTATCTAAACTCATTTTTTTTAAATCTACTTTTTTTATAAGTGTCTCTTCTAGTTGAACTAAAGTCATCACAAAAAATTGAAAATCTCTAATTTTTAGCACAATCTCAGAAAACTTCGTCTTTATACACTACATTATTCCTCATTTTTCAACAAATAATTTCCGTACCTCTTGAGAACGAACTTTTTCCGTTTATTCTCTGCACGCATGCGTATTCAAGAATCTCAGCTACACATTCAGAAGTCGACAAGACAACGAGTTTAGCCTAACCAGTTTCATTCCACCAAACATAAATGCAGGTAAGGGTAAGTTCTTATTTCAGATTTTGGTTTCAGTAATTTCTCGAAAATATGTGTCAACTCTTAAAGTTTTTAACAAATTATTGAGAGAAAAAATGTCTTAAGATATTCACATATTCACCTTGTGTTTATTTTCCAGATGAAACACGATTGCCATGGTTGTTTATTTTCTAAAAGATTAAATCAAAGTATCAAAGTCGAATGTTTTACAATGCTATAAAAAGTTCGTTTTCTTAAGCTTTCAATAAGTAATATGGTCTCCCTGCAAATTTCTATAAGAACCCTACATCTTTTATACAAAGTTCCCACGGTCCTTGAAAATCCTTGAGTTTCCTTTAAACCACTCGGGGACCCCAAAAATATTTGAAAACGACCGTAGGGTACTTGAAAAGTCCTAGATTTTTCGGAAAGGTCAACCTCGTAAAAGTAAGTAAAAATTTCCACGCAAAGTTCGGCTAGCAAAATTCCAATCCTCCTTTAAAAAAACAAAAGTGATTCTTGGACTCTTTTTATTGTGGTGATTCCTGACTTCCGAGTGCATTTCTTCAGAGCTCAAAAGCTTGCTAAATTTTCGTACAGTTCGGCCGGAGTCTGAGTTTAAACGGTTCTGCTAGTGTGACCGAACCGATGATTATGTTTTGAACTGGTTCCTATCATCAATACTTGTCTTTTCATTTACGGCCTAAAATGCCGGGAAAATGCGTGTTTAGCCCAGCGTGGGTTGAAAAAGATCGTTATAAGGTTTGACTTGCTTCTGAATGACTGTTTAAGTTTTCAAATCGTTTGTTTATTATTTGTTTATCACAACAATCACGAGAAAGAAATTAAACCTGCAAGTTAAACTTTCATTTTTAAGTTCTGTAGCTTTTTTTTCTTTTAAAACACACATGTGCTAAACAATAAACATCAAAATAGGTCCCATGAACATTTTCATTTGGGTTCTTGAAAGTCCTTGAATTTTTTTGCGATAAATGAGTGAATATATCATCTATTAGTCCTCTAACATGGTGATTCTCAATAATTAAACTATTGTCAAAATTACCAGCATAGAACGAAAATTTGACTTTATTCAGAATTAAATTTTTGATTATAGCGAGTCTTACATCTTTTGGTGTAGGGGGGAGGTATAAGGATAGTGATAAAAAGAATGTTTGTTATTGTTAGTCACATGGCCCATCAAAATTATTTTGATTATAAAATATGGCTTATAAAATATGTGGGAACTCATAAACCAAAAGGCAACTGCGGCACCCTGCCCAGTTTATTTTCTTTGTTGTCTTGTCATAATTTTACTTTTCTTTTATTTTCTGGTGTCTTTGCAGAAATAAACCCTGAGAGAGGAACTTAGAGCCCAAAGAACAAAAACAATGTGTTGGAAAAGATCTTAAAATTACGTAATAAGTTATTGTGCTTCGAAAATCCATTTCATCTATCAGTTTCTTTAAAATGTCAAATAAAACTTCTTAAATTTGTAAAATAAAACTTTGTTTATTGTTTAATTATTCTATGGTGGCTACTTTATTGCTATTCACTTTGTCCTGTTATTTTATTGCTATGCTATAAATATGTACACATACATAAATAAAGTTTTAGTGGCGTCTAAGTATAGCTGTCATTATTATTATTATTTTCTTTTTTTCAACTTTATTATATGCTTATTGAATAAAGATGGCTGATTTCTTTGTGTAGGATTTTTCAAATTACTATAGTAAATTGATTTGAATTAAATATTTTTTGGTGTTGCAAAGATTGATAATTGGCAAAACTTGAAAATTGACTTGGCGAAGCATTCGTCACTTAAAAATAGGATGCACCTAAAAGTTCAAAGTAATGTTTACTATACTAAGAGATATAAATAAATTAAACCGGTCACAAGACATAAATATGTGAATGACCTGACCATACTGAAAATTATGCAGATAAGTGCTTTTTTTTTTTAATAAAATTGTCTTACATGAAAAATATTTTAAATAATTTAAAATTTAGTATTAAAATAATAATATAGAAATAAATGGTACCTTATTGATTTTCAAAATTATGATTTTAATTGTTCTACTTTATTTTTCTAAATATGGTATCATGGTGACAAATATTTATAAATCTACTTGATGAGGATTATTTTCAATCAATAACTTATATCTCTTTGCTCTCTGGGGGGGGGAATAAGAATGAGCATTATTTCAAAAGTTGGACTGGTGGTTAATTATAACAACTTATCAACATTCATTTTTAGTGAAACTTTTGAAGGTAGGGAGACTGAGCAAACCTATGGTAACTTGTTAACAATTATAGGCTGAAAACACTGAGAAGGTCCTAGCAAACAAATAATCTCACGAAAAGTTTGATATACTTTTCTGAAAAGGAAACTGCCGGAAATGCTGGCTTATAGTATACTTTGCATTTTACTAAAAAAAGATGCTTACTTTATGAAGTTGAAAGCTTCATATAATTAGCATCTTCCATATATTTTAAAATATATTGCACTTTTTATTAGACTTTCAGGTTCTTCGTTTCATGAATAAAATTTCAAGGCTGAAAGTTGACAGGAAAATGAGAGGGGTTGGCATGTAAACTTCGTTCATTGAGTGTGCTTTCAATTAAGAGTATAGCTTTGTATTGTTTGGAAATTTGGCAGCATACTTGTTTTTTCCTCCTCTATATTAGACTCCACATAAATGTCAATAAAAAATTAATTCAGTTGTAAGTTTGATCATGAGAAGAAAACAACTTGTACTAGTTGCTGCAAAGTAGAAATGATTTTTCAATTGTGAAAAGTTAGAAGTAATGTGCAGCTTTTGGAGTGGCATTTTATTAATAAGTCCTTTATACGTGTTATAAAATTTTATTTTCAGTGTGCTCTTAGCTGCTACTTAGTCTTGCATCAGGTCGGGTGGGGTATGCCCAAAAATTATTTTTAAGGGAGTACAGAATAGTGTTTAAAAATAAATAAAAATGGAACTTCTGGAAAAAAGGAATTTTTTTAATCACATTTTTAAAAACCTTTAAAATACATTATTTGCAGATGTAGCGTTATAAGAAGTTTTTTCATTGCAATTTGTTAATTTTCTAGAAAGTAATGAATGAAAAAAAAGTCGAATTTTCCATCACAAAAGGCACCTTTAAAAATTTTATTTTCACCATTTGAAAGTGGGCATCTTATTACTGTAAATGGCATTTTTCTGAAAACATTTTTTAAAGTTTGCAGAAATAAGTTGTCAGGATTTATTATATTTTATGATACTAGAGAAGTTTAGAAAACTAAATTTAGAAATCACCTCCAAAGTATAAAATGCCCACTCTATGATGGTGAAAATAGAATTTTGATGTGCATTAAGCAATCTAATTGAATTATGCAATCTAATTGAATTATTTTGAATTCTAAGTTTCTCCATTTATTAATATGGAATTTTTCAATTTGAGAAAGTCACTGAAGAAGTATAAATGAAACGCATTTTTTCAATCTGCACAAAAAACCTCTTTAACCCCTTAAAGCACGAGTTTTTTTTCTGAGAAACTAGTATAATGTAAGTTATTCTTTGCAATTTCTGGTTGGTGGGGGGGTGACTAGGGAGCGGGGATGGATGAGGTAAAAGCTAAATAGAGAAAAAATATTATACAAACAAAGTGTGAACGGATCTCTGACGGGCATTAGAAATAAAATAACGCACGGACATGGGCAAATTTTCCTGGATATGTCCCTCATTTAAGAGAAACAAACTTAACGGACATTTCTTCAGATAACGGAAAATTTTCACCATGGAACAGAAGGTAACCTAACGCAAGTTTCTTCAAATAGCGAAAAATTTCCATCATGCAACAGAAATAAACATAAAGCACGTTTCTTCAAATAACGGAAAATTTCTGTCATGTAACGGAAATAAACATAACGTATGTTTCTTCAAATAACGGAAAATTACCCTCGGATGACGGAGAAAAATTATAGGAAAGTTTCTTCAATTGACGGACATTTTACCTTCTAGAACAGAAAAAATTGTAGAAGGAAGTTCCTTCAATTGACAAATTGACACGAGAAAGAAAAAACGGATGTTCTTCAAATAACGGAAATTTACGGCTGCCAGTAATATTTCCGTGAATTGAAGAAAAAAATTCCGAGAGTGCATGGGAAAATTAAGTACGATTTTTAACCGTTTTTTTTTTTTTTTTTTTTTGTTCTTTTTTTTACAATAAAAAAAGTAAAAATAAAGATATATTCATGATTCTTGTTCAACTAGAGCATATATATATGAAAAAACTGTGGGCTAAATTTGATAAGGATTGATCATAAACTCTGCAAGCTAGAGTGTACGCAAATTCGGAAAAAGTAGTTCCGAGAAAAACGCGTTTGAAAAAAAGAGTGGTTTTGAAGGTAAATTTAAGGCAGTAGGCGAATTAATTTTTTTAATACTTATATAGATACTAATACTTATAGAAATTTCTATTCGAGGTCTCAACTGTTAAAAGAAATAAAAGGACATCTGCTAACTTTCTCTAATACCCTTCAGGTCATTCATAAGGGACTACCTGCTCAACTGCTTCAAAAGGGGCGCTCGCTCAAATGCGTATAACTTTTAAACGACTTAGAATTGTGCTTTGAAATTTTCAGGGTATATTATGGAATTAGTTGTAGAATCGATCTATGAAGAAATTCTTTTTTAATTTGTTGAGACCTTTACACGTATTTCCCCTATTAAACCTCTTCTAGCCACATTACTTTTTTGTATTTGTCGATGAAAAAGTTGAGGTAGAGCACCAGCATTATTCTTCGATATATTTTACTATCCAACACCTGACACTGTGGTTTTAATCTCCGAATAATTTTCACCGTTCAAATTAAGGGGGCAGTGTTTCTAATAATTGACAATTGGTGAAAATTCAAGGGATTTTTTGGCAACTGGAGCGCTTTGAGACTACGAAATATTTCCAATAGATGTGTTGCATGAAGCTTGGAAGTTTCCTTTGCAGTAAACGTAATATGTATTTGAAATTAAATTTTATTCGTACGATAATAAGCATACATTACTTACAAGTTGCATCGTAATTAAATTAAAACTTACATTTTTTTTTAACAGAATACGCGCAAGAGCTATAAATATTTAACGTGTTATGTTGCCAAACAAGAATATTATTATTATTAAAAGTCAATAATAACAAAACGCTCCAAAGGAAAAGTTATGTAAGTCATCAAAAAGTGCCGTAATGTGTTATCAACGTGTTTATTTCTTAAAATTTGCACAAATATTCTAAAAAAAATTCCAAAGTCAAAGCAGTTTAAAATTGTTTTTAAAAAATGAGTTTAGATTAATTCAGAAAACACTTATTCTGAAGAAACTTCACTGAATCCCTGCAGTAAACATGGAATCTGCACGACAAAATCTGATACAGTTTTCAAAACCTGCGAAAAATTTCAACTGAAACATGTGTATTTACTATTAAGATATTGCGGCTACGAAGCATTTAAATACATTATTGCATACCCTATGGTAATATTTAAGCAAATCTACTTTCTGTCAATAGAAAAATTACGAAATAAAACATTTATTCATAGATTCAACTTTCCGCTTTCATTCCACCACTTCTGAAATTTTCAAAAACAGCAAATGACAGCTAAACAAGATATTTCAATTCAAAGTTTCACACATTATAATTTTTTTAGAAAAACGGAAATGAAAACAACAAAATTCTAAACATTCTATCATTCCTCAACATGAAGACGTTGCTTTTACTAAACTGTAAAATTCTTTGGTTGTTCAAACTGAAAAGTAGCAAAAAATCGGAAGAACGTCTTTTCTCTTTTTCCCTTGACATTTACTCATAAAAATTTATGAGCTTGGTTTTGAAGCGGCCGAGGATTCAGAGGTAAAAAAAAGTGTTTATATGTTAAAAATATGACCCTCTTATGTATCCCTTGCTGAATTTTTAACACTTCTTCTGCTCCTTCTAGAACTAAATCTTGGTTTTGAATAGAAATAAAATCGTAGTTTGTCAAAGCATCGAAACAGATAGGAAAAGGATTGAAAAGTAATTTATTTTCCGACATTGTCTGTTGTCGTCAGGGTTCAGAATTGTATAGATTACTACGTTAAATTTTTTATTTACAGAAAAAATATTCTAACTTGCGTTCAGATTTTTTTTTCTTTTGAAAATGATTCTGTCAAATTTGTCTGATTAGTTTTGCAGATGTTCAATATAATTAAAGAATAACAAAAGGTGAAGATTGGTTTTCAAAGCGATCAACATCTCTCAGGCCTTTAACTTTTTTAGTAGGATAGATTATGTTAGGAATTATAATTTATGCTGTTTGAGCATATAAATATATTTCTGAAAAAGCTGGGAAATCTAAATTTTTATCCTCTTCTTGTGATCTCCGTTTTATGCTTGGAAAAAGAAAAGTATGACTTCTAAAGTATACAATAAAAAACATTTCATCGTTTCTAAATACAATTGACTGCGTGTTAACGACTTGAAATAAATAGGGGTAAGCAAGTAAAATCGTCATCTGCCTGTAAATTGCAGGCAGATCACATGATAAAAGACAAACTTACATGCGACCCCTTAAGCCCTCTGATAGACGCGAAAACGTCTAAATGATTTGCTTGGAACAAATTTTACCGTAAAGATTTTATGACTTAGAATATGTACAGGTTCAACCAGAGCTAAACAAGCCTATTTTCTTATGCAATTTTTGATCGGGATTTGTAAGGATTTTTTGAATGAATGAATAGTTAAATGAATGGGTAAAAGAAGGAGTGAATAAAGGAAGGAATAAATGAAAAAATAAATAAATGAATGAATAAAAACATGAATGATTGAATAAATACATGAATGAGTAAATGAATGAATGAGTGAATATATACTTATTAACCGTTAAAAAAAGTATATTTGAAGTAATTAGGCACTAAGGCTAAATGAGAAAGAAAGAGATATAACTAGATTATTATTTTGAAGTTGGTGTATACGGGAAATAGGCTCCTATAGTTCTAAACGGAACTTCTTTTTAATTTTAAGTTCTCTACGTTTTCTGAAAAAATATTCATATACGTGCTATGGAAATCAAACTATTGCAATAAATTTATGCCTAATCTATAGATTACGAGCTTTTTTTAATGATATTCTTATGTGTCTAATAAATATAATATTCTGAAAGTATTTATCTATTTTGTACGATGTGCAATACTTAATCAGTCGTATCGAAATATAAAATATTAACAGTACACAGCAAATAAAAGATTTTTGCAGCTATAATATAGTTATTAAAATAGGAAGACTACCTTTTTTAGCATGATAATAACTTTTGTTTTTTATTACAGAAAAAGCTCAATATTCAGCACATCAGTGTCGTCCAAAGCTCCCAGAAAGATAAATAGAAATTTGACCACCACCAAGTAGATATAAATAAAAATATAACAAATGATAGACATATGAATGTTTGTTCGAGAAACTTTCGCTGCCAGAGGCATGTTCCTCGCCTGCTTTTCGTACTCTCATAAACTTCGGAAAGTTTCTTTGCTAGGAAAAAGGAGAGAAATGAAAATAAATTCCGGAATTCGAATCCAACCCCAACGAAATGGATGCCCATTGGCCAGCAAGAGATGTAGGAAGCTGTCTGGAATGACGTCTCGTTCACGTTAAAAAATACGAAGAAAGACAAAATTTCCGAAGAATGCCATTTCCCAGAATGAATTTCTTCCCGCCAGCAATCCTATTTCATCTAGTCTCGAAAAGTTGGGCTTTTCTTTCGATTCTAGTTTTATTTCTTCATATAAGTTCAAAACTTTGAGGATAGCCCAAGAAAGCTTTACCTTTTAATCAGGAAAAAATGCGTAATTTGTATGTGATGTGTCAGTTAGATCGTTCAACAGTTAAAATGTACTAAAACCTGAATATTGAAATGGGGGTCTATGTGAGTATATAATAGGTTAGATAATGAATTTAAGCAATAATAAATACACAAACGTAAAACAAAGAGATAAATTATAAAAATAATGCATTCAATATAAAAACTTTGATTAAAAATGAAGTCTGAGGGTTATGTGTCAGCAGGGAAAATAAATGTCAACTTTTGCATCCCAGTTGACTTTTCTCTGACTGCCAACCCGTATATCACTAATATCTTCAATTTGGCGAAGAGCAAATGGAAACCAAAATTCACAAAATTACGTTGATTATCACCCAAATATGTGTATTTAGACATTTATCAATTATCAGTTAAACTCACTTGTAGTTAGAACATAATTTACAACACTATTTTATTTATCAATAATATATTCTTGTTCTCCACTCTACCATGAATAACTGAAACAAACCAAATAAAATCGGATATGATCTAAAGACCAGAAAAAAAATTATTATTATTATAACGAAGCGTATTACAACTAATTGATAAAAGAACTTTGATTTACTTAAAGCGAATGAACAATGCAACGTAATGTGATTAAACGGAGATTGCCATAGTTCTCTAAAGGACTCAATGTTCAATATTCAAGCCTGCAACTAAACGATTAATGGTAGTTGAATTGTGCTCATGACACTTCCCATGCCGATACTGTTCCACATTTCGTGAACATTCAAGACGCAAATGGAAATGAATGAGGCAAGATAAGTGGGTGCTGCATTAGCTATTAATAACACTATAAATACGTCATTAACGCGTCTCTAGAGAGAGAATCTCCGAGATATTCCAGTTGCAAATTGCAATCGAACAGAGGGAATTGGGTTAATTTTTACCATATTAGGAATTCTAAACATTCGGCTTGTGACAGTGAAAATCGGTTATGTAATGATCAGCTATGACCTCTCAAATGGGTCGCTTTTACTTTCCTTGTCCCCGCTTTTAGTAACCAATTGTACAGATTTGTAAGTAAAAGCCAACTAAAATTGTACGGAACCAATTTGTTCTAAATTTTATTGAAAATATTTTGGGTTTGAAATCTTGTATGCATTGTTATGTAACGAAAACAATAAGACCGAAAGGTAGAAACGGAATACCGTATGTAAAGCGCGATTTGAATGTAAAATTGTGTGTTGCACTAAAAAACGTTGAAAATTTTGACTACGAAGGATGGTGTATAATTTTAGTGTATTTGATTGCTTACTTACGTATGCTGCATCAAGTATAATAAAACTAAGCATAAAATTTTGTAGCCACCAAAATACTGGAACCATTGCCTCCTCCATTGGCGATCCTCTTAAAGACAGCACTATCTTACGTTTCCAGAGGAACTATTTAGTGCTTCTAGGTTTAGCTTGATAGTTTAAGCTTGATAAAATTTTAAAAACTTCAAGGTGTAAAAATTGCTTTGAACAGGTGAAAGCATACAATACGCAAAAAAGCGTTACCTTAGTATTTTCCATGTGATTTTTTTGCCTGTAAACAACTAGTACCATACTGCTATCTATGAGATTTCATATGAAGTAATGCAATTGATTAATGATACATTTAAGTGGGGGTGGTCCACTGTGCTCCATCTCCCCCAGCAGCATTTCATCCAGCGGTTCTCTAAAATCAACTGATTGATTTACACATTTACTTAAACACAGGATTAAATGAACTGATTTAAATTTCATCTCATATTAAAGGGAAAACATTATCAAGTAAGCAATAAATAAATATCCACTTTTCCGAAATGATGACTCAGCCTTTCTCCTCATTTTGTTGATAATTCTTCAGTCGTAAAATCCGACGCAACCTGATTTGAAATTTTTATGTATGCATAAAGAATTTTCTTTGCATCCGCATATCTAGAATATTAAACTCGACTCATTACGAAAGGACATTTTCCTAGATTTTGGAATATTTTACGCTTTTAACTTATTTTTCTTTGTTCCCAATGTATAAACAATGTTCAGTTTTTAAAAAAAACTGAAAATAACCACTTAAACCAGTTTAACCGTGAATTATTTTATTTCAAAGAATGAAACATAGTAATAAAAACTAAAAGAAAAAAACAATGATTTGTAATTGAAAGGGAAACATTTCCATCATAACTAAAGTGCGAAATCGAGCGCCGGTGAAGAAATAATTTGCATAGGAAGCGGATGTTGCGTTTAAAAGATATTTTCCAACAATAAAACTTCCTCTTCCTATTTTGCATAAAGTGAAAGCGAGCGGTAATGAGAAATATGAAACGCCTGTCATGTGCGAATATGCATTCTTTGGAATCATTTTTTATGAGCCATCTTTTTCCTGTTCAGTGAAGGAAATCGTTCTTCCCCTCCCGTCCGGTAAAGTTTCAGGTACCCTTTTTATTATTTTAAAGGCTATTCTGATGCAAATGGCCTTGTTTCTTTCTCGGTAGCATTTGGTGAATTTTTTTTTTCCTCTTACGAAAGAATTTTTTTGAAGGAAAAAATGGCGAGATAATCATGCAATTTTAATTTATTATTGGAGAGATAAATCATTGCTTAAAAATTCAATCCAACTTTCTGTTGAGGTGTATGAACTTTTATCCAATCGAAATATTTAATCCGTAAAAATCTTCATCTAAGAGATTACGACATTTATATGTGTCCTAAAAATGTAACATAATATGTTGGACTTTTGTTTCATTAAGTGCAAACGATTTATGGATATGGAACATTATTACATAGAAATGTGCCACAGTAAAATTATAATTTCTAAAAACAATAATGTGTACACTAGTTTCCTAAACATTCACAGCCCAAAAAAATACTACTGGATACGTATCCTAGTATGGCTATGAAAACATGAGCCTTTCTAAAAGAAAGAAACTTATAATTTTAGTGAAACTCAAATTTTAATATGTTATATCTTTTAGCTATTACGGTAACCTTGATTAATTTACCAGACGAAAATTATGTGGATATGCTAATTCTAGATCGATTTAAGTCAGGCCAAAGTAAAGGAACAATGAAAAGCTCCCTAATCTACTTAAGCAATAGGACTGCTTAATGCACTTTTGTGGGCAAATGTAAAAACTCTTTATAGTAGAACTTACTACTCCACGTAAAGGAGATAAGTTAAAAATGTAAAAAGTAAAGGAACAATGAAAAGCTCCCTAATCTACTTAAGCAATAGAACTGCTTAATGCACTTTTGTGGGCAAATGTAAAAACTATTTATAGTAGAACTTACGTAAAAGAAATAAGTTAAAAATGTAAAAGTTCATAAAAACGTGGGGGCAGCCCTATAAGCTTTCGTACTATTAAAGTATGACCCTTTGAGATATATCCCCTGGAAGTACAACAAAGGAAGAGATGGAATTTTAGAAGTTAGCCTAGAATGGTATTTATATTTGAGTATACCATATATAGTACATTAGGGAAAACTCTTCAATTCATTTTCCAGAGCGTAGTTTTTAATGATGGAACAAATTACCAGCTTTGAGCTTTGGTCAGTAACGCCTAAACGCATTATGTAATTTAAGTAGCACCAATAAAGGATTTTTCTCATACCTTGTACTTGGTATGAGGTCAGAGGAAAGGAGGGAGGTCCACAGCGGTTCTGACTTGCAAATCCCTTGCATATGAAGTTTGGTCACAAAACACTACGCGAGAAATTATCTACGTCAGCAGTACAGTACTACACACGCACAAAAGTAACTTTAATATTTAGTGAAGGAAAAGGTATACGGCACAGAAAGTAAATACTTTTATAACGTAGCATAAATTATAAGCTTTCTTACTTGTTGATAGTTCAACTTTGATTAAATTGTTTCACCCTTTCAAGAAGATCACTAGACATTTTTAAAAAGTTGCATCTTTTAATATGTGTGCTTGTTTCGTGCATCAATTATATATTTAATTTGTTATATAATTTGAAACTAAGGTCTCTAAATATTATAATGATGTCCCTATTTGTTCTAAATTCTCAATAGCAAGTTTATAAAACATCAAAACTTTACTGAGAATTTTACATTTCCCTACTCCTATTTATATTATCCACTACCGGAAGGAAATTACTTTGAGAGAAAAATACGAAGTTTATGCACATATCATAAATTCAATCATTTATGCTGGAAGGATGTCAAATTTTCTTAAAAAGTGAATCATAAATCTTGAAACTACCTTTATGGTGCTCTGCGGATGAGCATAAATCGTTCCTTCCATTTTGATCATGTCGAAAAATTCAATTTACGAGGCTGAAACGTCCAAGATTCCAATTTTCAAAACAACTATGCTGTTGGACGGTAAACTTGTAGTAAAGTGCAAATATACGAGCACACACGTTCATTATAAACACTGCTAAAATTTACACTTCACATAGTACGTAAAATCGTATTAGAAAGCAAAGAGTGAACTGAATCCAAGTGACTGATTTCTTTGTTTAATTGTAAGACCTAAGAAAAAGAGCCTAGAGAAAGTTTGATTACTTTTTTGACTTTTTTGTGAAAAATTAGCTCAAAATTTACTCTCTCGTTTAAAATAGAATTTTCTCTTTTCAAAATCACGGAAAACATTTTCTTACAAGTTAAAAGGTACCATGCCTATTCCTTGAGTGTACCAGGCATTAAATTATATGAAATCCTCATAACTTTGCGATTTTTCCCCCGAATAAAGTTAAATTATAGTGAAAAATTAGCTCAAAAAATTTTCCTCTCCTGTTCTAAAACAGAATTTTCTTTTTTCAAAAGCAAGGAAATAATGTTTTTACTAAAATACACCATGTCTAGTCTTTGAATGTAGAAGGCATTAAATTCTATGAAAATTTTATAACCAAGTGATTTTTTTTCTTGAATAAAGTTGACCTATAAATACTAATGCTAAGTATTTCCTTAAAGGGTTTTTAGCTGAAAACTATTAAAATCAAGAGTATTATTTTTAACAGATAGGTGTACAGACTTAGAGTTAAAAATTCACCTAAAAACAAAAACAAAACGGACATAAAATTTTAAAACTTATAAAGCAATAAAAAGGGGAGAGGTGAACCAGTCTCAATTTATTTCAATATTATTTATATTTTTTTTCTTTTATTTTAGGACCAACCAGTTGGCTCTAGTATCCATCATATAAGATAAGGAAATGACCTTGCACGGTGGAATTGAACAACTTTAATTTTAGCACTGCTGAGTAATTTTCAGGAGCTTTCAAATTTATTTTATTAATTTAATTAATTCATTTATTTATTTACTTGTTTTAGTATAATTAAAACAATAAATTTAATTTTTATCATAAGTGATCCCCCTTAGCAGGTTCGCTGTCGACACCACGGTCCAGCGCGTGATGTCAATCTCTTGCCACAATGCTAACCACTTCTAAGAGTTTACAGCGTTGTGTTAAGTGATGTCTCAGACGTCCAACCACAAGCTCGTGCGAAAAAAGCTGCGCATCTTCAACTGCTCTTCGCTGCAGTGGGCATTTCAGGTGTGTTTACTGCGTAAAGATTCATCCCTAAGTGACCGTCAGCGAGCGTTAAAGGCTTAAGCGTGGTGTGAGTGATATCTCAGTAACCAGGCACCCATTCGCGATAGGGAAGGCTTCGCCTTTGTTTCAATCTGCTTCAATCCGCATTGGATGTCAGGTGTGTCTCCTGATACAACGTAAAGTTCATCCTTAAAGTGAGCGGCAACGAACGTGTTAAGAAATATTTGAAATGTGTTAAGCTTTCATGATAGAGAAAAATATTGTTGCTGCATTGCACAAATCCGAGAAATTGTGGTATCTTGGAACGTGCAGCAATCTATCTGATGTTTTTGAAAAACAATTTTTAATCATTTTTGCTTATTGCACTACCTTGTATTATTACAGTAAAACCCCGTTATACCGCACCCCAGTATACCGCGGAATCGGATATACCGCGGTGACTATCATGTCCCCCGACATTTAAACCACCTTTTAACATTGTCATTTAAAGGTTATTCCTTATTTACTATTGTAAATCAAGCCAGCCCGAGCATACAAATATTCTAACCAAAGAGCACCCATTCCCCCACCAGACACACTAACAGATAATGCCCTATTGTGATAGGCGTGATGTACATCTTTTTCAGGCTTTTTCTGTGTTTCAACCTAGAACATATACTAGCTAGATTTCAAAATCGGGGAAAAAAAACAAAATTTGCGAAACATCTGCTATGACGGAGACATTAGGCAACAAATTTAAATAAAAATTCATCGTTTGATTAAAATAAAATTTGGTTCATCAGTTTATCGGAATTTACAATTTGTCTTTGAAAATCTAGTCAGGAATTGAAACTACAAGAAAATAATTTAGTATACAGAATAAATTTTCCTTTTAAAATAGAAAACCTATTACATCTGAAAACACATCACCTCTAACTGGTTTCGACATAAGTAAAAGAAGGGGGGGGGGCGGGACTGACTCAGAATCTACATTCCGTTTTTGTTTTTTTTTTTTTTTTTTCTGCTACTGAATCACATCAGATTTATATTATGGGAAGCAACGAAGATTTTTATTTCTTAACTTTTTACAGAAAAAAAACAGTCAAATCAAATATTAATATAAATCCTAACGTGCTCTAAAATTACACAAATTCACTAAACATGGCACGCCGTATTTTTTCCTAATTTATGGTTGACACTCCTTAATGTTACTCGTGACATCTAAATGTGTAATCTGTTGCCGCAAATCTATTTATTTTTCTGTATTTTCTACTACCACCTCGCCTTATATGTTTCTCATTCCATACACGGTTAGACTTTTAAAAAATTAATAATAAAATAAACTAAATTTATTTTACTGAACCACCATCCAGCTTAGAATTAAATTTACTGTAAGTGTCAACCATGGAAAAATCTGTTTCATTACCCGAATCACGTAATCTCGTACTGTGCAAACATACACTCAAAAAACTTCAACTATTCATCCTGTCACTTTTTCCTCCAACCGTAGTGGCACAAAAAATATGAAATCTCTGGTTACCTATAAGCACTATGTTTGTAACAAATACATAATTGAAATGCATTCAGAAGTCGTGTAAAATTACTTCTTACGCCAGATGAGCTCCCAACTGAAGCCCACTGATTTAAAGAATTCACTAGAAAAATTTTCAGGATTACTTCTCAAGTCACGTACGAATACGAGGAGTGAAATCCAGATTTCAAACTGCGTGACTTCATGTTTGTCCGTTCTTGTAATAATTGAACTTTAAAGTAAGTATATCACTGTTTCTATTTAAACACATGCATTCATACTGTTTCTAAGGCAACTGACCTTTAGACACATTTTTTTATTTACTTATAAAAGAAATTAGTAAGCTAAAATGTAATTGCATTTGCATTTTGCTTCAATAAATTTCAAAGAGCAGAGTGACTTTTCCGAAATTCCCAGTTTTCTAGGCAGTTTTAAACATAGTAAATGTATCTTTTCTTTAACAAACTCTAACTTGGGTATTGGGTATACAATGATTTTAAATGATGTCTGATTTTTTCAACGTTTGCGCGTTTACATTTTTGCATTGTGGTTTGATCAAGTAAATGTTGCGTCAGTTCAGAAAGAGGCACAAACTGCGCTTTTGTATGCATAGTTCAAATTTATTTTTATGGTGGAAAGGCAGTTCGGTCGGGTTTACTACAAAGTAGCACGAAGCACCAGGAAAGCACAGTTCGTTTCTGGGTACCGAGCTATACTTTCCTGGTGCAGAATTCAGAAGCGACATGGAGATTCTTGGGAGTAGAGAAGGTTTCCCAGGCGTTCCAACACAGTCCATGCAAACCAATTGAAGTGTTTTGATGTTTACATTTTTATCTGAGAACTTAAACATCACTTTTATAACTTGTATCTGTGAGAAAAAAGTTCGTTTTATTTTATATTAAGAAAAAAAACCGGTAATAGAACAATTCAGTGTCAACACTCTGCGTTTGCTAGAAATGATGCTAAAAAAAATTTTTTTTAACAAATGAAGGCTTCAAGTTCTTAGATAACTCCTATAAAAAGGTGTAGAATAAATGTGCAGAAAATAGCATTCAAGTACTAAACAGTGACGATGAAAAAAATTATACAAAGACTTAATACATATGTTAGTATTTTTGAAATACCAAGAGGTGAAGTAGGCAATTGCAAGCTTAATAGCAAGTTTTAAAAGTACAATTAACAGCCTTATGTATATATATATATGAAAATAACTCAGAATTAGACGTTTTAAAATGTTTAATATGTGGTGTTTCCCTTCAATAAAAAAAATTTCAATCGTAAAATATTCACTGTCATAAATTAACTTCATGCTGAAATAGTATAGAAATATCTGTGTCTCAAAATGCTGATAACTGTACTGAATTAACAACACGTAGATTCATTGCGCGTGTGTTCGCGGAAATTATTATTATACTCTTCTATAAGAAAATTTTCCAATAAAAGAATTAGTTGCATACATGCCCATAAAAATCAACAAAGACAAACATTAATGACCCTTTGTTGTTTTAGCTTTCTTCAAGCATATTTTTTTGTTACGTAGTTGCGTACTAAAAATGCCGCGGGTGAAAAATCGAAAACTCTTATTCCTTCTAGTGCATCGTTGAACAACAACTATGTTATCACCGTTAACAAATCTCAAGTAAAATCTAACAAAATATCACACATTAATATTGTTACTAAATTAAAACTTTTTCAGGACTGTCATAAACAGTAAATACATCGAAAACTCAAAACACAAATAGCAATATATGTAACTAAAATTCTAGCTGGATACACATTTTGTTATTCGTAGGCACTTAATGCAATCACATCCGTACGAAAATTATTTGATAATGTACGAGTGATAATATAAACGATAAAAGTTTAATGCTGGAAAAATGTATACTTTCGCCATTATCAAATAAATACACAGTTGACTTCTGTAAACAATATTATTTTACGTGTTGTTGCAATTGAATGAACGAATTTGGCAAGAAAAATAGTACGTAGAAAGGTTTTTAAAAAAGAGATTTTCTACTGAATGTGTTGTCTGCTATATTTAAGAAGCTTATGAAACTCTTTGGCATTGTCTTTTTTCTGTACACATCAACAATAGATTCGAAGCGCTTCCCTCATCTGTGCAGGCGTGAATACCTTTCTGACCCAGTTTTAGAAAATAATTTTCAAACAGAAAAAAAAAAGTTTATTTTACTCTAATTTTCTCAGATTTAAGGGTAAAAAAAAGTTCTGAAATGATAACAATAAACGAAGTTTTGATTACAAAAACCAATGATTTTTCTTCAATGTATTTCTATGCAGGCGGACGGGACTTGGCGATATTGACAACATTAAATGACCGATCACATAAACCGCCATCCACACTTTATTTTAAACTGCATTTATTCTCAAAAATGCACAAATTAATGCCAAAAGTATGTAAATTATTCGTTCCCCTCCTCTTTTTTTTTTTTCTTTTGATACATCGAATGAATGTTAAAACCAGAAATAAAAATAAACAAATGAAAGTAAAATCGTGACGTAGTAAAGAATATGTAAATCGATAAAACATTCGCTCCTAAAAATCAATTTTCTATTCCAGCCCAGAGTACCAAAACAACTTAAAACCTAAAATGCAAATATCCTATTTGAAGTTCTTCGAAGTCAATCTTTATGTATGTAAAAGTTCTCAGGGCAGGAAAAAAAAGTGTTCCCTGACCTTGGATGAATCAGTGAGTAAACGTCTGATCAGTAACTTCTGAATTATGTAGTAGCTGGGCGTTCCGCGGAAAAAAATGAAATAAACGTTTCCGCAGTATTTCACCCATATATGTGCTTGATATATATTTGTCATGTTAGCCCTCCTAGCAGTTTATCTTGGGCTGTAACTTCCACGCCAAGATTACTTTATTGTCGGGGAAATTTATTATCTAAATGTCCCCCTTCCTACGACTAAAAGTCCTCCGATTTAAATCAAAACAGAATACCGAACTTTTCAAATGATGATTTTTAACATTCAAAGTATTTTTTATAAGAATAATTGCACACAGAGGTTTTTTTTATTTACTTATCTGTTTAATTTTTTCTCTTTCTCAAATTCTGTGATTCAACTGAGGAATAAATATTCAAAATATGCTTTCTCGGGAAAAAATAAATATATTTTGCCAAGATTATAGTACAGCGTAGTATCTGCGTATCTGCGTAGAACTCCTTCTAAAAGACATTATTATTGAAACTTGGCATATACATTGCATGAATCAGGGAAGGAGGGGATAAGAAAATAATAGCTCAAATATTTACTGCCAGGTGAATATTTCATGCCTCTCAATTGCAGTTCTCGACGTTAATATGTTGTGACTGATTAAAATAAAACATTTTCGCTACTGCTGAACAAAATTTATGTTAACTGCGTCTAAAAAATACATTATGTAATGTATCTATATTTAGAGCTTATATTATTTTCAAAGAGATTTCTCACACTTAACAACTACACATTCTGATAAATTACTGTAGTAAAAGTAACAACAAAGGGCATAGAAATTGATGAAAAATAATCGAGCAAAATTAGTCAATGCAAACACTCGATCTGTTAAAAATGCACCGGTTAAATTTAAAGTGAAATAAGTTTGTTAAAAGATAAGGTTTTATTTTTGGAAAATATGCCCAAACGCATTATCAATTCCAATAAAATTTAACATTAGTGTGTCCGTAGGATACATTATTTACGACGAAAATTCGAGGAACTAGAAGTTTTTAGAAATGCGTAATAATACGATATTTTAACGCAAAAATAAATTATATCACACGTAATGTTGTAAAAGACAACTTCAATACCTGCGAAAGTTTAAAACAAAACTTCAGACCTTTGGCCTTAGAGATAACTTTATTAGTTTTCCTCAGTATGGTCTGAAAATATCTTATTATAAAATTTATTCAAAGATAAACTTATAACCATATTTTATCGCGATTCCAATAGTCTAAAGGACTTTATGCGGATTTTTTTATAACTGAATTTCAATTTTCGTCAGCTTGAAAGTTTAATGTGTAAGCAATAATCTCATTCAGTATGAGTTTTTTTCGCCTTAGAACTTTCGCAATAATTTTTTTTTTTTTTTTTTGAATCACTTTAATTTAAATTAATAATGAAACTAAGAAAATAGAATTTTAAGGTAAAACGTAAAAATTGTTTTTTAAATCGTTCCAAAAAACTACAATATTTTCTTCCTATCCACCAATGGAAATCTGAGAAGGTATAGAAAGAATTAGAATATATGGTTCTTAGTGCGTTAAAAAATCTAACCTTAAACTATTCAGAAAATCTTTTATGTGTGTTCAGAAAAATATATTTCATCCAAATTTACTCCGCCATAAATATAATCTTTCTCATAGCAAATAACCCTGACAGCGAAGAAAAACGATTGGATTTATTGCGGATTCCCCCATTTCCTACTTCTGAACAAGATTAGGACTGACAAATGTAGAGAGCTGCTCAACTCCATTTCGATTTCATGATGTTTGACATTGTCCTCTTTTGGAAGTTGAGTGGATGCAGCTCCATTTCTCTTGTCAAAATGTTGTCGTCCGATTGCCGCATGATTTCATTTCCTTAAATCTTCACATGGAATGAGAAAGTAAGGATACTATGCGTTACTATTGTAAATGTGTATCATATAAATCAACGTCATTAAAACGCAAAATTGCAAAATAATTGCGTACACATATTTCGGGGATCATAAAGAACACCTGTTTCACTGCAGAACAAATTTCGAGTTTCCGTTGCCAAGTGACAATCGTGAAGTTTTTAAAATATTGTAAATAAAACCCAACAGAATTAATTCAGTCACTAGTTTTATTAAACAAATTAAATGTCAAACTATCGCACTAACTACCATTCAAAAATAATTAATTACGACAAATTTTGCATATTTGGGCATTTTAAAGCGTGTAAGATGAACTGTATTTCTTTTTTCTTAAAAATAGTGCGTTATTTCTTCGCTAGACTTAAAAAATACAATTTATTGCAACACAGTGCATGTCTTTCAAGTCCAGAATATATGTCTGTTGTAATAACGATTTTTTCCCCAATGGGAATTCGAGTTTGTTGATTTTTTTTAAGTGATGTTTTGTAAGTTTATCTAGCTTGATTGTAAATACAAACTGTGTGTATATGATACGATTCCGCGGGGCTATGCCAGGTTAATACGTTTGCTGCTATACCAGTACTCAGAAGAACATACAGGTGTAGCAGTGCCATATCCAACGAATCATAAACGAACATGAAACTACTCCGCCATTTTGCATTCGCTAACATAAATGACGGCTTCCAAAGAATATTTTTTACTATTAGATCTAAAAAATAAATTATGTAAAAGTGCTTTTTTTTTCTTTTGACACCAAATCAAACTTGTCGACGCAGTGGAGAAAATGAGCTGTTTGAGCGTTGCTTTGGCAGAAAAATTAAAACGAAAAGTCTAAATTCTCACTTGTAAATTTCACTTTCAGTGGGTAAGGGTTATTTTTGTAAACGGCAGGTCAAAATGTCTTGTTTCTGGAAAATTAAAATTTGTCAAAATAGGGAAAAGGAAGAAAATAAAAAGAATAAGAAATAGGAAGATCCTTAACTCCAGAGAAAAAAATTGAAATATTTTCCTAAAACATGATTGCAAAAAAGTTTCCAATTTTTTGAACTAAGTCAAAGTTGCGAAAAGGGTTAAATTTTCAAAATTCTTGAAGTTCTTGACAAAATTTAAAGTTTCATATCAGAAAATAGGGCTGAATTTCCGATGAATTTTAAGATGTATCTCGAGTTTACCCGATTATATTTGTAGAAGTTATTCAGTTGAGATTAAAGAAGACCAAAAACAGAAGATTGATTAGGAGATAGGTTTATTAATTGATGGTGTGGTCGACACGTCCCTTTTTCAATAATATGGAATTACTCTTTGTTTCCAAAATTACATACTCACAAGTAATATTGCCTAAATAATTACAGGCTGACACAGAAAAACGGGGGAGAAAGACTCAACAAAAATAGAATGTCCAACAGAATTACATTTCTTTAGAGAAATTGCACCTCTTCAGCTTACCATTTAAGATACAGTAATCTAAATTAACCATGAATGAAAATTTACGTGCTGTAGATGGCGTCTTCCCGTACGTATGCATTCTTGTAATTTGCTGTTGAGGTTTCCTATTGATTGGAGTTCTGTGCAATAAGATCACTTCTCGGTTTTCTATTTGTTTCTGTTTGCTAGCACATCCAGTCTCCGCGATTTTTTTAATCCAAGTTTTCGTCACGTGCTTTAAGAGAAGCTAACCATGACGCCCTAAATTGAAAAAAAAAGTCTGAACTCCCGCTGCGGCCTTCCAAATCTATCACTGTTTTTATAAAGCATTTTTCAGACATTAACAACTTAGATTACTTCATATCTAAAGTCAACTTGCATTGATTTAATTTCTGTCAATAATTTTCTCCTGCACTTCTTGTTCTTTGTTAGGTTTTTCAAAAGTGTTCATTTTTCTATGTCACCCGTATTTTAAAAAATTTAATTTTTTTAATTTTCAAAATTTTATTGATCAGAGGAAATTACTCATACCTGACAATCAATAACAAGAACAAAAGGTCGAAATGAAAATTAAATAAAATGAACTGATTTATTTGAATTTTTTTATGAAATGCTACTCAAAACGCATTTAATTTTGGGTAGAGACATCAAACTAAACTCTCTTCATTCACTCCCGTCCAAAAGAAATCACACTTTCCGGAAATTAGATACTTTAGTAATCTGTGAGAAATAACCGTAGAATTAAATTTGATTGATCCATATTTTCAAATGATTATGAAACTTTTCGATCATTATTCGCCTTGCCTTTGTTCTAGATGTCAAATAAAGCCGATATTTTCACTTTTTCAATTTAAGTCACCAGTTTTAGATTAGATACGTACGTTTAGTTAATTCAGCAGTTATATTTTTTTGAATAAATCAAAAGCGTCAAGACTAAAATGCGAGGGAAAAATCATACAAGTATTTATTAGTTATAACTTATCCATATTCGACTTGAAATATTTTTAGAAAAATAAGTATAATGACAAACCAATTGGAAATGTATTAAATTCAAACGAAGGTTTGTAAATTATTACCCTTAATTCTGCTTAGAAAAAACTAGATATTAAACGCAAAATTGCATTAAAAATGCAATTGCGTCTTCTGAATTACAAGAGACTCTTTATAATTGCAGGAATTTACAAAAGAGCACAACCACTGTAAAATACAGATAGACTAATATAGAGTATGAACGGGAAAGAACCCTCTTTTTAAATTAGCTTGGAAACAAAATAGCATTACCTCTAAACTAATCTTCTACTAGTATGAAACCTTAAGGGCCAACCATAGCAAAAGGGTAAAAGTAATACTAAACGATAACTCACTGAAGCTAAAATTATAATAAGAATTCAATGGATGATTATAGCAGCTTTCATTTTAATATTTATTTATATTTCCTTAAGAGTAAGGCGGAATGTCATAGTCACTTGCTGTCAATATGAGGGCGGAAAGGGAGTTGACAGTCCTACTCCTTCAATCATTCTTCATTTTTTCCTTCGTTTCCCGTCTTCACCAAGATAAAGGATCCTAATTGTGATATATCAGTTACGGAACTTCTATTCTTATAAATGGAGTGGTTTTGGCAAATATGAGTGTGAATATTGCTCCGGTAAGTTTTATGTTGATAAATATACATCAAGGTGAGTCAGGACTATCATTTGTTCAAGTGGTTTCACAGTGAATGCTTTACAAGACGTTTCCATAAGCAGAAAAATAATTTCCCCATCTTGCATTTCCGTCCGATGAACGATGCAATTTCGTCTAAGATGAACTCAAATGAATCGGTTCATCTTGGTTTCAATTTATTATCTATTTATTGCAGCATTTAAAATTAATAAAGATTATTTTCATTCATGCAGTCCAACAGATTCACTCAAATATTTCTTATTGTTTTATATATGTTAATGCTGACATTCTGGTGTTCCGCTAATTTTTCAAACGTTGTTAAAAAATAGAAAAATATTTTTTTTTCTGATGATAGTCTGAAAATGTAAAGGCACGTATCGCATTTGCCAGCTGCTTCATGATTGGATGTCATTTCTCCCACCGTTAAAAATTACTTTCTCCCATGATTAAGAAGCTTCATTTTGAGTGATTTTTAATGTCGAGAAGCTCAAAACTTTTTCACTTTTAAAAGGGGTGATTTCTTGCCGTCCATGTATATCGGAATCTTAGAGTTTAACGAAACATTGTTAAGGGCTCCACAAAAAATCCTAAGTCTTGATCGTTTTAGCTCTTTCTCTAAAGTTAAAAAATCGGAACTTTCAATTGAGATTTACAATGTGGTTTCTTACTTTTAATACCATACGCTATTTATAACTATTAAAACAATCCGGCAGTTAATTGGGAATATTTATAAATTTTTTATTAAGTCATTCATTTTTGCAGGATCAATCTTGCTTATCATTTTTACACTGTCTTCAAACTGTTTCATCAAAATATATCATTTTCTATGCATATTATCATTCAATATAAGTACTGACAATTAAAAATTTTTTGAAGAAATATTAGTTCACAGACGTTAGAGGTAACCAAAATTGGCAGTGTATTATCATTTCAGCATCTTCACCCTACTCTATCCTTAACATATTTTCTGCTGCATTATCAAACGTTCACAACATTCTACTTAGGTTACACAAAAAAAGGATTAAAAGCGTTGACACGCTAAAAATAACTTAAGTAAAAGGAATTACATCACAGGTTGTTTTTCTTACAATGTCACTGACTGGATTGCGAATCAATTTTTACAATGTTCATTAGTTTGAGAATTTACATTAGCATAAGAAGCTTATCGACAAAACAAGTCACTTTATCTTCAAATTGGTGCCTAAAAATTAATATGCATAGAAAAACCAATGAAGGTTCTAGACCTTAAGATAAGAAATCCTCCATTTTCCAGGCTGCGAGGCATCAGGTATAAAAGCAAGGTGCAAGAGAAAGGTAATAACATCGAAATGTAATTAGATTACGTTATTACATGAAGTACTGGAATAGAATTGGATTTCAGTTTGAAGGATTATCCTCCAGATTACCGTTAATACTTTTCTCCACCAGACCCCCTACCTGTTAGCCGAGGCCTTAGTATTGCTTACGCACGGGGAGAGGTAGTGGGGTCTACGGATTTTACATGCACATATCCCCAAGTATACATGGTGGTCTTCAGTGGGTATCGAACGCGCGACCTTCCAGGTGGAAGTCCGACGTGCTAACCACTAGGCTACCCACGGCCCCGTTAATACTACTAGAGTAAGGTAAATTTTGTGAATGAATTTTTATTTAAAGAAATTTTTACAAATAATTTTACGTTATCAAAGTGTGTTCATCCATCCAGCATCCAATTCTGCTCGCCATTGTGTTGTAATTATGGCGCAATTGCTCTGAATTTTTCATAAAATATATCTTTCCAAAGTAAGCAAATGTGTAACAGATATACAGAAATTATTTTATTCCTTAAGACAACTAATCGATTTACACTATAAGACGAGAGAACTCTTAATTATTGAAAGTCTTTTATTTGTATTCTAAAATAATTGACAGATTAACGAATGCTTCTCTTGTTCAGGAAACAAAGCCCTAACGGTTATCTTAAGAGCCATTCTTCGCTGAAGAACAGCATACATCCCACTGTCAGCAGAGATTACATGAGTTTGAGCACTCCAGTTACAGGCTTCCCAAAAATTTAATGAGAACAAACTGAGGCTGAGAATGAGAAAAGTTGTTTCAGGAGTGATTCTTAAGCTGGAACACGCATGCCATTCCCTGTGTTTAATAGCTTGTCTTGACTTTGAAATTCATTGTTCAGTTGGCGGAATTTAATTAGCTTCATCCTGAAATCATTTGAGATTCAATGACGCCATTGTGAATCGTTAACTCTTTGTGATTTCAGAATCTGCACTTGTAGTTTCTATAAACAGCATAGCGGTTGTAACAAATGCAATTTGTTTCGTAAAAGGAAAAAATTTTTTGTCACTAAATGTTGCATTTGAAAAGAATAAAATATTTTTGTATCAATAACAAATTATTTTATGAGCTTCAAATTGTTGTTGCTGTTCTTGTCTTGGCAGTTGCAATTTTTTCTCTCTAATGAGCAATAATATGTAACTAATTTTAAACATTAAAAAATTTTCGATTCGTTAATGTATCTATGACAGTGGATAGAAAATTGTGGTACTAAGATAGATTTTGTGAAACTTTGCATCACAACTTTGTAACGAGTAATTATCAGAGACAAAAGATATACTTTATGTATATATTTGTATATTTATTTGAGTTTGAACTTGTTATACAATAGTTTTGTTAAACTTGATTTAAAACATTCTACAAAAAGTTAATAACTAGAACGTTCTTCTAATAAAATAAACAGTTATTTTTATTACGTTACCATTATATGATATATTAATATATTATAATAGCCTAGGTGTTCCATCTGTAATCTTATTAAGTAGTAAACAAAAAATAATGAGCAATATCAAATCATTAATTTACATTTTTTTTTTTTTTTTTTTTTTTGTATATTGTGTGCAAAATTTGGGTCAGTCACTTAGACAAAATTGAAAATAGAAAACAAAATAAAGAAGACATTGTTTTCAAATGATTTGCATTCTTAATGTACACAAAATTATATGTTATTGACAAATTAGTTATTAAATCTATTTTTATAAAGATTAAATGTTTGAAGACCTGAGATATTAAGCATTCTTAAACATAAAAACTGAAATCAAATACGTATATGGCTAAAATCTAGTTTTCATTCGTTCACTTTAACAAGAAGGGAAAAACTGTCAGGGAAAAAAGAGTCGCTCGCATTAATAAATCTTAATAAAGAATTCTTTAGTTTTTTGGCAATATTGTATTAACTTTGCCTTGATAACGCATAAGAATATTAAATATTAGTGCTATACATCAAAATGTTATATTAAGATTTATTCATTCACTTTCCGTTTATTTTTATTTAAAAATATCGACATGAAATATATTTCCTGTATCTTTAAAACGATTAAATTCTCGACGAAATTTGAATTGCTTTTAGGGATGCACCGATTAATCGGAAGTAATCGGTAATGATCGGCCACTTTGCAGATTATTTATAATCGACTAGTATTTGTCTATTAATCAGCGGAGAAATATTTTTTTTTCATTGAAATTACTTTTAGTGCTCCAAAACTAAGAAACCAAGCTGAATGATTTAATTAACAATACCAGCGAAGCTCTCCCTCCTAGAGCTATGGTACACCTCCCTCTCCCCCCCCCCCCCAAAAATTACTGAGAAGAGTATCAGAGTAACATTTATCAAAATATGATTTCAATTTGAAAAATATACAGAAGATATAAGAGGAAACAAAAATTACAAACATTTTAAACCACTTCAAAAACATACTTATAATTTTTAAGTTGCTTGAAGCTTTCATGCCATTCGTTTCGTAACAGCTTCTATGGAGCATCAGTTTATGGTTCTGATTATTGTCTTACTTCAAGTTCTGGTCAGACACAGGATTAATGTTAAGGAATAAAAATTACGTCGATAAAAAAAATATTGGAAATAATATTTGTTTCAGCTATTGTGCTGTATTAATGATATTTATCAACTTCAAAAAACATTATTGTAAAATTAGGTTTTTATTTAACCAATTTGATAAGTATATGTACTGAGCATCAGTTTATGGTTCTGATTATTGTCCTACTTCAAGTTCTGGTCAGACACAGGATTAATGTTAAGGAATAAAAATTACGTCGATAAAAAAATATTGGAAATAATATTTGTTTCAGCTATTGTGCTAAATTAATGATATTTATCAACTTCATAAAACATTATTGCAAAATTAGGTTTTTATTTAACTAATTTGATAAGTATATGTACTAAGCAGTTTGTCTGACAAATTTCAATAATAATTAATTGAAGCGAGTTAATCCTCTCATTTATGTATTTATTTGAGTTTTAAAAAAAATACTCGGAATGCTACAAATCCACTTAGTATATCAGGTTTGTGGTGTAATAATTTATTTTTGGAAAACTTTTTCTTGCAAAGTCACAAATTGGTGTGCTGGTATGAATACATTTTATGCTTTTTTTTTTTGGCGTATTTAATCAAATATCACGATAAAACTGAATCTTCAAATTTCATTTATAAGGTATAAGAAGATACAAAATAATACCAAACATCCCAGTAAAGTAATATACCCTTTAAAATAAATATAATATGGTTCAAAAATGAGATTATTCACTTTTTTCTTGAATCCTCCGTGGACTTCTTTCTTTTAACTATCATATAATAATATTCTTTTAACTATCTTGAATGGCCCATGAAACTTTTGTGTGATTTTCAAGAATTGTTTAAAGTCTCCAGATGAGGACTATAGACAAATTGCAGCACAAAATTGAATCTGCATAACATTTTAAAGCAACCATTTATGTGACCTCATACAAGGCTTACATGTATGAAACTTTTTTGTTTTTATTTTGCTGTATTACTGACATTTTTTATCAACTTCATAAACATTACTGAATAATTAACATATTTATTTATCTAATTTGAAAAGTAATTATACTAAGCATTTTATTTGACAAAGTTCAATTATTGACTGAATCAAGTTAAATTGGGGAAAAAAAGAGCAACACTATGAGCCATTTAGCTATGTACACCGAGATGAAGTCAGAAATCTCCCATTTCTTTAATGAAATTCTCAAGAGAGTTTTGCGAAAACAGAGAAATCAAATGGGAATAAATGGACCTCGACAGATGCGGTAATAAGCATTAATAACTTCCCCTAATGCATCATCATCCCTTTCGACACCCGATTCGGACGCTGGTAATTTCCCAAAGCCCATTCATTCTGCTTTACTCGTGGTGCGATATTTAGTGCCATATTAACTTGGAAACGCTCGGGTATTGATTGCCTTCTGCAATTAAGACCCAATAGCATTTCAGATGCAGGCTGTATATAGGTCCTAACTTTCTTGAATACTTGAATAGATACAGTGCATGTGAAAGGTACGATTAATAAAAACTTTAAGCAGTACTTTATCAAGCATACGAAATTCGGCACAAAGCAATATGCTTTCCACAGTTTTAAATTAATTGACACAATTATTATAGTGTGCGTATAAATCAATATGCGAAGTAAAAATACTACGCATATTGAATTTTACGCTATGTCTACTTGTCATATAATGCGTAATAGTAATGATAATAATAATAATTGAATAAACTAAACTTTTAATTTCTTTCTGACAAATTAAACGATTTCGCAATCAGGAACAAGAATAAAGTTTTTGTTTCTCTGATATTTTATAACCTTATTTTCTTCAACTTTTCATTTTTTTCAAGACAAATCTTTTAAATTAAAATGTTATAAAAGATTGGGCAAATGAGAATTTTAGAAGATAATCGTTTGAACGAAAATGTAAGAAAACTATCGTTCATATGCAAATTTAAGAAGACAAAATTTAGAATGTACATCTCAGCAGAAAATAGTTTATATGAAAATATAACAAGAAGTTCATTTTAGAGCTATACGAGCCCTTTTTCCGCATTCACCTACATCAGTTTTATAGTCTACCTATCTCTCTCGTATCTCATTTAGCTTTAGTTCTTAATTACTTCAAATAGACCTTCTTCAACGGTTAATACTTATTCATTCATTCATTCATTCATATATTCAATTATTCCTTCAAGCATTCATGTATTATTCATTCAATTATTAATTCCTTCAGAAATATCCTTAAAAATCCAGATCAAAACATCTCACGAGAAAATAGGCTCGTTTAGTTCTGGATGAACTTCGTATTTATGCCTGTTCTACATCATGAGATCTTCCCAATACAGTTTGTTAGAAGCATATCCGTCCGTTAGTTTAGGATTTAGATAGTCTTCAAATTTCTCCGTAGGCGTTAATGTTAAATTTGTTTTGAACTGTTTGAAATTGAACAAAAATTGTTCAAATCAAAAAATATTTCCCTTCGAGAACTTCTTTGAATAACTTTATTCAAAGGAACTTGAATTTTATATGCAGGGTTTATATAATTTTCTTCATATTTTCTCACAGGTGCTAATGTTAAAAGATTTTGAACTGTTCAAAGTTAACGAAAAATTGCTCGAATCAAAAAATATAAATATGAAAATGAAATGTCATCACAGAGATCTCTCGAATGGAAAAAAAGATCTTTCAAGTCGGACAACTCCCTCAAAAGTTATTGAGACCGACAGACTCACACATTTTCCCCATCTTAGAACCCTACTATCATTTTTTTTTTTTTTTTTCAATCTTTATTTAATTACTTCGCTTATTTTTGACTTTTCGTTATTTTTAATAATATTTTTACGATATATTAAGGTATTTATTTCATACCTTTTATTTATTTCTTTTTACTTTTCCGGGGAAGTAGGCTAAAAAAGGAGTGATTTAAATATAATAGACTAGTTCAAAACACAAAATGCGGAAAAATAAAAAATGTAAAGATACGGGTCTATGTCGTTAGATTATAAAGTAGTTCCAGTTTGATCCGTAAAATTTAGTTTGCTCCATAGCCATTAGATGTCTTTCGGTAAAGTGGTTAAAGCACTGGAATTGCTTCGAGGATGTCCCGGAATCAAAATCCAAAACTATGCTCTCACGCTCCTCCCAGGCACGGATACAAGATTTTTCTGAAGAGGAGGTGGAGGGGGAAGTATCTTTGTCATTTCGCCTATTTCCCGAAAAAATTTGCCCAAAACGGGAAAAGTATAAGATTTTAGTTCGTTAAGCATGTATCTTCAATCATACTTGACCCTCGGAGAAGGAACCAATTTCTCCCATTGCCTCCCCTGTGTCCACGCCTGGCTCATCTATACTGAATTCAACACCTAGTAACGAAAGCCAATATTCTGAATAATGAAAGTAACATCAGACACAGACTAAAAACCAATAAGCAATCAGCTTTGATTGCATAATAACAAATTCCTTCAGTTTAGCTTCATCATACTGATGTATGATTAAAACTAAATTCAAGAAAACTTAATTATTAGAATATGTTTCTAAATACAAAAAACAAACAATCGTGTTATTACCAATATACAAAGAGGATATTAAATTATATATAACTAGGACTTGGGAAAATAATAAATATTTATTAAATAAAAGGAAGTTTTCTTCTTGTTTGAAGTAAAAAAACAAGTTATACTTTCTATGAAGCGAAGACGGAGCTTGAATTTTTTATATGAAACTCATCTTTTGAATAATGCAGAGGATGAGATAGATGCGGGGAAGAAAATGAAGTGTGCTTGGAGAATGTTTAGTGATGTGTTTGTTTTGCGCAAAATAGGAATTCCGGACTCTTTAAATTTTCACATCTCTGAAACTTGATCTTTATAAAGCGTCAAAACGTTCGCCCTGGATTGCTGGGTATAGCTATTCATGATCAACGGGTGAACCTTTGGGAGAAATTTGAATCAATTTGAATTGAAATGATTTGATATTATCTTGTAAGTTAAATCTTTTATTGTAAAATTTAAAAAACAAAAAACAAAAAAAAACAAAAAAAAAAAAAGATTTTTATGCACTATTAGCCCAATTTTTCGAACTCTATTACAATTCAAGGGACTTCCGTTACAATAAAATCTCATTTAGAAGAACAACTTTAAAACAAGAAACCGTAATGCGTAAACGACACACAGAAAATAAAAATCAAATAATCAACTCATTATACGTAAGTAATACATTATAACAAAAGCAGATAATGCGTCTTAGTTTTCGTTTGTACATTGTTCTTGTATAATGCATGCCTTCGTTCCACACCGATTATGCGCAAAAGATCAACATCTACATTGTTTATTTATTGTTATCACATGCTGCTCATTCTTACAAACTTGTTGAATTTGAAAATAAAATCATCTTCGTAAAAGCCTTACATAATTTTATCAATAAATAAATAGTTTCGTGTAAATCATATTAAAACTAGTGGATAAAGCGGCTATAGGAAAGAGGAATTCAATAATTTGTTTTTTTTTATTCCAAGTGCTTCTGCATCTTGGTGGAGGATCACTTAACAAGTTACTTATTACAGAATTCAAATTTGATTTTTGGACAAAGTACGAAATCAGCGCATTAGGTTCTGTTTATTTTCAGTTTTAAGTACACGCAGTCTCTAATCATTATTTTGAAAAAAATGTATTTGCGTATTTTGCTGTTCTGTTGGACAGTTTACAAAATTCGTTGACAAGATATGTTTACTGTAATATCAATCAAAGAGGTATACGTTTACAAATGATTAAATCATCTGAAAATAAAATATTTCTAAAAATAAGATACTGTAAGAAAAAGCGCAAAATACATTTTATGTTCAAATATTTATTTCGTTTACATTTGCTTTAATAAGTTAAAGAGTGCACATTTTGACCTCACAATCCATATAAGCACGCATTAATTGTAATTAATTGATCAATTTACCTTACCTGTTTATCTACAAATTTATTTCACTACAAAATTCGAACTATTATTCTTATTTAATGTTCAATCTTTAGAGTGAGCAATATGACGTTATAATGTGAATAAGGGATCATCCATAAATGATGTCACGCTTCGATGGGGGAGGGGGTTCATGAAATTATGCCAAAGTGTGACAAGGAAGAGGGGAATGGGTAACAAGAAGTGTGACATCAAACTTATGCAACATAGCGCGACATGTGATAAAGGCGGGTAGGGGAGTCCGTTGAAGTGTGACATTTTGTGACAAAGGGGAGAAGGGGGGTCAAATATATGAGACAAAAGCGTGACATCATTTATGAACGGTGACTAAGTATTTTCTTGGGAAACAGCATCACACCATAGTAGCGCAGCCATGCATCACTCCTGTGTGAGGAGGGGGGGGGGGTAGTGTCCCCTAGGGATGTGCCCTGGCTTAATGCTATTGAAAAGGTGTATGAATTCAGTTCATCATATTCGTTTAAATTATACGTTTTTTGGGGAGGGGGATAGTTTTATAGCATACAAACAAGAAGTTCCGTCTAGAACTTTACGAGCTTACTTTCCCGTATTTACAAAACATCAAATTTATAATCTAGCTATCTCTCTCTGATTGTCACTTAGCATTAGTTCTTTATTAGTTCAAATTCACTCATTCATTTATTTATTCTTTCACTCATTTATTTGTTCATGCATTCATTCACAAACAGGCGTATAAATCCAGATCGAAATGTTTCATGGGAAAATTATCGCTTAGTTTTGGATGAACTGTCGTATCTGTACATATTCTATAATATGATTCTTCTGACAAAGTTTAATCCAAGAAAATTCGTCGGTTAGATCGGGATTTATATATTATTCAAATTTCTTAGTAGGCACTAATGATACTTTTTTTTTCAACTGTTCAAAATAAACAAAAATTGTTTAAATCAAAAAAATTTCCCGTCTAGACCTTCTTTCAACAAGCTTGTTCAAAGTGACTTGGATCTTATACCAAAAGTTTACATAATTTGATTCATTTTTCCTCAATTGCGCTAAGATTTTTTGAACTGTTCAAAATTGAACGAATCAAATCAAAAAGTAAAATATGGAAAGAAGATGATCTCGCCGTAATATTTTGAATGTAAAAAAAAATATATTTCGAATCGGACAATTCCCCAAAACGTTTTTAGAGGGGGGACAGACGGACCAACAGACACCCATTTTCCCCATCTCAAAATCCTACTTGCAATTTTTTTATTTTTCAATCGTTATTTAATTACTTTTCTTATTTTTGACTTTTCTTTCGATTTAACGATATTTTTACGATACATTAAACGTTCTTTCAAGCTCCGCCTCCAGTTTTTTCCCTTTTACGGGAAAGTAGGCAAAAAAATTATGCCTCCTTGGGAGTTAACAATCCCCTCCCCCTCTGCCCCTCCCTGTGAACTGTGGTCTCACCGTACATTCTCACTTGCCCTTCAGATACCCATGCTTAACAAACATACTGTAAGACACAATTACTACGCATTTGTGCTATTGTGTATATTCTCCGAATGGGTTCATACTTTCACCGCAACAATAGTAGTATTGTAACAAAACAAGTTTTACGGAAAATAAAGGTTCGCATCTGAAAATTTAAACACATTTGCATCTAAAAAAAGAAAATAAATAAATTTTTAATAATAAGATTGGTGATGCTGGTCAGTAAAGATTTTTCCAATACACTTCTTCATTTCCATAACATATCGTTTATCATTTATTCAAAATAGTCAAATTTCTCTACGTCATTTCAAGTCTTTTAATGTTTGTACTCTTCTTTTGTGTTTTTATTGGATATATACGAAAATTCTGCCGAATATAAATCATAACCCTTTTGTTTTTCTTTGACAAATTCATTTAACCCATTATTAACACAATTAGTATTAGAACGTTCTAAATTATATTCGGGGTTTTTCCCTTCGTTTCATTTCTAATTAAACTTTTTTTTCGATCAAAAATTAAGAAAAATATACTTATTCATTTTAACTTTTGAATTTAGAATTAGAAATCGGAAAACATTTAAAATTATGAAACTGTTAAGTTTGAAAATTAAGTGAGGTTAAAATATTTAAGGGTGTTTTTGTAAATTGTATATTTTAATAAACTGCACTAAGTACAATTCTAGCATATACTCTCTCTAGCAAAACATTTTCAAAATAAAAATTATCTAAATTTGTGCTCCCTTTCATCGTTTATTGTGCTGACACTCAACTTATAATCTTTTCGCATTCACACGTTGTTCATGATAAAAGCTGTTCTTAAAACTCCATGTTTCAACATAGATTATGCCCAAATGCAGCCCATAGGGAAAAAATAGAAAAAATATAGATGAGGCAAGAAGACGTTGAATAGTTTGGAGAAACCCACAGCCAGAAAAGTTTCGCGTCTAAAATTATTTTTTTTAATCATTGAATCACTAATATATTTTCCTTTGGGATTCGCTAATAATTGAATGTATTACCACTATACGTCGAATATTTTAAATTCGGCGTTCGCCTCTGACAATTATTTACGTAACCACTGAGGAACATGTATTTTTTGAAAAGAACATTTATTATATCGACTTTTTCAATTAAAATATATATACAATCATAAAAAATTTTCATCATTAATGATTTTGCTTGAAAACAATTACACACTCCTGATAAACACAAGACTCAAAACGAAAATATTAAAAACTGCAACTTCTATTTTGATTCCTGCTTAATAAAATTTGTTACATTAACTTGTTTATAAAAATATTTTTGCGGAAGTTTGACATTGTTAGGGTCTTTTCTTTAAAGTGTAAGCCTCTACTAAGGTTAAATCCTAAAGCTTAAATTATATTGAATAATATAACTTCTATTATATTTTACAATTAAAGAAGCGTGTTTTTTTTTTTTTAAATTTTGGAAACATATCAGTATGATAAAGCATTCCAAGCTTAATTAGGTATCAGAAACAAATATTGATGAAGGATCAAAATATATGCTAAGTACATCATAAACGGAATTTAATTAAGCATTGTAATTCCCTTTTGTGTATCCTGATCTGCTAATAAAGCAACAATAATAATAGAAAATAATGCACTTAGACGTGTCATTATGGGTGTTGGGAGAAAGTAACCATGGGTGGTTCCGATTAACCAAGGCAAAAATGTACTTTGAAAAACTCCTTCGGAAAGTAATATGATATTATACACAAGAATGGGAGATTTAGCGACTTAATTAAGACTTAATTACGGTAATTAATGATGAATACGGCACTAATCTGTGAAAGAAACTATGCTTAAACTTTTCAGTTATTTTGGGATAATACTTCTCTTTGGTATGTTGAAGATATGTTTCAAAAACAGTGGTAAATACCGTTTAGGGACCGTCCATAAATGATGTCGCGCTTTTTTCCCCATATATTTGACCTCCCCCCCCCCTTGTCACATGCCACGGAATGTTGCATAAGCGTGATGTCACACTTCTTGCTACCCCCTCCCCTCTCCTTGTCACAATATCACCCCCCCCCCCGAAGCGTGACATCATTTATGAATGATCCCCTTCCGAGTTTTTAGCAAAATAAAGTATGCACTCAATGTTCTTTTTTAATTGTACTTCTTGTCTTCTTTAATTAATCTTTTAATAAAACTGAAACAACTTCTGAGAAAACGCGTTATTCCAAAAAATAAATGATGCAGAAAATTCAAAATAGAAATCTTTCTCGATATTTTGTCCTTTTCACTCATGCATTTACATAATTCAAACTTTAAATATACTAACATTGAAAAATAAAATATTTAAAGTCATTTTACTGCTAGAAAATTCAAGGTTCCGGGTTTTGTTTCAGAAGAGAATTTTTCAAACTTGTAGAATACTATCTATCATATCATTTTCATTAAACTTACTTGAGAAGATTTTCTCATTTATTTTTGCATTTTACAAACGCTGAAAACTGTTTTCCATTACTTCTGAGACTTTCCAAAGAAAAAGTGACGCTGAGGAAGATTTTGATCAATGACTTTTTTGAGAAGTTGAAGCAACCGGAGGTAGTTTGAAATAATAAGCAACTAGTGGTGGGTTTTACGTAGCTAAGATTAATATGATTCAAAGAAAGGAGATGTCTTAAACAGATGCTGGCTTACCCAACAACTAATCATAAGGAACAAAATGACGTTTAACTTTTGTATGAATAATGGTAATGAAAAAACTTGCTCGCGAAAAATATTGCTTTCTGTTATACTTACTTTTTAAAAATTGAAAGTAATGGAGTTTTCATTTTATGTATTTATGGAATTCTTCTCTTTTTTACTTACATTATTTATAATCTTTTCCTCCGTTAAAAGTTTTTATTATTTATTATAAAGTACATCTTTTAGTTCGAAGAAATGCTATTCTCTGACAGTAGCATATTTTCGGTTTTCGTAAGAATTATTACATTTGTATATTTTTGAGATATCTTGAATAACAGCGAACACTTATCATATGAAAACGTCCCGTGAGAGCAAAAAATTTCGTGCGTTATGGTACATTTTGCTTGAAGTAGGATATTTAATTAATATATTCTTCGTTTCCTATGAGTTTGTTTCTTCAGTGAGAATAAAACATATTTTTGTAATTAATGCAAAATAATAAACTACTGTGGGAGAGGTCAGTACTAATCGTGAGGAATCCATGAAATATTTTTTTTTTTTTTCATTTTGCTGGAAAAGTTTAGTAAAGTTTGAACTTAAGCAGAGCTTTAAAAATGAATAAATAAATACAACTTCTTAATTGAAAAGCAAATAAAACGAAGTAAAATATATTGATCCTTTTAACCTACGTAAGTGTTTAAGAAAAATGCTGTTATTGAGAAAAATACTTCGACATATTAAAAGTAATAATTAAAAGTTCAAACTGAAATATGCAATAAAATGTCATGCTAAATGTTATAATGTGTAAAACCAATTTTTAATATGAAAAATATGTCTCTTCATCTGTCTCGCACCTAAATGTGTACCTCATTGGTATATATTTTGTGCAACAACACCTTTTTTTTTAACCGACTTAACAAAGGAAGGAATTTATACATTCATACTGTATGTATGTCGTTTTTTTCTTTTTGTTTGTTTGTCCACTCATAACTTCTCGCCGGATTAACCGATTTTAATGTTTTTTTTTTTTTTTTTTCAATCTATAGAGGGTGGTTTTCTATAGGTCACGTACCTTCGTTTGACCATATTCGATAATTAGAAAAAAAAGTTATGGGCAGAAATATAGTCTTTTTTTGGTTTTTTCATCCATAACTTTTGACAAAATGAACCGATTTTGATGATTTTTTCTTTAATCGATAGCGGGCCGTCTAACTCAAATATCTCAAATAAATTTGACTACATTTGTTTTTTAAAAAAAATGTTACGGGTAAAAAAAGGTATTTTTTATTTTATTTGGAAAGACTTGACTTGATTTTTCTTTGTTGGGAAAACTATTAATAAATATGAGTCACTGGGAAAAAATGTTTGTTGCCGTTCTGCTAGAATATTAAAAGGAATTATGGCAAGAGTTTGACTGGAGGCTTCTTTGAAGCAAAAATTAAATCCAATCAGTTTGTTTGCTAAAATCGACTTCAAAACGGAATTAATCATAGAAATGATTAGTTTTTAGTACAATCCGTAGGCGGACCTGTACGAAGAAAACCGCCTTCAAATCGCAGATGCTGTATATTCTCTTCGGTCCTATTTAAAATCTTTCTCTATCCATGACACGATACCAACCAATCAACAATTAAGAGTTTAGTGCCATTAATTCAAAGAAGGTTTACCCTTTGATATGGATTTATTAACAATAGAGTATTTAAGCTCTTCTGTGTTATAATTTAAGCTCTTCTGTGTTATAATGTTTTAAAATTGAACAGCGGCATGAACAACTCATTGCATGAATTCATCGTTTGTTAATCAAGTTACATTTGTATTGAATAAAATTTCTATAGTTTAAACTAATGTTCCCTGCATAGATTTAAAACATGTGAAGAATGCTTTTAGTAGAATTAGTAGAATAAATAACCCTCAGTTGATATTCTTTTTAATTAAAGTTTTCTTCGATGCAAGCTCATCCCAAACGTATATATATATATATATATATATATATATATATCACAATTTGAAAATGATATGCTTTTTCTTACATATGTCACAATAAGAATATTATGAATAACTTCAATAAAAATTTCAAGTAAAAATATAAATTTCGCAAAGGGAAATTTGCTCTAACAAGGACCTTTATGGCAGTTACTAAGTGTAAGCCATTTTGTTACTCGATAATTAGTTGTAAAAGGAAACTTTGCTCTAACAGATTACTCTCATTGCTATAGTGGCGACGATAGTGGATCTCATCCATCAAACGCAATTATCTTTAACAAGATTTGCGAGAAACTGACGTATAGAAATATCGGTGTTTTCAAGCATTTACGCTACAAATGGATAACATATTCTGATGATAAGCCAAAGTTACTCTCATGATTCTCGAAATTCGTATACTTATAAGTATTTTTAATGCCTTATATTTTTCTTCAATTACTTTTACTAGTACGTTTTCGTACTATAAAAGCAAAGTTTCATTAAAGACAATATGCATATAACTAACAAAAATAAAAGCATTGTTCACTAAAGTTGAAATTAAAAAGTTAAAAAGCCCTGAAAAATATGTTCTAATGGCAGTTTTATTGTTTAAAATTATTCTAATGACGTTATGTATTGAAACTTGTGTTTTCAAGGAAAATTCCGAATTGGCAGCATAAGAGCATCAGTTTTAATTGAAATTTTTTTTCAGACAATTTCTCTCGATTTTTTGTGCTGTATCTTCTTTAACGTTTAGAGTTATAGCCCCATAAGTACAGCTTACTGGTGTTCCCCACCCCTACAATAAAAAAGTTGGTATTTTGGCATGGCGTTTAAAGGGTTCATTTGTTTTGCCCTTTTTGTGGAGTTCCGTAAAAATGCCTTACCTTTTAAAACTACCATCGTTTCCTCTTGATGAACAGGGAAGTTATTTCAGCTAATGACATCACCTTGCTGATTGGTTAGACTTTTCAGGAAAATACAATTCTCTATTAAAATGCCAGAACGTTTTCCAGTTATTAAATGCAAATCTGAACTATTTCAAAGTGAAGCGTAAGATTGCAAATTTCTTTTGTAGCATTAAGCATCACTTTTTACTGACATCTGATGCTAACATTTTCTACAGAAAACTGCACTTCGGAAGAATTTCTTCATGATGCTATATTTTTATTTTAATAACAGATAAAGTGGTAATTTTAAATATTTCTTGAAATTCGAAAATCTTAATGATAGCTATTTTACCGATTGTACTTCATCATTAACTAACATAATTATTAAGGAAATATCAGTATTAGATTCTTTATACGATTCAGAAATGTAAATTATACTTATTCATGTTTATAAATTGCCTAAACGTTGCCCTAATTATGCAGATGAATATTTTCTGTAATTCAACTTAACTACTTTTACGGAGCTTCAGATAATGTCACGAGTTCAAAACCTGGTACTGCAGAAGTAGCTCCTGTACTTACAGAAGCAGCATCTTGCCTCCAAAGCGAATAATCAAATTAGAGTGGTAACAGCCATCCCAGGTGTTGGCTTCCCATCTTCTTAGTGTGATTAGGGTCTGCGAAGTAATCTCCTAAGTTTGCTAATAAATTCATATTTATCTCCGTTGTAATTAATTGCTAGAAAAGTCAATTTACGGGAGGAAAAGATAACTGCCGCATTATCCAGGACATGCTAAACAGGTCATTTATGAGTCTGTACTTTAAACTGCAGGTTGTGTGTGTCGTGCTTCGCATGACCAATCTCTGAGCCTGTATTGAATACATTTGTTGGTCAGAAAAATCGTCAAGAAACCCATTTGACGTAATCACTTGTTATTACTTAAAATGGTAGAATTTTTTTTAACTATGATAAATACTGTACTCGCTCATTTTTGTTTTATTAAAGTTTGAAGTTTCTAAGAACAAAATATATAACAAACTTAATCGAATCCCCCAACTGTTCCGTCGTTAATATTTTTCCTCTTATGCCTTTAGCAGATTTTCTACTAATTTTATGCTTCATTATTAGATGTAATTTCAAAAAAAGTAAACTTATTTTTAAACATTTTTGCGTAGAACAGGCATTTTATTTATATGGCTTCACTAATTTATAATATATTTTTTTTTATTTATAAGAAAATGTATCAAATGTAACATTCATCAAAATTACAATAAAATATACTTTTTTTTTTTTTTTTTAACATTCAAACAGTTTTAAGATTCATATTTTCATTTTAAAAACTAGATAGAGGTTATTCATAGCATCAAGCATCTAAATTGAAGATGGATGTACTCATTGCATCCGCAGGTGGCATCAGTTCTAAAGTCGAGACTTTTCTTGTATCCAATTAAACAAACTTACTTATCAAATTCATGATTGGTTATATTTTTATATTTATGTTTTTATTAATTTATTTTTTTAATATTTCTCTGAGCTTATATTTTATGTATTTACGTTGCTCCTAGCACCTCGTGCTTCTAGTTCAGAGCAGAGTTTCTCAACGGGGGTCACGGAAAAAATGTAGAGGATTACAGGAAAAGATATGAAAAAAGGAAAGCCTTGAATTCGTAGAAGGGGACTATGGCTGATCTTTTTAAACTAGTAAAATCAGCTTTACACATAAAGATAAAATATTCTATAGTATTTTTACCTGTGTCTTACAGGTCCATAAATGATAAAAAATTATGTATCTTACTTTTTTTTAAAGTTCATCAACACACATCACAGAACCTGCATTAGGTAAATATACTTATACACTCTTTTTTTTGTCTTCTCTTCTATGAAGAACTTTTTAAACACATTTTGAAAGGCATCTGTTTTGTAACTTCAGGAAAGGTATTCTCAAAAAAAAAAGAAGACTCGTAAATAATCCTCGGAGACTTGATTTAATTATTATAACAAAAAGGCTTATTGTATGATTTGTGTTTTTAAGGGAAAAGAAGATTAAAATTGAGTGCTTTAAGTTGCTGTTTCTTTCAGACACATATATTCTAATTCAGTTACCGCACTATTTTTTAAAAGTTTTTCTTAATTCATTTTGAACTTTGAAGGGCAGTTTTTTAATTTCAAAACTGTATATTTCTTTCTTTAGTATATGCAATAAATATATTTTAGTAAAAATATAAAAATAAATAAGTACTTGAATAAAAACCTCAATATCCCTTAATAAGTAAATAAACAATTTAAAAACAAAAAGTCAAAGTTGCATTATGAGAAAATGAGGGAGGCGATTGCCTCAAGAGCTTTTTTAAAATGATGTTGCTTGTTTTGAATGTAAGGGATCACTCATAAATGATGTGACGCTTCAAGGGGGAACGGGGTTAGTGAAATTGTGACAAAGTGTGACAAGGGAGGGAAGGAGGTAGCAAGTGTGACATCCTGCGTATGCAACATAGCGTGACATGTAAAAAAGGGGGGGCGGGTTTCCGTTGAAGTGTGGCATTTTGTGACAAAATGGGGATAAAATATGTAGGAAAAAGGCGTGACATCATTTATGAACGGTGCATAACACATATGTTTTATCACTTTTTTAAGTGAGTGCTATGTGTATACGCATAATTTTAATGAATTCATACGTCTAGGATTACCTTATGGGAGTTTGTTGACGATAAGCGGCGGATTCCTCTCTAAAATTGTGTCACTAAGCGGAGGCCGCTGCATTTCGAACGCCCTATTGGAATGAATAACTTCCTGTCTATTAAGCAAGCTATAAATCAGCGAAAAAGTCACCTGAACTGCGTCTCATTAGATTGGATACCAGGAGGGATTATCATTCAACACCACTAGTTCAATGGAAGCCATTTATTTAAAAAATGGAGGTTCAAATCTTAGAGCTAATTTTCAGATAACCCGATAACACTAAATTTATAGCTCTGTCTTTACTCCCCCGGAATCCCTCCATGACTTGATGCAGGAAGCGGAAGTTGTTGACTTCTAACCCGTGCTTTCTAAGATTAACGGACAATTTTCCGGGAGTTTTGCAATTATTAAACTTTCAAACAATAGAGGTTCATCTAATGAAGGATGGAAATGGCGCGTTAAAGAGTTAATACTTTGATGACTCAGCTTTGATTTGGGGGAGGCTGTAATAGGATCAATTCGTGATTACGCTACAAGACTCATTTTTCAAAATGTAAATCTACTGTTTAAGCCAAACGTTTCAAAAATGTGTTTTAAATTTGGTTTAGAAATGATGTATCGCAAAAACAGCTAATATTAAAAAATATATTTGACGTAGAGATCTTATTTATTTTGTTTGTTTTAATGTACAAACTGTTATACTACAAAGGAAATAGTACTATGTACTTGGAATAGAGCCTCGACCCTCGACGTTGAATGTTTAAAAACAAATCAGCAGATTTCCTTAGTACACATCTTTTTTTCTTTGAATGTATGCATATGTATATTAGGGTGGACTAAAAAAACGTTTCTTTCTCATTTCGAGATAGGGAGTGTAGAAAAGTCTTGTAATAATTAACATCTTAAAGAAAACATGCATGCATATTTTCAACACGTTATTTAACAAAAAAAATTATGTAAAATTATGTATATGCTATAAATCAGCCCAGATTATTTATTTTCCTAACAATGTTGTTATTTTAATTTTAAAGGAAAATTTTATAAGTACTAATTTGGCAATATCATTTCAATGTCGTGCCTTTGCAACGAAATTAAACTTATTTTAGAAACGTTAATGTGGGGTTTCTGTACTAAGAAATGTCTGTAAAAACTACACAAAGGAAACTGAGTGTTTATGTGACGTGGCGTTTAACATAGGGGTGCCGAACCCCCTCCGACCGATGACCCCCATAAAATCGGTCAAACCCTATGAAAATATTTTCCCCACCTAAAAATTTCAACGGCACAGTCTGCTCCATGACCCCTGGTTTAGAGCAACAACTTGTGTAAAACCAAACTTCCGAGTTACTTGAGGAAAACAGGAATTACGTAAAAATCTAACGAAGTCTTCTGTTCAATGACGTAAGTACTCGTTAAAAAGCCACGAGTCAAAGGTTTCTCTAGTAACTGCTCCGCGGAAAACTGAACACTTAAGGTCTGCAACTACCATTTTAAACATTGTAAACAAAGGCAATGCATTATATACTACTGTCCATAATGCTAAAGTAGAGCCATGAAAGAATTTGCGCATGCGTCAGGTCTGCTTCGATTTTATCGAAATATGGGTGACAGGTTGATATGAGACATTACGATGAGTGTTTTGTTTTATCCTTTTCTTTTTTTTCCCCTATATTAAATCAGTCCGGGCGTGGATTTGTGCGGATGTTTTTTTCATTGGAAAAAAATAGAAAATTAAATTAACATCGGGGAAGAAAAAGAAAAAAAAAAACTATGAGATAAGAAGTGCACGCTTGTGCCCATCCACGAACCTATCACCCTTTTCTGAAGTGGAACCGCGCGACCTTGATAAGTCTGCGAAACGAAAATGAACAGTAGACTGCAACGTTTCTTGACAATGACGTCACAACGCGCGACAGAAGAACTGAGTAAGCAGTTCGGCTGTTGGTTTACAAGGAAGACGGCCGAAAAGACTAGCTAGCAACTTGGCGAAATAATCCGATTACGCATTCTCTTTGGCACATTGCGTGTTTTAAAAGTCGTTAGTAAGTTTATCAGAAAAAGTTAAAGAGAAGTAACAAATTTAAAAACTTATGTTTTTTACATAATCATAATTTATTTTATTGAGTCAAATATATTTCCTTCCAATCCTTTTCTCCCTTCAGTAATCCATAAAAACGGTTCGAGATTAACTTTTGAACACTCGTTTTTCAAATAAAAAAATGTTTTCTCTCCTGTTACCACTTGCGTCTAAATTTTTTTTCCTACATAAGTTAAAAATTACAATATTAGCGAAAATAATAATGATAATAACGATATTAACGAATAGGATAATAATAACTATTTAGCTTTAAGCTAAAAGCTTTCAAACGATACAATCAAATACAGCGAATGCCAGAGCCAGCGAGTCAGACATAAACAATTCCAAATCTCGCCAAACCGCTTATCGGAAGATCGCCAACTGCTCGTGAGTTCGTATTGGCTAAGCTCTCTTTGGCGTTCAGATCTAAATGAAGGTATTAGTACGCGTTCCGCTTCTAGTAAAATTGAGAATATGTAACATTTTATGAAAATTAAGCAAATAAACGCCATATATGTGTGGGCTAAAATACCTTATCATATTTACACAGCGCAGTACTTAGTTTAACTTGAAAATTGGACACCTACTTTCATCGGTAGCTCTCAGCATATTTCTAAATAGTCAAGCAACCTTGTACTTGAGTATAGTCAACAATCTAGCCGTTCGCAGACAGTACATCCAACTCCAGAGGAATATTCGCCTGAGCGGTCACAAGGATCTCGACAATGTGCACACAGATGACCCCGCAGTGGATTCTCATTTATTTTCGGGCAAAATATTCGATGTAAATAACATTGATGAAGCGTTTCTAAAATCATGAAAAGTTTCAAAAACCGCTGACAAATCGTATCAAGAAACCATTTTGAAACGTTTTTCTGATACTTAGGACCGGAACAGTTAACACGTCTACTACCCCTTTCCAAGCTTTATATATCGTAGTGACAACCCGATTTATAACAAGAATGTATGAGTTGCAAGCCAAGTTAATTTATTGCTCCCATGAAATAAAATTTCTCTTACCATGTGCTTGTTTGCCAATCTGTCGGTCACAACAATAAAAAATTTTAAACTTTTATTTTGGCAATGCATAGATTCAATTATAATGCTGGCCATTTGAAGCGATGCCTCGAAGAATATCAAGATAGATAATCAAGCGATTGTCGAACTGCACGCAAAATCGAGCGCTCAATGCATAACACATTCATTGGAAAACTCCAGGGATCAAAACTATTTTGACATTACGATGCAAAAAAGCATTAGGTCTATTTTAAATATTAAGAATGGAAATTAATTGATTAACCCACATCTTGCTTAATTGCTTTACCCCAAAGGCAGACTAAGCCTGTCTGCCTTTTGGGGATCTAGACACACGGCAGTGTATCCGCCAAGTTCAGAAACGGCGTCACCGGCCAATGTGTATATTTACTCGAACCATTTCGAGCTACTTTCGACCACATCATTTCCCAAAAACTATTAGACCTACTTACTTGAAATTTTTTATGTCTAATAGAAATCCCCTTAACCTCTAGAATATCCAATTTCATTGATGTACCTCTTATGGTTATGGAATTATTAAGGTCTGAAAAGTGTTATTCTCCCCTCCCCCTCCCGATTGCTGAACGAAATATTATCTCCTAGACCCTAAAGAACTGAAACTTCAAATTAACTACGGTTACGTCCTAGAGCTCATCAAATTAAACCTGCTGTATCTCGCTTAATCAGATCATTTAAATCACAAACTCAGCTTGCCAGTTCACGCTTTTGACCACAAATTGGAGAGCAATGGGCTCCAAGCAGCTAATCTTCCTTCAGACAGGCCGTAGCATGGGGAATAACAGAGAGGAATTAATCTTGAGATGCCTGAAGGACACCAACATCCATTGTTCCTCTCTGCTCACCTGCATCCCGATGTTATTCAGTAGGAGAGTGTGCGAATTTAATCACCTCACATAAGGTCTGGATTGATTATTGTGGAATTTCTCCTTGAGATAAGGCTCAGTTGCATGCACTAAAAGAATTTATCTGTCACAGCACATCTGAAACCGTGAAAGGTTTGAGAAAATTTGAGTAAATAAAATTTTATTAAATAAGTACGAACTGATATTCATTTCAGAAACTTAAATATTATTGATTTTTTTCTCAATCGTCATAATAATCTCAAATTTAAAAAAAGATCATTTTTAAGTAGAAAATATTTTTGTGTTCCGTTTCGAAATCTTTCCCAAACTGCATATATGCAGCATTTTAAACGCAAAGCAAGTTTTAGTGGTTTCATATTAACTAACATTTTTTTTTTTACAAGTCAAAGAAATGGGCTCACTTCTTGCTCTGAAAAATGGATGCCTTGTAACCCCAAAAAATGTGCCCCCCCCCCCCGCCCCCAGTGCAAAGATACTCTATTTCTAGCTACTAATATTTTTTGACTTTTAACTTTTCAATATACGTATCTTTCCCCAATTAAATATATATTATTCAGCCTTTAATATCGTTATTATCGCGCATAATTGTTTTTAAAAAAATGTTTAATGTTTTAAATTACTATTCTTGTATTCAAAGACAATTGTTAACTTTGATTTCAAATATTTACTAACTCTAAAAATAACAACAACTGCAAAAATAATGTGAAACATGAAAACTTATATGAATTCGTGTCGTAAGAAACAAAAGGAAAACTTTAAATAAAGCCCAACCACTTTGTATAAATATGATGTTTGTTGAAACTGCCCATATTTCTTATTGACTTCGGTTCTGTTGTAAAAGTGCTACGGGAAATAAACTATGACGACTAGAACACCAAAACAAAAGAGACGAAGAAAAATACTGTCAAAGATATTACTTCTGTTCTTTATGGGTTATCCTTTTTTTCCTTTTCGACTGTTTGACGAATGGCTGTTAATATGCCAAACACAAACGGCAGACATTTTGTTTTTATCTATCTTTTGCAATTCCATTACATATTTACATTTGTTTTTATAAAAGTACGAAATTGTGAATTTTATATTCTCACATGAAAATGCACTTCTTTTGTTCAGGGAAAGTTTAATTTATTTAGCATATATTTGAATGTACAAAGAATTACGTAAATAAAATACAAATGTCAGTTTCTACTTCTATATCCTTTAAATGCGTTCAAGTTTCAATATTTTCTGATTTTTAATGTTAAGCCTAATTTTTTTTTCTTTTCTTTCCTTTCAATTCATGTCAAAGCAAGCAATGATATTGCTTGTTTTGAAATACACTAAGTGTACAAATTGTTAAAATCAGATTAACTACATGTAAGAAACGTCGAAAGCCTGTGCTAAATGTTAACTAAAATGAAGAAATAAACCATACAAAATACAAGTTGTAATAGAAATACATTAAGAAAATGCTTTAGTTTTGCGAAGGATTTACTATCAAGCGACAAGAAGCAACGGCATGTCCTTACACACACACACACACATATATATATATATATATATATATATATATGTATCGATCAGCACTCGAAGTTCTATGAAGCAGTTCTAGCTGATTTTATTAAGTTTTGAACTGCCTATAGCTGCTTGACTGTGACGTATGAGTGTGCGTGCGTATACGCTTTGCGTACACACACACACACGTACGCTTCAGTCGGTAGCAATATGAGCAATAATAATTTATATCTTCTGCTTTTCCGCATTATTCATCAATTAATCATCCGCTATATTAATAAAATATTTTTTCCAGAGATTTTAGCTATTATGCTCAATTAATTTATAAAATAACTTTGCAATTGTTTTTCTTCCCTTTAATGGTCTATCACTAGTCATTTCATAGAATAACTAGTAATTTCTCAAAATAACTAGGAAAAGTATGAAATTTTTCACCTATTATGTACTTTAACTGACTTGTCTAACTATACTTTACTACTTGTAACATACTTTAACTCTCTAGTTATTTCATGAAATACCTAGTTACTCTATGAAATAACTGAATTATAGACTTTAACGATAACATGTACACAGTGTGTCAAAGAATTTCTAAGACAAGGTTTATAAAATAAAATAAAAACTAGTAATTATATTTTTTAAATAATTTAATTAAAAATAAGTTTTTCGGCTTCAATACATTTCTTACACAGCGGTTTAACAACGCCTCGAATGCCTGTTCCAGCTTTCATTGTGGGACTGCCTCCAAAACTCACGTCGAAGTTGTTTGTATAGTGTCAATGTCGTCGAAGTAAAAAAAAAATTAAACCATTGAACCGATGTTCTGGCAGTGGATCAACTTACAGTTGAAAGTTTCACGAACGCTCGGTAGCACAGATAGCCGCCACTGGAAGCTCTGGAAGCTTAGTTCCAGCAGTAGTCTTAAAAATTCTTTGACACACTGTACAAACAGCTTTGAGGCAGTCCCACAGTGTCAGCTGGAACAAGCATTCGAATAGTTGTCAAACCACTGTAACAAATATATTGAAGCCAAAAGAGCTTATTTTGAATAAAAATACTTAAAAATATATAATTACTAGTTTTTATTTTATTTTATAAACCTAGTCTTAAAAATTGTTTAACACACTGTGCATATTAAACACGGCTATTCATTGGAACCGCTCATGTACGGCCTGTTTAGCCAAAAATAAGTACATAAGATGGTAAGACGTGCGGTTACAGCTGATGTATCTTCACTTCGTAATTAAATTATTATAACCGTGCTGCACTTGAATAAATTTTGTAACACTCACAGGAAATTCGACGTAGGTTAATTAGGCATTTCAAAGTGTTCCCTTTTAAACCCAAAAATTCATTGAGTGAATACTAAAATAAAGCAGATTAACGTAATTTGAATCAAAACTGCGATGAAAAGGGTTTTGTTTATTTTCACTTAAATTTAATCCATTAAATTTTATAATTCGTATTATTTTATTTTTAATAAAACTACTTTAAAATATATAAATACTAGATTTTTTTTATTTTATTTTATTTTATAAACCAAATCTTAAAAATTCTTTGACACACTATGTATATACCATTTATCTTGCTTGTTCTTTATATAAAGAGTAATAAAGGAAGACTAACTACTTCCTGGGAAAATAACAGAAATCCTTTAATAAACTAGATCTTCAAACTCCTGGGTGTCATTTTAGTTTAAATTGTAAAATGTAACTATGTTTTTCTTGTGTTGATACTTTTTGAGTTTATGTGCACTTGGCTCTATTTTAAGTAGTTTCGTACGTACAGTTCATGCACAAGAATTCTACAACAATATGATAGTTTATATTCAATCCACCTTTTGCCGAAGGATTAAATATTTTAGGTATTAATAGCTTTGGCAGTCATTTATTGCCTTATTAGTACATAAAATTTAAAAAGGCTTCTCACTTCCTTACAAACGTGAATATTTACAGTTCGATGTGTTATCCGTGTGGCCAAATATGTCGCCTGTCTAGCTTGTTTTCGATTATTTGATCTTCCCTTACATTGACCTCTCTTTTGTTTTCCGACAAGCACTCAAAACAGCGAATCGCTCCGTCCAGGGGAACTTGATCTATGGTCCAACCATTTCAAATATACCATTACGATTCTTATTTGGATTATGTCCTTAACTCTCAGTCTTCGACTTACTGATATACAAAGAAAGCGAAAGGTTATGTATCGCCGGACTCTCCTATATCTGTAATTTTCTGTCATTTTTCAGCATTTTCATTTTCTTTCCCATCTCGGGGAGTGATGCAAAGGCTTTATTTCACAAAGAGCATTCCGAATTGCTTTTTATATAACGAAGGATTCTCGGTTTTAATAAATGGTTCATCTCCAACCAGCATAGATATTTTTCTGGTAATATACTTTTTGCTGAAACACTTTTGCTGCAACCACGTAAGAATTGTTCGAACTTTTCAGTCAGAATTTTATTATTAACACGTTGAGTGCCCACGTGCATTTATAAGGAAATTTCAGTCAGGATACGTAAAATCTTGTAACAAATAAAAATTAAGTACATTTTAAATAGAATTTCAGAAATTGCTTAAAACAATGTATTTTTTTTAGTTTTGCATCATATTTGCAGTGTTAGCCATCGGTGGTTGACTATGCCTCCGGTTCAGTATCAGCCACCGATGGCTGACATGGCGCTCAACGTGTTAATATTGTTTCCATTAACATTATAATTATTACTTGTCAAAAATCATAGCTTACAAAAGGACTTTTCGCTCAAGTTATTATTATTATCATTAATTTTATTATTATTATTATTATTGTGGTTATTGTCAAACAGTTAGTATTTAGAAATTTTACCACATGAGAAAGAAAAAAACCTCCGCAATAACGTTCTCAACTAACTTTTCAAATGATCAACTTCTAGTTAAAAATTTATATTTAAGGATTACAAAAGCAACCTCAGTTGATTAACTCTTGATATAACCCATGCAAAATGTTATTATCTATTATAACATTATTACAATGGTTGTAGTTGAATAAAAGAACAAGATCAGGACCAGGGCCTTCGAGAAGGGGTGCGAGAAATGGCTGATTAGTGGAGCCCGGCCTTTGAGAGGGGGACGGCTCTATATCGGAGTAGTACAGAAAGTTAAAATGTCTTTATGGTTGAGATGCAAGGGGGCGGCAAAACTGACATAGGGCTCTCGGCGGACCTGATCAAAACAAAATTCTAAAGAAATCGGATCTGGGGGACTTTACGATAGACATTGGGAGCGTCGTTTTGAGTATTACAGTCAAAAAGAATTTATTTGGCTTACAAGTTTATTGGGAGTTATAGGTCACAGAACCGCATTGTGGTATAGTTTGGTTTTAAAGAATTGTTTACACGTTGAGCCCCGCATGTCCATCGGTGGTCACAAAGAGAGCTAGAGCGGTCACCCGTAATACGCGTATACAAAATCTAACAATAGCAAAGTAGCAAAAAATATCTAACACGTATATTCAAAATCTAACAATAAAAAATTAGAAAAAAAAAATAACACGTATGTTTAAAATCTATACTATTAATCTAACGATAAAAGCTGTAACCATATATATCAGTCATTAATAATGAACAGCATATAAAATAATAGTGTGGTCCCAGAGAGTTAAACTGAAATGCCCACCGTAGGCCCGTGGCGCTCAACGGGTAAAGAATTATAAATTCGTTTGTGTAATTTTTGTTTCAAAAATTTGTTTTTAATATGTTATGTCCTTTAAGAAAAATCCGCTTTTCTCCAGGTAAATTTGCAGTAATATTATAACTCATGTGACAGGAATTATTTTCTCGCTTAAATACGTCAGTAAAAGTGCCTCGTTTTATAACTTAATGATTTCGATGCACTTACTTTGTAATGGTAGGTAACTAAATGAAAAGTAACAACAAAAAAAAAAATTTACAACTACATAGGGTGAACTATGCCTTCTGCCAATGCATGTTGTATGTTTCAGCAATAAGAATGAGCCCTAGAGTGGTCGAAATCCAATATTATAAGAGGGGGAAAATAAGTATCTGATAAATATATGTATAAAATGAAAAGCTTTCGGGGAAAAGTGAATGGACGTTGGGATAATAAAGTTTGACTCCTAGTGCATTGAAGATTGGGATGTTTTCGGAACATTTTCTTTTACGATAAAATTGCTTATAGTGCTGAAAAAGGTTACCAGAAACGGAGATGTCAAGCACGCCAGCTTCAACTAGAACAGTCATGGAAAATGTTTCATGTACTTACTATTATGGAACCCTGATTTTAATTTTTATAAACATAGCAAATTTTTCGGAATGTATGAGAATCATTTTAAGCATGGAATTCCTTCGAGTTTAAATGTTTGGTTGCATAAAGAGTTAAAGTAAGTTTTTATTTTGTTGTAATATAAAATATGTTGTAATCAATTATCAGACGTATTTGGTTCATTAGTTTATTTAATTTTATGATGCAAAAACCTTACTAGTTAATAATAAGGGTTGCCACATTTAAAAACTGCAAATACAGAACATCAGGGGCGCACTGACGAGGGGAGGAGGGTAGGCCTTCGACCGGATCCTGGATATCCGATATCGGATCCGACAGATTTTTAACTATCCGGAATTCAGCAAAAAAAAATTCGGTTTTCTGGAATGTCAATCTTGATTTTTAAAACTTAACTAGCATACTTTGGGGCAAAATGCAAATTAAAAACTTATTACGTAATTCGAAGCTGTGGGTAAAAAAAGTATGCATAGCGTTTTCAGATTTGAAACATCAGAGCCAGATATCCAGTAAGGACCCGTCGCACAATGGTCACCGGATACCCAATATCCGGTAAAATGAATATCCCGGCAAGAAAACTAGACTTTTGGCGTCCTGTATTTAAGTTCCCCGGTAAGCCGTACAATTTCAACCTTGAACATGAAAAAAATTCTAGCGCACGAATTGGATATTTACGCTGCGTCATTTTATGACGTGATTGCAATATTATACCAGTTTTTAATAGTATAATTTTAACTTATCTTCTGAGCAATATTAGTATCCGAGCTTGAAATTTTCAAAGGAGGCAATTCAAGCAACGTCATTGGTCACGTGGCACCGATTAAAGCAATGTAAACAAAGCAAGACGTAGTATCGTTTTACTTCGAGTTCCACAAATCTAATTAAAAACTAGGCCTAAATAAAGTTCTTCTACATTACATAAAATTAAAACTAACTAAAACACTATAACTTTATTGTAATAATTAATAAATTTCTTTTATAATGATTAAATTAAATGTAAATACTGATTTATTATCAGAAAAAGCTGTGAAAATAGTCTAATTCAGCGATTCCCTATCTGTGGAACGCGAAGCCTCTCTAATGGTACGCGTGCAAGCAAAAAAAGCTATCTATAAACTATAGATCTTCTATTATATAATAAAGTTCTATAGCAGGGGCTCGCAAAATGGTTCGCAAGAAAAGTGGTGGTACGGGAAAAAAAGATTCGGAACCGCTGGTCTAATTAATTTTAAGATAATTACTTTTGCCTGGGAAACTCCACGTAGAACTCAATTGAAAATCTTAGTAAACAAAGAGCGGATGTCATGTGACAACGATGATTGTTCATGAGTCCCTCTAGTGGTGAATTGACTCCATTGAATGTAACTAGCGAAAACATCTTAATATTACTACGCTTTTACAAAATTTTCGTGGCGCTATCTTAAAGCAATATTAAAAAAATTAAACATTTTTATGTAATCATTGAAGTTTAAATAAAAATCAATTAATTTAGAAATATTTTACAAATTATTTTGCATTTTTACAGTGGGGCCACTAATTTGTTATAACATAGTACTATTATGAGCTTAGTTTGTTTTGAAAGGAATGAAATCCATGGGAAACAGCAATGATGCTTTCGCCAGTTACACATTCAATTGAAAATTTTAAGCTTGGATACTAACTCATATTTATTAGAAAATAAGTTTAAAATTTTTGAGACTATAATAATGTTGCAGTGACGTCATTCGATGACGCGAAGTATACATCCAATCAGCTCTATGGAATTTTCTCCATGTTTCCCACTCGAGTAAAGGTAGTTTATAAGCGTCCCGGAAAATCCGGGACGTCTGGCAACCCTGGTGAAACCGCACCATGGCACAACCCGTGTTTGCCACATGCTTCGATTTGAAAGCCTTGAAGTGCAAAGAAAGAGAAATAGTAAGTACTGCAATTTGTATTCTTAACACTTTAGCTACTATGTAATATAAAATATTTATGGTTAGAAAATGCTTGAGGTAAAATTTTAGTTTTTGTTTATATTTATGTATTGAATTTTACTACAAATTCAACTTTTTTTTTTTTTTGAATATATTCGATTTTATCTGCAAGTGTACAATTTCTTAATGTTCCTTGCTGCGTTGGGGGATTCCTAAAGCTCAAAATGAGGGGGGGGGGGGATCTCAGCATTTATTTATATAGACAACTAAAAACTGACCATTAACAATTGCGATTATTTTTTTTTTAACGCAGCTTGATTTCTGCACATACATTTCAGAGTTATCTAAAAATTAGTACTCTAATACGTTGTTCATTTAACAGTCTTCATTTTTCACCGACGTTATCTTTCACCTTCTTTTTATTATCTTTGCCCACATTAAAATTAGATCGTAGCAGCCAAAAAGGCGATAAAACCTGCCAATAGTCGTCTCGGCCAAGCAGTGCCATGAGATGAATTCCATATAATCCTTAACCCTCCAAAGCTTTTCACTCTCTTTCGACTGCCAAAGAGCAGAGGGCAATAAATCCCAAGTTGAGGTATTTCCCCAATTTTTATTTCGGAAAGAATGCTAAACGAAAAGGAAAAAAAAGGACCTTCAAAATAAATGATCGGGAAAAATAAATGGATTCTTGGGCGCTCACTTAAGGAAGCTTCTTTGTAAATAATTACTCTGGAGTCTTTTATTTAATAACTTGTGTTCATTTATTAGTTTTTGTCATCGATTCTGACGCATAATGTATGTCGTTAAAGTAATAAAAAAACTAAGGTCATGAGTTTGAAAAAAGATCTTGCGTTCAATTTTAAGAAGAGAAATTATAAGTACAATATCCGGCAACAATAAAAACAGCTCTTTTTCTAGAAATCAGTCATGTTTTTTTTTCTTCCTTACGATTGAAAATGTTTCACTTTGAAAAAGAATGCTTTTCTATTCTTTTCAGCTAGGTTTTTTTTCTTCTTAGATTTATAACTACTGTCAAGATGAATGATGTTTTCAATTTATCATTCATTTTTGTCATTTATTTTAAAATATTTTCTTAATCGTTTAAAAGATAATACATTTTTGTAAACAGCAACGTATTTCATGAAAAAGGTAAAATCTTTTGAGCCCTCAAATGAGGACTGGCAACGCATTGTCGGCACACCACCAATACATACAAACAACTGCTTCAAGGTAATAGGCAGCTGCGGTTAAGTTTCTTAGTAAGTTTATGCACCGAAGGGGGGAGGGAGATTTCAAAGTTCCTGACAGTTAATTTTACGCCAAAATAAAAGCTTCTTGCGTATTAATTTATCGAGCGTATTTTTCTCAAAGGAAGAAATTTTTTATCCTATTACTTGAAATCGGAGGTACAAATATTTTTGAATCATGGAATCTTCTAAAATAAATATCTAACTAATTTAATCTATGGCCGTTTGGATTACAATGTTCAGAGATTTCTTTAAGAAGCAAAAGTTTGATGTGAATTGAAACCACAAGAATTAGATAACCCTCAATGATCATATATTTTCAATAATTCACTTCTGAAGAGTGATTAAAAAAGTGTTAAAGTACGGTAATGGCAACGGAAATTATGTATAAAATCCCTAAAATGGCAATAAATTTCCATACTTACATATACTGATTATCTAAAAAAATTACAACTTGTTCTCGTTCGTTGTGTACAATGTAGTATTTTTTTTTTAACGAAGTAACACTGCACTATAAAATGTAGTTTGTTATGTAATGCATGAAAAAAAACTAAACTCAGTGGCGCACTAGCCCTTTTGGGGGCCATATGGCCTACAGTGCCCATAGGACCCAAGACCGAGGGCCCTGGGGTGCAGAAGTTCCGGTCAAGTCATTGACCTGGCGCGGAACCTCCAGTGTATAGTTCCCAAGCATGCATGAGTCACGTAATTTTTTTATACATCGCCCTTTCATTTAGCAGGGCTATAAGGTCCCTAAAACAGCACGCATTTTCTAATACTATAGTAAAAAAAGAAAACAACTATTAGTACTATATAGTTTAAGCTACAATTTTGGATATCCATGCAAAAGTTTCTCCATCTTAAACTTTAATAGAAATACAATATAGTAGTGGAACAGTTTTCAAATATCATTTTATAATTCATGTAAAAAAATTAAACTTAATATTTTTACCACCAAAGTACATTTGAGGCAGTGAGAAGCAAAGGGATGTAAGTGACCAAAACACGATTCTGAGAAAAATGCGCTCAAAGTTTGGATCTTATGGGACCTTTAATGTTAATTTTGTTTTCTAAACCACGTTGAAGCGGAGCTCCTGTTAGAGTTATCACGTACAGCTCTTGTCACAGAATAGAATGGTGCTTTTGCTACCATTTGCACCAATAATCTCCAAATTTTCAATTTTGTCCCTTACATCCCTTTGGTTCTCACTGCCTCAATTCTTGTTGGGTTAGTTTACAGTTGTATCATAAGAGAACAGTCCGTGCCGTTTTCTTGATAGTTTTAGAATAGTGGTCTTGAAACTGCGTTCCGCGAGAGTCAAGTCAAACATTCAAAAATAATATTTAAGCTTTCGTAGTGGTTGGTTATTAATTAGGAACTAAAAAAATACATAACAGATAAGAGTACGAAATGTGTGTGTGTGTGTGTGCAGATAATACCAACAAAGCTAAACATCGACAGTTGGTGTAAAAAAAATGGAAGCTCGCCCCTGTTTCAACGACCCTAAACTTCGGCAGTTTTTGTAAGGCCCCCCCCCAGTCAGCAAGCATAAAGGCAAGTGATATTTCGACCACAAAGGTAATGCTATTTCACATTAATTTTTTGTTACAATTTTTAATAATAAATACAATACTTTTCCAGAATAATCTTAACATAAATTGCTTCGCGACATAAGCGTGTAACATTATTATATTAGGCTATATTATTTCAAGAACAGGAAAGACTTCCCCAAGAAATCTTATAACGCTAAGGCTTCCGTAAGTTGAAAAACCTTAAAAGCCACTAGTTTAGATATCATACACAGGTATATAGGATCAGTTGGGATAATTGTAAACAAGGGGTAATTGTAAACAAGCTTCATAACTATACTTGTGGTGGTTTTGAAAACTTAACTGCTGGTGTGTGATGAATTGGCAACATAGGGAAGGCACTGAAAGAGTTTTGTAAGTTTCGAAACATTTGTGGAAGCGTCACCATTGTTTGAAAATGACACAGTGTAAAAAGTTGTTTAACAAAATTGGGTGATCTTACATTTTCGTCTCCAGCTCATCTGCAAAAGCGATGTAAGAGGTTTCAACCATTTTTATTTGTCATATGGAATGTTGCTAAAAGCATTTAGTTATGAATTTCATCCTCCCTGTTATTTTTCATGTGCAAGTCAGGCGTTTACAATTACCCCATATATTTCGTACTCTGGGGTAATTCTAAACACTTAAATTTATCCTATTTCCAATATTCTGGGGGGACAATAAGTACTATATTTTGATGTAAATTACACTTTTGTGTCTATTTTACATAACTGTTGTTGTTGCTGATGCCACTTGGAAATCCAGGCCCTCCTTGCAAGGAGACCATGAATTAAGAAAACTCCTACTGATTATTAATAAGCTCCGCTAGAATGAAGTGCACTTGGCTCAGAGGGGCTTAATGATTTTGAACCAGCCCCCAGATGAGAGATCATCACCTAGGTTGGTCCTTCAGCGGAAATTATTTATAACTTGGTTTACATTTGAAGCGACGATGTATTTTACGTGCACAGCTACCTTTAGCGCACTCGGTCTCAGAATAATCAGCCGCGGGAGGTGGTCATCCTCCCAAGCGTCGACCACGGCCAGTTGTGCTTCACTTTCAGTGTTCTGTGGGATCCAAGCTTAACCGACTGATCCACTGCGAGACAAATTTTACATGAATTTGTCGCATTACTTGATTTTTTGCAAGATATTTCTCGTTAAAATGATCTCAGCCGACTCATAACATAACTCAGCGGACCACAGGCGGCCTGTTGGCCGCAGATTGAGAGCCATTGCTCCGGAACTTCTTAAGCCCTCACGCAGACCGTGTGTGAAACAATTTTCCATTTGCATCAACCTTATTCGAAAATAAATCACTGTTTACAATTACCCAAGATCTTTGGGGTAATTGTAAACACAAGCTCATTTGCTAACAAATAGTCATAAAGTCAAAATTGTTGTACACATTTACTCACAAGAAGTACAGTAGTGGCTACAATGCTCACAATTTTATCTCTGAATTCATTCAAGAGGTAGGGAAGGAACAAAAGTTAAAACATTGAAAAAGCGTTTACAATTACCCCAACTGACCCTAAAAAAGAAATATATACTTTAAACTTACGAAGTTAATATTTAATTGCAAAATAACCGCTTAACCAAACTCGGAAGAAATGTGTGCACAGGACCGTTCATAAATGATGACACACTTTTTCCCCATATATTTGACCCCTCCCCCCTTTGTCACATGTCACGCTATGTTGCAGAAGCATGATGTCACACTTGTTGTTACTCCTTCCCTCCCTTCGTCACACTTTGTCACAATTTCACGAACCCCTCCCCCTTGAAGCGTGACATCATTTATGAATGATCCCAAGAGTTAAGATGGTGATAAGAAATCTAAAATTTAAAAAAAAATTTAGCTTTCAGTTGAAATTTTAAAATTTAGGCTCATATTAAAGTCAAGAATAATAATGAAATATATACTTAATATAAATGGCTTTATATAGAAGGTACAAGGGTATCTCTATTGTAAATATTATTTAAATAAGAAGGACTGTTTCGTTTTTCCCCGGGGACCATACGATGTACCGCAGTTAATTCTAAAGTAACTTGGCGGCATTCCCTTTATGAAACATATTTATATATATATGTGTGTGTGTGTGTGTGGAAAAGTATTAAAATGATGCAATTAAATAATTAATAACTTCTGTCCTTCTTAACAAAATAGGCAATTGCAAAAAATAGGGCACAGGGAATAAGAAAATATTTTATTTTATTATGTGTTTGCTAAACAATTTGCATTTTCGAAGTTATACGCACTTCTAAAAGCTTGTTACTTTTCGTCCTTAAACATCTATTTGATAATTTTCAAAATACTATGTGGTATAGATAATTGTCAAAATTGAGTTGCTCAGAAGTCAAACAGTGTAAGTCAGTAATTGGAATTTGATTTTTTGAATTCCAACATTAGTCTACGCACTATTTTTGGAGCCCTTTGTAATAAAAGTATAAAATATTTATATGATATAAGTTATAACATTAATTAATAGTTTTATTTCAGTAATTTTTTCACAATCTTAAAAAACACACTAATAATAAGTCACATTTAAAATGTGACTTATACTGTTTGAGTCCTCCTGAACGGCTTAATTAATGGTTAAGGTAGCACTTTTTTTTTGAAGAAAATATATTGATAGTTAAAATTTACTTCTGATGCATAAAACAATGAGAATTTGAATGCAATAACTTTTAACCTCTTAACTGGTTAATTTTTTTGCCACGAATGTTCCTAAAAAAAAGCATATTTTTTTATTGCATTAATTAAAGTCCTAACTTGGTATAAAAGGAAAATTAAGGATGTTTTTTAAAGTTTCATAAATAATGAATTTAAACATTTTTTTTATTTTATAACTTTGAAACACAAATGTCCCTAAATGACGGTCTTTCAATCTATTAAAAATACGGGCGACTCAAAACAAAAAAGGCAGAAATTTCAATGCCCTTACTCTGTACGAGCAAACCAGTTGGAGCCAACTTTGGGCAGGCCGTACGCAAGGGCCTACCTATAAACTAAATAAAAATGATTGATTTTGCTTTCTCTGAAAAGTTTGCGCATTTTTAATAACTATTTCTAGCATTAAAAACAACACACGTTTTAATAGAAAACGAAAAACAGGTAAAATTTAAAAAAATGTTTACATCTGGTAAAGCATGTTCGATTATTTCAGAACTCCTTATAAAGTAATGGACTGAAAAATTATCTGTACTTTTCCCCCTCTAAAAACAGCGTATCGGGAGTTTGATCCATCCAGAAATGCCAACACACGTTTTATAGCCAGCTTAAAGGGGGGGGGGGCATTATCTCGATATGTTTTATCAGGACTGCCTAATGAAACTTCAGAAGTTGAGTTAATGACTTCATTACTTTAAGTTGTTTAAGTTTACTCACTCCAACTAATACTTCATTTCGCTTATCACCTGTTTATTTTTAATAGCATTTGGTAAAATATTGACCAATTTTCTTATAGTTGATAGAAAAATTTAAACCCTTGTTTTCAATGCGCTGCAGTTTTTAATTTCCCATCAATATTAAGTATTACAAGCTGCTTTTACTGAGCTTATAATTTATTTTGGAAAAAAAATGTTGAAACAAAAATGTCAACTAATAGAGTTTTTATTATTTACTACAAGAGTTTAATAATCATGATTCTTTATTTGATGTAACTAAGTTTTTTTTATCGAAAAGCATTCTTCCACATCCCACCTACCCAGGGTCGGATACAGGAATAATTTGTGAGGGGACAAAAGGGAGTAAAAAGGGGTTCTCCCTAGCAAAATTTTTCACAATAAAGTACGCTTAAGAGTGACTATGTTTTCAGTGTCCCTTTAAACCAGTATGCTTTGAAATACAGAAATATAAGTAAAAATTAATAGAATGATTAAAAATTCACATTCCTTTAGGGACACGTGACTCTGCTCTGGGCGCGCACACACACACACACACACACACCCTCTAAATTCGCGACTGCACCTAAGACATAATGCATAATCAAAATACACATCCAATGAAAAATCTCACACAACGATAGTACATAACATAATTATTGGACAAAAATCGAAGTGAAATTCTTTCTCGATTGATACAGAAAGATCTTGAGCTATTGAACTACAGATTATGTATGCACAATTATTGGCCATTCATTTAAAGCAGAAAATAAAATATTATCTTTAGCAAGGAACTGCGAGTTCTGCGCTGTAGGTTTTTGAACTGAATTTTAATGATTCTACTCTATTACGTTGTTTCATTTTAAAATAGAATTTTTAAGATTGTTGAAACACTACTATACCTACTAGTTAACGTAAAAAATATTGGCATAAAAGCTTATTAGAACTAAGATTTTTGAAAACTACCTATTTTATCCACTCGCAACACTTTTAAACATGCTGAAAAGCCAGGGGTAGGACCCCTCTAATTGCCATTTCTTAGCTGTTATGTTGTTAAAGCATCAAGAATGCGAATTTGTTACTAGTGTGTAGAAAATGATGAAAGTGATTTTAAAAATGTGTGTGCGTTAGATTTAAATACGCTCACCTCGCCCCCCCCCCCCCCCCCCGTTGGAATTTATACTTCTTACATTGAAGTTGATTTTTTTTTTTTAGTTCCGATGAGTTACTTCAACTTCAAAGAGTTGTGTATTCAACATACTGACCCATATAACATGGACTGAGTTTTTTTAACCAAAATTTGTAAATAGAGAAAACTTGCATTAGAATCGTCCGATTCAATCTTATATTTTTCAAATACTTTGTATATTATATTGCATAAAACTATTCTTAGCTGTAAATATGTGTTTAAACATAATAAAAATAGATCTAGCAAGATTGAAATAAAAATTAAAAAGATGCGGATCGTATGAATACCCAAATCAATGAAGTGTTAGATGTAAGAAAATTCAAAGTTCCGTAGTACTTTTATAGTTGGTAGAAAAACGAGTTTAAATTAAAATATCCTTTAGTACAGTCCAATGTTAAGTCTATTATTTTTGTGATGTGTAGCTATAAATAGGTGTATGTGTATATAAATAGATGGAAAACAGATAAATTTTCCTTTTATTTCCTTTCCTCACGTAGAAAGAGGCACGTCCTGTTCCAATTCGGATTGGGGTTGGGGGATTTCACGCTCATGTTGTGATTACCTATTTATAGGGAACCCTAGTTATACAAACTCATTCCTCTGGATGAGTGTAAGAGATTGTTCACAGAAGATAGACATCGATTTTTTTTCTACCGGAAAGGATTTAGATGGATAGATAGTTACTACAGGGTCGTTGTAATAATAGACAACGTAAATTTAATTATTTTTTATTCATTTATTTTATTGTTCAAAAGCTCTCAAACATAATTTCATTGTTTTCTTACCGATAAACTAAAAACGCAATGGATTAAGCGATCACAAAAAAGGTTAAGCTTAGATTTGTTACTGGTTACCAATTTTAAAGGAGTGCGACTTCTGCCCCAGGACATATACTGTACAGGACTACCATCATCTTCAGCAATATATCTAGCAGAGTGCCAAGGAGAATCCATTCATGTTCAAGGAAGGAACTGCCTGGTATATGAAATATGCCGTTTTTGTTCTCGTTCTAGTTCGTTTAGAATACTTGAATTCTTCCGAACTGATGCTATATACCAGTTTATAAATTTAGCTGCTTTCAACAAACAGGGAAGCAAACAGTCTGATTAGCGTACTAAATAAACTCGGCAAATCGAACTTCCCTTAAACTCGAATAGATTTGTTCTTTTCTGCCATGCGCAGAAGCGTCCAAATATCAAAAGTCCGTGGTCGAACTGTAACTAAGCAGCTTTAATTCCAATTTGGCTTCAGGTGTTTCCATCAAGCTTAAGCTCTATGTATGACTCCACTTGACTTCTTTGTGTAAGAAAAATCTCATTTCCATACTTTACTTTTTGGTTTGAACAATTTTTCGTTCAATTTTGAACAGTTCAAAAAAATTTAACATTAGCGCCTATGGGCAAAATGAAGCAAATGATGTAAACTCTGGCACAAGATCCAATTTCCTATGAACAAGCTTATTGGACGAAGTTCTCTGCGTGAAATATTGATTTGAACAATTTTTGTTCATTTTTGAACAGCTCAGAAAAAGCTAACATTAGCGCCTACGGGGAAATTTCAATCCCATATAAATCCTGATCTAACAGACGGATCTGCTTGGAACAAACTATATCGGAAAGATGTTACGATGTAGAATATGTACAGGTACGATTTTCAACAAGGACTGAACGAGCCTATTTTGCTATGAAATTTTTTCATCGGAATTTTGAAGGATATTTCTTAATAAATAACTGAATTTAAAAAAAATGTGTGAAAGAAGGAATGAATGAAGAAATGATGAATGAATAAATGAATGAGTGAAGGAATGAGAAAGTAAATAAATGAGTGAATAAACATTGAAACACATGAACTAGTAAATGAATGAATAAACAAATGACTGAATAAATGAAAGAATGAATAAGTAAATGAATGAATGTGTATTATTCGTTGAAAAAGGTATATTTGAAGTAATTAAGAACTAAAGCTAAATGAGAAAGAGATAGATTATAAATTTGAATTTGGGTGTATACGAGAAAGTAGGCTCGTATAGTTCTAGACGGAACTTCTTGTTTAATTTGAAAATCAGTATTTCTTCTGAGTTCTGTTCGAAATCGGCGGATTTTTGGAATAGCGAAACTGTACCCTAGTTTCAATCAAGTCGCCTATTTTACATTTTTGCTTCGAAAAAATTAGTTGTTTTATCACATTGCTTTATTTTTTTTTAATTTTCTTTGTTAAAAATAATCGAACAATTGTTATTGCAATTTGTTTCACTCCATGAAAAAAAATCATGCAAGTTTAACTTATGAAAATCAAACAAATTTTATATACGCACACATTTTTTTGTAACGAATAACAAAAACGCTTTAAGCTGTAAACTCAACACAAAATTTATCTTTATCAATGCCAAATATAAGTTCTAATTAGTTCTTAAAATTCCAATTACCTTCAAGCATAAGTATGAAGTATTAGTTTGCTTTGAAGTTCAGCCGTCCCTTTCGAATTTAAATTTCCCTTAAGAAACATATAAGCAAACTATCACAAGTTTAGAAAATTAATTTAATACAAAAAGCAGCGGAGTTTTAATAAAAAGCAATTATCTGCGCCTGCATTGTTCGTCGTCCTTAGTACGATGCTGCTTCTAATGAAATACTAACTTTAAGAATTTATAAACGCAAAATTAATTAAAGTAATTTTCTGCACCTGCTTTATTTATATGGATTGCGATCAAAAAAAAAACTCTGAAGTGAGCTCAAAGTGGAAATTTAACCTATTTCAGATATAAAAATAAGCAAGAAGTTCCGTCTAGAACTATACGAGCCTACTTTCCCGTATACACCGAATTCAAATTTATAATCTAGCTATCTCTCTATCTGTCTTTCTCGTTTAGCTTTAGTTCCCAATTGCTTCAAATATATCTTTTTCAACGGTTAATACATATTCATTCAATCATTCATTTATTAAGTCATTCATGTACTTATTCACTCATTTATTCATTCATTCTTTTGCTTATTCATTTAATCATTCATTAATTCAAAAATATTCTTGAAAATCCCGATCAAAAAATTTCATAGGAAAATAGGCTCGTTAGTTCTGTATGAACTTTCTATTTGTATCTGTTCTACGTCATAAGAGCTTTCCGATAAAGTGTGTTCCAAGCAAATCGGTCCGTTATATCATTAATTATATAGGATTGATATTTCCCCGTAGGCGGTATGTTAATTTTTTTCTTTTTTTTGAACTATTCAAAAATGAACAAAAATTGTTCAAATCAATATTTTACGCCAACAACTTCTTCCAGTGAGCTTGTTCATGGGAACTTGGATTTTGTACCCAGAGTTTACATAATTTGCTTCATTTTCACCTATAGGCGCTAATGTTAAAATTTTTTAAACTGTTCAAAATTGAACAAAATATTGCTCAAATTAAAAAGTAAAATATGGAAATGAGAAGTCCTCGCCAAGATCTTTCGAATGCAAAAAGAATTCTTTTGAATCGGACAATTCGTTTAAAAGTTATTAGGGGAAGGACAGACCGATAGACAGACCGACAGACACACTTCCCCCCCCCCTCCCCATCTCAAAACGCTACTTTCAATTTTTTTATTTTTCAATCTTTATTTAATTACTTAACTTATTCTTGACTTTTCTTGATTTCTAACGATATTTTCACGATACATTAAGCCTTTTTTCATACTTTATTATTATTTTTTTTTTACTTTTACGGGAAAGTAGGCTAACTAGAGTTTTTTCATGATTTATTATTTACTAGCTGACATGCCCGGCTTTGCGCGGAATAATATTGCATCATTCGCAGGCTAAGTGACGCATGTCCAAAATTCTGTTGCAAATATGTAAGGAAAAATTTTCTTTAAAAAATCATGTAAAAGATGGGCAACAGGCCTGAAAAACCTTATTTAAACAGTAAAAACATTTAAACGAACAGCCTAGAAAAATTCCTTTTAGACCAAAAATAACAGTTCATAAAAATCTACATTAAAATGCCCACAACAGTTCAAAAAAATTGCCATTAAAGTAATTGCAACAGTAACTAAAATGCGCACATGCAGCGAGATAATTGTGCCAAAATGATATCGAGAGACCATAAAAATCGTAATTACAATATCTACCACAATACATTTAAAAATTCCCATCAAAGTAAGATCTGTATTCTGTTTTAAAATGTCCATCAGATGAAGCACAACTGTCCCTGAATATGTCTGCTACAATAAAGAAAAAATCCTTAAATCCCCACATTTGAATAAAGACAACTATTCCTAAACATCCCTAATAGAATAAGGACATTAGTCTGAAAAAATCTCCATTAGAATAAAGACGTCAGTGACTAAACATACCCATAAGAATACTGACCTTCAAGAGCGACTGTTCCTAAAATTACCAACAGTCCATCTTAAATTAACCATCAAAATAAGGACAGTTCCTATAAATCCCGATTGCAAAATCGTCAAAGGATTTCCTGAAAATTCAATTGAATAGCACTTTCATAAAATTCGGAAAAAAACGAAAGAAAGGGAAGCATTTTTCCAAAGGCAAATGCTTATATAAGTTAGAAAATGTTTAGTACTGAACCAATCCTGACGCGTGAAATTTAAGTTGATAGAAAGAAATAACTAAATTATGTCCAAATAGTGCCAAATAGACAGTAAAAAAAATTAAGTAAATTTTTTATAAAATAAATCACTTGAATAAAATATGGAAAGAAAAATCAACCTCAAGATAAAGTAATTGAAAATCGTCTGCACTTTATAATCCACAAAATATGCATAAAAATGAAACGAATTCTTAGAATTTGTTTCGTTGATAAAGCGGACAATCTACCATGAGAAATAATATGTTTCATGAAATTGTTGAACTGGTACCATGATACTAAATCGCCAAAAAACAAAGAAGGATCAACCTCAAGGAGTAATTACAGATCGTCTGCAGTACGCTAAAAAATGCAATGAATTTTTAGAATTTGTTTCGCTCATAAAACGGCATGAATAACGATAAAACAGCATTTTTTCAATCTTGAGTTAACAAAAATCATCTAATTGGCGACAAAAGTAGTATTTATTTTGGCGAAAACACGCAAATTGAGCAGATAAATTCAGAGGTAAGCCTTGCTTTAAAGTTCGAAAACTACTTTAAATGAATATTGCGCGTGTTCTATTTGTTCTACGAACTTCGAAAGGAGATCATCTTGTGCAGTTTTTTACGGGCATCAATATGCTGCAAAAATCTAAAACGTGGGACGTTTCTTCGATGAGATATTCCTAAAATAAACAGTTTTGCTTAAAATTGGAATAAAAAAAGAACAAATTCGAATTTTAGGAAAAAGGCTTCGAGGTGCACGAGGACCTGACCCAAGGTACCTGTAACCAAAATTTCGTACTTCTGGCCCGTTCCATCTCGCCAGGAGGCGATCGACAGACAGACACACACACACACACACAAACTTTTGGTTTTATTTATATAGATAGATAATACGGTGCTAAATATTACTGTTTATAACAGTTTTTTTTGAATGCAAAGAATCATCTCCTCTATTTGCTGATAAATATTCCTGCCAGGGAACTGGAGTAACAATCATCGGGAGTTACTCCGAAACCGAATTTTAAGCATTCGCTCCAACTCAACTCTGAGTAGTTTTAATAGAAACCATAATATTTATTAATTAAATTTATTACTTTTGTTTATGTTGCTTTTATTCGGCAATAAAAAGGTGTTTTATTTATTCAGAACCTTTTTTATTATGCTTTCGAATATAATTACAAAAGAAAAATAATCTTTTCTTCTTTGTTGTTGTTCATTCAAAAACAATTTTAATGCGGAAAAAACCGTTCTGAAACTTTTAATGACATTCTAATAAAATATAGGGGCTTAGCGCACGTCAAATTTCCATGCTCCGTCTCCTGCGCAGATAAACACGATGCTACATTGCACCGCGGTCCTGCTCCACTCTTCTTCTGATTTTTTTTTTTTTTTTAAATCAAAAGTCATTTCAAATTGTGGGTTTTATAATTAAGAATATATACGTTACGGCCAAAGCCCGAATTCGGGCACTTCGCGAATTGGCCGGCCAAATCGCGAAATGGTTAAGAACGCTGTAAATTGGCTGGCCAATGTCCGATCCATTCTTGATTTCGGGAATTGGCCGGCGAGATCGCGAAGTGGCATGGGAAGATCAGCCAAAGTTGGAAGGAAAAATCATTGGCACGTATTATTGGCTCTGCATAACCATAACTTCATTCTTTAAAAATTACTAGCTGCGGTGGGATGTGGCAATTTGAGACAAAGTAAAAAATTAAATTTTTTAAATTTTAATTTAAAAACTTGTCTAATTTTTGATATTTTTAAATTAGAAGATTTACATTTTTAAATTAAAAAAGAAAACAAAAGGGGCAATATTAGCAAATGAACTTTTTAATAAAACAAATATTTAAAAAATGTGGTCCCACCGTACCACCCCGGTATGTGAAAAAACATACCACTACAATTTTTTTTCTGTAAAGTAAAAGTTATTAGAAATACAAAAGATATTGAAAAAGTAGTAAAATGGTCAACATAAAAAATTTACCTCTTTTCCTTTAATTAAAAAATGAATTATAAATCACCGTAATCACTTATTACAACAAGCTGAACTTTTGCGACATTTCGAATTACATAAAAGTTTAGTACATCGCGTTTTGGCTGGAACATCGTGGCCACTTCGCGAAATGACCGGCCAAAGTAGAATATGCACTGATTGTGTTTCAATTACATCGCACTTTGGCCATACCTCTCGGCCAAAGTGCGAAATGGCCGGCCAATTTGCGAAGTGACCGGACTATATTTAAGGCAACAGTATTTCAAGGAGAAAGCGATACTATCGCATACATAAAAATATGAGTGATATGAATTAACGATAACAAAAATAGCACAAACTTGAAACCTCTTCTTGACTGTAAAATCTTATAGGCACATTTTGATTAGTTTTTACCCGTGTACAAAAAAGATTACCGTTTCCTCTTCTGTAAATTTGATCAGTGTAAGTGTTTGAATGAATAAATATCACCGTAAAATGTTATATCATATTGTATATGTGAAGTTTTAACCAAAGTGCTACTTCTGTCACGGAAAAAATTCTTTAATTCCCCTAGGAATTCTTAAGTGTTTTTAGGAGAAATGAATATTCATTAAAATTTAATTTTTCTTGTGAAAACCCTTCTGAAATTCTAAAATGTTTATTTTCTACAAAACACAAAATACTACATTTTTACGATTATGCTAAGAGAATGCAAAAAATATTGCATTTCCAATTTTATTTCTGAACTTTTAATGAGATTTGAGAGCATATAAATAATAATGATAATACGTGTACTTTGTATAAAATAAAATGAAGGTTTGCAACAAAAAATTTCATTTTGCGTATACTAGTAAAAATATGAATTGTTCAAATTTTTAAACTCAGTGAAAAAGATTCGTGCTTTTGTCTTAAAAGTATAAATGGAAAAGAGTATTGCTTTTTCAGTTTAGACTTAACTAGAGTTAATTTAAACCTGAACCCCTCACCCCCCAGCATTGATATTTTTGATATGAAATGAAATCAATCAGAATACAAAACAAAAAAAAAATGCTAAAATAATTAATCTTTCGATTTTAAATGTTTATATTTTAAACAAAATGTGTGATGTCACACTTATTGCTACCCCTCCCCTCGTCACAAACTGTTACAATTTCTCGAACCCTCCCCCCCCCCCTTGAACCGTGGCATTATTTAAATCACTTAAAAGCAAAAAAGTGTAAATGGCAAAATTGAAAATTTGCAGATAAATACTGCAAATGATAGGAAAAACACAATTCTACATTATGGGGGCAGGTGATGTTAGGGGTAATCCTAACAGATGCTGCCCCCCCCTCAACCCTACGTGATTTAGAAAGAAATTAGCATTAAAAGTCCCATAAGATCCATACTTTGAACGCGTTTCTCTCGTAATCGTTTTTAGGTCACTTACACCCTTTTGCTTCTCACTGACTTATTGTGAACAATCCCCAATATGGAGTACGAGTCATTTTTTTTTTATCATAATTAGAACAAGTTTATTTTCCTTACATATTTCTTAAAGAATTACTTCATTAGCTATTTACTCAAAATGACAACATGGCACAAAATGATTCGGCACTTACGATGCAAAATCTTAACTGCATCGCAGAAAACGAAGTCATTTCTATTTTTCTTTCCTGATATTTCTCGAAAATGCACAACATCAACAAATCTGAAGGCCTAACAGTCGTAAGCAGTGCCATCACGTACGAGTTATACGTTCTCGAATTTCTCATACCCGTGTTGGAAAAACACGGATTGAGGAAAGAAATATTCGTTACTTAATGCTTCCTGATGTTTTCTCAGAAAGCAGAAACCGATGCACGGGATTCATGTCGGAAAACATTTTCTTAAGTAAGCATCTTGTTTAAATTTTGGAGTAAAATCTCCGTCTTGCATAAAATGTTGTGCAAATAAATTTCTGCAAAGAACGACATCGCATGTACTTTTTTTTTCTTTTGTGCTCTAAACACGAATACTCTTAAAACATTTTATTTAAACCCTTGAAGCACGAGTTTTTTCGGATAAACTGATGAAAAATTATAGAATTTTTTTTTTGACAGAAAATGAATATGTATAGTATAAATTGTTTTTGGCAATTGCAGTTGTAGGGGGTGACTAGAGAGCGGGAGTTGAGGTAAAAGTTATATAAAAAATTATTTTCAAACAAAATGCAAATGGATCTCAGACGGGCATTAGAAATAAAATAACGCGAGATACAAGATCGCTCATGTGAGACACCGGCACGTGCAAATTTGCCGGTGACTTTCGTCCTTGTCTGATACGGGCAAATGCGTTAGGGGTTAAAGTAGATTTTAATTCTTTAACTCCGCTCTTATTTCTAAGCAAAGAAAAAAATTGTATACATATATGCAGGGGCGCACCGACGGAGGGAGGGGGACCAACGGGACCGGTCCCTACCCCCCACATTGATTAAAAAAGCATCCGATACACTCTCAGAAACGCATGCTCAAATCTCACGAAACTTTCGTCGTATTTGACGAAATGGCTGCGTGAAAAATCCTCCGAGTAAACAAACCTTTCGTCACGACGAAACTATTGAATATGATAGAATTGAATCCTGATATAACTAATTGAGTCACGTGATCGCGTGAGGAAAGAATCATTGCAAATGACGAAATTTGTCTTGCCGATTGAAGAATCCTCGAAAGCGAGAGTTCTATTTCTGAGAGTGTATCCGGAATCAAACCATAAGTCACACGAGAAACATCGAATATCCGGTACCCAGGAAATCAACTTACGATTTGTCACTAATTTTGAACTTGGCTGCCCCCCCCCCCCCCCCCAAGTGATAATTTTCCACTTTTATTTTAATGTACAAACTTACTGCCTAAAATGAAAAATAATATTTCAAAGCAAATTCTATTACAAAACTCCTAGTTCTCTTTAAATGCTATTATTTTCAAAATAAATTTCCAATTTGTTCATTTTAAAAAATGTAATTTATCTTAACTATTTCACTTTGCCCCACATTCCCTTACTTTCCAAGAGAAAGTAAAAATATATCACATGTTAAACGATGTGCTATTCCTAGTTTGAGACATGTGGTAATTAGGGAAAAATATGTGTGAAAATCGGCGAGTCAAATTTTTATCTAGAATAAATTGTAAAACATTTAATATTTCGCATTCAATACTCAAACATAGGAAGAATAAAATACTTTTGAATAATTCAGCAACGAACTGATTTCTCAATAACATTCCAAAAAAGTCGTTCAGTTTTTAATTTTAAGCATATATGTGATTTGAAGATTTATTTGAGAACAAATGTTTTCAATAAGGGTACACAAATATTTGCAAAGTAACAAAAAAAGGAGCTTATTACAAACAGAAAAATGCGGAATTGCACTAAATTTCCCAGATCCAAATGCTCTTTATAAAACAAAAGTAAAATATATGCAATAATATACGCATTTAAAAATGTTTTGCATTACCGTAAATAGGGATTACTAGAGCGCAGCAAAAAAGGTTTTGAGAGAAATAATTGAGATCTTTAAGCACTATACTAATACCTAGTAAAGAAACAAAATTACATATGTTTACTTTAAAAAATTAAAACTAGGACAAGATTTAAACTTTTTTTTTCGGTCTAGTCCCCTAACTTACGGTACCACATACAAATCTACTGTTTTTACTAGAACAGAGAAATGTTTCCTTTTGCTTGTATTCCAGTATGCAGTTGAATACTTTTCGCATGTATTTTTAATCTTTTATAATTCAAACAATCTGTACACTACGAAGAAAATAAGAATTAAAGAAAGCTATTATGCGAGAGTTTCTGTACGCCAGAAAATTTTAGTACTTACTTAAAAAAGTAATTTATGATTGCGACAAGCAATCCAAAGCACAAAAAGACAAGGAATATAAGACACAATAAACTTACATAAAACGCTATGTTTAGAGATATTAATTTTTCGTCTACTACAGTACTAGAAAATACCTGAGCGTAATTCGTATAATTTTCACATAAGAATGTATGACGCATTTTAATATAAACTAGTTTCAAAATTGTAAATTTAAATACTTGAGAGCTTAGGGATTCGGGGGTAAATCCAAGAATATTATAAAAGTATGTTTATGTAATCTGAAAACTTATAAATGCAAGAAAACTGATGCGATAGTAGGGAAAGTGCATGTAAACCAACGTTTGATAGAAAAAACCCGTTTTATTACAAAAAAAATATAATAATAATACAATGCTATTGTCGAATATGATGAAAACAAAATTAAAAGTAGAATGATTTGACTTTTTCCATTGCGTCTCAGATTTCAGATTTATTTTAGGAAGTATAATAAAAGCTTAAATTTTCAATTTAAAAATATATGATGGAAGCTATAAAAATATGCATAAAAAATAATTTAACAGTTTAAATTGATTCAAAACTTTTTGTTTTCTTACCTCAATATCCATCTATAGAGCATTATGGTGCACAACAACAGCTGTCCGCCTTAGAAGAAAGTTGCATTAGCAGCACTTGTCGACCGCACAACAAACTGTCGTCCACTAAATAGTCAATATTATCCATCGCATTTAAAATTTATCCTAATATAATGAGAAGACTTCAAGAAATAAAGCACTTTTTCTTCAATCTAATTTAAAATCATTTTTCGAAACGCACGCTCTGCTGACTGTGCTATCAAGTCAAAACTGGCTAAGAAGAAGTCCGTAACAACGTTTCACTACGCGAAGGTTTCTTTATTTTTTTTATTACAGACCATTTCAGATCAGATACATTGTCAAGTTGTTGCTATGGTCTCAAGGGACTTACGCCCATAACGCTCCTCCAATATTATATAGTACAAGACATATAAGGATAGTTGAGGACATAATTTACAACACAGAGGGGGAAATTACAACCAAGGCTGGCCAAAAGCTTCTGGTTGTTTGAATTCTTCTTCTTAAAGAGCTTACTATTTACTAGGGGTCTCAGTGGCTGAGCGGTTTAAACGACTGGTTCCGGTGCCTGCCTGTGCGCAGTGAATAGGCGTGGGTTCGATTCTCACCTTCCTCTGGGTGCATTTCCTGCTTTGTATAGTAAATCTGTTGTAATGTCTTATTCTATCTGTCATATTAGACGAGAGTTTGAGGGATATCCTTGAGAATAGCAAATAAACTCGAAAATAAATGTGACCTGAAATGGTCGTTTTACAAACAAACAAACTATTTACTATACAGACCATTTCAGGTCACATCTATTTTTGAGTTTATTTGCTTTTCTCGGTGGATATGAATAGAATATTACAATACAAAGGGGGAAATTACAAGAATGCACCCAGGGCACAGGATGGGAATCGACGCATCACCTTACTGCGAGCAGGCCGGCACCGGAAATAGTCGTTTAGACCGCTCAGCCACTGATGCCCCGTTGTCAGTTTCATAGGTATCATTTCAATTGGAGGACATTGGAGCCATGGCGCATTTTAAGTGCCCCAGCTCCCATTAATTGTTTGAATTACTTGGTCAGAAATAAAAAGTTTCTTACTAAGTCTTTTTTTTTTTTTTCAATAATGAATTTAGTATAGTACATTAAACTATCAAAGCAAAATCAAAAGGTGTCTCAGTATTTTGAAGAAAGAAAGAATTACTTTCAAACATTATTTTACCAGGAACAGTGCAAATTTCAGTCCATAAACCTATATTTCAACAAAATACTAATATTGTTTTACTAAGCTTAAGAGATGAAGTATTATAATTAGTTAGATATGTTTTGTTGGTACGTTCCGTAAACATGGTCCACTAAAAAAAGTCTCTAACGAAAACTACTGAGAGATTGCATAAGTTTAACTTGCGTTTCCGGCAAAGCGCCGCATCAGGGGCATAGGCGGTAGAGCGCACCTGCTGTGATCTTCGACACTGCTCCCACTCCTTGGGCCCGTGTTCGAATCCTGGCAAGGGAATGGGTGTTCAAGCCGTATTGCGTTTCCTCTGATCATATCCTAATGATTTGGATTCCGTTTAATGTGTGTTTGGATTCCGTTAATGTTCCCGTCCTCCAGGGATCCATAGGAGTACTTCGTACTCGGCCAGATAAGCACTGTTAGTGCATAAGATGTTGGGCATCTGGGTTAAAATTATCTACAGAGCCAAAGGAAAGAAGGAAAGAAAGTCGGTCCTCTGCATTAAAATGCTCTGTATGGATCCGAAGGAAGGGAATATCTGGCAAGCGAAAAATACTTATTTAAGATCAAGGTTAGTGAAATTCCGTGATGCTGTCCGCTTGTATTGTATCAAACGCCTGAAAGATCTTTAGGAAGAGGAAAAGAAAGATATGTCCTCAAAAGTAAGTTGGAGTGTAGTTTATTTTCAATTTCATTTTGTATAAGTATTTTCAGTTTGTTTGCTTGACCAAAAGTTTTAAAATCAGTGGTAGCCAACTTGCGGGAAAGTGTCTGCTACAGTGAGTTGCGGTTTAGTTTCAAGCTTGTGTGATACATGGATTTAGGAATTTTTACTTGGGAATTTTTTTTTAATCAATAGTATCAAAAGTGCCTGCTATAATGAGATAGAATTTAGTTTAAAATTAGTTTGATACGTGCACTTTCAGACTTTTTTACTTGGGAAAAGTTTTTGCAAAATTACGGGGAGCGTCTGATTAAGTTGGCGTTTAGTTTTAAGTTTAATTGATACATACATTTTCAGGTAAGTGAGTTTGCGGACCCCCAATAGGCCGTATATAAATCTTCATCAAGTATATTACAGACAGCACGAGAAAGGATGAAAATCAAAGAAGAAATTGAAAAGTACATGCGGTGCAAAGAAGGCAATCGAGCCCTCCACCTTTACAAGCAAGCGGTCCCAGTAAAATCTCTCAGTAAACGAGATCACATGTTTTGTTTGTGGAGGTAAACCCCTAAGAACAAAACAACATAAATCTATCGCTTTCTTCTTCTTTTTCTTTGCCCACTCAAGCGAAAAACTTAAAATTTAAAAGTATACGTTTAAGCACTTCTAGAAAAAATTATCCCATGAATTAATAAATATATGCTTCTTTTATTCTATCTTTTTTAACTCCTTAAAACAGAATTAATAAAATTAAAAATAATTTTTTCTGACATGTTCTCGGGATCAGATTGCTTCTCAAATTATTTAACAGACAAAATTTCATGCATAGCTAATTAAAGCATTCCTGTCGAAATATACTTCCATTGCTTCAATTATTGATTAACAATTCTTTCCACCTTTTATGTCAGATATCCTTGGTGCAATAGCATTTCATTACTTAAATGCAACATTAAGGCAAAACTTTGTACATATTCTTATAGCCTCAAGATATATTTATACAAAAATACTCTTACATGTTTGAGACTTAGTATTAGTGTGATGATCCAATACTAAATGCTCCCTCTAATGTTTCAATTTCATCCCGCGTTAAAACTCTATTTTCAATAAATGCTTTCTTTGCCTTAAAGCAAGAATTAAAAGGAGGCGGTTGGAGCTGTCTTCCTTTTAATGTCTTATGTAATGTAATTTGTGAATTAATTGATATTTTGAAATTTTGAAATTTTGTAGAAGCAGATGATAATATAATATGTAAAAGCAAAGTCACATCCAGTTAGATTTAAATGTGAAATTTTCAAAGCTTTGGACAATCAAGATCTTGCTTTTTAGTTGTTAATTCGTTTTCTTGATTTTCTTTTCTTTCTTTTTTTTTTTTTTCCCAATTTAGGGAAAAGCGGTTTTCTGCTATATTTTAATATTCTAAGTGATATTGATATAGAAGCTAACTTCCAATCATGGTTAATACAGCCCAGTTCATTCTAAAGCGGGGCCCGCTTGCCTCTTCAATAAGGAAATCCCGTTTTCTTAGCTCCTAAAATCCGAGTCTAGAGCCGGCGCGCCGCGGCGGCCCCGCACACTTGAGCCTTTTTTAGCTTTACTCTTCCCAGCTTTACTCTTCCCAGGAAAGTCATATGTTTTTTTATTTATTTATTCATTTATTTATTTATTTATTTATTTTTTTTGCACTTTGTTTTTTCCGTGCATTATTTGTTTTTTAGTGTCTCCGAGAAAGTGAAAATGCCAAATTCTGGATAAACTTCTTTTATTCGGCGAGTTTGCCGAATCAGAATCGGAGTGCTCACCCTTTCAGGTGGAGAAACCGGAAGTCAAAATTCTCATGCGGCGATGGTACCACTCATTGTGGTGCCGCTGAAAGAGATAGTACCAATTTCTGGGGAACGCACTAGGTCTGCAATTGCCAGAAATAAACAGCAGCCCATCAGAAATTTAAAAATAAAGCTGAATAAACTTCATATCTGTGCCTGCTCTACGTCATGAGATCTTTTCGATAAAGTTTGTTAAAAGCAATTCCGTCCATTAGATCAGGATTTATATAGGACTGAAATTATCCCGTAGGAACTAATGTTACTTTTTTTTTGACTGTTCAAAACTGAAAAAAAATTACTCAAATCCTTACAATACGCTTATTCATAGGAACTTGGATCTTATGTCTAGGGTTTACATAATTTGCTTCATATTTCCCCACAAGCACTAATGACAGCATTTTTTGAACTGTTCAAAATTGAACGAAAAATTGTTCAAATCAAAAAAATATGGAAATGAGATGTAATTGCCGAGATCTTTCGAATGCAAAAAAGTATCTTTCAAATCGGAAAATTCCCTCAAACGTTATTAGGGGGCGGGTACTGACAGACCGACAGACACGTTTTCCCCATCTTAAAACCCTGCTTTCAAATTTTTTATTTTTTAGTCTTTAATTACTTCGCTTAGTTTTTGACTTTTTTTTATTTTAACGATATTTTTTATTTTCGCGTAGATTAAGCCTTTTTTCATACTTAGTAGGCTAAAAAGTATTAAATACAAAATGTTTTATTGCTGTATAGAAAGAATAAGCAGTATCATAAACTTTTGGAAAGAAATCAGAGTGACTGAAATATTTTACTCACCTTAGAATAAATGATTCCAAACTTTGAAGATCAACAAAATTTTCAAGATGAAAAATTGTTATCTAACTAACATCTTTAAAGAGCTCTTCACAAAAAAGTTAAAATTATTTTTAACTAACTAAAATCTTAATGGCATGTTAATAAGAATCCTTCTTCTACGAAGAAATAAATTTATCTAATAAAATATGCATTAAAAAAACGTTTTCTTCGACCACCGACACCATGATAAATTTTTAAGCTATTAAATGAGAGTTTTGGCTTGCACAGGAGCTCATTCCTCTAATCTGAAATAATGACTTCAGTGATTAATTGTTGCCCTTAATGCTTCTCTACTTATTATCAATATAATTTACATTGCCAATGTTGTGTCGAGTTCACTTCGGAATTTGGCAAGTTGATTAATGAGAAAATTTGTTCAAAACTTTTCGACTTCAATGCGAAGGATTATTATGTGAGAAAAATTGTCAGTTACTTGTTGGATAAGAATTTAAATTTGGTTTCGTAAATAGATAAAACTACGATTTAATTTTTAATTTTGAAGTGTGGTAAAAAAAAATGACAAAGCATTCCGATGCTTCTTTTTAGAAAAATTTATTTATTTATTGTTATCGTTTTTTGCCTCCAGAAAGTTGTACCGAAACGAAAACTGAAAGAATAAACTAGGAAAAAATACGAAATAAGCACATAAAAACCAAAGTAAAGAAATGGGTAATTTTGGCATTAAAAACACCGTTAAGTAAAAAAATTAATCAAAATACTAAAACAAAAAAATTTCAGAATAAATTACTAAGGGAACTAATGTGTATCAGTCAAGCTATCAGGACCCACAACGCCCTAGGGATCACTCATAAATGATGTCACGCTTCGAGGGGGGAGGGGATTCGTGAAATTGTCACAAAGTGTGACAAGGGGAGGGGGTAACAGGAAGTGTGACATCCCTGTTTATGTAACATAGCATGACATGTGACAAAGGGGGGAAGGGGGTCTGTTAAAGTGTGACATTTTGTGACAAAGGGAGGGAGGGGGTCAAATATGTGGGAAACAAGCGTGACATCATTTATGAACGTTCCCCTAAGACTTTTTAAAGGGTCTATACAATTACATTTGAACTTTATTTATTCGAAGTATCTTCGCCAAATCCGCAGCACTTGAGAAAGACCTAATACACAAAAAAGACTAAACGTACAACATGAGGAAAAACCGTGTAGGGTTTCATACTCATTCGCTTTTTATTTCATTTTATTTGCTTTATTTTATTTGTATTATTTTCAAATGAATATGAAAGCTAATTTTTAAGTAGTTCATAAATGTTTAACACGATCGTTTACTTGAAATAACTAAATATTTTATTTAATGAAACAATGTAACGGTATAATTAAAAACTTTCACCCAAATAATCAGAAATGTTGGTAGAATTTTGAACATAAACTTTGTTCAAAGAAACAGAAAAAAAGTTTATCTTATGCTTGTCGCAAAAATGGCGAATAGCGATAGCTATTCGCCATTTGATAGTAGTAGATACACATATAATACAAAATAAAAGGAAAAAGATTTTTTTTATCAGAGACATATGTTAGCTCTCTCTTCCAGAATTGCGGAACCTCTTTATATAATCAGATGATTTATAGTTTTAATTCAATCAGAAATAACTTGTTTAGAAAAAAGTAATAAAGTAGTAACTCATAAATAATTTATTGTGCCACTCTTAACTGACAAGACAGCTTATGCGTTTATCAATGTTAAATTGTAGGTTATCAGTAATTAATAAAGCTATGTTTTTTCGAAACAATACAGAAATGTCCATTGTTCATGAAATGAAAATTCTGTATTCTCTGCTCGAGTCTGATTTTTGCTTTTCCTCTTGCTTGCTTTAGACCTCATTAATCGTTAGTACACGAAAATAAAATAAGAAATATGTCCTTTTTGTCATAAAAAAGGTTAATACAAGACACCCCCAAGAAAACCGTTTTATTATTTAAAGATTTTAAAGTTTAAAATTCTTTGGAAAAAAATTTTTTCAACCATCGTGTAATCAAAATTCATCGAAATATATTTGAATACATTGGAATTCACTGATAGATAGATAGGTTGTAATATTCAGCAAATGATATGACTGTATATCTGAGAGCAATTATAAAATTTACGTCAGTACTGGAATTCATCATTTTTATTTGAAAAAAAAAAGTTGTCCTTATGAAACGAAATCTCGAAGATCGCACTAAAATTCTTTGAAGAGAATCTGATTACAATTCTCATCAAGTAGCTTTTATTCGTTTAACAAGTACTTAAATTCTCAACCTTTCTGCCTAATGACTATCAATTCTTCCCGGTTACAAAAAAGAAAAAAAATCTGAACTATTTCGAAAGGGATTTGCGGCTTAGGACATGGCAATTACAGGAAACTTTTATTTCTTTCTTTCTGTCCAAAACTAGATAAGAGATGTGATTAAGTTTCTGATAAGAAAACAGAACTTTTCAAAGAATATCATTTATCAATGTTGCTGAGCAAATATATTCCTATATTCTGTACGCCTCCACATACACGTGTGTGTGTGGTTGTCTTTGTGTGCATGTTTTTGATTGTGTGCGTGTGTGGTTGTGTTTGTGTGTGTGGTTGCCCATGTATGTGTGCATGTGTGTGTGTATGTATACAGAATATATATATACAAAAATATGTACATACTACTCTAAAATAACGAATAAGACACTTTCAAAGTTAGACGTCTTTTCGAATTTACAGACAAATGCATGACGAAAGTCCTATAAAGAACGTGCTTCTAGTCACTTTCTTGTGAAAATTTCAATGACGCGGGCATTAGGGGACCCACAACAAATTGAATAAAAGATAAGATATTTTTCATTTATCTGTGCCGTTTAAAGCTAGACATGAAGTGTAAGTTTCAAACAATAGTTTACTTGATATATGCAATTATTCCCTACATTTCCGTATAAATAGCAAAAATATCCGCAAAATTAGAAGCATTTCTTTTGGATATGGTAATTTTCCAAGCATGTTTTTAGCTAGCAAAATGCAGTTTTCCCCAAATTTCGTCAAAACTTGAGAAGGTTTTTTATTATCACTTCCGAGACACCCCAAAAAGCTCGCACTACCGAACCTGCGGTCGCAGTTGCGTATAGTTACCGGAACGCAAAATCTCGTTTTAGTCAACTTCCTGCATCGGCGTCGAATTATTTTCTCTTAATTTAAATAATTTGTTTGTAGCATTTGCTGAAAAAAAGAAAAAAGGGAATTTAAAAAGTTTTTCCCGTAGTGGTGCTGCGTACGCTCACTAACCTTTGCAGACCTAGTGCATTCCCGGAAATCGGCATCCATTCTTTCACGTAGCACACTATCGGCGGATGACATTATTACTGAATTTGGACGCACAGATTCCCCTAGATAGCGGCACCTGAGCTCTCATTGATGCAGACTGCACTTGGAGTTTAATTTAGCCGAAAGCATCCAAGCCAAATGTTTGTTCAAGGGGTCTTTTACATGCCGCATAATCATACGATATGGGCGCAGACGATTTTCTGCATCTTGAAAATCCACCGACTTGGGTCAGGTTTGAACCGGCGATCTTGGGCGTAAGAGGGCTGCGCCTTGCCACTACGCCACCCTGTGGACAGATCTTAAAAACTAATAAGAGGTTCCCTTTTAGCCCGGTACATCTGTCCCATTTCCAATCCCTCCCCCTCCATTAGAAACCCCCCATGGTTTTTACTGTTGAATCTTATCCTTCAACTAACATGATTCCACAGCGAAGCTCTAAGATAAATTTTAAAAGTAGAAACAGATTACGTCATTGAAAAATGAACACTGTATGCCCAAAATGTATCAAACCATCAGCTTATGCCTGTGTTTTTCCGATTTTCGTGCATTTTAGAAATCTTCTTTATAATAGAAAGATAAAGAAACAAAATGATAGTGAAACTTTCAATCTAAACACGGGGAAATAGATAGCCATTGTCCTCCAAAAGATGAAAAATGCAATCTGAATCGAGCGTATCATTCGTTTTTCGAAAGCGAAGAAATCTGAATATCTGATTACTAGTCTTTCTTTAAATAAAGTTCTTTTCATCATAATGTTTGTTTTTCTACTTTGTCTTACTTTTATCGCTAAGACACGAACGTCTTCTTTTATTTAGTATTACATTTCTAAATCTTGCTATTGAAAATATTCGGAAATTACTTTTGATGTTAGTGTTTTATTGTATTGGTGATTCGTGTATTAATGATTCTTGCATTGATGACAAATCGTCTGCATTTTAAAATGGAAGGCTTTTTCTTCAATTTTTTCGATACTATTTTTCTCAAAAAAAAGATGGCTTCTGTAAAATTATTATAGAATACAATGACGAAAAAATTGTCCGTGACATAATAGTTTTTTTGGTTACGGGAGATAATCATAGATTTAAAGCTTAATGAGTAAAATATTTTATCTTTCAGAAACATCCAATGCTGTTTTTTAATGCAAAGGAAATTTTTATTTGAAAAAAAGTAAATAAATAAATAAGGAAGAAGAAGAAGAAAGTAATGTGTGCAGAATACACGAAAAGCGTATTCTAAATAAAAAGTGCTCGTGTGTCATGATAAGAATTATTAATAGTAATTTCCCAAAAAGAACTGTGTTACGTAAAAGCTTAAATTTTTAACTCATTTTTTTAATAAATGTCTCATTGAGTTGTTCAACTGGCAATTATGTGCTAAAAGGAAATTGCATTAGCTTAATACCACACATTCATTGATGAAGAAATACCGTGCTACAAGTTTTCATTCTTGTCAAGCATTGTTTAAACAGAACACAAACTTTTAACCTTATTAATTCAAACAAACGCGGGACGAAGTGTCAAAAAAGTGCTCCAAAACGCTGAAAGTAAAGAAAAAAATTAATAACTCCAGCCTTTCTTCCGACATTGATTTAAACGATTTTTTCTCTAACAAGTGCTTTTCCTATCATTCCTTGAGCCTGAGGCTGTGAAACTTGCGTAAAGAAGAGAGAAAACAAAAAGGGAATTTTTCTAATACGAGAAGGTTTTGTCCGTGTCGATTAGCGGAGAAAGGAAGAGAACAATTTTTTTCTCATCCGTAGAAGTGCTAATTTTTTTCTTCCAAGCTCAGTTTATTCTTGATTTCTTATCAGCTTGTCGGTCTAAGAACATTTATCAAACAAAGAATAAGTTTTCATTTCAAACAAAAACTGATTTATTTGTTCATGATTAGTTCCATTCGTTCTATTTTCCTATTTTATACACTGTTAAAAGTCCAGTTTTTTTAATACATTTAATTTTTATGTTGTTTATTGAAAAATGATAAATATTAAAACATTGCAAATTATTAAAAAGATTTTTTAATTACTTATTAGATGGCGATTTTAGTTTTATGTTCTGAAACCTTTGCAAGCTGTTCCTGGTAAATTAACTACCGACGTCTGCAAAGAGCCTTTAGACAAACGAATTCTACCTACGCTCTGATAATTTTATGGAACTGCCGAATGTTACTTCCAGGACCACAATCTTTCTTTGCATACTCTGTGAAGCATATATCAAGATACGGATGTAAAATATTTTCGCTGAGTTATTCAGACTTGATCGAAAGACAATAGATCATCTGGGGTTATAGGGGCGACGCTTATAGAGCAGAGAGCCACCACGTTCGAAACCTACAGCTGGGCTGGACACATTCTTGCAGTCTGAACGGACACAAACTAAATTTCATATCACAGCAATTACAGGCATTATGCATGAATTCTTCCTCCATTTTTTTTCTTTTAGTTTGACAATCCTCTAACCCCGAGAAATTTCGAAATTCGAAGCGGTTGTAAATTTTTAACACCACAATGCCAAAACTCATTTAACATCATATTAACAAACGCCAAATTCAGGTATGTAAAAACTAAGAAATTTTATTTACCTTACAAAACTAAGATCAAAGTTACCAGTTCTAAGATCAAAATAACCGCTTACTCGTTATATTAAAGGGGTTGCATTTACTGAAAACATTAATGGCAAATAAGTAAATAAAAACATAATGTGAATATTCTGAAGTAACATCAAAAGTCGGATAAAATAATTTTAAATATAAAAGTTAAAAAAACAGCTTTTTTCTTTCTTTCGAAGAGATTCAAAAAAAAAAAGTGTTGTTCTTTTTCTTGTCTTTAAATGTAGCCAACGGATCAGTATAGGAAAAATTGCCTCCCAATGAAAGAAAATGTGCCATTTTTTATTCTTCGACGAACCCTTTGTTAACAAGTCGTACAATTTCGCACGAACATACATTATTATCACTTTAAGTACTGTTTAAAAATGCATAATAACATTTACCACAGTATAGGTGTTATCCAACTAGATATAAGTGCTCAAAATAATAATTTCATGAGTAGCAAAAGGCGTTGCAACCGGAACCGTGCAACTCAAAAACTGCTCGAACCCGTATTCCAGGAGCCTAAATCCTTGTTTTCCTTAACAGATATAGCAGCATATATATCTGTGATTGTATTTGAGCTTCAAGTTTAATTTAGGCACTGGTCCAGTACAAATTTATTAGCATTTAAATAAACTCGAAGAAGCAAATATTGACTTTGGGGTTTCAATATAATGAATAAGAGTACAAAATGAAGTACTTTACGAATGAAATAGTAAAGTAAGTTGAAATCAATCTCCCTAAATAGTTTTTCCTGGTTATAAGAGCGATACTTATTAAAAAAATACATAGTAATTAAGCTACTTTTGGAATGGATTTTTCAGTAAAACGTAAAGATATTTGATAGTGCCGACTTTTTTTGATGTGAAATACTTATAAATTCTGGTTCAACCTTTTACCCAAAAAATGGTGAAATTTACAGCAACCAACACTTGTTACTAAGTTGAACCACATTCATGATGAAACTAAGTGAAATTACACAATTATAATAGTTCAACTTAGTACCAAATGTTGGTTGCAGCAAAATTTCACCATTTGTTTGGTGGAAGTTTGAACTAGAATTTTTAACAGTAGCTTTCCAATGTACCTTTTTTTCATACGGATTTAAGTTGAAGCATCTAACATCTTTTATACTTTTAAAATATAACTTTTGGGGTGCAAGTTTTCTTTAGCATATTAGACGTAACAAGATTAATTGATATTACTTACAGTATTTTATTTTCCCTAGAAAAAGATGAGAGTAGGTAAGTAAGGAAAACTTTTATTTATAGTGGTGCAGTCGAGGGGGGACGCAGGGTGACGGCGTCCCCCTACATTTTTATTTTAATACAAGCGTCCCCCCAACTTTTTTATATTTTAATACAAGCGTCCCCCCAACTTTTTTATATTTTAATATAAGCTTCTACCCCACTTTTGATTTCAATTGCTTATCTCAGCATGCGTACGCGTTCCCCCAACTTTTTTTTCAGGACAACACCACTGCATAGATTAGTATTTCTCTGCCGGTAATTCGTAGAAAATTTTCAGTTGTTCGTGAATTTTATTATATTTCTTGCCGCTGCAAACTCTAAATGCATTTGTTGTGATAGAAAATGTAAATTAATTTCATTGGAATATGTATTATATTGTAACTGAATTTTTATTGCCTGTATTATAATTTTTTTAATTTGTTTTTATTTATCTTATATGTTTCATAATTATTTTTGAAATTAACTGTAACTGTTGTTGTGGCTGGATTGTAAGACTTCCGGCAACAGGGAGTTCTTATGGAAGAATAAAAATTTTCATTACATGGAAAACACGTGTAATCGATACATTATTGCTCTTTTTTGATAATAATCATCCATAATTTTCAGAAAACCAAGTATTTGCATATCATGCAAAGAGCATGTCTTTATCGCGTAAAGAACAGTTAAATTATCAACGGTCTACAATGTCATAATCATGAATCTAAAAAGGAATAAGGTGGCTGCAGAAACTATGGGTCAGTTTTTGAAAAACTTCCTTTTCTGTACCTCTAGTAAGCATGAAGAACTTGAGCATGATTTGAAGGGGAAAATGTATCGGTCCGAAATTTTTAGTTATTTATTCCAGGTTTACAATGAAACACATACAACACACTTTTTTCAATGTGGTATGCTACTTTTTGTGTGATCCGCAATACAAACTAAACTTTTTGTATCGAGAGCAGTTTATGTTTTTAAAAAGCAGTGCTGCCATCTCCTATAAAGATAACGAACTAAGACTAAATTTTTGATTGTTTATGTATGCCCTTTTAATTTTTTCTCTGTAAAGGCTGTATTTTATCAGCTGGTATTATTATTATTTTACAGAAACAACGCACTTGCGATGTTGGGGAAATTTTTAATTTTTCGTGTCTTTTTTAAACAAAAGATTTTAGTCGTTAACTCCAATAGTGTTTATTTATTTCAGAACTTGGAAAAAATACGAGCTGAAGATACACTAAAATATTACTGGTTGTGAAAAAAAAATTCATGCATATTTTCATATTATGTAAGTAAAAATGATTTTTTTAATGTAGCTCTCGTGTTTCGTAAATAATTTTATGAGAAAATAAATGAAATAATTTACGAAAGTCTAAGCAAGTTCCTTTTAGAATTCTCTTAGACTTAATACTCTAATAATAAACGCTACCACACATGCTGTATTTCACATTAGATATCTTTAATATTATATTTATTGTTGAATCTGTTTCAGAAATATACTTGAAGATATTTAGGTTTCCTGGCGTAAGTGAAATGACTACTCAAATACAGTAACCGATAAAATATTTCATATAATTTTCGACTTTAACCCTTCATGAGATTGTATTACAATAAAACTTTTCCAAAACTATTTTTTAAAATTTTTTGCAACCTATTTTTTTAATAATTTTCCCACAATATTACGAAATATAAAATAATAATAATAACAAATTAATGAATTAAAGAATGAAAAATTAAATAAGTAATCAATTTTGTGTCATTTACATTGTTTAAAGATCATATTTTAAAACTTATTGTACATTATCAATAGCGAAATTGAAAAAATAAAATATGAAGAATACTGTAAAATTGTACAGAGGGCGTCGGAAAGGGTAAATTAAATTGTTTTAAGGCTTTTTTTTTAGATTTAATGTAGAGCAAGAATTTCGTTAGAAGATGTGAAAAAACGAAATGATAAATTGCAGGAACATGATTGAAATAGAATTTATTGCTTCTGGGGGGATAGGATCAAACTGTAACTGTAAATATGCTTTTGTTACAGACGCCATCAATGTATGGGAAGAAAAGTTGCAGTTAATTTTTTTTCTAAATATTTACATTCATAGAACAATGATAAACAATTGAGCTTGATTTTAATTTTTTTAACAGAAGAAAGCAAATTTTAATGAAATATTTATCAGTTTTATTCTCTACTATCTTATTAAAATAGGCCCATTTATTAAGATTTAAAAAAGAGGTTTTAAAAACATATTTTCAGAATAAGTAAACTACAAGATAACATCGTTATGGGTTTCAGGAAGCCAATGGTCGTTACAAACCATTAGAAGCTATTCCGTTTATTAGTTACAAGAAGCAAATCTTGTCTTACACAAACTAACCGGTTTTCTCTTTTACCAACAAAATTTTTATGCGATTTATTTTCCACATACATTTCCCTCATTGTTAACCGACTTCACGAAGGAAGGAGGTTTTTTTACATTCGTATTGTATGTATGTCATTTTTTTTTTTTTTTTTGTCTACTCAGAACTTCTCACCGGATAAACCGATTTTCATGATTTTTTTTAAATCGATCAGGGGTGGTTTCCCATATGTCCCGTACCTTTGTTTGACCCTGTTCGATAATTAGAAAAAAGTTATGGGCAGAAAGATTGTCATTTCTTTGTTTTCTTTTCCATAACTTTTGACGAAATGAATCGATTTTGATGATTTTTTCTTTAATCGATAGAGGGTCGTCTAACTCAAATATCGCACATCAATTTGATTAGAATTGTTTTTTAGAAAAAACGTTACGAATGAAAAAAAAGCATTTTCTATTTTAATTAGAAAGGCTTGGCTTGATTTTTCTTTGTTGGGAAACTATTAATGAATATAAAAGTCATTGTTAAAAAAGTTCTTGTTGCATTGTGCTATAATATTAAAAGCAATTACAGCAAGTGTTTGACTGAAGGCTTCTCTGAGGCAAAAATTAAATCCAATCAGTTTGTCTGCTAAAATCGACTTCAAAGCCGAATTTATCATACAAATGATTAGTTTTTAGTGCCATTCATTCAAAGAAGGTTTGCCCTTTGACATGGATTTTTTTGAAAATAGAGTATTTATATAACAAATGTATTTACACTAAAAAGAATAAAATAAAATAATTTTTATAAAAAAATAGAACCGACTTCAAATTATAAATTGCGTTAAAAAGTGAAAAATAAATTAATTCTTAAAACAACATCGATGCGACTTTTAAATATAGTTTTAGAAGTCGGTGCAAAATTATGAGTCTAATTACCATTACACCATTTGCAACTTCATATTTTAACTGTTGCTAACTCTGCGAAAATATATATCTTTGTAATTGGATTCATGATTACAAAAGATTTTTTCTATCCTGATTTTGCACCGACTTCTAAAACTATGTTTAAAAGTCGCATCGATGTTGTTTTAAGAATTAATTTATTTTTCACTTTTTAGCGCATTTTATAATTTGAAGTCGGTTCTATTTTTTATAAAAATTATTTTGTTTCATGTAGTAATTACTTTAAAAAGTAGTTCCTTTTCCTTAACAAACCAAAATTTGTATCTATTTCTAAAAGGATTAATTCCACGAAAGGCGCACATACAAAACCCACTTTTTTTGCTTCGTTTCAGGTACAAAATATTAAAATAACTAATTTTAATGTGACTCTACATATTCATACCTACTTTACAAATAGCGGAAGAAATTTTGAATTTAAAAAAAATTTCAATTATTACTTGAAAAGATGCTGTTGGCAGACATGTCCATTTTTCGTCATGTCTGTCACGGCACAGTTTATTATTAGTTAATTGTTCCCCCTTTTCTTTTGAAACAAATCGCATTTATAATTGTAATGTTATGTTGTTATAGATAGCAGATAGCAAAATGTCTTCGTTGAGTGAATTATTAGGTAATAAATATTGAACTCATTACTAAAAAGAGTTTGTTGCCACTAAGCAGTAACATTAAAAGCAATTGCCATTAGAGTTTGAGAGAAGGTTTCTCTGAAACATCAGAATGAAAAATGAGAGTAATGTATGGGAACAAACATCTTAAGTTTTATTTAACTGCTAGTACGAAATCGGCAAAAGTACAAGCAGTTACATTTGTGAACACAATTGCACCTACGGCGACAATGATTTATAGTACGTTTGCTTTAAGTGGGGTTGATCAAAATCCAACTCGACATTATAACAGAGCCCCCTATACTAAATGCCCTCCGATAGCGCTTTAAATCCATACAAATTTTGGCCGCAACTTTTTATATAGAGGGCGCTAGTTCCCTACTCATAATACTGCTTTTATAAGTAGATACATATGGCAAAGATTAATGAACTGAGTGTTTAAATTGCATAAACTATTTAATTTTAAACATATCAGCACACAAAATCTTCCAAAAAGCCAATTTTTATTGTTATTTAATGAATTTATTGAAGACAGTACAATACGTTATTCTTAAGTTATCATATAAAATATTTTTCTAGTGATTCAAATTATAAAAAAAAGAATACTTATTTTTTCACTTTGCAGGTTATTATATCAAAAAAGTTAATAATCTTCTCTTGGAATTAGTTCTTTAATTCATACTATATAATCTTTTAGGTAAAAATTTACTTTCAGGTGCCCCTTCGCAAAATTGGCGATTTTTGTTTGGCGCCATTCCTGTTTGCAGTTTTGCAACACCGCTAAGCTTGGCGATCAACCGCGACCAGAACTTGGCGAAAATCAATGGCAATAGGCTGCCATTTAGGTACATTTGAGAATGTGTACTAAATTTAAATTAAATTGAACTAATTACCGTTTCGAGGTAGAAGCGGGTACCCCTTAGTTTGGCGTTATATTTTGGCGATAATATTTTATTTCTGGTTAGGCAGCGGACATCTTACTAATCAAATCTTGGCGTCAAAAAAAATCGCCAAAAAATCAAGTGGTACCACCCGATTGCAAACTTTTATCCTAATTACTGAAAAATTGAAATTCTTAACGTATTTTTATTCTTGAATAAAAGCATTTATGACATATCCACTCTAAAATAGGAAATAGTAGCACTGTTTCCATCAATTAAATTAGCCAAGAAATAAAGAGTGGTATAAAGTTAAAATGTTTATTTGGATCTGTACAACCTCATATTTTTGAATTTTGTATAAACAATTAAGAAACATGAACGTTTCTAATATACGGAAACGAAACATGATCTGTGATATCGAAAATAAAGCATGTAAAAGAATAAAACGGCAGCGATTTGAAAATAATAAGCATTTAAAGTTTTATAAAACACATTGGAGTAAAAAATAATAATAATTACCTTGTCTAGACAAAGCTGTTATCCAATTTGTTCGTAGTCCTTCGTCGGAAGGGAATTCATGAAAACTTATTTTTTCAGATTTTGAATCTGAAGAGCAATACGGCACAACGCAATGCACCATAATTTTGATTAAAAGCTAACTAGTTTCTTAAAAGAAATTTAAAGTTGAAAAAAACAGGTTATCTGCGCCACCTAGCGGAGAACTTTTCACGGCCGTTTTTTCTCTCATATCGGAAGGCATTTAGTATAGGGGGCTCTGATTATAACCGCCTAATTTGATGAATAATACTTATATAATTATATAAATAGCATAATGTTTTCAATGCTAAACTTAATTATTACGGTAAAACTTCGACTGTTGGGCCAAGGCTGAACTGGATCCAACTAACTCTTACTGATCGGTAACCTTATTGTACGGTAACGGTTACGATCAAGTTCAGCCTTGTTTGGGCGAACAACAGTTAATTAAAAATGTCGTGACATACATGAAAAAGGACTCATGAAATAGACCAAAAGAGGTTTGTATGAGTTCAATTTCTTAATCAATTGACTGCACTAGTTTGAGACTGTTATGACTATATTTTTAAAATATAAACTTAAAGATTTCGAAACAAAATTAATGTATAATGTAATTAATATATATGTATATGCTTGCATATATATATATATATATATATATATATACTAGCTGTACCCGGCCACGCTTTGCTGTGGCTCAGTCTAGTTCGATGGAAAAGCAAGAAAAAGCACATATTTCTAATATATTTCATTTGACAATGCTTGTTGTTTCATTGTCTGAAAATATAGATCGTCTGGTTTAACCATTCTAGAACACGCAATATATAATTGTACACATTAGAAGATCTAAACTGCTCAATTTGATTGATTGGTCTTGAGCTTTATGTTTTTTCACAATGCTTGCGGCTTTTTTTTTTTTTTTGGTTCCATTGTCTGTGAAGATTTTGATATTGTCTGGCTCGGCACATTAAAAAATTCCAACATAAGGCTTATACAAACAGAAGAAACACAAACACAAAAATTCTAAATTAAAAATTTGCCTTTCAAAATGAATTATCTGTGTTTTAAAGTTCCCTTAATCTTTAAGTTCAAAAATATTTAAAAAATACTTCAACACAAACAGAAAAAACACAAAATTTTAACATCAGGATGAAAATAGCCAAATGAAACTGTTAACATTCAAAATAAGTAATCTTTGTTTTAATGTTCCATTTAATCTTCAAGTGCAAAAACACTAACACATACTTCAATACAAACAGAAAAAACACAAAATTTTTGAACAAAAATGAAAATAGCTAAATTAAACTGTTACTATTCAAAATAAGTAATCTTTGTTTTAAAGTTCTCCTTAATCGTCAAGGGCAAAAATACTTCAACACAAACAGAAAAAAATTATTAAATCAAAAGGAAAATAGCTGTACCCTGCCAATTGTTGCAGTGGCTCATTCTCCTTAATAAAACATTAAAAAACGAAATAATTAAATCAAAGTTGAAGTAAATTAAAAGTGATATATTAAAACACATGTTCTGATAAAATTTCAAAGCAATTGAAGTACTTCCGGAGATTTGAGGTTATGAACCAAGGCTGAACTGGATCGTAACCATAAACTGAATCACGTTCAGCCTTGTATGAACAAACGAACACTTACATTTTTATTTATATAGCTTATATTACCCGGAGTTGTGGAAACTGCTAATTATTATTTTTGGATCAAGGTAAGCCTTAAGAAATCGAACTAAAAAGCTTATAACTGGCGTTCTTTTTGACTTAGAAACTTCGAACAAATTCGATTTTGTGCAGAAAAATCAGCGCTTTCGATCGATATATTATATTAATATGTGCAAGGGTTTTTTTAACCCCCATAATGGGAAATTTATGTAGTCATTTGCTTAAAATTGGAATAAAAAAGGAACTACCTGTCGGATTTTTTTTCTAACGGATCTATAAACCATCCTCTTGAATCACTCTGTCTACTGGCAAAATTTCAAAGCAATCGGTGAAGTACTTTCGGAGATTTGCGGCTAGGGACAAACGAACACTTACATTTTTATTTATATAGATATGATTTGTGTTTATATCTATATATATTTCACTTAACGTGGACCAGTTACGATTAAAGTTTGTGGTACGATACGATATATTTCCCCTCATACCTCAATTTTTAAATTCCAATTCTTTTTAGTGGCAACACTTTAATTTGTTTATGCCAAGCGATCATTTTCATGTTTATATATCTAAAGATCTTTTCTTAAGCCTTTCGAATTTTAAAGGGTTTTCAGCAATTTTAAAATTTGAAATAACGAGGACCAGTTACGATTGAATGTTGCGGAACGATACGATACTGACATCCTGCAAAAAAAAAAAAAAAATTATAGTAAAACGATAGTTAAAAATTTGTTTAATGATTAGCATAAAAAAGAAACATAATTATTGGTATTTATTATCGTAACTTACGGAGTTTAGCAAATTTATTTCTATTTCTTAAAAAGTATTTCCATTCATAAATTCATTTTTTAAATTTCCCATTCTTTGGAGTGACAACACCTAGTTTGTTTATATCTAGCGATCATTCTCAAGTTTGATTGTTGAACTTATAACCCGAAGATATTCTGCGGGATATCAGTTAGTACCTATTTACTTCCTCATACATGTACAGTCATACGGTCATACATCACCCATCTTTACAATCGAATGCCTCCTCACCATAGTTTCGGTGAATCCACAGTATCTGCATCGACGTGGTGTGAAATGAAATGCATTGAAATGCTCTTCTGGAAACATTGTTGCAGTTCTACTTTTGAAGGATATACGGTTGAAAAAACAAAAGGATTCGGAAAAGACTCTCGAAACCCCAGGAGTCTTCTTTTTCGAAGGCAAAGAAAAAAGTAACGAATTTGGCAAAAGAGTCAATCTGTTGCGTAAAATGCACGAGGGAAATACATTCCCGGAAATTTTGAGATGTCATGAAAAACGGATAGAAATTCAAAAGCTTTTATAAAATTTTAAAAACAAACCCTATGATGACATAAATCAATTAGACCACACATTATCTGCATATTTATTTTATTGATTACAGTGAATGATTAGAAATTTTCATCAAGTGAAGATCATGTGTTCTTTTTGCTGCCTCCCATCTTAAAAAAAAAAAAAAGAAAGAAATTGACTGTATTTTATAGTTCCGTTTCTACGAGTAATTACTAGGAATGAACTTTCTGAAAATATCAACCAATTATCTAAATATTTTTACTGATTTATTCATTGAATGTTTTGTTGTTTTTTTTATATATATAAAGTTTCTATCGAACGCTGACATAAATTTCTCATTTGCTTGGGTGTTGTTGATTGATCATTGGTGTGTGTAAGGTAAAAAAGTTGCATGAAGTTCTCTAACTGTTTTATTAATTAGGTACTTTTAATAGTAAAGCTTGGAAGACAAAGTATCCGGGTAAGTGCAGCAATTATTGACACTTCTTTTTTAAAAAATATGCATTTACCCAATAAAGTTTTTATTAATGAACCTATTTTCATGCTTAAAGTTTTTTTTTTTATATTCCTACAAATTTTTTCACAGATTTGTATTTGAATTTAAGCCAAAAAAATTTTTTTTCTTTCTTCCATTTTTGCTGCTAAAGTTTGATATCAATATTTTTCACCAAATGTTGACTTTCAAAGGACAATTGGTACAAAAGTCGAGGTACAAAATTATTTCACAATAGTTTCTGAAAACTTTTAATTATATTAAACCTTAAACCGTACACCCCTATGAAAACATATTCCGAGGGAGAAAATGAATACCTAGGTGATTTTGAAGTTGTTAGGTATCATTTCAAATACAATTTCTACCAATATAATAAATTACTTTTTACCATTTTTATACCGTTAAAAACATTGTTTTTGGTTAGGTATCAAGATAGTTATTTTGGGTTAGTGAGTTTTACTCCGACGACTATTTATATTAAGTAAATAGCAAATTATGACCAACAAAGTAAGTAATTTTGTTTTAGCAACAGATTTAAAAGCTATTTTAAGTGGCATATATATTGGAAATGATGCTACTTGCCGCCATTCTTGGCAAGGGAAATATTCGCTAAGAAGTGCAAGATTGTAATTTTTTATCCATTTTTCAATGTAGACGGAAAGTTATTTTTAATGTAACTTTTTTTTAATGTATATGTAAAAAATATATATTAGTATTATCTAAGCGATATCCTTTTTCTGAAGCACATTGTACATTTTTCTTATACTACAAAATGTAAACATATCAGGGCATTACACAATTTATTAGAAAATTTATTAAATAAGAGTTGCTCACGTCAAAATTTCGTGAGTAGCAAATATGATGCAGTATCGAAAACTAGTTATTAGGTTTATTTTTTCCTTCGGTACTTAGGGTCATAAAAACGTTATTGATAGTTTAAAACAATGTTTAAGTTCAAAATTCTATTAACGATTTGATAGATCATTTTCGATCAACAACTAAAGGTACTCGAAAATCATATACATTTCCAGAGGCTTTGGTAGTTTTAGAAGTTTCCAAATGTCTTTGCAACAAAGCTTTTGATTTTCTCTCAGCTGTTTACGAATGTGGAATCGGCAAATATGTTTCAGCGAAGGAAAAGAGCAAGGAGTTTCGTCTGGGTCTAAATTTTGCAAAGTTGAGCAAGATTTCGCCCACAAAAAAATGGGAATAGTCCAAATCGACAAGGAGAACTTTTAAAGTGAGCGTATGCACTGGAGCTAAAACTTCACGAGAGTAACGATGATAGGCTTCTGTGGGAGCTCTATTTCGATCAATTTCCATAATTGTTATTATATTCCCAAGCGGATGAGAAGATATGGAAGAACAGTCACAGGTATCATCGTATGGTATTCTGGCTCCATATCTTAACAGAAAACGAAGGACTCCAGGCTTCCCAAGCATCATTGCCACATACAATGGCCGGCTAGTGCAAGGACAAAATGTTATAGTTTTCAAAGGAAAATCAACCACATTTTCTTCTATTCGTAAACCATTTCTGTATCTTGCGAATTTCAGCCCTCCGACAAAGGCACATCGCAAAATGTCTGGCATGATTAACTTCAACATACTTGTATAGTGATCCGTTTCTTTATTTGTGACAAAGGTCATCCGGTAAAATTTGTCTGTGATATACAGCAACATAAACATTTCATCAAAAGACTTAGATGTAATATATAGGGCATTCAAGTAATATCGAACAAAGCTATCTATGTGTAAATAGTTCTGTTCAGTCTCTGGAATATTAAGCAGCTCTGTCAAGATTTTCAAAGCGTCAGTAGCATCGAATGTCTGAGATGTTATTTCTACAGACTGATGATGAACTGTTTCAGTATTATTACGTCTCAAAAGGTTTTGTAGACGAAGAAAGAGATTAAATTTTTCAAAATTCGCCTTATTAAATGCCACTTTAGGATTTCGACTGTAACCGTTTCCCATTTAAGCAAAGTAGTTGCTTAATATGTTGTGAAATAGACTCAGTTGCATGAAAATAGTTCATCAGCTTCGTTCTCTTATACTGCTGAGTATAGCGATATCTTCTTCTCATCCAATTCAAAGGACCTAATCAAAACACCAGCATCGAAAACAATGTTTTCTTTATGCTATTACAAATCGCAGACTTTCAAAAATACAAAACAAAAATAGTACTATATTGCAATTTGCAAAACTAAGCACAGGAACTAAACAGAAAAATTGCTCTGTAATAATAATGATCCATTTAAATATAATTTTACGTTCTTGCTGCCAATTTGAGTTTTTAAATATACACATTGAACTTTTCTTTCTACAAGGCTTTGCTTTTAGCAGCCGAGTCAATTTTCTTACTTTTTAACCGACTTCAAAAAGGAGGAGTTATCCATTGATGCTGTATGTTTTTTTTTTTTTTTTTGTTTACTTATAACTTCTCACCGGATGAACCTGTTTTCTTGACTTTTTTTTTTTGATTGATTGAGGGTGGTTTTCCCATAGATCCCGTATCTTGATTTGACCAAGTATTCAATAATTAGAAAAAAAGTTATGGGCAGAAATAGTAATGTTTTTGCTTTTTTATCCGTAACTTTTAACTAAATGAACCGATTTTGATGATTTTTTCTTTAATCAATAGAGGGTCGTCTAACTCAAATATCGCACATCAATTGGACTACATTTGTTTTTTAGAAAGGACGTTATGGGTGACAAATAAGTATTTTTAATTTTAATTGGAAAGGCTTGGCTTGATTTTTCTTTGCAGGGAAAATTATTAATATCAAACTAATTGTTAACAAGAAGTTCCGTCTAGAACTATACGGGCCTACTTTCCCGTATACACCCAACTTCAAATTTATAATATAGCTATCACTTTCTCTTTCATATTTAGCTTTAGTTCTTAATTACTTCAAATATACTTTTTTCAACGGATAATACATATTCATTCACTCAGTCATTCATTTTTTCATTTATTCAGTCATTCATTTATTCATTCATTCGTTCTTTCACTCATTCATTTATTCATTCATTAATTCTTTCACTCTTTCATCGATTCAATCATTCATTCTTTCACTCATTCATACATTCATTTATTTATTTATTGAGAAATGCCCTTAAAAATCCCGATCAAAAATTTCATAGGAAAACAGACTTGTTCAGTTCTTGTTGAACTTCGTATCAGTACATGTTCTACAGCGTAATATATTTCTGATAAAGTTTGTTGCGAGCCAATCCGTCGTTTAGATCAGGACTTGTATGGGATTGAAATTTCCCATATGCGCTAATGTTAATTTGGTACCTTTTCATTATCAAGGCGCAAATCTCGCCTAACAAAATTTTTGGCGACGGAACACACAAAAGGATAACAACGACGATATTCCGTTTGGCGTTAGTTGCATCATTATTGGCGACTTTATCGTCTGCGCCGGAATAATGGAAAAATGCCGCAATTTTTTTTTTTTTTGAACTGTTCAAAAATGTACAAAAACTGTTCAAATCAATATTTCACGAAGAGAACTCCTTTCAATAAGCTTGCAATAGGAACTTGGGTCTTGTGCCCATATTTTACATAATTTGCTTCAATTTTGTCCATAGGCGATAATGTTAAAATTTTTTGAACTGTTCAAAATTGAACAAAAAATTGTTCAAATCAAAAAGTAAAATATGGAAATGAGATGCCCTCGCCGAGATCTTTCGAATGCAAAAAGAATTTTTCCAATCTTACAATTCGTTCAAAAGTTATTGGGGGGGACAGACCGACAGACCGACAGACAGACCGACAGACCGACAGACACACATTTTCCCCATCTCAAAACCCTACTTTCAATTTTTTTATTTTTCAATCTTTATTTAATTACTTCACTTTTTTTTGACTTTTCTTTATTTTTAACGATATTTTTACGATACATTAAGCCTTCTTTCATGCTTTATTTTTCTTTTTTTACTTTTACGGGAAAGTAGGCTAAAAAAGAGTTTGTTGCCCTTAAGCTATAATATTAAAAGGAATTACAACAAGAGTTTGGCTGAGGGCTTCTTTGAAGAAAATATTTAACCCAATCAGTTTGTTTGCTCAAGTGACCTTCTAAGATCGACTTCAAAACGGAATTTATCATACAAATGATTAGTTTTTAGTGCCATTCATTCAAAGAAGGTTTGCCCTGTGATACGGATTTTTTTTTAAATAGAGTATTTATATAAAAAATGTGTTTGGTCTAAGCAGAATAAAATAAAATAATTTTTGGAAAAAAATAGAACCGACTGCACATTATAAGTTGCGTTAAAAAGTGAATAAATTTATTCTTTAAACAGCATCGATACGACTTTCAAACATAATTTTTGTAGCTGGCGCAAAATTATCTAATTATCATTACGCCATGTTACTTGACATTGAAACTGTTGCAAACTCTAGGCCATTTATACTTGTAATTGATTCATCAGTACAAACGTAATCATGAACCAAAACCTGTCATAATTTTTGCATCGACTTCAAAAATTATGTTTAAAAGTCGTATCGATGTTGTTTGAAGAATGCATTTATTTTTCACTTTTCAGCGCAATTCATAATATGAAGTCGGCTCTATTTTTTTCCAAAATTATTTTTATTTCCTTTTTCATTTATATTTACTATAGAAATTGTCCTTTTCTCCCATTTTACTCAGATTTTCATTTAGTGGGACAGATTTTTGATGTAGAGCACCATAAAAAAATATAGAAAGTTAAAAAGATTTTTTTTTTTTCAATCACATAATGAAATGAGATAAGGCAGGTTTACTTTTCAATAGTGCCTTACAGAAGGTTTTTCGTGCTTCCAAAGTAAAAACAGGGGGGTTTTTTTTTAAAATGAATTTACACAATTATTAGCATAGGCGCATGACTTAAACTTAATTGCAAAGTCTCTTCCAGAAGAATCTAAGCTCCTTGAAATGCAAAAGAAGCTATACGACTAGATAGATTGCCATATTGATGATTCTATACAAAAAAATTCAAGGCGGTTACTAGAAACACTCAGGCTCTACCTTCTTACTTCCTTATACAGTATTTCAATTTGACAAGTTTTGTTGCGTCCTCTGTACGGATGTGGGTATGTGTGTAAGCATGCATGTGAGTACATGTCTTGCGTAACTCAAAAACAGTCAGCACTAAAAAGTTGAAATTTTTTATGTATGATCTGTACACATCGTTTAGTAGTGCTCCTCCCATTATTTTCAACTGGATGTTCCAAAAGGGTTCTTTAGGGATAATTTATAAATGAGGGGGGGGGGGTTCGTGAAATTGTCACAGCGTGACAACGGGAGAGGAGAGTGTAACAAGAAATGTGACATCCCTGCTTATACAACATAGCGAGACATGAGACAGAGGGGGGGAGGGGGGTCCGTTGAAGTGCGACATTTTGTGACAAAGGGGGGTGAGGCCAAATATATGGAAAAAAAGCGTGGCATCATGTATGAACGGTCCCTTACTCGTTTTTTGTTACAAATGAATGTTAATTTCAAGTTGTTTCAGTATCAAGCTATTTTCCTAAAGGCATGACGCAATTCATCTCAATAACTAGGAGAACTGGCCACTTATTTGACGACAATTTGGAAAGTCATCGAGATATAATAAGGAGGAGGGCACATCTATCGGAACCCGCTTCGATAAACGGAGTGTTCATTGTGTACCACGTGAATGGTACTATATAAAGAATAATAATCTATACATAAATAGGCAAAGAAAAAGCAGTTATGAATCATTTTCTCCTCTGTTTTTCAGCCGATTTTTTTACTGCTTTCTTTTTTCTTTTTCGTTTAGTAGCTATTTACGAATTTTAGTAATATCCATCAAAAAATTTTGGAAACAGTTTATTATTTAAGTTAGTTATTTACCTTTTTCTTTCGTCAGGCAAGCCTCATTTATAACTGTAATGTTTTATTGTTATAGATAGCAGATGGGAACCTGTCTTCATTGAGTGAATTATTAGGTAATAAACATTAATCAAATAGTTAAAAAGTGTTTGTTGCCATTAAGCAGTAATACTAAAAGCAATTATAATAGGAGTATCGTGAAGTCTTCTCTGAAGCAATGGAATGAAAAATGAGAATAGTGCATAGGAGCAAACATTTAAGTTCTGTTCAACTACCACCCAACTTAGTAAGAAATCGGCAGAAATACAAGCGGCTACGTTTATGTGTGCTATTTGGCTCTGTGGCGACAACGATTTGCAATGAGTTTGATTTAAGTGAAGATGATCAAAAGAAACTCTACGATATATAAGCGAAATTTGATGAATACTTATATAACTATATAAATAGCATAATGTTTTCAATGCTAAATTTAATTATTACGGTCGAATTTCAATGTCGAGTGTGTTGGGGGAACTCTGGTTAGGTGAACTCTGGTAAAAAGAAATTCATGAAAATATTTTAGATCTTTTTCTTCGTGTGAAATGAATCAAAATTTTAATATTGATGTAAGAAATTTATAAGGTATTAGATCTAAAATAAAGCATGTCATTACCAACCGCCTCTTATATCACAACTATACTACGTGAATAAACATTTTCTTCCATGAATGTTGTTTGTTGTTCGTGCATACTGATTAGAAGCAAATTTTAACTTGTCAAGTCAAGCTTTTTTTTTTTTTTTTTTTTAATCATTAAATTATTTTCACTCTCGTATGTTGTTTTTCTGTTCATAACACAAATAAACTTCAAAAATAGCAAAAAGATAACTTTTAATATCCTAATCGAAATTTATTCAACCTTTAATGCACTAGAATAAGCGAAATTTCTGCGCAGAAATCAATAATGCTAATTCTCCGAAAACTACTTGTATTGACAGTTGTTCTTGCAGTTTTTGCAAAGGAAGAAAAATTCTTCTCTCATCCGTGAAAAGTTTGTTTTAATATTCTATGGCATGAAATAAGGTAACATGAAGCCCTGTAGAATGGCGGAAGTTTTTCTTTGTTTCACTGTACTTTGTCTATCTGCCACCAAAACTCAGTGGTAAGTTGGAAAAATTAATTTCATCTGTTTGAATAAAATGTAATTTAAATTTATTATTAGTTTAACATAAAATAGGGATTGTTGCTCCTTCGGGCCGGTGCTGGAATGTGGGAAAATTTGACCAGTCCTAGAAGATGTTTAACTATTCGCATTGAATCAATGGAACGGTATTTTTTACAACTTGGAATTTATGTTTTTGTCTTTGAAGATTGGTAATACTGTAGGGGATCACTTATAAATCTCCTTTTTTTTTTTTTTTTTTTTCTTTTTTTAACTAGACTGAAGATGTTTATGATTTTGATTTATATTATTCTATTATTTTTCTCAAAGATTGATTAAGTTAATTTACTTATATATTCAATACGTACAACGCCTGCTTACCTTCGCACTTATTATTACTGTAAATAAATGATATTTAAAATGTTACAATTAACTCATGCAGTAGTTTTATATTCTTAAAAAAGCTGTTCACGATTCTGTTGCCCCACAAATTTTACCTGATGCTGATTGTAGAGAATGAAAAATGTATGTGTTTTTAGGAAAAATAGTTAATTAAATTCAAATTAAAGTGCTTTCAAAAAATATTTAACCATTTAAATTGATGTGTCAAAGTGCATGATAATGATATCCAATAATATAATACAGAACATAACCAGTAAAAATACGATAATTTTTCTAAAACGTTACAGCAATTCTCAATACCTTCGGATTTTGGCTTTTACGAAGTTCTCCAAATTTTGAAGAATCTGATAAAACTGGTTAAATATTCAGGTACTAGTTCTTTATTCTCCTGGGTTTGGCATCGGTTTTCTGACTTTACCTATTTTATTACCTGTTTTTAGGTTTTTATCTATCACTATTTGTTGTATTGTTTTAATGTATCACTATTTGTTTCACAAATTTTTCGAAAGGCTTTTCTACTAGTGTTTTCAATCGGTTTCCTCGCGTAATTTGAATATGTCTGCAGCACGTTCAAAGCAATTTTCGTTAGAAATTGTGCCTTGGTTGCATTGGATTTATTTCAGTGTACAATACCTTCGCTTTCTTTTCTAACCTTATTTTGTGTAAAAACAAAAGCATTAATTAAAACGGAATTAAATGTAAACAAGAAATTCCGTCTCGAACTATACGAGCCTACTTTCCCGTATACACCAACTTCAAATTTATAATCTAGTTATCTCTCTCTCTCTTTCTCGTTTAGCTTTAGTTTTTTATTGCTTCAAATATACGTTTTTCAACGTTTAATATGTATTCATTCGCTTGTTCATGTATTTATTCACTCATTTACGTATATTTTCATTCATTTGCTCATTTATACACTCATTTGTTCATTCATTCTTTCACTTATTCATTTAATCATTCATTAATTCAAAAATATTCTTGAACATCCCGATCAAAAAATTTCACAGGAAAATAGGCTTGTTAGTTCTGGATGACTTTATATCTGTACAATGTTCTACGCTATAAGAGCTTTCCGATCAAGTTTGTTCCAAGCAAATGCGTCCGTTAGATCAGGATTTATATAGTAGTGAAATTTCCCGTAGGCGCTGTGTCAATTTTTTTGAACTGTTCAAAAATGAACAAAAGTGTTCAAATCAATATTTCATGCCGAGAGCTTCTTCTAATAAGCTTGCTCGTAGGAATTTGGATCTTGTGCCCAGAGTTTACATAATTTGCTTCAATTTTGCCCATAGGCGCTAATGTTAAAAATTTTTGAACTGTTCAAAATTGAACGAAAAATCGTTCAAATCAAAAAATGGAAATATATATGGAAATGAGCTGTCCTTGCCGATATCTTTCGAATGAAAAAAGAATTTTTCGAATCGGACTCTTCGTTCAATAGTTATTAGGTGGGGGGGGGGGGGCAGACAGACACACAGACCGACAGACAGACCGACCGACACACTTTTTCCCCATCTCAAAACCCTATTTCAATCTTTTTTATTTTTCAATCTTTATTTAATTACTTAACTTATTTTTGACTTTTGTTCTATTCTTCAGTTTTTCAGTGTTTTTACGATCATGCAGCATTGATTTTATTGAGACAAAGTACACAAAAGTTCTTTAATTTCAACCGTTAATTCAGTGGTCATTTTATTTTGCTGGAAAATACGAAGTGAAGTGTCGCAATCAGCCCCCGCAAACCCCCAAGAAGGAAGTGCGTATCAAATTATTGCACTGGATGCGGGTCTCGGTCGGAATTTTACGAGTATTGAGATACAAAGGCAAATAAGCAAAAGGGTTTTATACTGTACGACACGTTCAATGAGCATGAGCTACTATTTTTAATCATAGAAGTCTCCTGTTGTGTGTAAAAATGCCCCCTGAAAACATGGGAGCTGTATAATCGATGAACATGCAGAGCAGTTCCGTCAGGACATGTCAGTTATGGAAAAGAAATATCAAGGGAAGTGGAGTGCAACTATTTTAGCAGATTATTGCTGGACGTTAGAAAGAGGGCATTCCGGGGGCAAAGTATGCCAAAACATGGCAAAATCGATCCTTCTACGATAAATAAAAAATTACTTGGTTTTTTGGTGGAAATGCTTCTAATGTAAAATTTTCAATGCCCTTAAAAATGGGGAGGGATACAAAAGACTTTATTGACTGATCTTAGAAGTATTTTCCAAGCTGAATTCGAAAATCAAAACCATTTTCCTTATCACTTAAGGGTTTTGCTTGTCAGGTACTGCAATAATTTAAGGTTTAAAAGTTATTAATGTAAACTATTACAGCACCTTGCACGGAAAATGCTTGCATGATAGAGAAAAATGGTTTCAGCTTCGAGTTCAGCGTGAAAAATACTTCTAAGATCAGCTGTGGTAGAATGCTTTTTTTTTTTTTTTTTTTTTTTTTTTTTTTTTGACCAGTACGCTATAGATTTTTCTTGAAATTAAGTTACTTTGTTACTTAGAACTTCATGAAATGTGATTACCAATAAATGAAGGAACTCAACATAGTAGCTTTATGAAAATCATAGTAAAAATTAATTTTTTCATTTAAATAGATTACTTTGATTAATCGTAAAGGGTCATTTGACATAACAGGAAAAGGAAAAATATGCATCCTCTTAAAATTTTTTGGTATGCATGAAAAAAAGTCTCGACGCTACTTCGGAAATAACTTTTTTGCTCGTGCTCAGAAAAAACATTTTCAAGCACCACTATCGAGGGACCAATTCTTTTTAAGTTAATATAAAATCAATAAAACAAAATAGCATCATTCCATGCTTATGTGTCAATGTTTACTTAGCGTGCCAGTTGTATTTGAAATCGCTCATTTTCTTGCCCATTTGTCCAGAAGTAAAATGAATACCCGTTGTTTTAGCAAACAATGAACTATTTGCTTTTAAACTATATGTTCAGCATAAATTTACGCAACGAATAACTGTCCTCATTTTAATCGCTTAATGGCTTTTCTATGGTCTTACTTACTTCTGAATCTAAAGAAATTTTTGTTTAACTGCAGCTCTCATGGGTTTCCTTAGAAACTTGTAAGTACAGAAATATCAAATAGCCTGAAAGCGTGATACGAGTCGATCTATTAACATTATACAAATGATCTTAAAATCTTTAAACGAACCTTTAAACAAGACATAAATCTAGTAACATTCAACAACTGCTTAAAACTTTAGGTTTTGCTTTTAAATTTTTTATCTACGAAAATGCCTGTAAAGTATAATTTATCTTAGACCTTTATGTTGTACATAATGAATAGAGCTGTGTACTCAAGTCGATCTATTAACATTATACAAATGATCTTAATATCTTTAAACGAACCTTTAAACAAGACATAAATCCAGTAACATTCAACTATTGCTTAAAACTTTAGGTTTTGCTTTTAAATTTTTTATCTACGAAAATGTCTGTAAAGTATAATTTATCTGACCTTTATGTTGTACATAATGAATAAATTTCCTGTTTACTAATAACTAATCTTTCTAAAGCTTTCTGATCTGAATTTAATACTTTTGCCAATATTTTGCAATTCCTTCATAAGATTTAGTCAATTGGTGTTGTTCTTCGTTTTGCACACCATTTTTCTTTCTCCTTTGGAAAATGCCACGTACATTTATCGTGTGTTTTAAGAATTCCAGAACGAGGCTTTCCTCTAACCAGCATTTGTGTGATAACCACCACACGCGACAGCTAAATGTCGCTTTAAAGGAAATATTAAGGAAAGAAATTATCACAGTACTAGCAAACTAATCCATTACCTGCGTAGCTGGAAATATTGTACTATTTGTTACGTCATCTTGTTTATCTAATTGTTTTGTTTATCAGCATGTGTACTCAACTTTGAGAGTTGCTGTTCTAGTTCGTTTTTTGAAAAATGAAAAATGTACGTAAAATAAAATGTTTAAATAAGCGTGAATAAGGTAGTTTCTTTCTCGACATAATTTCTGTTATTCGAGCTTAAAATCCCTTTCTTCCAAGACAATAATAGTAATCTAAAATAGTGGCGTTCGCCGTAACAGGACTCGAACCTGCAATCTTCTCATTCGAAGTCAGAAACTACCTCCATTCACGCTTGCTTAAACATTTTATTTCACTTACATTTTTCAAAAACTAGAACAGCAACTCTCAAAGTTGAGTAGTTCCCATGCTGATAAACAAAACAATTAGATAAACAAGACGACGTAACATCTGGCATCCATGACAGGACTGGCGCTAGAAATAAAGTTCCCTATTTCCTGTACATCAAATACACCACTCACACAATTGTCTACATAGAATGAATGTTTGAGTTTAGAAATAATTTTAGTACAGCCTGAGGATGTATTATCACGCTAGTAATTTATGGAGGCCGCTAATAAGAAAGGGCTTGAGAAAACACCAAATACCACGCGACAATGTCGATAAGCTATTTCTTTACTCTCATGAGGATAAAAAAATCTTATAAATAATTAAAATACAATACCGGTTTCAATCAGTAATTTAAGACGGGTACTGGTGATATCAGAAAGTGTAAATATAATCCATCAGAGTACAGTAATTAATTAAAAAATACAATTCGAAGAAGGAAGGGAAATGTTTGCACCTTGCGTAAATGGAACTTTTATTTTCCAACTCTGCTGTTGCTGTACAGCTTCATCTTCACGAGCTGTAAAAATATAAACATGGCTACATTTTCACAATCCCTGAAGTTCTTAAGAAAACTTCTTGTAGTTCAACTTCCAATAAATTTTAAGACATAAATCAAATTTGTATGGTTATTTTAGCAGAAGTCATTTAAAATTGAAGTAGATTAAAAAGCGAAGGTTGATTTTCACGATTTGATTGGCACGATTGATCGGCACATTGCTTACACTGTGAAAACTTTTATTCATTAGTAGGGTAGATTTTCTCCAAGAGTTCTCATTCTTTTTATTACATTTCTTTTTGAATTTCATTTTAACCCTTTATCTACTGATGGTACTTTATAAGTTCCACTCCCTTAAAAATTCCAACCAATAACCATTTTTACGAATAATCTGACGATACTTTGCAAGAACTCTTTTGATTCCATTTTTTCAGGGTAAGAATATTTCAACAAGGGTTTTATAAGAAGTATTTAAACAAGAAAAGAGGATAGCTTTGAAATCGACACTGTGTTCTGAATTGCCATTTTGTTCTGATAACTCCACTTTTTTGCTTTTTCCCGGAGAAGTGATTAAGTTCAAGAATTAATCCTCTTATTTTTTAAATGTCTTATTTAGGAATTTAGAAAACGATTTGACAAGATATTTTAATAAAAATAATTTAACTTTGTGCAAGTAAACAATAATAATAAAATTACACGTTAATTTAAAGCACAAATGAGCAATAAAATGCAGACATATGTTTCGGGATTGCTTGGAATCCCTTTTTCAATGCGACAGGGAGCTTCTAGATGCAAAACATCCAAATGAAGCAGACAGAACAACAAAAACAAAGCTTATATAGCCTAAGAATTATCTGTAAACCAATGAGAATAAAGGCAGCGTGAAGTGGAAGTAGAAGTAGCAGGAAGACACCAATAAGAGAGCAACAAACGAATCCAGTTGAAAGTACAGGAAGTAAAAAGGAATATCAATAAAAATAAAGCAAAAAAGACGACAGCATGCATAAAAATTGCAAAAATAATAAAATAAAATACAAAGAATAAAATTGAAATAAAAATAAGTACAGAAACTACCAAAACAAAATGCAAAACAAAGTACACGTGTAAAGGAGGGGGAGGGGAAGGAGGGGGGAAGGAGAAAAATAGACACAAAAAAGGAAAACAACAAGAAAACCTATAAAGAACAACAAATTAAAGAAATTTATGCCAGACCTGTGAAAAATAAGGAGTTGAGGAAGAATCATTAACCAAATTAGCACTATTCCTAATTTCGATTTTGAGTCTATTGATAGAATGTCATGGGCTAGAGCTCTTCGTTCATCCGACAGTCACAAAATTACTTTAAATAAGAAATTTACTAAGTTGTGTAACGATTCAAATGTTCCTGTTCCGGCTGCTTTGCCTCTTGTTAATAGGAACACGGTTGTAAATCTTTCGAAATTTCCTTTGAATAGTAATGAAATCAATGCTCTGAAATGTAATAATAATTTTGCTTTGGCTAAAAAGCCTTCTTTTTCTGAACTTATTGCTCCGGTTGAAAAAGCTTTCAAATTTAGTGCCTTAACTTCCACTCAAAAAGAGTCGGTTCGGCATCTTATTGCTTCCAATGTTGATTTCAATTCAAAAATTCCTAATACTGGTTTTACCCATTCTGTGAAACGCTGTGTCAATAATTTAGTCTCAAATTCTGATTTGGTCATTACCAAAGCAGACAAGGGTGGTCAGATTGTTGTTCTTGTTGTTCTTAATAAATCATCTTATGTTGAAAAAACTGATGACTTAATTGCTTCTGGTTTCTATTCTGAAATTTATAAAGATCCTAGCGACAAGGAGTTAAAAGCTATTTCTTCTGCTGTTAAGTCTGTTCATTCTATTCCTTTGATTGCTAAACGATCTGTGATTCCTTCTATTGCTAATTGTGCGCGTTTTTATGCTTTACCAAAGGTACACAAGGCAGGTAGGTATTCCTTTCAGACCAATTGTTTCCAATATTGGCACTGCTTCATATAAACTTTCCAAGTATTTAGTTTCTGTGTTTTCTCCACTTAGGAGTCAGAATGTTTTCACTGTTAAAAATTCCACCGATTTTGTTAAGAAACTTCATAACTTCGTTCCGAATAATTAAAGTTATGGGCTCTTTTGATGTTAATTCTTTGTTTACTAATGTTCCTGTTGATGGCGCTTTGACTTGCCTCAGGAAAAGGCTTTCTGAATTCCATTTCACTTCTGTGGAAATTGAGGAATTAGTTTTCCTTACTCGTGTGTGCTTGCAACAGAGCACTTTTGTATTTAATGGTAAATTCTATGCTATGGTAGATGGCCTGGCTATGGGAAGTCCTCTTAGTCCTATTTTAAGTGATTTCTATATGCATTATTTTGAGGAAAAACTGTTCCAGAAATTGCAATTTCAATTTTATGTTCGTTATGTGGATGATTGTTTTGTCCTAACGGACAGTAACTTGTTAGGTATTGATGATGCTCTTTCTATTATGAACTCCATTGATCCTAATATCCAGTTTTCTTGTGAGAAAGAACTTAATAGTAGCCTCGCGTTTCTTGATGTCTTTATTTCTAAGAGTGAGTCTGGTTTCACTACTTCTGTCTATCGTAAACCTTTCGCTGTTTCTTTACCTCCTCACAGACTGTCGTCTCATCCTCCCAACCAAAAACATTCGGCTTTTAATGCTCTGGTCCATCGTGCTATTAATATTTGCTCTTCTCCTGAGCTTCTCAAGATTGAACTCAACTATCTGAAAGCTGTAGCTGCTGATAGAGGATTTTCTCACTCTTTAATTGATTCTATTCATAACAAACTTTCTAAGAAAACTTCTGGTCCCAATCATGTGGTTTCTAGAAAGAATTTGGTTGTGTTACCATTCTTTCATTCTGTTAGTTTCCGTATTGCTAAAATCCTAAAAAGGTTTCAATTTCAAGTCGTTTTTGCTCCTAGTAACAAACTTTCCTTCTCTTCTGTTAAGGATCCTGTCGATCAACTTAACACTTGGGGTATTTACCAAATTAGTTGCCGTTGCGGCCTTTCTTACATTGGGCAGACAACACGTGCTCTGAAAATTCGCTTAAATGAGCATAAAGGTTATGTACGAAAGCAAGAGTTAAATAAGTCTAGCATTGCTCAACATTGTTGGAATTCCAACCACTCTTTTGATTTCAATTCTGGTAAAATTATTCAAAAATGTTCTTCCCCTTTAGAGCTTGACTTTTGGGAAGCTTATCATATTAACAGGAATAGTGCTAATTTGGTTAATGATTCTTCCTCAACTCCTTATTTTTCACAGGTCTGGCATAAATTTCTTTAATTTGTTGTTCTTTATAGATTTTCTTGTTGTTTTCCTTTTTTGTGTCTATTTTTCTCCTTCCCCCCTCCCTCCCCTCCCCCTCCTTTACATGTGTACTTTGTTTTGCATTTTGTTTTGGTAGTTTCTGTACTTATTTTTATTTCAATTTTATTCTTTGTATTTTATTTTATTATTTTTGCAATTTTTATGCATGCTGTCGTCTTTTTTGCTTTATTTTTATTGATATTCCTTTTTACTTCCTGTACTTTCAACTGGATTCGTTTGTTGCTCTCTTATTGGTGTCTTCCTGCTACTTCTACTTCCACTTCACGCTGCCTTTATTCTCATTGGTTTACAGATAATTCTCAGGCTATATAAGCTTTGTTTTTGTTGTTCTGTCTGCTTCATTTGGATGTTTTGCATCTAGAAGCTCCCTGTCGCATTGAAAAAGGGATTCCAAGCAATCCCGAAACATATGTCTGCATTTTATTGCTCATTTGTGCTTTAAATTAACGTGTAATTTTATTATTAAGATATTTTAAGTCAAACAGTGTATATAATTGATTTCCAGTAGAATTGCTCAGCAAAATACTTATTAGCTGTAATGAATTGAATTTCTTTTGGCTGAGAATTTTATTTATGTAAATCCCTTAATTTTCAATGTAGTTACCCAAAAGAAAACTATTATGCGAAAAAAATTGCTGTAGATCATAATTCACAGGATAAAGGGTTAAACATTAGATTTTTTTGTCAAAAAAAGCGCACACTGGGTATAACCATTTCAGTGATTGATTTTAAGTTTCAATGCTACAAAACAAAGTCTATTGTATTAACTTTTTCTATTGTTGTCTTATGGATCGCCCGTTCTCTCCACATCATGATGTTTATCTGTTTAACAGTATTTTTTTCTGTCATTGACAAGTTCATAAATACATCATCTGCACGCAACTTCATGTTTATATTCCAATAACAACTGTTGTTTACACACAATAGTACATGTGCGCTGTAAAATGGGGCATACATTTGTCTTTGCATTTTTTCGATATCTTCGGAGCATGCAAAAATCGCATCAATTCTTCTACAAAAATTTGAATTACTTTTTAATAAGCTCTTTTGACAACTTTGAATTCACAAGCATTTTTTTATATATGAGTCATATTCAAATAAAATTTAAAATGCCCATACTTTTACTACGATAATCGTTCTTCTAAATTACTATTATTTTTAGAAATATTATCCAATATTATAGAGAATACGTAAAACAAGGATTATCGTTAGAATAAAAGTCACTATATATGCAAAAAATAAAACTATTTTTAAACTCTTTTTCAGCCTTCTTTCGACAATTTTAGAATATACATGTGAGGTAAACGTTAAAAAGTTGTAATAGAAGAAAGATGCTTGCCATGGAATTAATACTAATTTCTGGACAGTAACCATCAATAAGATCATTTAAAATGTGTTTCATTTCAGGATTGCCCTTGATACTAGAAGTAGTATTTTTAAAATAAAAACGTGATACGTAAACTCTTTAACTAAATGCTTAATGAATTAATCTATTTTTAATTTATTTATTTATTTGCTTTAATGTACAGTAACAATGCAACAATCTACACCATCAGTTAAAAAAGTTTTCGGCATAAAAAATTTTCACATGTTATATATATATATATATATAAACAAAAACTAGAAGGTTTTAATGTTAAAATAATGTCAAAATTCGTCTCACTGTGCAACGCACCTGTTACGCTGTAAGATATTGCAAATTTTGGCATTAAAAACAATCGATGGCCCAATTCCTAACCCAGACAATGCTTCATTGCACACAAGATTTCAGGAAACATTCAATTTTCAACCTGAAAAAAAGTCACCAAACAATTATAAGATCAAAAGGAAGCAATTTATTTAAAAGTATTGAACTTTTTGGGGAGAAAAAAAGACAAAGTCGCCGCATTGCACAAAGAAAACCATTAAACGTCACCAAAGGATTCTCCGTACAAAAACGTTAAAGAATGAGAGTGCGATTGTTCTTTGAAAACAACGCGGAATACTTCTAATTTAATGAAATATTATTTAAATAAGGAAAAAAACAATCTTCGTTTATTAGTACATTTGTTTGTCTGGAACAGTGAGCGTAGAACGAAGTTGCCCCAAAAGCGAAAAAGTTACGAGCTCAAGACCCAGAGCAACAACGCGGAAAATCTCGTCGCTAACGCTCTGTGCTTGGGCATTACATGTAAAGAAATAGAGTTAAATATGGTAAAAAGTGGCATCATGTAAAAGAAGAATCAGTGTCAACATTCTCTTCATTTCAGTAATAAACGGAGACTTTGATGAACACCAAATTCAATGTCTAAGTCCCTTTTTTTTAAAAAAAATCTGATTATAGTAAGCGATGGATTCAGATGGCAAGTTCTCTAAAAAGACGCATTAAATAACTTGTTTTTATGTTTCTTAAATAAATAAAGTTTTTCTTCCAAAAGGTAGAGTATATTATTTATCTTTAAAAAATACGTAACATCTCCCAAATTCCCCTTTTTATTTTCAGTGAAACTGCTGTTGATCTGTTATGCAATGAGCTTTTGCCTGATGATTATAAGATATATAAAGCTCCATCAGATAATGGTAAGGCCCTTGAAAATGTGTTGTTGAAAACAGTCTTTAATATTTCTTCAGAATCTGTCATTTGTGGTAGTTTTCCAGTGTTTTAACTTTGATTTAATAAGTCGTTGATTCATTTTTTTTTTCTAGAGAACCCAATTAATGTTTTCGTTGGCTACCAAGTATTGGATATAGGAGAAATAAACGAAGAAAAGATGGCAAGTAAATTTTGACACACAGAGTTAACAAAAATTGTTGTACATAATTGAAATTAATAACTCTACACATTTTAAAAGCCGTTTGCTACTACCCAGAAGTAAAAATTATATCTGTCATCATTTATTTTCTTTAACAGTATACGCGCGGCGTTGCCCGCGCTTAAAAAAGCATGCTTAAGAAATTTAAAAAAGGCGCCTGCAGCATTTAAATCCAGAATGGAACGGGAAGACATTTATAGAATAATTTCAAATTTAGTATTCACATTAATCATACGTTCTTTCAACGTTTCAACTTGCTCTACCGCAATGAGAAACTTGAAACTTATATACAAGTAAATTTTGATATTTTTGTAAATATCTATAACTTTTGGAAAATATTGTATATTTCAAACGAAAAATAGAACCGAAAGATATTCATTGATTAACTCAAATTTTTTTACGTATATTTCTCATGCCATTCCACAACTTTTTGACACCATCGAGAAAACAAGTTCTAAAAATCTAAAATTTTTCTTCAAAAAGTACTTGGTTTCTTGTAGCTTTATTCAAGATTTTGTTTATAATCCGCTATTTTACACAGAGAGAATCACATTTCACTTCTTCTTGGGAACTATTATGCGATAGGGAAAATGATTCTGCTAAGAAGTTTTATTGTTTTTTTCCGTTACTAACGACGGTTGCCATTTTCTTTGCGATTTTAGAAGGGGTTCACAAGGAAAAAAGGTTGGCACCACTAGCTTACAGCGAACAGGCCGTTCTCCTACATATGCAGAAAATCCCACTACGGTTAACCCGTAGTGAAAAATTTAGGAGAATTCCCCTGAAGCATCCCCCTTTTTCCACTGAATTTAACCTTTTATCTACCGACGGTACTTATAAGTACCATTCTCTATAAATTCCATCCCAGCAACCATTTTTACCAATATTCTGATGGTACTTTGCAGGGGCAGTCTTTACATTCCCCTTTTTCAGGATACATATCAGCAAGGGTTCTATAAAGAGTATTTTATCGAGGAAAGGAACATAGATAATCTTGAAACCGATGCTGTGTTTTGAGCTTCCATTTTAGATTTAGTTTAGATTGCTCCCTTAGAGTTTCGCTCCAGAAAAGCAGGGAAATTCAAGAATGAAGTCACTGATTTTTAATGTGTTAGTTAAAGACTTAGAAAAATAATTGACGAAATCTTTTGATTAAAAAGTGTATGCAATTAATTTTACAGTTAAAATATTCTGTGGCACTTATTAGCTGTAAAGAAATAAATACTTATAGACTGAGCATTTTATTTATGTACATCCCTTAATTTTCAGTGTAAATACCTATACAACCTATTTCTGTAAAATAAATTACTGCAGATCATAATGTGGTAGATAAAGGGTTATAAGTATTCAAAAAAAAATATCCCCCCGGTCTCCTATTTAAATACAAATCTACCAAAATTTGCTTAATATATAGTTATATATAGACAGCCATACAGAGTTTGAAATAAATTATCGAAAATTAATTAAAATCTTTCAAAATATGTATCATTAATTATAACAAGTGTCTACTACTAATTATAAGAATAATGATTAATGAATGCACGCTGTTTGCCATTGCATTTGAGAAAAGGAGCCTGAAACTATTCAACACTATTAGATGCTTTTAGAAAATAAAAATTAGAGCTAAATGACTTTTTTTCCTTTCTAGGATTTTCATTTACATACTTTTGTAATAAACGTATGGAATGATTCAAGGTTGCTACTGGAACCTTACATAGGAAAATCTTCTGTTCTTTACGGGAAGTGCTTAAAATACATTTGGAAGCCTGACGTCTTCTTTGAAACGGCGAAACATATCGAAACTTTCGAAAGCACATCCCCAACGACTTTGTTCAAAGTTCTTCCTGATGGAGCACTTTTTGCTGCTACAAGGTAAAATACTAATTTTTTTTTCTTTTAACGTCTCTACTGTACCTATAACTTATAATGAAAAATTATGGAAAAATGTCATGAAAATTAATGCAAATGCAGTTTTTTTAATTTTAATACCTATTGAAACATCAAAAAATAAACGGAGCTTAATATAAATATAGATATGTAAAGCAAGCCTGAACTTGATCGTAACCGTTACTCGTGGATCAGTAACAGTTAACTGGATTAACTGGATCAAGTTCAGCCTTGTGTAAGGTAATAGCGCTCTTTTGGGGCAAAGTTCAATGCCTAACTCAAAATTTACCACTGGAAACGATGATCAACTATTATTCCCAATGACTGTAAACAATAATAATAAATGTTTAATTTCCAAAAAATGTTTTAAGTTACACGGTTTTACTTTTAGAAAAAACTTAAATGCATTAATAGTGGTCGAAAACCGACTAACAAACTTCCGTGACAAATCAAGTTAAATAACATCGTTGTATTATCCAAACAAAGCTATCGTTGCCATTCGACATATAACAATTCTGATCGTTTCCCCAGAGCCAAAACTATTATTTTTTCTTCCTAATTAACGTTATAATAAATTATAAAATAGATGAATTATTGTATTGTCATCGAAGATAAGCTCATGTGCAAAGTTTGAAGATAATTTACGCAGTAATAGTGGCCGAAACCCCGTAACAAACTTCCGTGACAGATCAAGTAAAAAAAACGTGTAATAATAATAATAAAAAGAATTGTAAAGCAGATTTTTGAAAGCATAAAAATGTTCTTCTCTCTCTCTCTTTCTTTATATTTTCTGATGCAAAAGACATGGGACAAGAGTTTCTTTATAAAGAAGGGATAATTTTGCAATATCATAAGCCAAATACTTTGCCTTTTGTGCGTCAAATGGAATAAGATAAAAACAACGTAATTTAACACAAAATTCCAATTCTAAATGCATATTCGTGTTTCGGAGTTACAAGTAATTCATTTTTAAATAGGTAAAGACACGACAGAGAACATTTGTCGTGTGTTTGCTTCCGTTGCTCACTTCTTTTTTGCATTGACAAAGGAATTGCTTTTAATCCCGAAACACGCGTCTGCATTTAGACTGCAATTTCGTGCTTAATTACTTTCCTGTTTATCCTATTTCAAGTGACTGCAATACCAGGGTTTCGAACCATCTGATCCTATGGCGAGTTCATTACCCTTAAGGCAAGCGTCGTAAATCAGCAGTTTTTTTTCTTTCATTTTATTGCATTAATTGCCAATAATATTTTATAATGCTAAGCCACAAATCGGAAGACGCTTTATCAATGTATACCTTTTTGATTACTAAATTATGAAGTACGTGCAATAGTTTAAATTGTATCTTTTTCATACTTAAAAACTTTCTTATAGTCAGGTGTAAAAGAACAATGAATGGAATATTTAAAACTATAATAAGATATGGTATTGAACAACGAAGTTGGTGATAAAATATCTGATTACGGAGGCTCAATATAGATTTGACAAATCGTCTTTGCCTCCTTACAAATTACTAATCCTTTGTCAACTTTTATTGAAATTTTGCCTTTTTCCTGTGTGATGCTTGCGAAGGAGCAACAACTGTATGGTGCTATTCGATTTAATTTTTAGAACTGAACAGTTCAATATGTTTATTTCGTTTCGGACCAGTATTTATGAATTCACGCAACTTTTTATCCAATCTTACTTTTTTTTCACTCTTACTTTTGATGAAAAAAAACTTTTTTTTTCTTTAGGTACTCTTTTAGATCTTCCTGCAACATGAAACTAGGACATTATCCTTTCGACACTCAAAGATGCATGTTTCTCATTGCAATGAGTAAGTAAAAGCAAATTGTAACCTATCGCTATTTGCCACAAACTTATATTAGCAGTACTCCGAAACGTCATTAGTTTTACTTTAAAACCGTTCTCATATTTGCTACACTGATGACTATTCCTTATTGAAAGTAGGCATTAATGACACGTGAAGAGCAATACATGGTCCAATAAACCAATCCAAATCTGAAATACGAAGAGTTGCGTGTATTTTATCACATGCAAAATTATCATTAATGGGCTGAATAAAAGGAAAACAGGTTGAAACATTTCAATGATTAATGTTTTCTATCCATTAGTCCTGTCGGCTGTAATAATCTATTAGCACTTGTGAAAAATATGTTGAAACAGGAAGAAGAAAAAGGGACTTGTTAATGAGTAAGCCTTTTTTAAATTTGAGAAATACTATATGCGTTGGCCTTAAGCTATTATTGCACATAGCTTAAAGGTTTCAACAGTAATCAGTTGATGTCAAGGTCTACGAAAACTTTATAAAGAGAAGAAAAAGTTCTAGTAGAAGACTGAAAGGAAACTTTAACAAAATTAACGACGTATCATAATTAACAGTTTGAACAACCCTTTCCATATTTGCTTATAATGATTTGGCAATAAAAATTCAATTATCTGTTAAGATTTTTTGAAAAATTATTTAAATTACATAATTACATATTCAGCAACCAGCTATTGGTCAAAATTTTTTCTCTAAAAAAAATCCGTAGAGCTGAGCAAGGTAATTGGGACAGACCGGGAGGTAATAGATTTAGTAGAATCAGTGTTACAGATTTTTAAAAAATATGTTTCTGCCCCAAAAGTGAAGAGCATGACTGATAATATATTTTGGGAATGAATTTTAATGCAATTAAGGGAAAATGTGTACGTACCAGGCTTGGAGTAATCGCGATTACGTAATCGTAATCGGCTGTAATCGATTACATTTTGACAAAATCGTAATCGTAATCGTAATCTGATGATGGCATATTCCCATAATCATAATCGAAGTTGTGTAATCCCGTAATCCTTTTTCTCCCGGAATTTTAATCGTAATCTTAAGGAAAAAATCCGTAATCTGCCAGTCCTGCAATCGTGTAATCTTGACCTGCTGAAAGCTGTAATTTTTAGCGCTACCATTGGATAGAAGAGATAAGATTACAAGAAAAAGGATTCAAACTGTGTACTGAAGTCCTATCCTAAGCGGTCTGTAACCTATGGGCGATCATAATATAAAAGGTTCTGTGTGGCGGTCGCAGAGCCTTGATGGCAGGACCATATAATAGTCTGCTATTGTCGTCCTACTTGTTGCGGTCTCTCAGAATTCTTAATTGCGGCTCCACTCTCCATGGGGAATGGCTGGAGAGCCCGAGAAGAAAGGGAGTCTGGTCTGGATATGTCACTCGCATCGCCTTGGGGCTCTCAGGGGGGGGGGGGTGTCTCCGGTCTCCTCGCGTCGTCCAGTTTCGGCTTAGACCATATAGTATCTAGACGAGCCCTTCTATTCACTCGCCATTGTTAGTTCCTAAGCAGGAATAGTGGGGACCAGTTTGACTGACAGGGGTCGGAGATCAAAGCTTTTCGCCGTCCTATACCACGTGGGTGAGTCTTCTCAATTTCTGAACTTGCTTCTGATCTGTAAAAGAGCTGAGATTGCTTTCAGGCAAACGATCAAGACCCATTCTGTGCACAAAAGCACTAACCTGATTTATTAAACATAATAGCAATATTAACAATGAAAAGCGTAAATTTTAATTTTATTTTTAAATTTTTGGAGTATCGTATTCTTGATTATGAAGAACAAGAAAGTCATATGTATAAATTAACTAAAGCAATTGTTGAGAAATACTTTAAAATATGACTACACCATTTCTAAAATAATATCAAAGAATACCAAAAATTCTTAACAAATACACAAAATTAATTTTATTTAAAAATCAAGAGCAATTTTCAATAGAAATTAAACTATTTTTTCCAGTAGCTAAATTCCATTCTGCTTTATTAATAATGCCCGCCCCCTAAATAATAAATGCAACGTTGAAATTAACATTTCAATAATATTAAATCTTAAAAGACATGAACGATGCTTGAAATATACTCGCAGAAAGGCCGAACGTTCGTCGCATCACCAAGTATACATATGTCTGTGTTCGCTCCAGTTTATTTTTTATTCTCTACTTTTAATAATGTAAGTAAAATTGTTAAATTTTCAGAATTATGTTTAAAATGCATTTCATGCTTCCCCCTTACCAATATATTACATACATATTGTATTTCTGACTGTATTGCACAACACTTAGATAATAAATTAATTTATTCCGTTTGTTTGCAATCTTAGAACAAACTTCATCTTCTGTAATTCAATAAAAAAACAATCGCATTTTAATTAACGGTACAATGGGACCGTCCATAAATGATGTCACGCTTTTTTCCCATTTATTTGACTCCCTCCCCCCTTTGTCACAAAGTGTCACACTTCAACATACCCCTTGTCACAATTTCACGAACCACCCTCCCCCTCGAAGCGTGACATCATTTATGAATGATCCCAATCCGATGTTTTCAGTCCTACAGGCTAATAATGTCACATGACTATTAATTTTAGATTTACGAACTGTATCGGAGAAACATTAAAGTTTTAACTGACAATTTTCTAAAGAAAATAATTTTTTGAATTTAAAAAATTTTAAAAACTATTTTCAAAACTAAAATTTTTTCTTCATGCTGTTGCTTTCTTTAAATTTATTTCAGATTTTGAAAAGAAAAACAGCTTAAAAGCTTTTGTTTTTCCTTCCTTATTTTTCAATGAACTGAAAAAGAAAAGAATAGGTATATTTGATGTTTGGCTTATTAACGTAATATTACAAATGTGTTTACTTTTCGCATTGATATCTCAAGGGCAAGACATAATGAGGTTGAAGTCAGTTAAAAACCTTGTAAAAGCAATACGAATTGTATTCATTGTAAAGAGCTTTACTGTATGACATTAAGTTTCACAAAAGAGGGCAAGAAACTAACTCCTACTTTCAATGAGCTCAATATATAAGATCATTTTCAAATCACTATTACTAATTAATTATTGATAATACCAATAAAAAAACACTTGTCCATTAATCTATGAACTGTTTCCTTGCGTGTGATAGAAAATAATTGTGCTAAAATGTGTCCTGTCATACAATAAGAAATTAAAATAAATCACTCTTCGAATCTCTACGAGAATTAACATGGCACGACGAAGCCCTCTCTCAGCGAAGGACTCCATCACCTGTTTTCCGGGGAAAGACTCCTGCTTACCGACCACGCCCCCAGACCTTGTCTATCTAGTTTATGGTCTAAGAGTTTCGGTACAAGAGCGGTAATCTGTCCGCAAGTCACAGATTTCGGGGTAGATAAGAAAGGGGAAGGTGTCTATAAAAGGACCAAATGCATCGGTCATTTTGCTTCCTTAATTACCCCTTCAAAACATATTCAAACGGTTGGGCAATAGGCGAGAGTCTGGACGGGACCGCCGCGAGTAAAAGAGAGTTCCCCCTTTCTTCTATCCGCGGGGGTCCCGGTTTGGAGCCGGCAAAGAATGGGCGCCCCATTTTCCCTTTCAATAATCGAAGTAGACCGCCCCCCTGAAAATCTAGTGTTGGTACTATCACCTACACACATAAAGAGACATGAAATGACTTTTGTGTTTTCGCCTTTCTTTAACGGCAGAAGTGAAGAATTTTTCTAAAGAATAGCACATTTACACTTCAGCAGTTTAGGAGCAGGCGTTACATGATGCTCTATGCTTAAGATGCATGAAATCTTAACCCTGGTACGTGTGATTATTATTCTTTTTAAAAATATGTTCTTCGAATATTTAAAAAAGTACATACATTTAAATCTTAAATTTATTTATATTTTAAGGCTAATATTCTTTTTAATTCATAGGTATGTAAGAGAAAATGATATATGTTCAGACATTTTCCCAATTGTTTTTTACATGCATGAATTAATATTTAGGAATTATTTAAAAAAAATAATTATCTTTTTCTTCTTAGAAGTACCTCAGCAGAATTTTGTATTTCAGTTGAATCTTGTACGTTAAATTTGTATTGTAAAATTACTTGCACTTTATTTTTTTATTAAAACAGTTAGTACATGGAAAAAAATATATGCTCGTGCATGTTAAAAAAAAAAAAAAAACACAAAAATCATATTAAAATATTATAGTCATTCGTATTATAATTATTCTTCATATTACTTTTTAACGATTACTAATTTTGCTGAGAGTTATTTGAATGCTCATGTTCAAATTTTTTGAAATTATTCTAAAATGCAGTATTTATTTTCAAAAGATTATTTATCTCTTACACTATCTGAATATTTTGTTATCCCGTGCAATTCATACACATCTTATAAGTGATTTCATAAAGAATCATAGAAAATTATTATTTTCAGTAAACTAATTGGTGTTATGTGAAATATTTGCAATTTTTAAACTAGAAAATAAATACAATGGAGAAATATACATTTTCAGAAATTGCGGCCAACTAAATTTTGATTGTATGCACACAAAATAATGATGAACCAGGTAAATCACTTATGCATTATATATACATTTAGTGCATCGTCTTTGCTTATATACAAAATACGATCAATGTAGTTATCCCTCACATGAGTTTTAAATATTCGAAAAATACTGAATGTGCCTTTCCTGATTATACATATATATATATATATAATGCAAATTTTTCATTTCTGCATCGACGTCATAATTCCAGAACTGTGATGATGAAATTGTTTCATTATAATTGCATTCATCATCATTTCAGTTATCTCTTATAAAATCAAAAATTTAATTAAAAATCATAACTTTTTGATTTATGACACTATTGTGAAAATGAGAGTTGTATGCATAAAATCGGATAATTTTATGCTAATCTAATCGTAATCAAAATCGTAATCGGATGTTATAATCGTAATCGATTACATTTTTCAACGACTGTAATCGCTGCCGTAATCGTAATTACTTTTTGGCAAAGGATTACAATCGTAATCGTAATCATAATCTCTCAATTTCTCCCTTTGTAATCGTAATCGTAATCGATTACGTTTCTTTGTAATCGACTCCAAGCCTGGTACGTACCATACATTAATGCATAGCTCTTAACCCTTGAGAACACACGAAGGGCATGCGAGACTCATGTTGTTATTTTAGAAATAATTATTCATTTAATAAAATTAGTCAAGCTTCATCGCAACTGTTTTCAAGGGTATCTCAGTATTGAACTTACGTATTTGATATTTTGCTTTCTATTTCTTAGAGAAAAGATGTATTTTTAGGGAGGCGGTTGGGTGGCTACAAACCGCCCGCATTTTTGGGTGCTGAAAATGATGTTTTGGAGTCCCTACGAAACATTCAATAAAAGGAAAGCCTATAATGGAAAGTCTCAAAACCAAAACTTGATTTCAGTTACTTGAGTAAAACTACTTTCACTTAATTGGCAAACAAACGGCTAATTTAAAAAATATTTCGGATATTCTTTGATCAAACTGTTAAAATAAGCTGTGTCACTGACCCATGAGTTAAATATTTCTGGGATTTCTTTTAGTTTAACAATAATATTTCTGGATTTCTTAAATTTTAACAATAAAATTTCATACTTTTAAATTGAAGAAATGTACTTCTGCACCGTGGAGGAATTGATATCATCCATGAAGACGCAGTAACACGTTACAAAAGCTTGGTTATTCATTAAATCTTCTCGGGTTGATTTTCGACAATTGCTGATGTAAAGGGTACAGCACATACTACAGGTGTGAAAATTTAGAAACTATCAAAAAAAGATGTGTCCATGTGCGTACTAACAAACTTTGAGAGTAGATGTCCTTTACCCTGTCACAAGAGATTACTAGTAGTGTGGCAGAGCAGGTGCTCAGGTGGCAGTTATGAACAGATATTTTTTTCCATAATATTTGCTTTTAAACTTGTGTAATAAATGAGATCTATACGAATGAGAGAGAACTTTCTGCTTTTAACTTAGTAAATCCTCTTCAGCCATTATTAATTATTTCACTTCAACCATTATGAATTCCTCCCCGCAAGACATTAATCTTTAGTGGAAGTAAGCACTATCAAAAGCGTTTGCATGATGTTTGTGAACAGAATAGTAATGAGTACTTAAGGTCCAATTTATCTCCATGTCCACATAAGGTAAGATAGCAAATGTCGTATCCGATTTTCATTTTGTTATTTATGTATTTATTTATATTTGTTTATCATATTACATACTATTACATCATAACCAATTTTTCCCCTGCAAAAAGGTTCTTTTTTTTTTCTTTTTTTAGGAATTTAAAAATTAATTAACAATTTTCAACAGATAAATCTTGTGGTTATTAGCTATTGGTATCAGAGCAGCAAGCAGCATATTGATAGTATTCAAAATTAAAAAATTATCTTCTTTCACACAGTTAATGTCTGCTTTTCATCTTTTTTTTTTTTCAGTGTCTTCTTCCGACTCCGTGGCGCGGTTGAGATGGGCTGGTGACGCTGACAGTCCGTACAAGGACACTTTAGATTCCATCATTGTCATGCGAGAAATAGAACCGTTGCAGTTTTACTTATTAGAGCCAGAGACGTTTGAGCTTACAGAGGACTATGCAGTAGGTATGGATCTAATCTTTAACTGTTTAAAATTGACATCAGGGCGAAAAACGAAATAAAATCGGTTGGTATCTTCTGCTCTAAAATTTGTCTACATTTTAAAAAGTTCAGTCTCAGCACCCCACCCATTCGAAATTTTACCACCGAAAGAATTATGGCTAGAAAAAAAAAAAACATTTTTAGATTTTTCGGCCCTACTGTGTAGCATCTGTATGTTGTTTTTTCCCTTTGAAACTATTCTCACCCTATAAAAACCGTTTTACAGTAATAAAGTGTGATTGAATGTTGCCGAGTAGGGCTACCCGATTTTTTTTTTTTTTTTTTTTTCCAAATCACAATGCAGCAGAAAAGTTGCAAATTCGGCGTGGCTGAAAATTGGTTTATAAAAACAATTAATAAAACCGGTTTATACCCCAGTCCCGCATGTGCTCTATCGTTTGCCGACCTTTGGAAAAATTCAGTCACTCCAATTTGCAATTTCTTCGCCAAGTTACGACTTAAAAAAAAAGTTTAGTTTTATCGGTCACTCTGCTGGGTGGCATATGTGTACTTTGTTTTTTTCTTCGAAAGTATGCTTACGCAATAGAAACCAGGGGAGGGGGGTGGAAAAATGCAAATATATATTTTTTTTCCACAATCGTATTACAGCAAAAGAGCTGCGAATTTGGGAGACTGAAAAGAGTTTTAAAAAAAAGAGAAATAGAATCGGTTTATATCTTCAGATCAGGCAAGTGCTTTGAAGTTTGCCAACAGTTGGAAAAAATTTTACGATATATTTTTTTTAATTTTAAATTACCTCTCCCCGTATGTAAGAATTTCGTCACAGAAGAAATTTTGCTGAAGGTCGTTATTATCAATGGTGTAGTCGAGGGGGGACGCAAGGGGACGGCGTCCCCCCAATTTTTTTACATTTTAGCATAAGCGTCCCCCCCTTTTGATATCAATTGCTTATCTTCGTATGCATATGCTTCCCCCCAACTCTTTTTTCAGGACTGCACCTATGGTTATTATACGATTCAACTGCATAATCCCTGAATATCTTTCTCATTCCAGGAAACTTTACAAGTTTGATAGCCAGCTTCACGTTAGTGCGACGTCTGACTGGTAGCATTGTGAACACTTTTGCTCCTTCCACTATTATTGTAGCGATGAGTTGGATCAGTTTCTGGTTGAACGTGGATGCAGTACCAGCAAGGGTCGCTCTTGGCGTAACTTCGTTGCTCACTTTGTGCACTCAGGTACGGCATATTCAATTTATTTGCATTTGATTTAAAGAGGGTTTTTCTATATGTAGCCAATACATCCATGAATGAATGAGGCTAAGGTAAAAACATCAAAATATATAAATTAGAAATGATTATCTTTTCGTTGAACGAGTATATTCAAGCAATGCCGTAACCTGAAATTTTTTTCGTGGGGGGGGGGGGCTGACTTTGAAACTTTAGTGTAGAGGAAAGTTTCAGAGAGGAATATATGCTACATTGTGAAAATTTTTGGGACTTCGGGGGGGGGGGGGCACCCGGCCCCATCCCCCCGCCCCTCTGGATACGGCCTTGTATTCAAGGTTTCATGGCACAAATTTGAAGGGAAAATTGCATACGCGTGTTTCGGATTGGTCAATTTATGCGAACAAAATAACCTGCTTTCACTTAAAGCATTGATAAAATATTTTGAGTCGGAATTTGGAGTTATACAGGAAGTTGGGAAGTGACATTAATGTTATTTTCAAAACATCAAGATATTTTTTTTGTTATTTATTTTCTTTTGATTAATTAATTAATTTATTTATTTAAAAACCTTCAATACATTTATTATTGCCGATTTTTGTTAAACATAGATATGTGTAGGGTAGACCGGGGGATTGCCGCCACCCGGGGCATTGCCGCCACTCCCGTTATTCTAGTCAAGGACACCGGATAGCCGGCCTGACAGCTCCTGACCTATAGCGAACGATGTTACAACTAATGCCCCAAGTGGATGGCAGCCATTGCGCGCGTTGTTTTGTTTTTACAGTGATGAACGTTGTTTTGAAGAAGTTTGATCTTATTTTTCCACTTTGAATAAGCTGAGGTATGTACCTTTAGATGTAACGATGCCTGCATTTGCTATGAATAACCTTTAACTGGGTATTTTAGCCTACATTTTAATCAACAATATTGATCACTTCCGCTTGTTTTCATCTCTTTAAATCTACGTTTCTTTCATCTTCTCGAAGCGGGGTTATAACGCCACCTCTCCAGGGGGGATGCCGTAATGGTGGCGGCATTACCCCCATACGCGTCTTTCCACTGTATAAGTCAAAAACAATTTTTTAAAGGAGCGAACCCTCTGAAAAGAGCATTCAATAAGGAGTGTGACACGCAGGGCCGGCCCTATCAATGTGCAAAGTACAAAGGCGCCATCATCTTGGGGGCGCCTCAGCGTAAGAGCAAAAAAAAAAAACCAATAATCCGTGTTTCATAAAATTAGTTCAACAATTCTAGTTGTTTTAACGTAAGCAGACCCAATGATAGTGACTCCTCCCAGATACTCCATCTTTCAAGTGAAAGAACTTAGCGTCAAAATTCACTTGTAGCGATGGTACTACCCACTGTGGTGCTTGAGAGGCTTGAAAGAGATGGTTAGATGGTACCAATCCCTGTGAAACGCACTAGGTCTACAATTACGAGAAGCCAACAGCAGCCCATTAGAAAGAAAAAAATACTTATTTGTTTCTTGTATGTAATTATTAAAGTTTTTAAAGTAATTGAAAACGCAATAAAATTATACACAATTTGAATTTATATTGTTTTAGTTTGTATGATGAAAGAGGGCTAGGGGCGACTATTTTTATAAAGTCCAAGGGCGCCGAATACCGTCGGGCCGGCCCTGGTGACAAGTTTATGAGAGCAAGCACCTACAAGTAAATCACTCCTTATGACATAGCATCAATCTTTTACGGCGCTTATATGTCAGTTGCAACAATAGAGAATTGAATATCAGGATTTCGCAGCGCTGGGATCTTTCCAGTAAGCTGAAACACCTTCAAGGAAGAAGATTTCTTTCCTGTTCAAAATCTGGAGCCAATATGCATCGATGATGCAGGTGACACAGAATCTGAAAATCAAGAACAGGCCGAAAAGATGATCTTAGAAGAAACTGGTGAAGAAAATAATCTTGTAAATGCGAGCAACACCTCTGAAGTTGGGTTACTGGATGTAGAGAACCTTGCTCATCAAAGACCGTTCAGGAAGGGAGTCAAAAAACGTTTCTTCAATCGCTAGAAAAGTTTTCACCAATTCCAAAATTGGCAGCAGAAAGTTCTAAAAGAAAAGGTATCGTGTATCTTGTCTTGTATCTGTTGTGTGAAAAGGTATCTTCCAAAACTGCCCCAATGAAGGCAGTTTTGGAAGAAACAGTAGCTAAAAGAAAGGAAAAGACATTGAAAAGGAACAACCCGAAAGAAAATCTGCAGCTTAGGTTTTGGGAATGTCCATCAAAAATCTGTGTATAAATATGTTAAGAAAAGGGGCAAGCGACTTTTAAGTTTTGAAAACTCTTCAGATGAGGAGGTCATCGACGTCAAAAAGTAGAGTGACGACAACGATAATGACCTTTTTGATCCAAGCGATCCAAACGTTCAACTTTGTGCCATATGCAATGAATATGGAACCAACGAACAGTGGTACAGATGTACTCGTTGTGGCAAGTGGGTGCATTCAGAGTGTAGCGATGCTGGAACAGCTGAAAACTACATTTGTGATTTTTGTATATATTAAGAAGTCAGGTAAATTTAAAATACACTTTTTTCACTCGTATGAACTAAAAATGTCATTTCTTTTGCTTTTCAATTCCTATATTGTAATGCTAATTGCATATAATATTTTCAATAAATTTTCTTCTCAGTATTTTAGTCACATTGGCTAGTGGTGTCATCACCTCAGGTTCGTCGGGGCGGGATTACCCCAGCTCCCTGGGTAATACCGCCACAGTGCAGGGGTTAACAAGTTAATTTTTTTTGACTATTTCTTTTAAAGATTTATTAATAACAAATTTTGTATACATTCTTAAGATTACGTACTATGTTCCAAAAATTGATCTAGCTCATAAATACGATTTTCGATGGTGATAAAAATTGAAGTTCCTGAAGGTGGCGGCATTCCCCCGGTCTACCCTACTACATGCTTTTATTTTTCTTATGTTTCAGTTTTGAATGAAAAAAGGAATCTTCAAAAACAGAACTAAGGAATTGGGTAAATTACATTGCAAAAATAATCAGTCATGGGGATATCTCGACCACTTAAAAGAGCTTTTCGTGGGCGATGAAATAAGACTTCCAGCATTCATAGCAAACATTAAGCACAAATAACTATAATAATAAAATTACACGTTAATTTAAAGCACAAATGAGCAAAAAAATGCAGACATATGTTTCGGGATTGCTTGGAATCCCTTTTTCAATGCGACAGGGAGCTTCTAGATGCAAAACATCCAAATGAAGCAGACAGAACAAGAAAAACAAAGCTTATATAGCCTAAGAATTATCTGTAAACCAATGAGAATAAAGGCAGCGTGAAGTGGAAGTAGAAGTAGCAGGAAGACACCAATAAGAGAGCAACAAACGAATCCAGTTGAAAGTACAGGAAGTAAAAAGGAATAACAATAAAAATAAAGCAAAAAAGACGACAGCATGCATAAAAATTGCAAAAATAATAAAATAAAATACAAAGAATAAAATTGAAATAAAAATAAGTACAGAAACTACCAAAACAAAATGCAAAACAAAGTACACATGTAAAGGAGGGGGAGGGGAGGGAGGGGGGAAGGAGAAAAATAGACACAAAAAAGGAAAACAACAAGAAAACCTAGAAAGAACAACAAATTAAAGAAATTTATGCCAGACCTGTGAAAAATAAGGAGTTGAGGAAGAATCATTAACCAAATTAGAACTATTCCTGTTAATATGATAAGCTTCCCAAAAGTCAAGCTCTAAAGGGGAAGAACATTTTTGAATAATTTTACCAGAATTGAAGTCAAAAGAGTGGTTGGAATTCCAACAATATTGAGCAATGCTAGACTTATTTAACTCTTGCTTTCGTACATAACCTTTATGCTCATTTAAGCGAATTTTCAGAGCACGTTTTGTCTGCCCAATGTAAGAAAGGCCGCAACGGCAACTAATTTGGTAAATACCCCAAGTGTTAAGGTGATCGACAGGATCCTTAAGAGAAGAGAAGGAAAGTTTGTTACTAGGAGCAAAAACGACTTGAAATTGAAACCTTTTTAGGATTTTAGCAATACGGAAACTGACAGAATGAAAGAATGGTAACACAACCAAATTCTTTCTAGAAACTACATTATTGGGACCAGAAGTTTTCTTAGAAAGTTTGTTATGAATAGAATCAATTAAAGAGTGAGAAAATCCTCTATCAACAGCTACAGCTTTCAGATAGTTGAGTTCAATCTTGAGAAGCTCAGGAGAAGAGCAAATATTAATAGCACGATGGACCAGAGCATTAAAAGCCGAATATTTTTGGTTGGGAGGATGAGACGACAGTCTGTGAGGAGGTAAAGAAACAGCGAAAGGTTTACGATAGACAGAAGTAGTGAAACCAGACTCACTCTTAGAAATAAAGACATCAAGAAACGCGAGGCTACTATTAAGTTCTTTCTCACAAGAAAACTGGATATTAGGATCAATGGAGTTCATAATAGAAAGAGCATCATCAATACCTAACAAGTTACTGTCCGTTAGGACAAAACAATCATCCACATAACGAACATAAAATTGAAATTGCAATTTCTGGAACAGTTTTTCCTCAAAATAATGCATATAGAAATCACTTAAAATAGGACTAAGAGGACTTCCCATAGCCAGGCCATCTACCATAGCATAGAATTTACCATTAAATACAAAAGTGCTCTGTTGCAAGCACACACGAGTAAGGAAAACTAATTTCTCAATTTCCACAGAAGTAAAATGGAATTCAGAAAGCCTTTTCCTGAGGCAAGTCAAAGCGCCATCAACAGGAACATTAGTAAACAAGGAATTAACATCAAAAGAGGCCATAACTGAATTATTCGGAACGAAGTTATGAAGTTTCTTAACAAAATCGGTGGAATTTTTAACAGTGAAAACATTCTGACTCCTAAGTGGAGAAAACACAGAAACTAAATACTTGGAAAGTTTATATGAAGCAGTGCCAATATTGGAAACAATTGGTCTGAAAGGAATACCTGCCTTGTGTACCTTTGGTAAAGCATAAAAACGTGCACAATTAGCAACAGAAGGAATCACAGACCGTTTATCAATCAAAGGAATAGAATGAACAGACTTAACAGCAGAAGAAATAGCTTTTAACTCTTTGTCACTAGGATCTTTATAAATTTCAGAATAAGGACCAGAAGCAATTAAGTCATCAGTTTTTTCAACATAAGATGATTTATTAAGAACAACAATCTGACCACTCTTGTCTGCTTTGGTAATGACCAAATCAGAATTGGAAACTAAATTATTGACACATCGTTTCACAGAATGGGTAAAACCAGTATTAGGAACTTTTGAATTGAAATCAACATTGGAAGCAATAAGATGCCGAACCGACTCTTTTTGAGTGGAAGTTAAGGCACTAAATTTGAAAGCTTTTTCAACCGGAGCAATAAGTTCAGAAAAAGAAGGCTTTTTAGCCAAAGCAAAATTGTTATTACATTTCAGAGCATTGATTTCATTACTATTCAAAGGAAATTTCGAAAGATTTACAACCGTGTTCCTATTAACAAGAGGCAAATCAGCCGGAACAGGAACATTTGAATCGTTACACAACTTAGTAAATTTCTTATTTAAAGTAATTTTGTGACTGTCGGATGAACGAAGAGCTCTTGCCCATGACATTCTATCAATAGACTCAAAATCGAAATTAGAATTAGATACAGAAAGATGTAAATCATAAAGTTCACGTTCTATGAACGAAAGTTTTTTCCTAGTTTCTTGGATAGAAGCTCTAAGTAACGCTAATTTAGAACGAAAAATTACCTTATCAACCCTAACAGAACGCGGTAAATTACACTTCAAGGTGATAAACTTAGGAATAACTTTCTTGCGCCTGCAAGACTGGAGAAATTTTAAATGGTTCAAAAACCGAACCTTTTTAATCCGTAGATTACAAAATCTGTTAACCTGAGACATAACCAGAATCAGAACAACCAAAACATAAGGGGAAAACAATAGCTAAACCGTTCAATAAATAAAAATAAACAGAAAGAACAAAATTCAAAAACAAGTGCGAAACATACACAACGTAACAATATGCGGAATAAATGTCAGAAAACAAAAAAGCGAAAACAAAAAAGCAAAAACAAACACAGTCAAGAAAAGCAATTAAGAAAAGAACAAAAAACAAACACTCACCAAGCAGCGAACAGATGGAAGAACAAAAACAAAAGAAAGAAGAACAAAATTCAAGGCACGTTAAGCCTAACGAATAAAAATAATTTAACTTTGTGCAAGTAAACAATAATAATAAAATTACACGTTAATTTAAAGCACAAATGAGCAAAAAAATGCAGACATATGTTTCGGGATTGCTTGGAATCCCTTTTTCAATGCGACAGGGAGCTTCTAGATGCAAAACATCCAAATGAAGCAGACAGAACAACAAAAACAAAGCTTATATAGCCTAAGAATTATCTGTAAACCAATGAGAATAAAGGCAGCGTGAAGTGGAAGTAGAAGTAGCAGGAAGACACCAATAAAGAGCAACAAACGAATCCAGTTGAAAGTACAGGAAGTAAAAAGGAATAACAATAAAAATAAAGCAAAAAAGACGACAGCATGCATAAAAATTGCAAAAATAATAAAATAAAATACAAAGAATAAAATTGAAATAAAAATAAGTACAGAAACTACCAAAACAAAATGCAAAACAAAGTACACATGTAAAGGAGGGGGAGGGGAGGGAGGGGGGAAGGAGAAAAATAGACACAAAAAAGGAAAACAACAAGAAAACCTAGAAAGAACAACAAATTAAAGAAATTTATGCCAGACCTGTGAAAAATAAGGAGTTGAGGAAGAATCATTAACCAAATTAGAACTATTCCCGTTAATATGATAAGCTTCCCAAAAGTCAAGCTCTAAAGGGGAAGAACATTTTTGAATAATTTTACCAGAATTGAAGTCAAAAGAGTGGTTGGAATTCCAACAATGTTGAGCAATGCTAGACTTATTTAACTCTTGCTTTCGTACATAACCTTTATGCTCATTTAAGCGAAGGAACGCGAAGGAAGTTTTGAGGAAAAACTGTTCCAGAAATTGCAATTTCAATTTTATGTTCGTTATGTGGATGATTGTTTTGTCCTAACGGACAGTAACTTGTTAGGTATTGATGATGCTCTTTCTATTATGAACTCCATTGATCCTAATATCCAGTTTTCTTGTGAGAAAGAACTTAATAGTAGCCTCGCGTTTCTTGATGTCTTTATTTCTAAGAGTGAGTCTGGTTTCACTACTTCTGTCTATCGTAAACTTTTCGCTGTTTCTTTACCTCCTCACAGACTGTCGTCTCATCCTCCCAACCAAAAATATTCGGCTTTTAATGCTCTGGTCCATCGTGCTATTAATATTTGCTCTTCTCCTGAGCTTCTCAAGATTGAACTCAACTATCTGAAAGCTGTAGCTGTTGATAGAGGATTTTCTCACTCTTTAATTGATTCTATTCATAACAAACTTTCTAAGAAAACTTCTGGTCCCAATAATGTAGTTTCTAGAAAGAATTTGGTTGTGTTACCATTCTTTCATTCTGTCAGTTTCCGTATTGCTAAAATCCTAAAAAGGTTTCAATTTCAGGTCGTTTTTGCTCCTAGTAACAAACTTTCCTTCTCTTCTCTTAAGGATCCTGTCGATCACCTTAACACTTGGGGTATTTACCAAATTAGTTGCCGTTGCGGCCTTTCTTACATTGGGCAGACAAAACGTGCTCTGAAAATTCGCTTAAATGAGCATAAAGGTTATGTACGAAAGCAAGAGTTAAATAAGTCTAGCATTGCTCAACATTGTTGGAATTCCAACCACTCTTTTGACTTCAATTCTGGTAAAATTATTCAAAAATGTTCTTCCCCTTTAGAGCTTGACTTTTGGGAAGCTTATCATATTAACAGGAATAGTTCTAATTTGGTTAATGATTCTTCCTCAACTCCTTATTTTTCACAGGTCTGGCATAAATTTCTTTAATTTGTTGTTCTTTCTAGGTTTTCTTGTTGTTTTCCTTTTTTGTGTCTATTTTTCTCCTTCCCCCCTCCCTCCCCTCCCCCTCCTTTACATGTGTACTTTGTTTTGCATTTTGTTTTGGTAGTTTCTGTACTTATTTTTATTTCAATTTTATTCTTTGTATTTTATTTTATTATTTTTGCAATTTTTATGCATGCTGTCGTCTTTTTGGCTTTATTTTTATTGTTATTCCTTTTTACTTCCTGTACTTTCAACTGGATTCGTTTGTTGCTCCCTTATTGGTGTCTTCCTGCTACTTCTACTTCCACTTCACGCTGCCTTTATTCTCATTGGTTTACAGATAATTCTTAGGCTATATAAGCTTTGTTTTTCTTGTTCTGTCTGCTTCATTTGGATGTTTTGCATCTAGAAGCTCCCTGTCGCATTGAAAAAGGGATTCCAAGCAATCCCGAAACATATGTCTGCATTTTTTTGCTCATTTGTGCTTTAAATTAACGTGTAATTTTATTATTATTGTTTACTTGCACAAAGTTAAATTATTTTTAAACAAATAACTATATTTTCCCACAATAAATACATGAATTAAATATTTAGCCAATAATTTCTTTAGATGAATTCGAAATCGTTAAAGTCACTGAAAAACTTTAGAATGTATATAATTACATATAAACTAGCCTGCGGCGCACACAAAACGCTTTCGAGGTTGCTCGTGTGCAAGCCTGATGCTACGAACTACTCTGACAGATGGCAACACTTTTCCTTAAAAATTGCATTAAATAATTAGGTTTTTTTAAAAATTCGTTTAACTTGGGCTCCGTGGTGCACAACTACGGCAAAAACTAAAAACTACACCTGAATACCAAATTTCATCTCTCTAGGCGTTGACGTTTTTTCGAGACGCGCCCCACAAACGTATTATTTTATATTATCTGAGAGACACATAGATGGTATGTATCATTTGTTAATAGGAGCAATCCTTCTCCTTCTTCAAATGTAAATATTAAATATTCCTTAGGCCCAACAGTACAAATCAGAGCTTCCACCAGTGAATTACATAAAAGCAATGGATATTTGGCTGTTCATCTGTATAATCATGGTATTCTCAACATTGCTTGAATTTGCTATAGCGTATAATCTTCTACGAAGAAAATGCGACGAGTGTCGGGGAAAACTGTTGGTAAGTTTTGATACAAAATTTTTAGAAAGTTCTTATCTATACTTATGCAATTTTCAAAAATGTAATTTCGTGACCTTTTCGGGACTTTTTTGTGACCGTTCGGTGATAACCGTTAGATGACCGTTATTGATTCTGCCGGATATCGGATATCTGGTGCCACCTGAATGGCATATAGACCAGATAGCTAGGTCTGATGTTTAAACTTGTAAATTCAAAACATATCTTTGAACCTCCAAAAGCTTAGAAACACGTATAAAGTTCATAATTCTCATATATTTTCAAAACATGTTGATTAATTAATTTTAAAAATAAAATGTGACATACCAGATAACCGAATATCCGGTGCCTTCAGGAAGGATCCAGACCCGTTGGACGAAAAAATTGCGTGTTCTATTCGTATTTTCGTGACCCGAAGACATCCTAATATGTGTAAAATTTGATAGCTTTTTTTTTTCTTGCTTAATGACTGTGGTTTAGTGTAATCACTTGGGTGTAATGTGTACCATTTTTTAGCCTACTTTCCCGTAAAAGTAAAAAAAAATAATAATAAAGCATGAAAGAAGGCTTAATGTATCGTGAAAATATCGTTAGAAATAAAAAAAGTCAAAAATAAGTTAAGTAATTAAATAAAGATTGAAAAATAAAAAATTTGAAAGTAGGGTTTTGAGATGGGGGGAAAAGTGTGTCTGTCGGTCTATCCCCCCTTAATAACTTTTGAACGAATTGTCCGATTCAGAAAATTCTTTTTGCATTCGAAAGATCTCGGCGAGGACATCTCATTTCCATATTTTACTTTTTTGATTTGAACAATTTTTCGTTCAATTTTGAACAGTTTAAAAAATTTTAACATTACCGCCTATGGGCGAAAATGAAGCAAATTATGTAAACTCTGGGTACAAGATCCAAGTTCCAATGAACAAGCTCACTGGAAGAAGTTCTTGGCGTGAAATATTGATTTGAACAACTTTTGTTCATTTTTGTACAGTTTAAAAAAATTAACATAGCGCCTACGGGGAAATTTCAATCCTATATAAATCCTGATCTAACGGGCCGATTTGCTTGGAACGAACTTTATCGGAAAGCTCTTATGACGTAGAACATGTGTACAGATAAAAAGTTCATCCAGAACTAACGAGCCTATTTTCTTATGAAATTTTTTGATCGGGATTTTCAAGAATATTTTTGAATTAATGAAAGATTAAATGAATAAACAAAATAATGAATGAATAAATGAGTGAATAAATACATGAATGACTGAATAAATGAACTATTGAATGAATATGTATTAACCGTTGAAAAAGGTATATTTGAAGCAATTAAAAACTAAAGCTAAACGAGAAAGAGAGAGAGAGAGATAGCTACATTATAAATTTGAAGCTGGTGTATACGGGAAAGTAGGCTCGTATAGTTCTAGACGGAACTTCTTGTTATTTTAGTACCTCACTCTGCTGATTCTGATAAGGCAAAATTTCAATAATTTATTACACAATTCACTCTATCTTGAGGTGTTTGATAGCAAAATAATCAGGATTGGTGCCTTTCTTGGAATAGAAGTCTTTTGCGACTGATATTTTTATTCTAATAGGGACTATTAGGGATTTGTATTTTTAATATTGTATTGTGGATTTTTTAGTCAGAGTTTTGCCTATTCTAATAGGGACATTTAAGGAGTGTTGTTGGGACCTGTTGGAGACTCTTGGGGTTTGTTTATGTCATTTTTTAACTGTTGTCCTTGGGAACTGTCTTTATTCTAAAGCAGATTTCAAGAGCTTTTTGTCCTTATTTAGGAACTGCTTTCCTTATCTCTCAGAGATATATTTATGGGGATTTTTTCAATGAGTTTTTATTACTTTAATGCAGATTTTTAGGGAGTTATTTTAACTCTGATGGAAATTTTTAGTGACGTCTGACCCTTTATCTGGTAGGGATTTCTATTTTTTCTGATCCAAATTTGATTTTTTAAGGATGGTACACATTCCAATGGAAATTTTTAGTCAATTTGATAAGTTTATCTATTTATTTTCGACAGAATATTGGATATACCTAATCATCATCATTTTTTTTTCTACCAGGGAATGATACAATATGCGAGGTACCCCACGTACCGCCGGGCACGTCAGCTAGTAGTAAATATAAACTGTCTTCTTTTTCAGATAAAAGAATCCAAAAAGCCTGTGTCAAAAGGGTCAAATAATGCAGATTTAAAGAAAATAAATTCATGGATAAAAGGCGAAGACAATCAAATTAAATTCATGGACATCAAAGAGAATTCTTTTGTAGGTAAAACAAAAAAAGAATGTGCTAAATGTGAATCAATTCAGCAGTCAGCACATCGTGTTGATGAATTGTGCAGGAGACTTTTTCCTGGATTTTTCTTAATATTTGCTATTGCTTATTGGGTTTATTACATGAGAATTCATCAAAACCACATGTTATATCTTAAAAAATAAAGATACAGCTAACAACTAGCAGAAGCAAAAACTTTCAGGAGAACTTTCACTCAACCTCATTAAGTTACTCCTTGAAGCTTTTAGAAGCATGTCCAAGACAGTGAAGACATTCAAATCTGTTGCCTTCAGAACTGCGTATTCAAAATGTTAGCCTATTTATGGAATTCAAAATTGGTCTACCACGGCAAAATTGTATGGATTTTTACTATAAAAATATTTTCAAGGCAAAACCAATTTTTAATTCCCGTGTCCCATACACAAATTATCCCTGGATTTGTCCCTTGACTTATACATAGACATTTAATAGGGGTTAAAACACTCCCACTATCGACTAAATCACTTAAGCTGAAGCTATATACAGGGTGGGGGAAAAGCTGAGAATGAATAGGGTATTTGAGGAAGGTAATTTTGGAAAGTTACGAAATATGGGAATTTTTAAATGCTGCGTTTACCTTTTCCGCAATAGCACAAAATAAGATTTACATTTCTTGAACTGACATGGGTAATTTTTGACTTGATAAATAACTTGTGGCTGCAAAGAAATTGCGACTATGAGGTAAACAATAAACTGCAAGTGTTTTATTTATTCATTATCCCCCTCACCTGCTTTTATTTTAATAAATAATAATTTTAGATTGGCACATAACGTTCGTTAACATACACTCAATAGTACTTGTATTAAAAGAATACAACACATTTTGATACTTAAACTTTTAATTCTTCAAAAAAAAAAAAAAAAACTATAAAACTTCTGTACATATACTTACAAAAATAAATTACATTTTATATACAAGGCAAATTACATTTACATGACTGGAAATATGGCAAGATTGTATGGATTTTCCGAAATACAAACAATTTGGCACCCATTAAATTGATGTAGGCACAAAGAAACCATAGAAATGTATTAAAATTACAAAACCATTTGCTCACAAATTCTTTAAAAAATGATGAGGATAAATTTTTATGTTTCAATAAAGCAAAGAAAACTGTGTTGTTGCAAAAACAGGTTTTGATAAACTAGTACTCGTTTGCATGTAGGGATCTACATGCAAACAAGTACTAGTTTATCATTATAGTTATGCATTATATGAAATAAAACGAATTCAATGTTAATACTTGAATGAACAAAAGAAGGAAACTATACTATATCATACAGTTGCAATATAATAATGTGTTAAGTTTAAAACATATATTTGAAGCTATATTATTCTTCAAATGGAAACTGAGTATTTTTGTCTAGTTTAAACAATATTTTGACAAGTAAAAACAAAAGTTAGGAACAATGCAATGTGACATTTGAACTCTTGAAAATACTAAAACATAATAAATAATAAAGAAATTAAATTGAAGCTCCTAATATGGACCCATGTTTTAAAAATTTAGAATTCTACAGTTTAAAAAACACATTAAATCCATTATTATTTTTACATATCACTACGGCTGGATTGAAATATTTAATTTTTCAAAACATATTTATATTTATTGATGGCATAAACATTTTGATAAACCTAGTGAATTCACATACAAATTTTATCTATCATCTTCTGAGCAAAAAAAAAAATATATTGAAAGACGATTGCCAAAAAATAAAAAAAATCAAATTGGTTTTACTTATTTGATTTTAATTTTTCCTAATGAGTAATTATAACTGAAAAAGAGTGAGTGGTGAATTACAATCAAAAGATTTTGCACACTTGATAGGATTTTCACACTACAAATAAATGAATTATAGCAACTTCGGCTCCAACCGAGATGTTTCTAGGTAAGGTTTTGCCTGACATGTTTTAAGCTTCTTCAGAGTGAAAATGAAGTCAAGGCAGAGGTCTGGTCCTTATATATCAAGCATCACATGTGCTTAAACCTCATTGGATAAGTCACCAATTCCAGGCTTGCTGGGACTGATTGATTGGTTCCCCATCTTTATTCTTGATCAATGCCAAGAACAAAGATGCTTACTTGCTTAATGTCTGATGTCCCACAAGGTTAGATAATATGAAATGCAATTTGAGAATACAATTTTTATAGTAAAGGGCATTTATATATTCAATTGCTTATTTAATTGTATTTAACTCAAATAATATTTCATAGCGTATAAAAAAATCATATCACTTTTAACAAAAAGAGTTTTTCAATGAAGCTTTGCGTAAACTTTTCTTCCTCATGATACAAAACTTAAGAACTGTCATTTACTTTTATTTGAATATTTTTCATTTTCTTTAAAATAGTATTAATATGAAAATATCAAAGAAAATATTTTAGATTCTTTTCCAAAAATTAACAATCATTATTCAAGACCTATTACAAAGAAAAAAAAAATCATTCAATAACCCAAACAGCTTTTTTAATGCTTTTACTGTCAACATTTTCTCCCCTTGGGAAAAAATACTTTAACTGTAGATCAACTTCAATACAAATATTGATAACATGCTAATAAAATAAATAAATAAAACAAATCACTGGGCGCAGGGAAGGATTCAGTGGGACGTATGTTTCCCATTGTTTTATCTCAGTGGGACACATATGTCTCAGGGTAGATGATAAAATAACAATTGAAAAAAAAAAGGAATGAAAAACTAAGTTGTTTTTACTCGGATCAATTTTGCATAGAGTCAAGTTAAAACCGCCTCTAAACGGGAAATTTTTAAATTTTAATGTTCTTTGTATACTTTGCATAAATAAATTTTTAAATAATATTAACTTTCTATATGTTCTGCTTTAAGTGTATTTCATATATTTCTGCTAGATGGCAAGTACTTGTAATAAATACCTTGAATATTAATATTGAATTCATTTAGAAAAAATAGATTTAATAAAAAAAATACACAAAATTCGTTTTTAAATTAATTGTACACCATTATTACCTTCAAATATGTTTTAAATCATGAGCTTTAAAATCCGAGCGAAGAAATCAATGGATTTTTTTCATCAACATTATTATCTGCACAGAGGAAATGCAACAATAACAGGACCAAACCTCAAGGTTAAACTTTTTTTGTTTTTGCAACAACACCATTAGACAACATTTTGTCTCCAAAACCAGAATCTAAGATTTTAGATATTTTACAATATTTTCTATAATTTAACGTTCAAAACTTCAACTTACAGGTTTTTCAGATTCATGTTGCATGTAAAATTGTATACAAAACGGTTTGCATAAAAACACGTATCTGCATCCTTATTGCTCCTTGAGTGCTATTTTTATAAGCAGTAAACTACAAGTATCATGACATGGAATGAGAATGTTATTATTACGAAATGCATGATGTTGATGTAGAAGCTATTTTAAATTATCAAAAAACCTTGAGTTGCTTCTCTAAATACATGGTTTCAAAATTTATTACAAGAATCCTACTTTTTTTTTTTTTAATTGTAAATACTTACATATTTTTTAAGTACTATCTTCTTTTCATATTTTGAAAATTTTCGTTTGGTTTGTAATATAGTATGTTGAGATCACAATAGTAAATTTCATAAATAGAGATAGTTAAATGACTTGAATCCATACTTTCAGCTATACTTTTAGGCTAAAAGGGTGCTATTTTAGCCAATATTTTTTTTATGTACAGACATTAACAGTTCTGTATAGGACTCAGCAATGATGAAGATTGTGATATTTCTGAAAAAAAATTAAATACAAATGAGAACAATTAAAATTTAAAATGGGAGAGAATATAAAAAGATATTTAGATAAAGAATGAAAACAAAATGTTTCCCCCTTATCATAAATCATATATGTGATCAAAGATTTCTTTTACATTTTGTCTTAACATTTAAGGTAAATAACGTCTTGAAATAGAACATGATCGATAAAGACCCCTTCCCTTTTTAAACAAATGAGGTCTTTTTTTTTTTTTAAAGTGAAAAAAATACTTGAAACATTTCTTTTTTTATATTGTATACGTTACATTATACAGTATTTTTCAACTTCAACGAGCTTTCTAACAAACTTCTTGGATATTTTTTAGGTTTTTTAATTTTGGCTAGTGAAAGTACATGTGTTCTAAGTATGCAAAAAAAAAATTGAAGATATATATGTATTTGCTGTATGATAAAAATTTTTTTGAAATTTCGTTATGTGTGTTACCCGAAGAGTAACAGACGTAACGAAATTTCAGCATTTTTTTTAACAGACAGCAAATACATATGTATCTTCAAAAAATTTTTTGCATACTTAGAATACATGTACTTTTACTAGCCAAAATTAAAAAACCTAAAAAATACCCAAGAAGTTTGTTAGGAAGCTCGTTGAAGTTGAAAAATGCTGTATAAATGTAACGTCCGTTGCCGTGGAATGACCCTGTAGTGGCAAAAGTAGCCATTTCTGATATTTTTTCTCAAACAAAAATTATTGCTATAATGAAGATAATATGTCATTCATGAATTCTGTTTTTGCATGTTTGGGGGGAGGCAAATGGGGATGAGTCAATATGCAGCCCCAATAGAAAGATTTGATCCAGAATTTCTCTATGTTGAAATACATTTATATGACTTCAAGAAGGAAAAATGAAATAATATTTTCATACCTAATTTGGACGGTTGTGTAGGAGAAGTAACTGGCCTAAATATGTGGAAGCCAGCGTTCTGATTAGCTCTTGCTACAACATTTGCAAAATCAGAGTCAGTATATACAGATCCATCAGATGAGCTAGCTACACTTGAACGAGCACTGGACGTACTACTCCTGTCAGTAACACTAGTCCAAGAAGGAGCTGCACCTGGTATAAATAAAAGTACATTTGCTTTAACAAACTAAGGCTGAAAGCTGCTTCAGCAAGTACGTAACTATTTAAAATGCTTCCTAATATTCATAACAATTTTCAGCACTAATTTATGTTTGAATTTACCGATCTTATTAAAAATTGAAAACTTCTTGCGTGAAATAATTTCAGTATTGAAAATATAGAGCACTTGCCAAGCTGGATCTCAATTCGACAAATTTCATTACACTTTCTTTTTCTTTAAGACAGTATAAATAAAATGAAGGTAAAAGTATGAATACTTCCTTAACATGATGCTAACTCATTGCTTAAATTTCAAAATATTTTTTACTAAATTGCCGAAAATTAAGGAAAAAATATTTTTACTTTTTTATATGTAAATAATTTTTTGCAATTCAGTCACAAAGGCCACACCTGCTCAAATGAAGGAGGAACTTCGAATCTTGTGTCCATGTGTGCAGTGCCTGATTACCGCACAAGCCAACTAGGCCACAGCCTTGGGCCCCCAAATTGTAAGAAAGATTTCTGAAAATATCTCTTAAAAGATATTTTTTTACAAAATGTAAAGATCTTAACTCACTTATGGCGAGCTAAAATTATTTGCATAAGCAAAACAATATGCGCGTCAACAAAGATCACTATCTTCGTTGGCTAATAAATAAAACAGTGTCCTTTAATTACTGAGGCATCTCGAAGTTTTTTATTTATTTAATATTACAAACAGTAAAATTTTAAAATGTGAAATGTGTATTCAAAAAATTTGCTTATTAAATGACTAACACAAAAATCATATTGAATAAATAAAACAGAATGCAGAATAGTAGTATGTCGTGTCAGTAGGTGCTTTTTTTCCCTCTTGCCCATATTGGGTAGAAATCCACTATTGATAAAATAATCTCCAAGCTTATTTAACTTTACATCATGCCCAGTATTTTTACTTTTCGTACCATAGGGGCCCCAAAATAATGTTCTACCTTGGGCCCCCGACTGTGTTAATCGGGCCCTGCATGTGTGCAGAAAAAAGTCAATGCAGTTTATAAGCTTCATTACTGTTATCAATACTCTTCTTTCATGCTATCAATTTAGAGAACATTTTTTTTACTTAAATTGTGAAAAATTAAGGACAAAATATTTCTATTTTTTCATATGTAAGTAGTTTTCTGAAATTCAGTCACAAAGGCATTCACACCTGCTCAGATGTTAACTAGCTAACAATCCATGATTTTTCTTTCTAGTCAATAATCTACTTACCCTTATTATATATTTATTATTTTCTTTTTAGTTACAATTATTTTTTGCTAAATACATTTATTTCTTTTCTAATAGCAGGAAAATTAACATTTGCTCCAGATATCAACAATGTATTTTTTGTTAATGTGGAAAAATTATGCCTTTTTTAAGCATTAAACTTTTGTTGTTTAATATAATCATTTGTTTTTTGTTTTCAAATCATTTTCATCAAAATATGATCACATTAAATGGAGTCTACTATATTTCGTTGGCAATAAATATATCAATAATTTATATCTGTTAAATGATTTTTTTTTTTTTTTGGTTACAAATTTAACTCATTTTTAGTCTTGCTTAATAACAAATAACTTGTAATTATAATTGCTTTTCAAATTTTTGGCAAGAACTCAGCTTCAATGGTAAGCCTTAAATATCAGTGAATACTCCAACATTTTCGAACTTTTTTGTGGTTTTTGACATTTTGATTTACTAACTAATTAGTACTTCTTTTTGTATTAAAACTTTTGTTAGCTTTTTAATATATAATTCAAATTTAATACACACTTTAACCAGTGTTTGTCCTACAGAATAGAGAACACAAAAAAATGCAAAACAACATTTTTTCTGAAACTTAGTAAAATGCAGTGCATAGGGAGTGATAAAAAATCTAAAATACAAAATATTTCCAAATTTCAAGGTGTAATTAAAAATGGGATTTTTAAGCAGGGCGCAAATTTTTAACATTAAAATTTGCCCATAAGATAGCACCTTTTCCCCTGTAATCCAAAGCCGTATTTTTCATAATGATCTGTGTAATCGGATAGGGAACATGTTGGTTTAGTTTTCAATTGCATGTTATTTTAACACTGTCTGCCATCTACTGCTTTCTTTTCCAATTACTTTAAATTTAGATTATGAATGTGGAGGGTTATATATATATATATATACTGTATTAAAAAAATTGTAACAAAAGGAAAAAAGAGCATTTAAAAACAGGTTTGACTACACTCAACTGCCACACATTTATGCGCTCAATTGTTATTCAGAGTCCTGAATTTTAAAAAATACTTGCATGAATGAGAAATGTGAAAGTATATATTGCACATTCATTATGTTGTTTGTAGTGCTATTGCACAGTGAAATACTGTTGCAACAAACTCCAAGGGACTGGAAAACTATTTTGTTGTAATGGAATGTTTGTTATAACAGAGTACCCTTATCCTAATGGTGTCTAAAACAAGACTGGACATTTATTTCATGATAATAGATATTTTGTTTCATGAGGTACTCCCTAACATGAAATTTCCTGCATTTAAAAATACAAGCTCTGAACTAAAAAAGAAAATGGGGTTGGGGGATCGTTTCCTACCAAAATTACTATGTAACGATTGTAAATTAAATTCTCGCTAATAAAAAGCTACTTAATTTTACTTCTGTTGTGTTCATCAGTAATCACTAATGAAACTCTAAACATAAAGACAAAATATGTTCTGTCTCGTATGGCACATTTTTCTTCCTATTATCAGATTTTTTCCTTCTTTTTCAAAAAACTGAAACTATTGTACTTACAGTGGCCAGGAGCATATTCAGTATCATCTGGCACACTGGAGGCAGGTGAATGATTTTTGGGGTGTATATTTTGCATCACATTATGGTAGCGCACTCGCTCATGAGCACCAGGTTCGGGATGGAGTTGATGATAAATGACGCCTGTAAGAAAAAGCAAATCATAAAAAAGGACCCGTTTCAGTTATGGAATAGAATGAAACATGTTATTTTTGCCAATCTTCAAAAATAAAAGAGAGAAAGAAATAACACCAAAGGATTCACTCTTCAGCAAAAAAAAAAGAAAGAAGCCTTCGTTCTGAAGCCATAAATGAACTTGATTGACAAACAGCTTTATCAGTTATAAAAATTAATTTATACAGGGCGCTGCAACTTCTTTTTTTTTTTCAAAACACAATAAAACTTATTTATGAATTAAAATTTGTTTATATAATGAAGGTACATGTATTAGGGTACCCAGATTGCGGCATCGAGATTTGGGACTTTTAGGGGCTTGGTCGTCTGTTTGGCCAAGTTGGGGGCCTCCTTTGGGGGTACTGAAGTTTTTAGGGGGTGCGCCATCACTCTGAGATAGGTGCTCACCTCTGACTTATCTACAGTTTTGTTTTACACAGTTTGGAAAATCAAATCAGGTAGATGAGACCTAACCCTTGTACATGCACTGAATGTCAATTACTGACTTTTATTATGATCCTTACTACAGGCATGAGATTGGAGAAAGATGAAAAAAGAGGAAAAATGCGTGAACAAAAGTTCAGTTATATTAAGAGACGAAATACTCAAAATAAGTTTTTTTTTTTCAATCCAATAGATTTTCAACCATTTAACGTGTTTATATTACATTATAAAAACATTTTAAAATTTACTCACCTAAGGTTTCTTAATTAAACTATATAATATATGTGAATTATAATCAAAAACCAAAAGATAAAAGAATTGCCACATTGCTAATGTACATAGCTGAATTTAAAAAAAATAATAAAGTTTTTATGAAAATAACAGGAGTATAAAAATAAATTCATATTCTTTTTTATTTATTTATTTATTTATTTATTTTAATAAAAAAAAAAGCTGAAAAATGCATTGACAAGAGTTTTTCAGGTAGGATCTAACAGCATACATTTCTTTTGTGGTTAAACTGGGTTTACTTGTTTCAATTTTCTGCTCTTTTTTTTTATTATTTTTTTTTTTTAATGGTGGTCTGAGTTTAGTAGTTACATCTGAAATTTTATGTGGGTGGCATTAACCATTGTACTACTTTTAGTGCTTGAGGAAATGTTTCTAGCTTCTTCTAGTTTATGTTGCTGCACCTGAATTTTTCCTTCATTTTTCTTTTCAGCAGATTGGTTCATTTGTTTTTTGTTTTGTTCTATCTATATGTTTGGTCATTTACATTTTCATAGCATTAGCAGTATTTTTTTTTTTTTTTTTGCTGCCACTTTAGATAGTGCTTTAATTTTTACAGTATTTTTTTCCTCAATCTTTTTTCTCCTAATGAGACTGTTGTACTGATTTTCTTTGTTATATACAAATACAAATACAAAAAGTACACCAATAACAGGCGCTAGGCCCGGTTTGTTTACAATGTATGTTTACCTGTATGTTTACCTGTATGTTTTACAAGATGTTCTCATATTCTTACAAAAATTGGAATTTACCTTTTCTTTAAGAAAATCTATCCAAAAAAATATAACTAATGATTTTTCTATTTTTTTTTTTTTAATTCAGTTCGTACTTGATAGCTTGGATGGCATTGAAAGTTGAAACATTTAGCCTACTGGTCTGTGGGGTAATAATATTGTTCATATGGAACTGAAACTGGATTCAACTTGAGGGCCATGAAAGCACATAAGAAAGGCTAGTGCCAATTTGGACAGTAAATAATATTTCAAAAAGTTCCTCACACTCATCCTCCAAATATCAATAGTGTCACTTTTAATTGGCTCAGCAAGAGAGTCAATACCTACGATATTTATGCACTTCTAAATCATACTGCTGTTTTTCATCTACATTTATGATATTTGTTGCAAATGCGGACAGTTCTTTCATAAGCAATAATGAAGAAGAGTGCTGCCTATACCAGGGTTCATTCAAACTGAAAATATTTTTCTAAAATAAAATGTGGGTTCAAACTTCGTGCTCATGGATTGTTGATACAATTTTTATGTCATTCATATCTTTACTTTTTAGAGCTCTCATTCTTGCATGTATTCCATTACTGTATGATTTTATAAGTAAAGGGGAATTGAAAATTAATAAGAGTGGAAGTTTTAAATAATTGTCAATTCTTTCAATCAAATGAGTTTGCAGACATTCTCAAATCTCATAAAATAGCTCTAAATCTTTTAAAAATTGAAGGCAAAAATTCAGGAGTTGCAAGAAAACTTTTGTATTTCTGCTCAACAAGCTATTTTTTTTCCCCTTTTTTTCTGTCTGTCAATTAGGAAATAAAAATCAGATGCAAAAAGATTGAAACTCAACGCATTTTCTGAAGTATAATCGGCGGGTAGTATATTTTGGGCGAAAACAGTCTCCAGTTATGTGCCGATGCAATAAAAAATCATATTCCATAAAAATTGCTTTGTATATTTTCTTGGTAGGCTTTGTATTGTGCGCTAATGTAAAAATAATAAGAAATGTATTAAACTGAAAGCAGATGCAAAAGGATTGCCGAAAAATTTCAGCAAAACGCTAACATTGCGCAAACACATGGCATTGAGGAAACATAAAAATAAGCGATAAACTTGCCAAAAATAAGCTTAATATATAAGAGCTGAATGTGAGTGATTTTAAACGTTTAAAACTAAAACAGAAAGTAAGATAACTTTAGCACTGAAAGTTAAAGAATTATCAACGTTGCAATATGGCGCCATTTATTGTTTCTTTTTCTCATCATGAAAGTGCTTGATTCTGGAACAAATATTACTGCAGTACAAAAAATTACTTTAAAAAACGATATAAATAATAATAATTAATTCTGAAGATAAAAGTTCAAAAACTTAAAACTTTTTAATTTGATTAACAAAATGTTTACTCGTTTGCATTAAAAAGAAACTCAACATCTTCCGCCATTTTGAAGAATGCTACTTTTGCATTTAGATGTGCGATTTGGGATAAAACATGACTTCCTTTATATAAAAAAAGTAAGTATCAGCGGTGCTTCCGATCTTTGTTCTTGAAAAACCTAGGTTTAAAAGTTTACTACAAAAAACATCTTATAATATGCAACCCGAAGTCATGAAGTTAGGAATGTCCAAATGCTGTTGGGAAGAATTGTACTGGTTGTTGTGTTCTCCAACATCGCGGTTTCAGTGCGTCAATCACCAGCGTGAACGAACCTAGTTTTGCAGCGTTTGTGTGCAAAAAAAAAAAAAAAAGGAAAACAAAAAACGAATGCAAAAAAAATTTTCCTAGACCAAAAATTGAAGATAAAAAACAAAAAACCGCGGAATCTCCAAAAACTAAAAAAAGTGGAAAATCGTGGATCCGCGGAAGAATCTCATCTCTGTTACTAGCACAGCAACAAGTATGTTGGTATTCTCATCCCGAATGTCAGCTTTCAGTCATTGCTATGTTCATTGGATGAGTAACATAAATGCGAGATTTTAAAAAAAAACACAAGAAAAATCTCAAAGGTTCTAAACTAGGAAGCAAAGTGGTAACTCCAAATCCGTAAACATTCCACCAGGATGGAAACTTTTAGTGATTTGGAGTTGCTTCTTGTTCCAGAACATTATGGTGACTAACCAAGGTTGAGAACAAAACTAGAACAATACCTCTCGAATGTCCACGCTGCAATCTACAATGACATCTAGTTTGAAAGGTGTGCATTTCAAAAAAAAATTAAAAATTAACTGGGTTGAGTGAAGTTTCCCTGAAAAGGAATCAATTTGCATGCGCTTTTTCAAACTCAAATATAATCAGTACTTCTTATGTGTGAGTTTTGGTCTTGTTAGTAGATTTTAAAAGTTCAAGAAATAAAGAATCTTCTCATTTACTAACCTTGATTATTTTGCAATGAATTCATTTTCATACACCTTTCAGGACATCCCTTCTTTGAATTAGAAATTAACCCAGGATTGGGATCACTAGCAAGTGATAGTAGTGAAGACTGAATGCCTCTATCTACTCCAGGACTAGAACCATAGGATAATGGCATGGGAATACTCGTGACAGGAAATCGAGGTCCCGCAGAGGAAGGAGGAGTGGGAGCTCTATTTACATCACCTTGAGCTCTAGTGAGACTATGACTTAAAGGTCCTATAGGTGTATGCCTAGCTAATGCAGTGGACTGTAAGCTGCGACTAACTTGAGGCGATTGGTTCAAATTTGTTATATTTTCTAAGGGAATCTGAAAAGAGGGAAAAAAGCAGTTGTAATAAGCAAGACTGACATTTGTTTAAAACATTGGGGAAATAACATGTTATGAATTAGAAAGTTAAAATGCAAAACTTGTTATATAGCCATGAAAAACATTTCTAAATGTTCCCATATGATATACTTTTCACTAACTGAACTCAAATAGAGTAAATATGCTACTGTATTAACTGATTGAATGTAAGACTCATTTTTTAGGAGGGAGACAGGTGTGTGTTTTGGAGTTGCACTATTATGAAGTTGATAATCATTTTAAGGTTAAAGAGGAAGTGGGCCTTAAATATGATATCTTACATTTGAATAAATGCTGTATTTTTGTTCAGATTGTGGATTTCACTTTGACAAACAAGAAACTTGACCAGCATCAAACACTTTATTCATTTTTGTAAAATAACACTGCCTCTTTTATTATTGGTATTATTATTAAGAACTTTCCTTTCAAGCATTTTTCTACCAAATAAAAATTTCAGATGAAAGTGAATATTCAAGAAAATATTGAACTCAAAACTTTTTACAACTTTTACACTGCTATGCCAAAACATTAATAACCAAGGTAACCTGAGAACAAGGGCTGCACCAATTAATTGGGCAGTAATCAGTAATAGGCCACTTACCAAATTTATAATCAACTGATTTTTGTCAATTAATCGACCAAAAAAAAATCTTTTAATGAATTTTACTTTTATTGTTAAAAAAACAAAAAATTACATGTAAATTAATTTGGTAATAAGTAAATATACTTTTTTTCAGCATAAGGTGTCATTTAATGTCAAAGTGTACATAAAGAGAAAAATCCTGTAAATGAAATAATATTAAATTATAATGCTTACAAGCTAACATTGACATGACAGTATTATAAATAATAAATTCCTAGTACTTTTACACTTGTGCAAAAACAGAAGTATTTCAGCATTAACCAGACATAACCAGTTTCCTTGAAGTTAATGGAATTTTTCCTCCTATGCTAAATAACTCTTTTACTCTCTACTGATGATGCTGGCATGCTTAAATATTTCAATGATAGTTTACTCAGATATGAATATTTTTCTTTCTCTGATTTTGGTGAAAATCAATCATAAAATGAATCTTCATATTTTGATTCCAGTAAATTTAAATAAAATTTGTGAAGATTATTTTTAAAAACATTATGGAAATAGAGAAAAATAAACTACCACACACATAAACAAATTTTAAGCTAAATATAGGGGAAAATAAACTCACACACATAAATAAAGAAATTTTAAGCTAAACATAGGGGAAAATAAACTATCACACACATAAATTAACAAATTTTAAGCTAATTCTGAAAAGTCAAAAACTGCAAACGAAAAGAAATGGTGATTAAGAAATTTTAGCATTGAAAAATAATTAATTCTAATAAATCGGTTAATTTGCTTATTGGTACAGTTCTAATGAGAATATATAAGTTACCATATATATAAGTTAGTTTATAATACATGAATAAGTTAAAAATTTAATTTTAACAACATATTGAGACAACATCAAAAATAATATTAACGATCATACTTGGGAATGAATGTTCCTAATAGGATAGGGATTTCTTAGATTGGATGATGAATGTGTAGGTGAACCCCTCTCACTAGGAGGATGATCTGGAGGTGGAGGGATAAATTCCATCCAATTAAGAACACTACCTTTCTGACCAGATCTTAATCTCTTCCTTCGAATAGGTAAACCATATTCATCTAGAAGAAGAAAACAGTGAAACTTTTTCGAATTTCAAGCAAATAAATAGAAAGAACAAACTTTTCTTATTACAGCTCTTATCTATAAACTTAACCATGAAGGTAACAACAATTTTGTGCACATATCAGATGATTAATAATCTATTCACAGATGATTTATAAGAAAATATACACAGAGAGAGAGGGAGGAAACAGAAAATGAAATAACATTTTATTACTTTTGGAGACAGAAAGATAACTGAAATTAGATATTTAAGTTAACATTATACACAATTATATTCCAAAAGAAAATTTCCGAAGTCTGGTTTGTTCACCAGGACAGATTCAACTGCACTGAATCATCCTTTTGAGACATTTCAACTGAATTTCATTCTATTAACTGAATTCCATTAATTGAATTTCATGCTATCAAAAATCAAGATACTATTAAGGATTTATTATAACTGAATTAAATTTACTAAGTGAACTAATACCCAAGTTAAAGCAAAAGGGCAAAAAATATATTACGAATAAAAAATCAGTATTTGCAGCAAACACTACATGGTTTCATAAATGTTTTATAAATATGGTATTATTTTGAACCTGATTTCAAATGAAACAGATTTTATAGCAGTACATTGTTGCTGACATTGCAAAATGCAAATTAGGGAGACTTTTGCTTAAATGGAATTTACAAGAAAATGTCATTTGATTACTGTATTGGGATTTTTAGAAGTTAAATAGGAATTCTCGATAAGTATAACAAAGAACTTTCTAAAAGTTTAATGAGGATATTTCAATTTAAGAAAATCTATAAAACGTACGTACTGCTACATACACAAAGATGATTACAAGAATGCTATAAAACTACAATCTTTCACATGTTAAATAAAATTAAGTTTAAAAAGGATTTTTGTATAAGTTCAAAAAAAAAAAAACATACCTGTTGTGTAACTGCCAGAATCACTAGACGGACTTATCACATTTCTGGCATCTAGAAGTTGTTCTGTTACACAATCTATATAATAAATTAAGAATTAACAAAAACTCAGTTTGTCTTTAATAATTAAACTTAATGTAATCTATAAATACTGCAATAAACGCAAAATTTTTTTTAAAAAATGTTTTTTAAAGCAGGTGCAAAAATAATAAATAATTCTTCCATCAAAAAAATTGAATGAATAATAAAAACATTAAAAGTATTGCAATAAAGGAGATAATATAAGTGCCTTGTATGACATTCAATAATTAAATTTGTTCATTTAAAAGTTTATGCAATTGCTTTTTGCAGTGGAAAATCTTTTATTAGTCTGGTAGTTAAAAATCCATTGGAACCTCCAAAAATTTTTTTTTTACAATACAGAATAAATTTACATTCCACACAAGAAAGGATCCACACAAGATTTTTCTTTTCTCTATATGCGGTATGCAAACAAAATTATTTTAAAACATTTCAAGCAAAATTTTCATTGTACAAATATATGTGTGGGTGTGGATGTGTGCAAAAAACTTAGAACAATTTGAAAAGTGAAAAAAACTGAAACAATTTTTTGCATTCATATATTAAACTTTCGCTCTCCAGAAATTTTAATCTTATAGAATACGTTTCATAAAACGTTTGGTAAAATAATTTCAAAAGCAATATATTTTTTACTCAACATTTTTAGCACAGATTATCCCTCATTACTTTCTTAAAATATTGCTATACTCATACACAGTCCATCAGACAGAAAGGGTACTGATTTTATATTCGCAGAACCATTACTGCTATCTGAGATCTGATGCAGGAATTAAGTAGAGTGGTGTTTTGACTACCTAGCGTTAAAGGGAAAAGGGAAGACTACTGGTATTACAGACTGCATGCAGTAAACAAAACTGTAACAGTATGTTGTGACCCTTGGTCATAGCTATAGAGCAACATGCAAGCATTAAGTTTTGTTTAAAACTGGGAAAGAGTGTCACAGAAACTTTTGAAATGATACATGTTTATGGTAGGTCCTGCAGGAAATTCCAATTGTTTTGAGTATCAGAATTGTTTTGAACAATTTTTCCAATGTTTCCAGTTATGTATTGACTCACAAGGAGACTATTTTGAATAAAAAAAGGCATGTACATTATAAAAACCAACGTCTTGTATTTTATTTCACATCAGTCACCTTTCCTGTGGGATGAACTGTGGGTATATGCATTCAAAGTCAATGATCTTCAATATAATTTTTGCCTCATGAAACTAGCTATCATTTTAAAATATTATTGCTTACCTTCAATTAAACGTGCTTCCATGTCATACATTTTGTCAGACTTTTTGCTAACTTCAGATCCACTGCTTTTACCCTCATGAATCTATTGCCAAAGATTACCATTATAAATGAAATTGATAAATTAAGTTTTTAATGCAACAAGCTGTATTTACACTTTATAGAACCTTAGAATGCAGTACAGTTTGATAATGTTTGTTAAAAAAATGCACATTATTAGAATTCAAAATTTAAAAAAAATATTCAAAACTAATAAACTTCAGTACTCAATACAAATTTCAGAAACCATATGAACATTTTGGGTCTTAAAAGGCGAATGGGTCTTAAAAGACGAATCTTAACAGCAAATAAAAAATAAAGAAGCACAAAAGCAATAGAAAATTATTTTAAAAAGTCAATCAACTAAAAATTATATAATAAGTCAGGGACTGACAAAAATTGATAAAATGATTGCCAATCTCTAAAAATCAATGAGTTAGGCAAAAAAAAAGAGGAGCCAGCTTTGACTTTTCAAAATTTAAGACATTATATTGTTATTTCTACATGACATATCACTATACTCTAATTTTTCTAAGTGCTATTATAAATTCCAAAAGAAACATTTTAAATATGCAATTTAAAGCAAAAAGAACTGTTTTGTTCATGCCATAATTAGGCTATAGTATTCCTGGGGGAGGGGCAATACTATTACAACATACTCTTTAAAACTAATATTGAAAAGTATACAAGCGTGCAAAAAAAAAAAAAAAAACTGATTTTTAAAAATATTTCTTCAAAACAACTTAAATTAAAAGCTAATCTCAGTTTCTCAGGTAACTTTTCTAAATTGACTGGTCAAGAAAACTGATTTTAAACAAAACTTATTACTACCTGAATAATTTATTCCTTTCAAATTAAAAAATATATTTGATTTCAACAAAGTATTAACTTTGAAGCATCAAATTAATTTTCTGTAGAGCATTTAAATATGGTTTTGTAGTTCATTTTAAACACTGTTTTTTGCTTTCATTAAATTTCCATAACTCTATTATGCTTTAAGCTACTAATATAACTTCAATAGGATTATTACTTGGAACAAAACTTCTCAAAAAAATTATCTTAATTGGCATAGTAGTTAAAACTAACTTGCACTTCAATACTGTAAATGATTCATAAAATAATCAAAATAAATATACTAAATTTCAAAAATTATTTTTTTTGGTAAGTGCAATTAACAAATACCCATCTTAAACTAAAATAGGACACAGAATTCATTAAAGATACAAATCAACAAAACATATAAAAATTACTTAAAGAATACAAAATCAATTACTGTATTCTTTTGTTTAAATCACAATGTGCATTAAGGCTAATTGGATTTTTTTTAAAATAATTTCTAAAATTTAGTGATTCACTTTACACAATGATTAGAAATTTACGGTAAATAAATTGTTACTTGATAATTCTTGCTGATTTATTTATTTTATATGTTGAAATTTGATTTTTGCACTGAGAAGTGCTCTGCAATTTTATTTTTGTTGATTATCTTTTTGCAATGTATTAATTTACATTTTACTAAATGACAAAAGAACCTTTTAATTTGTGTCAAATACATTTTGTATAAATTTATAAGAAAACTATTCTATAACAAAAAATCATTGCATCATAAATTTTGTTTGATCACCACATGCATACTTTTTTCTTAATTTAATGATTCTTGATGTCCTTTTTCAATACGAAAAATAATAGTTTCCTATTGTAATTATAGCATTTGCATGAATCATTTTTAATTACTATCATAAAAAATTTATTTTGTCAATAATAATTGGTATTTCAAGAACTTAGGAGTATTAAGTTATGTTACGTACAGAACCACTGTGATGCCTTGCTGAAGGATTAATCAAAGTAGTTGTTGCATATGGAGCAGGAACAGCAGGAAGTTCCTTTTTGTAAAATGTAGTCATATTATGAGTGTCCACTTCAGCATAATCTGAAGCTCCACCACTGCTTAAAAAAGGGGAATACAAGCTGTAAACAACAATTAAAATAGGCTACAATGCATGCACCACACAAATAAAAACATCATTGAAAATGAAAACAACACATACAACATGTCAGGTATTGGAAAATTTAACTTAGAAAATAGGTTTGCACAGATTAATCGGCTATAATAATCCACTTTGCCGATTTAGAATCAAGCAAATTTTACCGATTAATTGGTGGAGTTTTTTTTTTTTTTTTTTGCTATAAAATTTATTTTAGCATGGCAAAAACAAGAAACCATGGTGAATGAATTTATCAAGAATAACCAGGAAACAAAATATAAAAGATATAACATAGGAAGGTAAATTTACAACATCACAATTTTATTGATTTTACAATACTCCCCAGCCTAAAATTTCTCTTCATCTCCATTGTGGGCACCGCTGCAATAATGTCTATGCCATTTCTTGCAATATAAGATGATGTGTAAATACACACAAGCATTATAGTTCTCAAGCTCAGGGGCAATCGCCCCAAAATAACAGGTCCGGATGTCACACATAAAGATAAAAAGACCTACATGTAGACAGAAATTTTTGGGCGCAAATTACGACTAACTCCCAATAATTCGGAATTGTAGCCCCCCTTGCCTCTAATACATTCAATGCATTACCCCTTCACAATATTCAAAGTATCACTGTAAGGGTGAGCATATATGTATATTGCTCACCTACCTTAGGACATTTAATGGAAGGGGATGAGGAAGGGGTATGCTATTTGCTGATGCTCTTGCCCAAAATTTCTTCAAAACTTAAACAAATAGTGATAAAAAATTTCAGCATTATTTGCTGCTTATTTAATACATAATTGTGTAAAAAGAAGGATTTTGTAGCTCAGAATTTTGTGAAGGGTCCGAAAACGGACCTATATTTCCTGTGGCAGATTTTGCAAATTTTTTTCAAAAATTTCAATGCTGTTTCTGCATATAATTAAGCTGTTTACAAACATATGATCAATTCAGGCTAGCATAGGCGCAAAGCTTATTACTGGTACAAGAAGAAAAAAAATGGGCTAACAGTGAAAATTACTTGTATATAGGTTTTTAAATGGTCCTTTTACAAAGTAGTTAAAAGTATTTGAAAGATGTTAAAGTCAATGAAAACATGCAGATCTCAACCAGGAAAAAAATGCAGATAAAATGCACTGCATTAAGAGTTAAGAAAATGTCTATTCTATTTCTTAGATACAGTAGAGCCTCGATTATCCGAGGTAATGTGGACCGAGGGTACCTCGGATAATCGGAAACTCGGATAAAACAGACTCTGTCCAAATTGAGAGGGAAACATGGGTTGAAATAAATGAAAATGTCGTTAACTATGTAAAAAAATGCATTTACTATACATATTTATGAAATGAAATTATGATGTTAGATACATACAAATATCTAACTTATATATATATATTGTTTTCTGTTCAACGGAACTCTGCCGCCAAAAAAAATTTTTTTAAGGGCAACTGTACCATGGTTAACCCGGAACCCGGTCAGTAGGGGCTCGGATAACTGAGGCTTTACTGTATTTCTATTCTCTATTTTTACAGCATTTATTTCTTGTCCTTTACAGAAATCAATTTTAAATGTCAAAGGAATTTATAAAGTATAGGATAATATTTGAAAGGCAATAATCTAAGTTAAGAAATTTATTGCACATATGATTAAAAGGAGAAAAACTATGTTTTGTAAGCCTTTAAATTAAGAGAATATGCATGGCACTTGGATTGGAGCAACCAAGTTACATACATACCTTATATAACTACGATCCACTCCGGTATTTACATTATTTAGCAGTTTATCTTCAGGCAAGCAAATTTTTCCTGAAGGTGCAGGATGCCATGCTTGATTAATCCAGAGAGTCTCACGTGCACTCACCCCAACTCTACATAAGATTTACAGTAAAGAGATGTTAGATGGGTTAGAGAAGAAACCACACCACCACCAGAACATGCACATTAAAGCATTAAAAGAATAATTACAAAATCAGAAGAATATTCTTTCAGTAATTTTCTGGAGATTAAAGCAAATCCAGTATTTTGCTTATGTTGTGGAGATATAGTAATGAACAATAAAAAGTTGTTATAAGAATTTTTCAACACTTTAGAGGAATTAAAGGACAAAAAAAAATATTTAAAAAAAAATTAAGATTATTCTTTACATCTAACTCATAATGTTTAAACATTTGTAATGTTTATAAATTACAATAACCATCTTTTAAAGTTACATGATATTGACCATAGGTGATGCAAAAATATCAGGACAGAATTTTACTTTATTAAGTATTTATTATGAAAATTTTCTTTTAATGTTTTAAAATTATTAAATTTGTGTAATTTTCTGCCCAAATAAATTATTTACTTTCAAGTGATGTACAACTCTACTATTTGTATTAAGATGATTTTACTAACTTTCTTTATTTACAAATAATTAATAAAATCACTTTGTATACACATAACAGAAAACAGAATCTAAAAAAATAACTAAACTTTTGTCCAATGGTTTCTTATTTGATCGTATTTATAAGAAGATCGACGCATTTTGTTATCAATTAATATGCAAAAATGATTCTTTTTTTAGCTCAAACAATCACAAGTTCGGTTTATATAGAAATTATACTTTTGCATCAATATACTTGTTTATGAAAATTGTGTCACAATTTTTCCTCATTTATTTCAATTAATATTAAATGTCAAAAATCGTTATTATTAAAACTGGTATATTTAAGACTCAAATCTGTAATGAAAATTTTCGGCACATGAGTCAAGATGTCAAAGAATACCTTCTTCAGTGCAGAAATAAAACAATGTAATTTTATGAAAAAAGTATTATAACCATTTGTGTTTTTAATATTTTAGATTGATCCCATTACAAATGAAGCCAGTAAAAATGAATATATTTCTCTTAAAGTCTGGTATTGTATAATTGTGACTGACTTGTATGATTTCAGTGTTGAATCTCAGGTGAAAATATAAAACAGCTTCTATGCATAGAATTGGTCAAGGCAGAAGGGATTATTAAATGTGATATGATAATTATGCATTATAATAATATTTACAGTTGCTAGAGCATATTTGCATGTGTTACATTCCATATTTATTTTCCATAAACCAAATGCACAATATGTTAAAACAAAAGTGAACTTACCGAACATCTTCAGGCTTATGAGGTGGACAAGCTGAAAATTAATAAATAAAAATTAAAATACAAAATACTGAGAAATACTTTATGAGAACAATTATGAGGGACATTCAAAATTAAGATATATTTGTAATGTATACTGAATTTATAAAAAAAAATCACCTTGGTATATTATTTAATTGGTGCCCAGCAAAACAATAAAAAGGGCAGCTGTGAAGTAGGTGCTGTGAAGAAATTTCATTGCTCTGATGGGTACCAATTTTTACAATGATAGTTTCTTAAAATTGATTTCATAGTACTATAAATAATGTACAGTGATTCACAGTAATAAATAAAGCTTCTGTCTGAAAAACATGATGAAACTTACTTCCAGAACATATCCAGTATATGTATGCAGTTATAAAAATCAAACAGCAAACAATAGTGGGAAAAAAATGGCTAGAATGTCCTCCATAGTAATACAGTAATCTTTCCCTTATGCATGAACGGTTTACGTGTTTCTTTCAGTTATACAAACTATATGCAAATTACTGATACAGGGCTCGGCGCACTTTGGAGTCTTCAAAATAGTGAAAAAAATGACCACAGCTTTAAAAAAAGTGACCAAAATAGTGACCATTAAAATGTAAACTTCTGTGTGTTTTTTCATTTAAATTTAACCTAACTTGAAAAAGAGCAATTTCGACATCTTTTGAAACCTAAACCTGAATAAATAGAGCTTTTACCCAACTTTAAAAAAAAAAAATTCATAGCCTATTCAAAAATACGAATTTTTATACCTGTAACTATCTTCATAAATACCTTTTTCAAAACCCATAAATGGCTAAGAGTGAGAGAGACAAAAGTTATTTCTTTTAATTAATTTCTTCCTCAAATTGTTACTTATTTAAAAATATAAATGAATAAATATTTATTCAAATCAGCAGAAATTTCAAATTTATGTTCAACATTGAATAAAATTTATTTTGCAAATGCTCGTTTTAAAACATTTTTTATACTTGTTTAAAGATTAGAAAATTCCACTTGAAATAAAGCTAAATTTGATATTTTATCAAAATTATTCAGACTGAAATTATTGTGTTAATCTTCTGTACCATTGTAGGAAACAAACCGTTTGATTATTCGATACTGTTTTTGTAATTTCATGGTAGTAACAAAATCCAAGAAAAATTCCCTGATTGAGCTCCAAAATAGTCCCTGATTTTATAATTTTAGTTGTGATAAGTTTAGTTGTGATTTTATAATTTTAGTTACACGGTATAACTGTCATACATAATGACAGTATGAGTGGCACAATCAGAAAAATTCTTTATGGGGGGTACACTATTTTTTTTCCTACCTGAACTTTGTGCAATTCCTTTTTTTTTGGGGGGGGAGGGATGGAAATAAAAAAAAGAGGTCATAATGTAATTTTCTGAGCAATATATATAATATGCAACTGCTAAGAATTTTTCAGATCTAAAGTTTTTTTTTAAGAATTTAGATTTCTCCCTCCCCTGCATCATGATTTAATGACAAGTTATATTCTTGACAAGAATATAACTTTATTTTCGCAAAATTGCGTATTGTCTTTTCGTTGAGAAATCCCCTCCAAAAATTTTCTTTTGTGATTGTGAGTTAGTTCAGGAGTGGGGGGGGGGGGAGGGGATGAAAGAAAAGAGAAATTAAGCTAATTTTCTGAGTGATATAATCTGCAACTGCTAAAAATTTTTAGTTTCTATTCTAATTTAAATATCGCTTAATTTTCTTAGGATTTGCTCTTCTCAAGTAAAAAAAAAAATTAAAAACAATTAAAATTATCATTCTAGATGGGGGGGAGAGGTCAAGGGCCCTCTAGGCCTCCCCTTCTGGGTGCACCACACTGCAATATCAAACCTTAACTTCGGCACACTCGGGGCCGGCGCCACACCGAATTTCAAAATACGACCAAAAATGGCGGACTTACAGGACCAAAAATGGCGGAAACGCGGAAGCTTCAACCCTGGCACACGTATTTTTATGCAAAATTGTAATGTTTTCTTAACTCATAGACAGACAAAGTAACTTTTTTCGGTTGCTCTGCCAGAGAAAGGGCAAAAAAGTGAAAATAGTGACCAATTTTTAAAAAAGTGACTAAAAGTGACCAATGCAAAAAAAAGTGACTTGCGCCGACCCCTGCTGATATTTAACTTTCATTAATGCATCAGTTTTGGAAGAATCTCTCACTAAAGCATCAATCAAAATCAAATTTGACACACTGGATAACTGGATAGCTGAATAACGTTCATGCAGTGGCCAGATGAGATTCTGGATATTTAAAAAACTTGTTGGATATAGGATATCCGATTCCTTCTGGGAAGACTGGTCCAGTCGGATTTAATATTTTTGTGACCTATCCGTAATTTTCATGCGTTTTTTGCTACTTTCATGACAGATTTCAAAATTTCAGATTTTTTGGGGGGGATTTTCATGACCTGTAGACATGCTTCTTCAATATAAAACATTGCACCTGTTCCTAATGAGTCTTGCTCAATTGTTATTACACTAATCAAACAAGCATTTGAACAATGACATTATAACATGCATTTCAAAATACAAACTGCTCATAATATTAAAAAATATGAAGTGCCCTTTTGAAGTTACTCCATCAATTAATAAGTAAGAAATAATTTCAATGAAATAATATTATCTCCTAATTTTCAAAGTTAGCTCAAACAAGGAAAAAAAATTAAGAACCTACCACTCAAATGAGCTTGCAGTCCTTTTTTCAAAGCTGTTCTTCTTTTGATGAACATGATGATGAAAAATATTGACAATAAAATGAAGATGATTCCACCAATAACTGCAATGAACCAAGGCTGCCTTATAACATCATTAATATCAGAAACAGTAGTTGGTTTGCCATCAAATGCAGTCACTGTTCCATAATCTATTAAAAAGAAATATTCTTTATTTTTATTTATGTATTGAATTTAATTTTTGATTACATAATCCAATCATATCTGATGAATGTGGAATATAAGTTATTTTAAATATTTTCATTTTTCCAGGGGTGGGGGGAAATTTTCAAAGTATATTTACAAACATGTATCATAACTTTTGACACAGAAATAACAATTTGGTGAAGAGACATTTCAACACAATTAACTTTTTAATATTTATCGAGAACATATTTTATGGCACTTATAAGTTTAAAAAATTCAAAGCACTTTAGCGTGGTCCATGCAGAAATCGACGGTTGTACTTTTTTATTAATTTATTTTTTTTACTAGTCTGGATAAAAAATGAGATCATCAAAGCTACAATACATTGTTAAGTGCTGGTCAGAAAAAGAGACAGAATGAAATAGAAATATAAGTTCAATTGCCTTTCACCTCACATAAAGTTGATAAAATTCTTGTCGGACAAACCATATTGGTGCATACATCCGTCCTAGTCATTTTTAAGAATAATTAACTGCATTAATCAAATTCTGAGTTACTTATATTTTATTATATTACTTTGCTAATACTTCAGCTTTAGGTATGATAGAAAACTGTAGAATATAGAATGAACTATATATTTGGTTCTAAACTGCTTGCATAAAAAGAATTAATAAATGTAGAAATCTTTCATCACAATAGGAACTTTAATATATGCATTAGAAATCTAAAAAATAAATACTAAAATGCATAACCTAAACATAATTTACAAGAACAGAAATCTCCAAATTATAGGCCATTGTAATGTGATTTTGTCTGGCTTGCAAAATACTTATCATTTCAACAAGAATTATCAACAAAAAAAAAGACAGATTTCAAAGTATTGAAAAAGTGATAAAATCAATCAAATATCCATGAACAAATGGAAATCAAGTTGATATATGGGACAAAGTTACCTCATGGGGGGAGCTACTGTAGTTTTACTTCTGATTACTTCTAATTTGTACAAAATTGCATGTCAAAAATAAATTTGGCAAAATGCTGTAAAAAAAAACATTTTCACATAATAAAACAGAATGTTAATTGTGCTGCTGCAGACTATGACACTAAAGGACTGACATTTGTACTGCTGTAAATTCATATTACAAAAGCCATCTATTTATGTGTCACAGTAACAGAATTTTGCATAGAAATGTAAAAAATATTAGGAATGTTTTACAAAACAGAAAGGGGCTTACCAATTTTAGGATAAATTGAAGGTGAAAATGGTCCAATACCAGATGAAGTAAATGCTGCAGCTTTAATGTTGTAAGTAGTTCCAACTGTTAAATTAGTTAGTGTGACAGAAGTTGTTGTAGAGTTTGTTGTTATTTGGGCATGAAGTTGAGAGGAGTTATCCAAAACCCTTATCTATAAAGGAATTTAAAAAAAAAAAAAAAAACAATTACAATCAATGTTCATAGTGTATAACAAGATTACATGCATTTTTAAAGAAGAAAATTTATATATTTTTTTCCTTGATTTGTGCATTTTTCAGAAAACATACCTCGTAACATAAATACAATAAATGCAAATCACGAAAAGAGTCCCATTAATGAGCATAATTTAAGATACATTGCAGGTTAATATTAAAAATGCACAATCTTTCATTTAAAGCCAATAGTTCAGCAACAAGTAATACAGGCTGCCTACATTAAACTTGTAAAAAATAAGACAAAACTAAAATACTAAAATTTAAAGTATTTGTTGCAAAAGAAACTTTTTTCTGCAGAAAATATTTTAACAATTTCGTATTTTATTCTTTTTCCCGTACATAGTACCATTTGATTCTTTTTTATCCTATCTTCTAAATACATGAACCGTTAGCTTTAAATTTTTAAATTCTTGACAAGCCAGGATGCAAGAAAAAGACAAGAATACAAATAAAAAATATGAAAGAACTGGCTGGATTAAAATTTCTTCGCTATTTGTGGAAGAAATGGGGGAATTTATAGCTGAATGGAAAGAAGACTGAGGAAAACATAAGGAAGAAGGCCAAGGTGCAAAAGCAATTATTAACTGAAGCCAATGCTGATGGGCAAAATTTATAATATAACAATCTCCAGAGATAATTGATTATTATTCTGCATTTAAAGCAGTATTCTCTCAGAATACTGATTAAACATCTCAAAGCAACACCTATTTTTAATGCAAATTTCAGATATTTTCATCATCTGACAGAGGCAGATTTAGAGGTAGGCACAGGGGGCAAAGCCCATCTCGCCTCCAAAAGGAAAGAAAAGAAATTTCCATTCAATAATTTTTTACTAATTTTCCTGCACTTTAATGTGGATTCATTCGTTTTAAGGGATTCTATAGAACATAAAACTGATGAGAACTTAATAACAAGAATATTTATGAGGAGAAGCATATTTTACTTCTTGACCTTGTTGGTGCCCCCTCTAGAATTCTACCTGGATCTGCCCTAGTCATCTGATAACTTTTTAGATTCCCATTCTACTTAGTATATTCTACTAAGTATAAATGCTAGTCAATGCTTTATATGCTTAACTTAATGTTTCAGGTCTCTACTTTAAATGTTCTATTTAGCATCTTTTCATTGTTATAACTATTACTATTAATACAGCATTACCTAAGTAAGAAAAACATTATATGATGCAATCAATTACAAAAAGTAACTTTGGACGAGAATGGGATGCATGTTTCAGATTTCAATTAACGCTTGAAAACAAAAAAAAAATCACTTTATATTAGTATAGTTTAGCCAATGCCAGTAAGTGTTATTTCTACCCTTCGATGACAAGCCCCCTAGTAGCGAACTATGGTGTCTTCTTTATGAATGTTAACGTATGACAGTCCAGAGATGTTCACTGACCATTTTGACAGTTTGCACAGAGGGGAGATCTCATCAGAGGCAAGTTTAATGCGATGAAGGGGAACTTGCAGGTAGTCGTGTCCGGTGATTTGCCGAAATTGGGAGACAACTAAGGCTCTTCAAGTATGTCTTGCTATTGGTCTCACTGAGACAAGATTCTTCCACTTTTTGCCAATACTGAGGGTTCTAAGGGCTCGTTGGGAGAAATTGTTTATTATGGTGGTATTATGACTTTTTGCCCTGCTGTAGGTTGGTCCAATTCTGATCCTTCCTTGGCCTTAGGGTCAACTCTTTCAATACCAAGAAGTCCGACATGACTAGGTACTCATTGCAAGGTTACCTAACACCCAATCGAAATGAGTTCTGCTACTCTCACGTGGCACTGAATTATTTGAAGCACTCAGTGGGAGCATTGTACTTTTGTTAAATGCATCCATTTATTTAATATATATATATATATATATATGTAGGAATTTAAATAGATTTTCTTAAAAACACATACAATAAATTTTTGAACATGTGAAAACAAAGTACAGAAGAAAGCTTACAGAATATCCCTGAAGAATGCCATTTCGATGTTGAGGAGGAGGTGGAGACCAAGTAACTGTAGCACTATTTGGACCTGTCACTCTAATTTGCAGATTGTCAGGAGGAGCAGATGGAACTAGAAGATAATTTGATATACAGCTTAAATGGTTTAATAGGAAAACTTATTTTTTAAATCTATATACAAGTGAAAACACACACACACACGCACAGACAAACATTTTAATTGCTCACTAAGTTTTATTTGAATCTGTAAAACTGAAACATATCGAAATAAGGAAGCTAAGTCACCAATGGCCAAAGTTATGTACTTGTTACAAATAAAATTACTAAGCATGTAATTTTTTTGCCAAATGTCTATAGCTGCGTTCAAACTTGAACAATGCTCAACCTAAGTAACAGCAAACTGCTTACCCGAAAGGTTACGCAGAAGTAAGTCATACACAGAAACTATTTTTTGTTTCTATGATGTCATGCTTGTGCTAATTTGCTCTAGTCTAGACATGGCACACCAGGATATAGGACTGTACAACTAATATTTAAGATTAATTTAGGGAGCTGGGGTTTGCAGGGTAAGCACACATCTACAAAATGTTTAAAACACCCAGTAGCTTCCAAAACAAGTTTGTAAATGTACAAAACAAATATTTATTTATAACAAAATTGATCCAAAAGACAATTTTTTTTACTTCAACATTGAATGGAATTTATTTAATATATTACTCAAAAGAAGAGAAAACTCTTTGATGTGGAATTTAAAAAATAATACTTTAACACATCAAGAAAAAATAATACTTAAAAAAATACTTTCTTTATAAAAATAAAAGAAAAACTAATTTTTACTGCATTTCTAATTCTTAATCACATTTATCAATTTTTGTTAGTGTATAACATTAATCATTAATTAGAACACAAAAATTTCTTTAATTAGAACACAAAAACTAGGTTTCAGTGTATAATCCAAACACTTCAAAAACATACATGTTTCTCAATAAACAAAATTTCAACATTATAAAATATAATTATGTAGAATTGGTGTACAGATAAAAGAAAATGAAAAGTAAATAAAGTAGTACCGTCTTCTAACGTTTGAGCCATCTTAGAGTTGCTTGGAGGGCCTTCCACACTTTTATAAAAAGGCACTAAAAACAGCTCGTACTTAGTATACTTCTTTAAATCTGCCAAAATGTAAGATGATGATCCAGCATTCAAGACTGTAACTATATTGTATTTTTGAATTCCTCCACTCAGATCTCGAAATCTGATGTAAAATCCTTCGATATAATCAAAAGCTCCCTGTATCTAAAATCAAAAAACATGTAATTAAAATGTTTAAAAATATTGAAGTTAAAGAAATACAATAAAAGTTTTATTTCATTTTTGGCCAACAGTTCATTAAAATGAAAAAATTATTTTTCAATTTCATGATAAAAAAAATACATTTTATAAATAATAATCCTTTAACTATCCCTCAAATAAAAAAGATGTCTTTAAGCCCTTTGGCGATTTAATTTTTTGAGCAAAAACAGGGGTTAATCCAGCATTTTTATAACAGAGTCCTGTTTACGTGAATTTTTTTAAAAAATTTGTAAAAAATCAAATAATTGTGTAAAAATTTAAAATTTAAATACAATCAAACCTTGCTATAGCGAAACTCCGGTTGTAATGAACCTTTCAAATGGTCCCAACTAAAACCCTATCTCATTACTGCATTTTCAAGCGCTTATAACGATCATCAAAAATTAGAAAATCGGCTATAGCAATCCCAAAATTTTAAATCTTATACGATTTATCTCAGCAACATTCCTCGCCATTTGTGTTCAAGTCCAGTCAAACACTATCTTTTAAAAGGATTCCCCATCGTTTCTCTGAAACCCTCCTGTTCAAGCCACATTTCACACCTATTCTTCCCGTGTTAAATATTTTTTTATATTTGTTTGTTTATTATTAAAAACCATATATAAAGTTAATAATTTACTCCTCTACCCTGATTGTTAGAAATATATTTATTATATAGAAGTATCTTAGTCAGTGAACACTTTGTTTGCAAAATCAGATGTAGCGAACCCTTGGTTATAGCGATCTCCGATGTTGGTTCACTGAGGGTTTGTAGTAGCGGGGTTTGGCTGTATATAGTTATAAAAAATTTTGTTATTATTTTTTGCTTATTTAATAAATAATTCTGCAAAAAGTATGATTTGGTAGAGCAGAATTTTTTGAAGGATCTGTTTTGATAGATTAGAAAAGTGTGAAGGGACCATTTTAATTGATAAGGAAATTGTGAAGGGTATGTTTTGATCAATTAGAATTTTATGAAGGGTCTGAAAACAGACCCGAATTTCTTTTGGTTCTATCCTTAAAGAATTAAAAGTAAGACCATCAAAAAATATCAGAAATTCTCAGAATATTACGTAACGCAAGAGAGAAAAGACAAAGTATTGTAAACATGAACTGAATAACATGAGATGAAGAAATAATTTACATGGTTAAGTTATTTCTATATATACATAAAGAATCCAAATAGTGTGTGTATAAATTATTAAATACGAATGAAAATTACCTAAAAAGCAGAATGTAAACTAAGACTCCTGAATGAATTTTAAAAAGTGCTATGATTATCTTTTAAATGTTTAAAAAGGAATGCCCTTCAAAATAGACAGTATCCAGTAATAGCAAAATTAGTACTGATCCTCTCCCCCATGCTATTTGTAAGATTATTAAAGGACCAAAAAAAAAAAACTTGGTAGTGAAAAGGTAAAGTGAAATTCTAAATTCAAGAAGTGTACTTAGCATATTATATATTTTTGGCACATACTATTTGAAAACCAATATGTTACAATAAATGGTAACAAAAATAGATTCAAACAGGGGGGGGGGGGGGGGGGAAATCTGAGCTTTATAAGTAAAATATAAATTATTTTTCAATTTTATTATAAAGTTAGATTTCATATAAGTTTAACTTGAAAATTAGAAATAATCATATTTAATTGAATAAAAAATACAAACCTTCCACATTAATTTTAATGATGTTGAACTACTAGCAGTCACATCTTGTAAAAATGTAATGACATCATTTAAATGGGCACGAGCTTCATCAAGATCATAATATGATATATCTGAAGGAAAGCCTAAAAGAACCAAAATTTCTAAATAAAGAGTATCAACAAAAGCAGTTCTTTTTCAAACAAATAAGTATTTACTGTTGAATCACACTTTAAAACACTTGAAGATTTTGAATTTAAAAAAATATATTCTAATCAGTGCAGAAAAAAAAATTGTACCATAAGTCTTCTGCCCTCGGGAGATGAACTAAAACTTTCTCAATTCTTGCCTTTCAAAAGTGACAATTAATATAGAATTTATGATATATAAGCTCTAAAAAAAATCTTGTTTCCAATGAAGAAATAAAAGGGTTTAAATATTTTATTTCTGAGAACAAATTGCTTCTGGTAAAAATGTAGTACCACCTGAATTCAAAAGGTTGTAATCAGATTACAAAACACTCATAATTGAGGATGCTATTCAAGGTCTTATCTTTGTACATTGCGACAATCAGTGGCATATCCAGGATTTTTTCCTGGGAGTTGATACTTTTTGTGAGTCATTGATTACTGACTGTTTTTTGAATGGCTTCTATTAGGTATCGGAATTTCAGTAAGGGATACACCAAAATATACTCCTTCCTTGGATACAATCACAATCACTCTGGTTGTAAAAAAAAGTAATGAAACTATAGTAATATTAATACCAGAAGTTAATGTTTCCAGACAATTTTTGTAAGTTATTTTAAAGTTCTAAATATTTTGTTCAAAGTAGGAAAAAAAAGCATATTATTTGTCAAAGAAATCTTAAGATCAATAAATTTAAAATAATGGAAATCCAAAATCCAAATTTTTTAAATTTTTGAAATGTTTTAAAATTTTTTGAAATTTGGGATTAGAATCACGTATTGCCTCTTTTTCAATGTGTGGAAATATGACAAAAAGCTATTTAGTCATTGTTTAATCGTTATGCACTAGAGAAAGGATTTCCTGGCAATTTCAAAACAGGGGCATGCAATGTTCAATGGAATTAGTGCCTTAACCATGATGCATCATTTATGCTATTGCTCTAAAAATTTAAACACTTGCAATCGATTATAAGAAACTTTTCTTTCACACAATAGAATACTAAAACTATCCTTTTAATAAAGCAATATACCACTTAAAAATGGAAAATTAAATACATTCAAGATATTTACCAAAATAACATCAATATGGTTTGCAAAAAATCATGTGAATTTCTGCATTTATAGAGATTATTTATTTCTAATAAAAGCAGTTTAATAAACAAACCAAACAGTGAATTAAAAAAAGTTATAAAAAATAAAAAAGCGTACCTAAAGTTTGTATTACATTAGATATTTGACTAGGCAAGCTTAATCCATGAGAATTTTCAGCTCTGACTAAGAAAACATATTTTGTATCAGGTCGTAAATTATTTATGGTATAAGTTTCTTTAGGAACTTGATGAGCAGCTACCACCCAACCACTTTCAGTACTGTAATATTCAACTAAAAAGGAATAATGATTTCATTAAGAACACATTAATTTGAGTATAAAAACAAAAAACATCTAAATAAAAACTGGGTCTCACTAATTTCTGCCTAATATCCAGACCAAATCCAAAGACATATGTAATTACCACAAACTTTTATCACTAACATTTTGTTAATACAAGTGGAAATTTTTAGAAAATTCAGATATAATAATTCATTTTAAAAATTGGATTTCTGATTTTAATATATTTTAAATTTTAAAAGTTCAAAAAGAAAAAAGCATGGTAAAAACGTTTTTTATATTGGTTTATTTTCCTTTTATTGTATTTTAAAATATGTTTATTATGCTACTTTCATATGATTTTAGAAGTAAAATTTACCTTATGTTGACATTGAAACGTAAACAATATTAAGTGATCTCAATGAAAAATTTACTGCTTAACATTACACCAAAGAGAACATTGAAATATTTTTTAAATAAATTATTTTTATTTATTGTTTAAAATCACAAAATGATAATGGGATCAAAATGAAATAATTAAGAATAATTTTTTTTTTAAATAATAAAAAAAATCTTAGGGAGAAAATGTCCTTTTAAAATAACAGATCAAAACTAAAATGAACTTTCAAAAAATTCATTCTTAATTGGACAGATCTAGTTATTTTACTGTTGAAAATATTTTTTTAAAAGTCACATGAATGGTGTATAAATGTGGTGTAATACTGTTCTACATTTAACACAGAATGAAATATCTTACTTCTGGCAATACATCTAGCAAAGAAGTTGTAGATTTACTGCTTATAATAAAATAATCCTTCTTTTTGTTGGTTAGTACCTGTATATCCACTAAGAGGTGAAGAACCAATTTTAGAATTTTTCTTCCATGTTAGTGTCACAGAAGTTTTGGTTATATTTGATGGCAATGGTTTTGATGGAGGACCAGGAAATGTTGAAGAATCTGGCATTCTATGAAATATCACATTTGGATTTCTTGGAGCTACAGAAAAAATGAATTCAATTCTATCAAAAAGCATGAACAACACCACAAAAAAAAAAAAAAAGAAAAAAGAAAACATTGGCAACATTAAAATGACTTCTTTATAAAACTTCCCCAACAACGCAAAAACACTGAAGCACGACAGCACTATCTTCACATGCAGGGTGGGACAGTGAAGTGAAAAGTAGAGAGAAAGAAACATGAGTACAAAGAAAGAAGAGGTTACTCTAGATGAAGTGGAACAAGATTTAGCATTTTCTGTCTTAAATCTTACCCTTGTGCTGCAACAATGCCTTAGTAGACTGAAAACAGCGTGTTGTCTGCTAAAGAACTGTTATATATGCTATTTAGTGTGCAACTACTACATATACTAATGCATAGTGCATTATTACAAGACAACTTATTATTTTAACACAAGGCATAACAAGAAATTCTTTAAAAAGTCATGTCCAAAGTAAAAGTAAAGTCGTGAATTCAGAAATGACGAATAACCGACAATATGTTTTTGCGGGGTACAGAAATAAAGGGGAAATTAATATAAAGTACCCCAAATCCTGAAGTAAAAAGAAATGGCCATTGCCCATTACAAAAATATAATTTATTTATATTTAAATTTTTAGTTTTATTAAATTTAGTCCAAATATATAATGCAATAAGCATTGATTAATGATAAAATTCAGAATGTAAAACTCACATTCTACAGTTAGAGCTGCATTCCAAGATGTCTCGCCACTTTCACTAGATGCAGTGCATGTATAAATGCCTGAATCTTCTGGCTGCAAACCTGAAATCAGACCAACATTTGAAATATAGTAATAGATAGAATTAACATTATAATAAATGGGAAAAGGTGCTAATCATTAAAATTTAGCAGTTGGAAATTTTCCCACAAATGGGAAAAGGTGCTTTATCAGCAGTTTCCTGTCCATCTGCTTCCTGGTTATTTTAAACACAAAAATTCTTTGTTATATAGCACTTGTTGAGAAACTACAAAAAAAACATGAACCAAGGCAAAATCTAACTTAGGTCAACAAAAATAACGATTCATCTAACATACAAGTCGATGACAGGTACAATAACAAGAAATTCAGTTAAATTTTTATATTAGGGCAAATTTATTATTGAAAACAATAAAGGAAAATAGGCTTTTCGATTGCTTTTTATGATTTTAAAAAAATAACGGAAAACAATTCTAATGTTTTTTGGTGAAATAATAATCGAAAGCGTCAGCATAAACTGTACTGACATCAGATGAAAACATCCCTGGTTTGTTCACTGAATTTAAAAGAAAAAGATTTTTTCTGAGAAACAAAAGATGTTTAATACTTTACCAGTCTCAGTTTTAAAGCTCTTTTTTCGCTTTGATTTTTTGGGGAACAGAGCTGGGTGTCTAGTTTTCCAACTGAAATTTCGTAATTTTTTCGGGACTTTTACATGACCATTCGGTGAAACAATGGATATTGATTTAGCCACAGATCAGATATCCAGTGTCACCTGTAGGACATATAAGTATCGGATATCTGGCTCTGATGTTTGAAAATTGTAAATTATATGCATATTTTTTAATATCCTACAGCATCCAAACACGTAGTAACTTTGTAATTCGCTTATATTTTCAAAACATGTTCATTAATTCATTTTTGGCAGACAACCAGATATTTCATGCAGTGTTTGGATCGGATTCCAAACATTTAAAACCATGCTGGATACCGGATATCTAGTGACTATTGGAAAGGACCGGTCTGACTGACCGGAAAATTTTTATGATCTATTAGTAATTTTTGTGACTTTTTTCGGGACTTTTGTGACCAATTTCCAAATTTGTGATTTTTTCAGGACTTACGTGGTCCGAAAACACCCTGAAGAAGAAAAATATTACGTACAAACAATAGATATAGCAGAGAATACTGTATTGACCAATACACATTGCATTTAATCAAAGACCTGAATAATCCTTAAAAATAATGTTTTATCATAGTTCTTACATAAACAAAATACCATAGTATTTCATTCGCATACTATACAATGGAATAACCTTTTTTACTTTAGGTTTGAAATGATTAAAAATAGCTACATGATTCTTCATAATTTTTGCTAAAACCAAGCCCATTTAAGGTAGAAAGATTAAAATTAAATACAGGCAGTGCACACACATAAAACAACTATACACTATAAATCAAGTTTATTATGATAATAAATGCATGAGCTAAAGTCTTGCTTTAAATTTGTTGTTCTTTAGAATATTCTCAAACACAATTTGTAATTACTATATGACAGTTTAAAAGAAATTGTGACAGAAAAAAAATGTATAATTAAAATATAAATGCTAACTTGCATGGATTGTTTGCTTAACCAGATTTAATACAGATAGATGTTACACACAAATTTACAATTAAAACTCATTGAGGAACTGTGTAGCACAACATTCGATTTCGGAAGTATAAATAAAATTGTTTAGAAAATAATTGAAATTTTATACCAGAGAAAACAAACAAACAATAATTTTAAAAACCATACCATCTATTTGCAAAGTGCCAGAATCAAGGACTACAAATCTCGGATTACGAGTATTGAGAGGAGTCGAGTTCATCAGCCAGCGTATAATAGGAGGAGGTTCACCAGAAGCTTCACAAGGCAACATAGCTACGGTGTTCAATGGTAATGTTTGATTCGCTGGGCCAAGTTTTATTATTGGAGCAGGAAGGTCTCCTACAGCTATTGAAACATTTGAGCAAAATTAATTTTCTACACTAAAAACATAGATATATCATACACTTATAATGTAATTATTTACCAAAACTTTATTCCAGCTCATTAAAGTGACATTAATCAAAGTTTCCAGAAAATATGAAACAGGCTACCAAAATAGCAGTTTATTCACATACAAGTGAATTTTTCTTTTCATATTTTGTGTTAAAACCCAGCTGTAACTAATATGTAAGGATTTCAGCACATAAACATCCTTAAAGTAAAAGGTGCTACTTTCCAAAAGTAATAAACAAGGCTGTTTGAGAAAAAATCTCAACAAAAAAAGGAGAGGCATTTTTGTTTTTATTGTGAATATATTTTATTGTAATATGTCATTTTCACTTTTATCCAAAGCACTAGAAAATGGCAATCTTTTAAAACCTTTTTTGAATGATATGAACTGTTATTAAAAATTCCAGCTTTATAAAATTCAATTACAAATTAGTTCCAGGCATGATCGCCAATATCAGTTTCTGTCTCTCTCCCTTTTTCGTTTTTAAATGCCTTGTTAACTGATATGTCTAACAGCTGCAAGGAATAGGAAACCTCTACTAGTGATCACAATTGTCTGGTTTGCCTGTTATAAATTCTTTCTCAAGATTATCAACTAGGTTTAATTGCAACTGTAAAGTAAAAGCATTGCAGAATTTCTTAACAATGCCCATACTGTTAATTTCAAACATTGAAAATTGAAGCTCTTCTATCATTCACATACCTCTTTTGCTGGAAACACTTTGTAAGAGCAAAGTCAGAGGTAAACAATATGTTAACTGCCTAGAGAAAAATAGGCATGGGTTGACTTTTATTTTGGTGATTTTTTCTACTCCAAACCTAGCGTGCAATTTATAAGCAAGTAAACATGCTGATGATATTACAATAAATCATCCATGTACAACCAGAATATAAGATAAGAAAATAACTGTGAGATTAATCCACAAGTACTGAAAAAAAAAAAAAAAGATTTATTGAGGAGAAATAAAATTCATAAAAAATTACTCCAAGATTTAAACATACAACTGAAGTCAAGCAACAATATTTTTACTGAAGTAATTTTCTCCCTTGAGGTTACTCTGTCCCTCTGTACTTTTAGAATAAATGATAAAGGAAAACAAATAAGCAATATGTAGACATTTAACTATTCGCAATTGCATTGAAAATTTAGTGAAAAGTGATAAGGTGCAACAGAAGATTCAAATTTTAATTTTTAGTTCATAGCAAATTTCCTAAATGATAATAAATAAGCATCAAAAACAAATTTTAGCTAATTTAAAAATAAATTGACTTTATATGTGTTCTTTAAAAATAAACAGCTCTAATAAAATTGCAATATTCTTGTAAATGTTCATTGTGCTATCCACAAATATATGTAATGAAATGAAGGCTTTAATGAAACCGCCAATACATTATTAAACATATATTATAACTTACAATTTTTCAAAGTGTCACAAATGTAAATAACAAAATATGTAGCACATTCCAAAAATCTTGTCAGATTTGACTCTTGTCAATTTTAAGCAAAAATATCACATCCCTATATTCTTCAGTACTTTTACTAAATTGCATTTTTCTTTTTTATACGAATAGCTATAATGCAATTAAAAATTACCTGTAACTTCAAGGTAAGCTTTTGCCATGGATGATCCTAGGCCCGATAAAACAGAACAAATGTAATAACCATCATCTTCTTTTTTCACTCCAGATATAATTAAAGTTCCAGCTCTATTCACAGAAAACCTCCCATACGACCTCTCAGGGAACATCAATATCTACACCATATGAGAATATAAAGAGTATTGTAAAACACAGTGAGGCTACAATATATAGTCAAAAAAGCAAACAAATGATAGATCTCATTGAACAAAACAAAACAAAACAAAAAAAAAAAAAAAAAGAAACTAAACATTTGTAAAGCTACTTCAAATTAATTATTATAAAATTGGCCCCATAACTCTAATTTTAATTATGATGTAGTCCATTCACAACAAAACTTTCTCATAGACTTTTTTCATTTTGTAAGACAAGTGTTATGACAAGTTATGAATGCAGGAATCTGTTCAGGTTTTTCCAACATGTATCCTACTTAGCTTACTTTATATACACTATTCATGAATGAATTTGCTGTTATGCTGCTCTCAGGAATAGCATGTAATGCCATCATCTCATATATTATTTCAGTTAAATCTTATATTTTGTCATATTGAAGGCAAAAATAAATGAAACATTAATAATAAAAATATTTACAATTATGGAGATCTTGTTTACATTTTTGTGCTCTCAAGAAGATTTTACAATATTAATAAACTTATTTAAATAAAAAAATATACAGTTTCTTTACTCGAGTTTCATTGCTCCTCGTAATTTCCCACCACAGGGACATGCTTACTTTGTCAATGTGAAAACCTACAGCTAACACTATTATAAAGCAAAGCTTATGCACTTTTTAAAAAATTCTGAATAGTAGGCAAAGAAGCATTCTATTTAAAAAACTTTAAATAAATGGACAATGTTATGCAGTCAAAATTATTTGACACAATTGGTCATATATGTCTTCTTTCTTTGATAATATGACCAAAAATGGGGGGAAAGTAAATAAAAAAAAATAAGAAATAAAGGAAATAACTATGACTCATTCAGGGTGCGTAGCAAGTTCTTTTAATGAAAAATAAGCACTTTTAAGCACTCAAAAAAAAAAACTTTTCAGTACTCAAAAAAGATAATTTTAAGCTATGCACATTATACCCTGCCCACAAATTGAGAAAACTTCTCAATACAAATAACAAAATTTAAATTACAACATAACAGCAAAAAAAAAAATAATAATAATAATTTTAAAAAATTACATACCTACATAATATAAAGAAAAAACTGGTTTCTGACAAAGAGCTCAATTCTTTATTTTACAAGCCACCAATGAAAAATAAACCTTTTATGGCAAGAAATTTTTTCAATGCAATTAACAATTGATTAAATAACAATTTGATGAAGAATTAAAACCAAAATCCCATATTTAAAAGCCAAAAACCAAGTGATTAATTGTTGGCCTAATGTCAGATTCGCAAATTTTTTGCAATATCGATTACATGGACAGTATAGGGAATGCAGTAAGACTATAACAAATTAAATAGGAAAATATTATTTATTATTTTAATTCAAAATAAAAGCTAAGAAAACTCTTAATCCTGAAAACGAAAGCTTCACAAAATATTTGCGGTCGCAAAAACGGAATCTTTTTACATCACAGTATTTAAAAAAACCTCATATTTCGGACCTTATCAAACATCAAGTTGCTTACATATTGAAAGAAATCTTTGGGTATTGAATCTACGTATTGTTCAAAAGAAATCAGTTCTGTTCAGAGCCGCCTGTCTATCTGAACCGCAGCAACAGAGAAGTTCAGGAAAGGAAATGGGCGTCAATTGAAAAATAAGCACTTTTAAAAGCTTTCAAAATCAAATACAAAAACAAGCACTATTAAGCACTTTTAAAAACCTCTACGCACCTTGCTCATTAAATAGAATTATGATTTTTGAAAAAGTACATCCAATCCCAATTAACAAAAGATCAATAGGAGAGCAGAGTATTAAATTATATACTTTAAGCAAGGCTGAACAGTAAATTTGTATATTTTTAATGTTGTAATTTGTATCATAAATTCTTCTTATTAAAAAAGAAAGTAAAGTCTTCTGATTTGCTAATATGCAATATGGCATAAAGAGTGTGCGTAGAGAATAAATTGTTAGGTTAAAACTAACTTTCGTGGTTTTTTCTTTTTCTGTGCATAAATCTTTGCATGAAAAACAGAAAAAAATATCAGCTCCTTTATTTGCATACCTGATTTCCTTCTTTAGTCCAAAAAATTGAAGGTGGCGGATTTCCAGTAGCACCACACTCCATTTTTGCAATTCCATTGAGACCAACTCTTTGATCTTTCGGTTTTGATAAAAAATTAGGTCGAGCTAAAAAAAAGATAAATATCTTACAACAACATACTTATAACAACATTAGCATTATAGATAAGTTTAACAAAGTAACCTGAATATGATCACAAAACTATGCAACTAGCGATTTACCTGTGTTTAGTTATTTCCAATTGGTGCCACTGTAATGTTTTGAAAGATCATGGTTTCAGTGCCACCAAATAAGAACTGACAAACTATACAGATAGTTCACTCACTACATAAATAATAATCAATGTAAAGTAAAAAACTTATTGCAGAAAATGGGTGAACAACATAAATAAATTCTGCAAAGAAGGGTAATTTAAATTAAAGTTTACTTAGGAATATCCTTTAAATGTTCTGGAAAAATAAATTTGAGCATAAATAACACAACTTATTTTAGTCATTTATAAGCAATATAAAATTATGGTAAAATATATTGTTCACTTACAATGAACAGTTAATGTAACTTCTGATGATATCTTTCCAACAGAATTTTCGGCTTCACAGACATAAGTTCCTTCATCATCAATGTTAACACTTTTGATCATCAGGCTACTTTCCTCAGAAACCTCAGCTCTTTAATTAGAAAAAAAATATTGATTTAAACATTAGTATTGCATTTTAATGCATAACAGCATTTTTTCTTTTAAGTGAAATAATTGTTTCTTCTGGATAATGTAAGGTAATGCTATGAAAAGAGGAAAACAATTATGTTTTTAATTGCTTATTACAATCAAGTCCATTTAATATATATCAGCAACAGTCGTTCACTGAATTTCTCTTATTTATAAAAGATTTTAATTTAAGCATTTATAAGGCATAAACATCCATAGCGACCACAAGTTTTTTTTCTTTGATTGCACATTTTAAAAATATATATGTTTATAAATATAAAAATATTGAAACTAAATTTTGTAAGCTAAAAACAAGAATTGCTTAACCCCTTCCCTATTTTGCCCGTACGGTGTACGGGCACAGTTGGCGGGCCTTTACTGATTTACCCGTACGGTGTACGGGCAATCTGATTTCTATTTCGCTTTTACTGTTTTGGCTGCATTTTTTCCATTTTTAGTTACAAATTATTCGTATTGATGGCGATAGTTGTCCACTAAATGATAGTTTGCTGTCTATTGTGTTTTTATTATGATTGGTCCAAAAGCGCAGGTTTTTTTCACATACTTTGTATCAGAAGACAAGTTTATGTTTTCTGTAGTTCAGTATCTATCATTTTGGTCCTATTTTGCAAATCGCGCTTGATAATTTTATTCATGTAAAAGCAAGACAGTGCTATGTATGTTCATTGAAGAAAAAGGACAATGGCAAAAGAACTAGAAAAGAGACTAGGTATTTTGCCCAGACTGTGATGTCGGACTGTGCCTCTTGCCTTGCTTTAAGATATATATCACACTAAATCAGATCTTTAAAAAAAGAAGGGTAAGTATGTTTTATATAAAAATATAATAGTAAATGTAATTGAATTGTAATCAAGAATAACTGCTAAGTAATTGTTACATTTTAACTGTAAATGTAACTTCCCTGTTCGGTGTTTGTGTAGGAAAAAAAACAACTCGCAGGGAAAATTTATTATTTTCATTAAAGAAAAAAAGTTGCAATAAATGCTTAAAAATATTAGAAATGTTAATTTTAACAACATATTCCTACTTAAAAATGTAAAATGAAACAAAAAATGCAATAAAAAAATATGACATTTTTTGGACCGAATTCTAGAAAAAAATGAAACTGTTAAAGGGTTAAGTATGCATATGCATAATACAATACACACACACACACATATATATATACATGGAGCAACAATAATGTAATGAGACTAGCATGCAAAAAATGTTGTGTATGATTTTAGTCCTTTTTATCTTAATATCCTTCAAAGTACCTCCCTTCTGCTTGTATACACTTAAGCCAGTGCTTCTGCCACTGCTTGTAGCATTTCTGTAACTCATCTTCTGGAGGGTTATCCAAGACCCTTGTCACAGCCTTTTGAACGTCTTTAGAGTCGCACGGAGCGGTATCAGTGAATAAGGTATCTGTGGTGCTAGTAATAAAATGCTTTTTGAGGTTAGCAACTGCCATACAGATGCACACAATTTCACGTAAATTTTTCTCATGCCACAATCCTTTTAGTTATTATTTGACAAAGAGTTTCCCGATTGATATTTAGTTCTTCTGCAGCATTTTCATGGGTCATCTTCCATAAGGTTGTCCAAGTTTCCTCACCCTGGTCATATCACTCCGAGAGGTCGGTGGTCCTCCACTGTGGTCTTCAGATTCAACTTTTGATCTGTGTTCTGTAAAAATTTAATGGTAACGAAAAGCTTCGGCTCTTGACATAATCAAATTCCCAAAAGCTGTCTGAAGCTTTTTGAGTAAGTTGTCATTGCATTCTCATCTCAACTTAATGCACAAAGAAATGGCACACCGCTGCTCAATATATCAAGATTCCATTCCTGTAACGAAAGTCAAACACATGTGTTCACTTGATACAGCACAAATCAGGAATGAGCAACTAATCTGCCACTTGGAGTCAAATTAGCTTAGAGATCAAAGTCAAAGACAGTGTGCCTGTGTAAGCTGCAAGGTTACCACACATTGCAAAAAAAAAAAAATCAGTCTCAATACCTTATTGTTTCACCTTGTATATATATATATATATATATATATATAATACTCTAAAACTCTGAGTTTTCCAAAACATAAAATTTTATTCAGCTGAAAATACTTGCCTTCCTCCCGGGAGTTTTCCATCTTTTCTGTGCCATGATACCGCAGGTTTTGGATCTCCATCAATTTTACAAGAAAATAGCACATCTGCATTGGCTAACACAGTTAAATGTTCAGGCTCTTGAACAAAAAAAGGCTTCACTAAAATGAAAGTGAAAAGTCTTGTAAGAATACTTTAATAACCAGGGTTGACAAAAACTCCTTTCTCATTTTTTTACCTCTTTTAGCAATCCTATACTAATAAAGTCGACTACAGTTATAAAGTACCTGGGATCACACTACAAGGAGGAGAGGGCAGTTAAAAGTTTTTGAAAAGTACATACTTGAATTATACAAATTTACTGATGCTTTTTCAACATTCAGCTAAAAATAAATGTAATTTACTGAAAGTTGCACTAAATAAATAAAATAAAATTGCTTAATATGTTTTTTTTTCCCACTACGGAAAATACTATAAATTATTCAGACTACAAGTTTATACAACACAACGATTTTTTTTGCAGGGGAGGGTTTGACACCACAAATTACCACCCTAGGTGACCAGTGACACCCACCACTACTGCCTGGGACATAACGTACTTAGAAGCAGGCTCACGAATGAACTTCTATAAAGAATGGCAATGAATTAAAAGTTCAAAATGAATCCAAAAATCCAAAAAATTTCTATGACACCTAATAATTTTAAATTCCTGCCAATGGCATAAAGGGTTTCTGTCAACAAAAGGAAATTCCTCTTACCATGTACTGTCATATGAACTGGTAAAGATTCTCTGACACCAGCCAAATTCTGCGCAACACAGGAATAACGTCCTTCATCGCTTTGCCGAACTTCAGAAATAACAAGGTTGCCAGGGGGTACAATGCGGACACGTCCACTTTTGCTGATGGATACCACTTCGCCATCTTTTCTCCACCGAACATTTGGTTCTGGATGACCTTTAGGGGGAGCACATTCCAATGTTGCACTATCTCCCACTGCAGCCACCACGAATTTAGGCACAATACGGAAGTCTTCTCTTAACACTGCAGAATAAAAGACAGACAAGTTGAAGAATGAACTGCTGAAAATATCAATGAGCACCAACTATTTAAAGTTTAAAGTAAGTCAATGACATGAAAATTCATACACTACTGTCCCATTAAGGTACTATATCTCTTAATGAGAAGATAAATGCATCAGAAACTAATAAATATATTATTTATTTAGGAAAACTTAATTATATTAGTTGATGCCTGCATGGTCCATGAGTGAGCAAAATTAAATTTATGCAGCAATATTTATTTATGCAAACCTTATTCCTCAACAGGAGCCTGGATTCCAGGGCTTTGGGGAACCTAAACTACCCCCCCCCCCACCCCCCCCAACACTAAGTATCTCTACACTGCTCTTATATTTTCACAGTTTTTTTATATCACTTTCCATGTAGATTTTCCCTTCAGTCTTCATTCATAGTAAAGGAAAAAAGCGTACATAAAACAAGTTTCTATCAAATATTTCTCATTAAAATATACCTGTACATGGAACCTGTTTTCAGATAGATAAAATTTTGAAATTTAAACCTTTTTACACCCCTCTCCGTCATTTTGAACGCGAATGCCCACATTGATTTTCAAAACCCGGCGCCACTGTTCGCGAGTAGAGAATTGAATTGAATTGAATTGAAGTACATTTATTTTCCAGTTCGTGTGCTTAGTCTCGGGACTCGCTTATGAACTGTCGTCCAATATGACAGATAGCACAAGACAATACATGAAAGATTTTATTACATCACAAAGGAATGAAATAACAAATACACCCAGGGCAAGGTGGGAATCGAACCCACGACCTCGTTACTGCGCGCAAGCAGCGGGCGGAAACTGGTACTAAGACCGCTCGGCCACCGAGGCCCCGCGAGTAGAGAATGTCAAAAAAATTAAAAACCTCTTGCACTGTAAACGTAAACAGTGCAGTTTGCTGCCAGGTTCACAATTACAGAGTTCGACTTTGTCAGATACCAGAAGAAAAATTTGAATATCAAACGTCAAATAATGGAGCTGAGGCTCCCGCTCCAGGCTATACGGATTTCTTTTTGTCTTTAACGCAACGCTTATTTAATTTCTTTCTTTCTTTTTTTTTTTTTTCGTGGAGTTTGCACAACTAAAATCAAACTCTGTTTCTTCCAAGAAATTTGCTTTTGAGCATTACCTTTTGGGATTTGAAGAAGATTTGTGATTTGTCGAATGTGTTTTACGATGTCATCTCATGACCAAAATACTGCGAGCATTTTGCTTCACATCAAAACCCCATCGATCAGTGGCGTACGCAAGGGGGAGTTAGGGGCTTAACACCCTCCCCCCTGAGCCCTAAATAATAGTGCTTTATTATATACTCGATTTTCTTTTAGTAGTTACAGAAAATTATGAACCCCCCCCCCCCCCTGAAGAAATTCTGCGTACGCCACTGCCATATCGATAGCTTCTCACGGAAATCGCGCGTGGCGGGAAGGCAAGGATGCTTAGAAAATAGAAACTATTTATTAATGCATGTGCTTTATTATAACTTTTATTTGATAACGGGGGGAGGAGATTTTTCTCGATATCATTATCATTCCATGTGGTTACGTGCAGCCTCTTCGAACGGTACGTACGTAAAAACAATATGAATGCGGAACACAGCAAAGACGATTCCGTTAGACATTTAAACAAGGCTCTATACATACAGGAAACTAATGGAAGCGGGGACGATAAATCGAGGATCGACTGCATTTGTTTTATATTCGTTGAAATATAATATTTATTAGAGACTTTGCAAAAATAAGATTAAATAAGGCTTCTCGACGAAAAATTCCATTCTTCATATTAAACATTATTAACAAACTCTGGTTCAACATGGTGTATTTTCCTTTGCATGCTGGAATTATATTCTTCTCTTAAATAAAAATTAATAAAAATGAAAAATTTGTAGAAAAATCATAAATTTAGGAATCATAACTTCTAACGCACAAACCTTTTAAATACATCTCCCTCTCCACTCTTTTTTTTTTTTTTTTGGTTTCCTAATAGTAATTTTCTTCCACGCACATTCATAAATAATGTTCTTCTTTCAAGAAACACTTCATAGGATTTTCAGAAGGGGGACAGTTTACTTGTAGACCCCATTGGTAGGGGCCCTTAAACTTATGTGATTTTTAGATGGTTAAAAATTTTCCGCTCTTAAAAGAGTCTATTGATAATGTCTCTCGCGAAAAGGGGAAAAGTTATTTTTCCCCTTTTTGGCTATGAGTAGTGCGAAAAAGATGTTTTGTTGATGGCAAAGTGCATACGAAAAATTTGAAATAATTTATAAGACAATTTCTTGATTAACGGCAAATCATCAAAATTACAGTCAAGTTGCTCCTGAAAATTTTCATTTAATTTAAGCCCCTATCCCCCACTCCATCTCCTCCCTACTCATGAAGAGATAAAAGCTTTCACAGAACACCGCAAATAAAAATATTCCATTAATGTTTTTCGAAAAATATCAGTACGTATCTATCTATTTTTCTCTATCTCTTTATCTATCTTATCTATCTATTAATACGCGTGTGTATGTATGTTATAAGTGCACACACTGTGAGCATGAAAAAATTCTCTCTAAGCCATACAAAGTTAAATTTACGCATGTATTATGTGAGTAGATGCTGTGAGGAGAGGGACTAGTCTTACGAAAGTTATTAAATAAAAGCACTGATGCACAATTTTCATTGAGGCTTTTATGCTCTATTTAGTGGTAGCGTAACAGGCCAATTATTTGTTGTTTTTTTTTTCTCTCAAAATATATTAGAAAGAAAAGAAAAAAAAAGAAAAGAGGGAGATTATGTATCTCTGAATGGGGAAGGGAAGGCGAGGCGTTTTCAAACAGCACTTAGTTTTATCATGAGTGCAACTGGCAAAGCAGGCTAAGAAAACAGAAAGAAATCTTCATATTGGTGCCTCAGATGGGAGAATATTATTTATTGCATTCGTCTCTCCACACTGCAAAAGACATGGCAGAGCAAGTTATCGGGGAAAAGAACGAAATGATAAACAGATTCTGCAATATGGGGAGGGGGGGATTAACCTTGTGTGCTGCATTTGGATAGGAGGAAGAGGAAAAAAAATGGAAATCGATAAAAATGGGTAGAATAAATTTTCAAATAAACAAATGATTCGTTCCTTTTTCTATGGAAGGGAAGATCCTTCATTAATAAAATTTTACATTACGATCAAGATATGGATGAAAATGTTTCGTTTTTTATTTTAAAATAATAATTCCATTTTTTTTTTAAATAAAATCACCTTTATTGTCATTATTATTATTGTTATTACTATTGTTTTGATAGCTACTGATCGCTCTGATTTTTTCAAAACCCTACATAATGTTTAAATTACAAAGCGAACCCTCATTCCAAGCAACTAGAAATAAATAAATAAATAAATGTCAATAAAATATTATGCATATTTTTACAACGTTCGACTCGAGGACCAGACATGACGCGTTTGTTTCGGAACAAAAAAGTTCCTATGTCTAACCCCGATCGAATTGCCAGATAGGAGTTTTGCTAGTTTTCTCCTATTGAATACGTAATTACCTTTGTAGCCAAGAGCAGAATTTCTCCAGGAAGGTAATTTTCTAACCAGCAAGATGCCACTCAGCGGAAAAAAAATAGTCACGAAATAAACTTTGTTTGATGCAGCTCGGTCCCTACAGGGTCTTGAGTCATTAAATACACACGCAAAAAATAAATAAATATTTGAGGAGTACTTGGAACCATGGAGTGAAAAGAAAATGGCTGCACTTGTGGTGATTTTGAAAACTAAACAGTTAATGAGTGACAACGCGGCATAATAGCAGTACGATAGATAGAGGATGAGAGAATTCGGCGTGTTTCAAAACAACTGTCCAAACGTCACACCATTGTTTGAAAATGATTCTGTGAAAGTTATTTACCAAAATTTCGTTATCTTACATTTTCCTCTGTAGCTGATCTACAAACACGAGGCAAATGATTTCTTCAACCATTTTCATTTGTCGTGTAGAATGTTACCAAAAATGTTTATTTAGGAATTTCATCTCCTTGTTACTTTTGATGCTCATATTGAGTGTTCCCAATGACCCCAAACATTTCATACCGCGGGATAGTTGAAAACAACCAAGCTTATACTGCTTCCAAAATTATGCGAAGCCAATAAATGTTACTTTTGGATGCAAATTCTACTTTTGTATGTATTTTACACAAATTTACCGTATAACCTTTTTTTCCCAAGGTATTTCTCATTAAATGATCTCAGAATACATTGAAAATTTTTCTTTTCCAGCCCGTTTTACCCAATTTCACCGAGAAACTAAATAAAATAAATATATACATAAATCCAAAACAACAACATAATAATAATAGAAATAAGAATCCATCAAAAAATGTTTTGTTAGTGCTACGTAAATTAGGCTGCAGCGTTGCAGCCTAACTGCAGTTTGTTATTAACTATCCCTATTAATACTGATTTTATTTCTATTTTTCTAACTGAAAACGAAGACAAGGTGGTGGTACCCTATAATAGGAAGGAGTCTGCTCCACATTGGAACCATTTTTAGGACTTTCCAAAAAAAAAAAAACATCACAAAAGTAAAATGATACATTTAACAAGCTAAAAGTCAAATAACCAATCTTGGAATTTTACTTTTTTATAGTTTTAAAAGTAGTGTTTAATTCGTAATGGCGTTAGTTGTAAGAGGAAAAATCGAAAACTACTCCATATTAAGAGACTATACCGCCCTATTAACAAAATCTCGACTGATATTGCTTATTACGATATCTTAATGATGAGCAATCAATATCAACGCAATCCGTATTGCGACGAGTTAAAGATTGTCGACCAACTTTGAATGGTCTTACTGTGTTAAAAAACTACTTAAATCCGTTTAATAGAATACGTTAGCGTTTAAGGGTAAGGGCGCGTGACCTTTTGGGCTAATTCTCAATGGGATGGCAACAAGCATATTAACGCCTAATAAAGTTCTTACAGCACACAATAAAAACGCCAGACTGAAAAGGAATTAGCGTTTCTCACACCCCATTTCACCAGAAGGCTAGAAATAACTCACTTCTCCATTAATGACGAATCGTAACAGCTGGGCCCAGCAGACATTTTTCTAGGGCGCCATTTGTTAAGCCCGTTCTCCCTATCCAGGCTTCCAGAAAACCAGGAAGGCCTATCTGCTGGATATACTACAAGCTTGCCCTTTTGTTTGTTGAAAGGTGCACTAAGGTTGGCAACACAGTTTTAGATTGGGTAAAAAGGCCTCTCGCGGGCTGCACCCCCAAAATGGGGGTAAGGAGGGTCACATTCCGCCAACAACAGATTTAGTGAGTTTTAGAGAGCTGTATCAACAGTACTCTTGGGTGTCATGAGTTATATGAAGATCAGGCGCCATGTTGTAAGGGTTATCGAAGTCCCTACTGATATGGATGGTCGTAATCTCTTGGGGGACATATTTTGTCTGTCACTCTCAGAGTAAAGGGATAAATGACGTAAACAGATAGATGGTGACGAGTAACATATAGACTCGCATTGATAACAAGTGTCTGAAGCTGTCAAGAGCTCTAATTGTAAACAAAGTTGAAGAAGGAATGTATATAGGAATGTATATAACTAATTTTATAGTCATAACACTGACAAACTACCACTGACAAAGATAGGCCTTATCTCGATTTTTATAAAGATGAAATGTCTCTTGAAAAATAGAGAGAAATGAGGAAAAAAGAGGGATATAGACATCAAGAACTCAATTGAGAGCGGGGGGGGGGGGGGAATCAGGCAAAAAAAAAAAGCTAGAGGATTATTACTTCTGTAGTATTTTTTCAATCAAATAGTAATTGTACGGTTCTTGTGCTTGTAAAATTATTACATTTTTTTTTTTTTTGACGAAAGTGGTATTTGGAAAAATTGTTTTCAGAAGGAAAATCAGTAGTGCTTCTGGAAAAGGAAAAAATTGTTTTCTAAAGGACAATTAGTAGTGCTTCTGGAAAAGGGATTTAAATAAGTATTAAAGCATGAAAAACAATATAATTTAAATCATTGCTTTTTATTAAACTTTTTTTCCAATTTTAAGTCACAAGCAAATAATATAAAGTTTGAATACAGAGCATATGGTCAATTCAGCTCGAAGTTAATAGCTTAAGTTCCATCCTTGAGTGATGAAAGGAAATGCAAGTGTAGCGCAGGAAGTGATTAAGAAAAAGAGTATGAAGAAAAAAGGAGAGTAATGTTGAGAACTTGGTCATAATTTAAGAAATCTATCGGTTAAAAATTATGCATTATTGAACAGTACATTGACATTGAACTATTGATTCATTCATCAACAAATAACGTATCGTGTTTTATCGTGCAATGTGTGTCGGCTGTTACAAATTTACATCTAAAGAACGCAATCAAAGCTTTATACGAGTAACCTACTCCATATTTTAGGAAAACAATAAGGGGCAGTTTATAAATGATGTCACTCTTTTCCCCCATACATTTGACCCCCTCCCCCTTTGTCACATGTCACAGTTGCAAACGGCACCCGTTACCCCCTTTTACCCCTCACGCTTGTTCAAACTGATGTCACAAATTTTTTGTTACCCCCTCCCCCCTCGAAGTTGGACCCCTTTGTAAATTTGAATTCCCCCCCAAGTAAAGATCAAAATTTTTAAAGATCCCAAAAAAGATTCCAAATTTTTTTGTTTGTTGCATTATGACAAGTGCCGGCAACCAACGGCACCTGTCATAGCGGAAATACTTGGCACACCAAGCAGTTTCTAAAGGCACGCAAAAGCTCTATTTTACCCGTTAATAGATAGGTTGTGATTATTGAAGCAAAAGTCAAACCTGTGTAACACACGTTTAAATGAACAGAACTTGAAATTACAAAGATAAGGTCAAACAGTGCATGATCTTTTCTGCTTTTGGGAAATATTTATAATGTAATTCGATATTTTTTCACGTGACAGTACCATCAAATTGTTTGAATGCTTCTCAAATTTGAAAATATTCATTCAAGTCGATTTCAAGTGAACATTGAGTTTCGGGAGTACATACAAAGCAAAACTAGAAAAACGAATTCAATACTTCCGCATTCGCGCATCCTTATTTTCACAACTGACATGGATCCTTATTTTCAAATCCTGTCCAACTTGGTTTAAAAATTATACACTGGAAACTAGTTAGTGGAATAGATATTGATGATTTTGAAATGCAATTGGTTGAATTTAGCTATTCAGAATCATGAACATAGAAATTCTTTGAAAAGCAAAGTAAGTACGAAGACAAAGTTTTGAAAAGTCTACTGCTATTGTTAACTGATGGACATCCTTTCCGAGACCTGTTTGAAGAAAACTGTTGCTGTTCTTGTGTCAGTTATTTGTTAAACTTATTTCTATCAGAAAAATGTTCTTTCACGTGAAATCTCTATTAAGTAAGAATTAAGTTGTCCGATACCTGACTATTTAGAAAATTGTATAAAACTCGAAAGTTGCTCGCATTCAGCAGCTGGTTAAAACCACCGAAAAGGAGAGGCTCTCATTAACAATAAAAACTTTTCAAAACAGTTTATTTCTTAACGTGGCTCATATGTTATCGTGTTGTACTTATCGTAGGTGTACAGGCCTTGACGTATAAAAAAGGAATATTTGGGGGCACACCGAATGATTTGCAGCCCTTTATGTTAGTAGACAAAAACTTTCGACCCCTGTTCTCTATAAAGCAGACGCTTTAGAAATGCCTTTCAACAATATGATAAGAAGAAAACTCTAGAACACCGTTAAAAAAGAATTTTTCAATTACTGACTGAAAAAACAAAAGAATTGATGAACGGTCTCATGGAAACGCATGTACTTCAAACAAACAGCTTTATTAATGGAACACCAGGATTCTCAACAAGTGTGAATGTTCGGGGGAAAAACTTCTGGAAATTGTTTCATCATAGTTAATTATCTAAATCCACAGCATACTTAATCACTTTACGACCGGGGAACACGGGTTCTCGTAACAAAAGGCACAATGGACATAACTGGAACGTGTGGGACGTTAAAATTATGTCTTTGTCGCTTCTGAAGCGGAGATAAGACGCTATCAGGCTAATTATACACAGAACTCCAAGCGCCGCATTCGAGTAACAGCCAATTAGAATGGGAGCTAATGCATGCCGATTGACTACTTGTACGTGCCTTAATTAACAGCTTCCCGATAGTTATCTGAATGCCGTCTCCTCTCCCCCACCCCCATTTAATCACCCGGTGGAGAACGGGGATTCAGAATGGTGCTCATTATACCTCCCCTTTCCCGTTGATAGGCAGCACGCTCGGGCCCTCCGGTTTACCGTCCTCCAGCTGACGCCTAGGGTTGCAACGATCAACTATCGTCTGCAGGATTTACCAAAACAAGAAGCGGAAACAGTTCTGGTTTTGAGGGCCTAGTTGTAGGAAGGACTAATCCGTTGTAAGAACTGATAAATAAGAAAAATAAATATTCGAAAACAACGCAAAATGCATGAATAGCACTACGACTCGGAGATCTGGAACAGGAGCAGTGGAACAAGGAGTTTTTGCTTGGAGTAGGAGTGGAGTCAGAGCATGGAAATGTATCGTGTGCCATTGCTCCGATTTTTTTTAAAATTGAAAATTCATTAAAATTTTTAAAACTGCCTGTTTTTTGGACATCATTATCATTCGTCTCGTTCCTAGTTCACTGCTTGTCTACTAATTTTACGATTTTATTAGAGACAAAAAAGTTGTGAGAAAAAAGTAAGGGGGAAAACGATATTAAACATGACGTTCAGCAGTATAAATTGCGGATCAAAAATTCTATTTGTTATTTTCGTTTGAAGATACATTAAAACAAACATTTTACAAACTATGCCAAAGCATCAAAATATTATTTTTATGTTAAATTTAACCAATGCAATTCTTCCAAATAGAGATCTAATTATACTTCGATAACAGAATAATTTTAAATATTGTCTTGAAACATTTTTAGAAATTAGAATGTTAAAGATTTACCATTTGAGGTACATTTGTGTTTCCTCAGAGATGATGAAAATTAGTATTTTTCAATTCAAGGTACATTCGCACTAGTTACTATAATGCAACCAAACACAACAATTTTACTATTCCCTTTTTACAAAAAGCACCGAAGATATAGACTAGAGTTGGCCTTGCCATAACTCTGAATGGTAATTTCCTCCACGTCTTGAAAAGGAACTGAAAAATTAATGAATTTCAAAAGCACCTAATCACTGAGAACATCCATAAAAAATCACACCAGAAGCAGTTGGATATTTCTTCTTAGTGAATAATAATAATATAAAAAAAAAAGTGAGATAAGACGCCGCGTATGGTAATCCTGCACTTCAAAAGCAGGAATTTCTCCTCATCCATTACGTAAGTTCTCTCCGCGTTCTTTTGAGCTCTGTTTGTCACGTGACCCCCACAACACTTCTCCAAGGGAGGGCAAAAGAATTCTCACAACGCCAATGCCCCACGTTCAGGAAGGGGAGTTCCTGCTTTTGGCACAAACAACGAGTAGTCCAACGTTTAATAACAGATGACGCCCAAAAGTAGCAGATGGCCACAGGGAGTACTTCAACGGATGCCTGCAAGGGCAATTTTTGGAGAGGAAAAGGAAAATACTTTCTCAGATATTGGACTTTCTGCAACATAAAACAACTCATCATTCTGGCTCCAAAATACCTCGTAGTCCAAAATACTTTCCAATTTAAAGAATGAATTTGCATAATTTCGTCAATGCAAAAAAAAAAAAAACAAAGGTAGTAATCTCTTACCTTAGCGCGGAAAGAAAACTAGAAAATATAGTAACGTCGTGTGATGCACAAATTGCAAAATATAGTGAAAAAGTTTTGATATCGGGACGCAAGTGGTCTTGATACCTCATAATGCAACAACTTGAAAAAATACAATAGAATTTTTTTTTTTTTTTTTTTCTCTTTTTACCTACGAAAAATAGCAAAAAAATTTCATTTATAGAAACATCGACATTTTTATTCATAGCTTTCTTACTCTCTCTCTCTCTCTGTGTCCCTTTTTCAATCTCAAATTACCGATACAACTTATTACGGACTGAGATTTGTTCGATGTGTGAATTCAGTATGAAGCGTCAAGTATAAAAGGTTTTTTAAACAAAATTTGCTAAAAAAATAAAAGGAAAAACTCGTAAGTTAGTCATATTTATTCAATTTAAAAACGGTAAGCTATATCGTAGTCCAGTCTTTGAACTAACAAAACGTTGAAAGAGAAATTCATGTCTAACGTAGTTGTTTTATTATTTTTATTTATTTATTTATTTAATTGCTTTCTAAAATTCATCAATATATTGTGTATTGGTATAAAAATCTAATTTTGAGAAAAATTGCCGAGCTACGGAACTGTTCATCGTGGCTATCAAGAAGATCGCAACAATGGCGAGTTATTTCACGTTTTAGGATCCGCAATGCATCCGGCGCGATGTAACATTTTGATTTTCTTTAGTAACGCACCTAGTAAACATGGCTTTGTATCCTACGTGATCTAGGGAGATTTTAGAAACCGGCCATGGCCCGAAGGGAGAGTTTTAGGGGTAAACCCCTCCCATTGCTAAAAATCAAATACTAGTAGCTTTAAATTAACTTTAATGTTAATTTTCATGTACAGCGCTTTTCTTAAAAGAGCATTTTCTCTGGACTTTTGCAACAATTAACACTAGATTTACCAGGCCGTTTTCCACCATTGAAAGTTGCACTATAATTAGCAACAAATTATGCAAAATGGAAGCTCCGACCAGTCCAAATGACTGGTTTGGGAAATCTAGTGTTAACAATTGTCCCCTTTTAGCATACTGAAGTCATATTTAAGAAAAATGGTGGCGGAAGAAGCACTTTTAATGCATCTACTGCAGAAATAGTGCATTTTATAAGGTAGTCATGACGATCCTGCCCTTTCACAAAACAGAAGAACGTTGTTGCAATGACGTTGGCACTCTAATTTGCATGTTCTATAAGATTACTGTGCAATTTATCGAGCATTTCGGCTCAGTATAAAGCCTCTGAAAAATGTAAAAATGTTAAAAAAGCAGACATGTATTTTTTTAAATACCGTTTACAATATATTGTGCCGTGAATAGATAAAAATGTTTTATGCGAAAACAAATGAACAATAGCGTCACTAAAATAAATGAAATACTATTTGACACACTGCTTCGTTTTTTAGCAGCATGGGAAAGAAACCAAATAAATAAATAAATAAATAAAGCAATTCCCTTTAGGAAATCCTGGACACAAGCCTGCGTTAGGAACAGATCCTGCCTTTCATTCGAAAAATTGAGGCTGGATTCCCGTTATGGGAAGTGCTAGACTATTTTTCCCGCACCCTGTAACGAATGGTGATCGGAAGTTTTATGCTAAAAGGTAGTTAAGGAAAGAGGGTTTTGGAGAAAAGTATGTGTGTCCTTCAACATTATTTAGGCTTCTCTCTTAGAGGTAACAATCGAGGCGGCGTTACTTATGGGGAACTTACATCACCTATTGAATGAAACTAATAATGTTCGTAAAATGTCAACTGTATGAGGAATACATGAAGCGAAGTCAACAATTTTTGTGTGAGCACAAATAGTTTTTAAATTTTTACATTCATTTCTTGCAAGGTTTTCTAAGATTCTCTTTCAGTTCAACAACTGATCCAAAAACTTTATCTCAAGGTTATTAGGAAACAAGAATATGTAAATTATTTGATCTCTTGCAGATATTATTTTTTACGGACTTAATTACATACACCGTTTCTCAACCTGGGGGTTGCGACCCCTAAGTGATTGCGAATTGACCAAAAACGGACGAAACATCACTACTAAATGAAAGTACCTTAAATCATCTTCAGAGGTTACAAGATTAAATATTGCATTAATAAAATGTTGTAGCAAGGGGCTCGCGATTTTTTTATATCTATTTTGTCCTTTAGAGGGCTCTTGATACTAAAACGGTTAAGAAACGATATTTTAATAAAAATATTCAACTAAACCTTTCTTTTCTACGCTCTTCTCAAATCTCGCGCAAGTAAAATTACGCTTGGTTCCTTTGTCCGTAATCTATATCTAACATCCCTAGTGTGCGATATCTTCCTGTTCACGCTGGTGTTTGCTGTGCTGCTTCGTTTTATGCAAAGCACTCCAGGAAAGGTTGAAATTTACGAGAAGTCTTCTTTCTTGAAGTGCTTTTTCAAGTACTCTTTTGATAGGATGAGCTATGTGGGTGTTCCATCGCTTCACATCTTATGAGAGCTCACTTTGAAATGGTGTTATTTTTTGAATTGCAGCTTTTAATCGAAATATATTTTGGGACGACGCTCAGGCGAACTTTATTGAAGTGCTTCAAAGAACGATAATATATAACGGGATTTTATTATCCACATCTGAAATCCAGATAGCTATTAAACAACAGAGACATGCATTGAAACAAAGAGCTTTTGACACTTCTTATGTTTTAAATTATAACCAACTAAGCTTTTTTTTTTTTTTTGCACGCAGCCGATATTTCGACACTTTGTTGACGTGTCAGTCTAGTTATGACTTCAAATTGTCTTAAATTCTCAGTAGTCAACTCACACGACTATTTCAATTTCGTATTTTGACGACCTAATGGTGATTATAAAAATGAAAGTTCCCCTAAGATTTCAATATATGATGTCAATATTTAAATACCACCCTACTTAACTTAATAGTATATTTCTAATAATTGTTTTGTTTAGAATGTGATAACTGATTTAAAAGCTCAGCTCAAAATGAAATAATCAATGTGTACCAGTTAAAGTAAACTGAGGTAAAAACAAAAAACAAAAAATTGATATCTCAAAAATAAAAGGATGAGGAATTTAACTTTTACTCCAATGAGAACTCAGGAAACAAAAATAAATCAATAAACATCAGCGGAATATAATTCAAATATCTATTGAAAGCTTTGTAACATGTTCCTTTTTTTTTTTTTTCAAATGGTACCAACTACCAAGAGATTTTTCCAGGTGGAATTGTCTTATTTTCAGTTCCTTATACAAAAACTTATCGACGTTTTCATTGATGAAAAAGCTTCATCTGGTAGTTTTTGTCAAATGAAAGCCCAAACATAAAATTAAAAACAAGACTATCAAGTAATAATATTGCTCGTACTGAGAATTGCCTGCAGGTATTTTTTTTTTTTTAATTTCTGCAAGAGCATATGATTCACGACAAAAAAAAAAAAAAACATACTAAAGCATAGTAATTTACAAGTACAAGGTTCTTAAAAGAAAATAGTCTAGCCAGCTGCGAAAGTCTCAGGCTCGGTGCTCTTTTTAGTGCTAAATTAACACGGTCTCCACGTGGTGAGAATATTAAATAAACATCACAGTTGTAAGAAGTTTCTGAGCGAAAATTACACGAAACGTTGGTAAATAATTCATCTGATATAAAGGTATATGATGCCAGTCTACATCACACTAACTAAAACGATTAACTCTCAACATTATTATTTTCACGTGATCTAGAACACGAAAGGAAATTTACACTTAATATATAAAAGGAACTTGTGGTAATGAGAAACAATGTGCACTAAAAGCATGATTTCTCATTACCACAATTGGTGCCATGACTGGAATTGTAAACAAAATAAGTACGTTCAGTTGAATGATTTTTATGAAAACTTAAAATTTCGTAAAGAACACATGAAATAAAAACATGTGGGATGTTAAGATTGGTTTATATAGACATAACGTATTGTTACTTTTAATTGAGGAATAATGCGATGAAAAAAATATTTAATAAGTAATGAAAAAAAGGGCACCTGCACGTAAAAGTTAATTTCAATAATATCTGCTCAGGTTAATTGCCAATGAATTTACTTTGTCGAGAAATCAAATTTTAAATCAAATTTTTTCTGCGAAGAGTTTCTTCAATTTGTCGAACCTCGTATTCTATTCTAGAAGACTACGTAATGGAAGAAGAATGGCGATGTTCTTAAAACACGGAAATTATTCAAAAATTCTTAAAATAAATCTACATTTCATTTTAAGTAATTCATAGTTAATCATATAAGAAGATGAATTAAATTAAAGGGAAATAATTACTAGTTTAATTAAAAAATGATTAATGAAATAAAATTATGCTAGTTAATTTGGTGAAACTCATTGCGAAAGAAAGGACTTTTAATTTGGAATAATAAGATAAAAAGGAGCCGCTAAGAAACGGGAAATTCATGATATTCTATTAAATATGTATGAAGAAAGTGAATGTTTTATCCCCCTAAGCAAAAACGTTTTAAAATTCGTTTAATTCTGTTATTTTCAAAAATAATTCACATAAAAGTTTTGTTTTCACGAAGTAGTTGTGCATTTTAAAAAGCAACGTCTTTACCACCGCGCGATAAGTATGCATTGTGTATTTGCAATATTTCATAATACGTTTTTCAGCTAGTATCAAAAAGTATTAAATTATGAGAAAAAACGGGAATATTGTCTTTGTAGCTTTTGGTGAGAACGAAATTTTCATTCTCCATTTTAGACTGAAATCAACAGAAATACATTAGGAAACACCTATTGACGTTTTGAAAATGCAATTTAAACGTATTGTCTCACATCTGAAAATATTCTCTGCAATTGAAAAGCATCTCAATTGCCTAAAAATACTCTGCAATGTAAGAGCATGGTTAAATCTAAAAATAGCACGTGAAATTTAAAACTATCGCTTTTCATCTAGAAAAAGTCTCCAAAATTTATAGACGTCTACAAATATGAATAATGTTTTAAAACATCCTTCTACATCTCAAAATATTCTTTGAAAATTAAAAACATTCAAAAAATTATAAACATTGTCCAACATCTCTTTGTTAGAAACTCATTTAAAAAGAATAGAAAGAGAAAACAAAAAAGGTTCTTGGATTATGATTCAAACAATGATTAAGTTATCCAAGTGTCGAGGAATCAGATCTGTTAACCCTCTCATGCATGCATTTATTTATTTGTGTTATAAACAAAAACTTCATATGCCGCAAACTAATTTAGCATATCAGGATCGTTGTGTAATAATTTATAGTTAGAAATTTTGTCCTGTATAGCCAAACATTCGTGTTCTTGTATGAAGACGTTTTATGCTTTTTTGCCATATTTATTCAATATAATAATAAACATGGAAAAATTGAATATTCAAACTTCATTTATAAGGAATAAGAAGCTGTAAAATAATAACAAACTTCCCAGTAATATAAAACACGCTTCAAAATAACTAAACAAAATTTGATTCGAAAATAAGATTTTCTCTTCTTTCTTGAATCCCTCCATGGACTCCCAAAGATATCTTAATCTTTTAACAATTTTGAATACCCTATGAAATATTTTGTGTTTTCCAAGAATTGTTTGGGGTGTCTAGATGAGGACGCCATGCAAATTGCAGCACAAAAACGAATCTGCATAAAAATTTGAAGCAAAAATGTATGTCACTTCATATGAGGCTTTCATGCATGAGAGGGTTAACTCCAGATTCAAAGTTTCGTCCATTTTGTATACCGCGTTTGATGAGAAGGTCAATTTCCAGCTTTTTTTTTTTTTTTTTTCGATTTCATGACAGCATTTTTTTTTTTTTTTTTTTTTCCATATCTTCGTTTTTAATTTTTATAACTTTATTAGAAGGGAGGAGGGAAAAAACTTTTTTTTTTCCTATAATGAAAAAACCTGCAACATTCAACAGACTTAGATTCATATTTGTCACTCGCCATCGCCCATGACAGCTTTTCAAACGACGTAACACAGTCACTCACGGTAAAAAGGCACAAGTTTACGTTTGCCGGACTAGTTACTCTGTTTTCAGTTTCCCGGACATCAATTTAAACAAGCTCTTCCCCTTTCATTTACATTTTCCTACACGGTGTAAAATGTTCATTTCACGTATGTAACAGTTCTTACGGCATCTTAATTATGCTAAGATAGATGACGCCGTTTAGAACGATGCCTTAAGAGATCGTACCCCGTAATTCGTGCATTATGCACGTATAAAAAAATGGCTCATTAACGTTTTAATCTATCATAATAAACGACAGAGGGCGTATTAAAAAAAGGGTGGAACCAGATATCTTCTTCCCCTCACTGTGATAAAAAGGAACGCCTTTGCGTATGCACGGAAATAGCGCGTGCAAAATTAATCCGAATTTCCGTTGGCCGGTAAAGAATTTTTTAAAAAATATATAAGAAAATGGTTCCTTGCATAACTGTGATGAACGTGAGTTTCAGAGGTCAGATGTGTGGGAGTAACAGAGTCGCTAGGCTCAGAAGAAGCAGGTAAATAAGAGAAGTTTGCAGGGACTCTCTGCAAATTGAGTAAGAAAAGCCTGATTTTGTATAGAAATACAGATCCCTTAAGGCCAGATAGTATAAATATTATACCAAAAAATACTGCAAGTGAAACTGTAAACCTAGTATTAACTCTGGAACGAAACAGTTCCAGGTTGGAAAACATTACAAAAACTGCACTGCTCTAATAAACAATCCAGAAGTTCAAAAGAGTCCATGTCCCTAGAATAGGCGCCTGACAAAATCACAATGTCAGATACGGACTATTCACAAAATTATCTGCGATAATTAGTATGCAAATAATCTCCTAACCCCCTGAAACACGAGTTTTTCTCGGGAAAACTGGTAAAAAATGATCGAGTTTGTTTTTTTTTTCGACAGAAAATGAATATATAGGTATAGTATAAATTGAGTTTGGCAATATTTCTTGCGCTCGTTTAGGCAATTCATTCTCGAACTGTCCGCCTGCCCGCGAAAGTTATTTACGAGAAGAGAAAGGATTCGTAACAGATGTTTCCCTGTGTTTTCCTTTGGGAAAAATGTGATGTGAGTGACCCTTAGGCTTAGGATCTAAGTTTGCTTCCGATACGCTTTGAGTGGCGATGTATGAACTTCGCGCAACTACTTTCGTCCCATAAGGAATAACGATGAGATGGTGCATGCAAAATGCTGACAGAAATGCTGACTATTCGAGTGTGTGGTTTTACATGCGCAATAGGGAAAAAAAAGAAAAAATGTGAAAATAAATATGCAAAATGAGATGAAATATAATTAAAAAATTGAGTAAACATAATTTGAAATTTTTTTTAAAATGCAAAGGTGGACAAGAACCTATCGAAATGTAGCTCAGAAAAACGAAAGTGCAAAGAATTGCCCGTTATTGATAACAAGAAAGCTAATACCGACCTTCCATGAAGTTGTTCTTGAAAAGTAATAAGAATGCAATATTAGCAACTCTCCGCAAGTTCAAGACAATTACAATAGTTTATGTGTGCTGTGTATATTCTATTTGTATGTAATTTTTCTAAATTCTATTCTCATTTTAAAAATACATAGGTTTATTTTTAAAATGAGAATAAAAATAAAGTATTTTTATTCGAGGGTGTCAGCTTTACGGAAATTTACCTTTGAAGACGGCGTTCTGAAGAATGAAAATTCTACAGCATCGGCTCATAGAGCTGGAGCGAAGAGTGGAGCAAGGAGTTTTTGCTTGAAGCAGGAGTGGAACGGAAAGTGAAACGGAAATGCATCGTGCTCCACTACTAATTTTTTTTAAATTAGAATTTCATTAAAATTTTCAAAGAGAATTTTTCCACACTAAAATCGGCATTGAGCAAACAGCGAGCGAGGAATGAAATATGATTTTGCATCTGCTGTGTTATTCAAAAAAATCAAAGTCAGAGGGCAATAAATATAAAACATATTTTTACCGCTTAAAAAATAACAAATTAAATTAATAAATAATACGATTCCTATTAAAACTGCTCGGAGCACGGAGCAGATCTGGAGCGACTATTTGGCAGTCTTAGCGGAGCAACTCAAAAAAGTTGTTACATCAGTGTCCTAGTTTTATTGAAAAGTTTGTATCTTTTATACAATGCTTTTCCCTCACCCACTCAAAGGTACAATTTAAAATTCATTTAGGTAATATGAATAGGGTATGAATTTAAGAAAAAAAACAAACAAAAAAAATATTTTATCTGTAAGATATAATGCGAGATTTACAAGATAGTAGAGCGTAGTGTACGAGTTACGTAAGAGAGTTATTTGTGCTTTGAAGTATTTAATAAAGATTTAAAATAACGACTTGAAGATAGTTTCATTGTTCAAGACTAAATCGTCAAACATATCTGCAAGTCATCCATGCTTGACTGTAAGCAACAATTTACAAAATTCCTCAATAGCATCTGAAGGAAAAAGTGAATCATTTTCAAGGACATCAGAGGGTTAGAAAATAAACCAAAAGATGAGATTTAAAGAAAGCATACAGGATGTATTCCCCCCCATTTGAAACCACTCTTATACCTTTCTCGATCTCTAGGAATTAAATTTTGTTTTACTGGGCATAGAATGTACTAAGCGTAAAGAATGTTCTCAAAATAAGGAAAAAAGAATAAACATTGAAGAAGGAGTTCTTATCAAATCATTAAAATTTCATTCTTTTTTTAATCGAAAATAGTGTTTTTCGACAAATAAAATTACAATTTCTTATAACTTACACATTACATTTTCATTTAGAATTGATCTAATAGCCCATATATTAGCAATTTCATGGCTTCCCTTCTCAAAACAAAACACAAGTATTATACACCCCCTCCCCCCTTCATCAATGTTCAATGTCATTTAACTCTGAAGAGTTTTTAAACCTAATGTGTGTTTTAAAAACTCTTCAGAGTTGAATGATTTTTTCCTCTTTTGTTAGTTTAGGTGTCAAAATTAATTACAAAACATCTTACCAATTCACAATAACTAATTCAGTTATTGTGAAAAGATAGAACAAACATGTGAAAGGGAAAAAATGCATTTTTTTCTTTTTATACTTCAGATTATAATAAAATATTTATAAACAACACATCTTTTGAATCTGCGACAATACTCATTATTATGCAAAATAATAATAACAATATAAGTGTCAAATAAGTATTTGCCTTTTGTATTCCTAACATCCGAGAGAAAGGATTAGAAAATGAAAATGTAATAGAAGAAAAATATCAATTGCAATAACACTTTCGACGAATTGTGATTTCCCCAAATTAAAAAAAAAAAAAACAGCAAAAGGATGAAAGACTGCGAGGAAAATAATGGTAAGGAAAAAAAAGAGAAGATTTACGACTTGGTAATAGAGACGTTTCTGAGACCGTGACTTCTGGAGAATAAGGATTAAGAAAAAAGGAGGTACCATTAAAAGGGGAAAAAAAGAGGGGGAAATATTAGATGGGGATAAATATGAAATGCGATATCCACACATTTGTATCTCTTCCCCTTTTTTCTGCTTCTTTTTGTGTCGGTTTTAGCTCTGTGGTTCCACACAGGGAAGGGTGTAGCACATGACCTTTTCGCCTCAATGAACTAGAAACAACGTTTTCATTCATTCCCAACATTGCACAAAAGAAAATTGACGTTTTTGAAGTTTTACAGAGCTTTGTTGCACTTTAAAAATGAATTTTTATGGTATTTCAGTAAAAATTATAATTAATATTTAATATTCATTGAACATCCTTGAAGACGAATCAATAGGCTAAGGTCCATCCAAGAGTTTGTCATCTAATGTTTATCCTTTGCCTGTTTTTTTATGCTCTCTAACAGATTCCTTTCGTGGTGATTAACTTGCCCTCTTTAGTCTTGAAATAAAGTAGCTATATTCTGAATCATTGGGACCTTGTTATTCATTATTAAAACCCCTCCTTTTTTCCTTAAAGTTATCTGTATGTTTATGAATTTTGAGCTTCTCTGAAAACGGACTAGCGTCAAACATTGGTGCCAAGGCTTGCATGTACAAAGAGGATTAAAATCAATACCCGTAGAAAACTTTACGGAATGATAGTTTGTGCAGTCAAAAATACTTTTTGCTAGTTTTTTTTTTTTTTTTTTTTTGGGGGGGGGGGAAGGTTAAACTAGTTTTTTTAACAAGATTTGCTTAAACACATTGCTTTTAACAGCTCATTTTTTTTAAGCTCATTACTTTTTTCATCATAATTCCACATTTGTTTCCGAATCACATAAAAGACAAAAAAAAAAAAAAAAAAAACTTTATAAATGGAAATGAGCAAAATGCTTTACTGTATAAGGATTTTAACATTTTAATTTCTCGTATAAATAAATTTTGCGGTTGCTTTCTTCATTAACTTCATTTGCAACCATTTTAGAATTCTATCTGGGTATTGCATCATTTCTAACACGGAACTATTCTACTAACATAATTTTGACGTAATCCTCTACGGACAGTTATTTCTTTATTTATTTTATTGCTCGATTTCTATACACTGACGAACTTCAAACTCCGTGTAACTGCGAAACACGTGCATGTACCTTCTTACATTGTTTCTGTTAAGTTACGAAAGGTACTAATGTGCTACTTTTTTAAATTTAAGTATTAAATTAAGCAAAACTTTACATAATTAATCAGTTGAATATTGGAATTCGATATTATAGAATATCGTTATATTGTGAAATTTTTTACGACTTCAGTCCCAACCCAAAATCCTAATTTGCACAATCCTGCTCAAACTGGATAATAAAAGTGTCTAAACTATTAGTTATACAAAAAAAAAAAAAAAAGAAAGAAAATCGTATTTTCCTATAAGAAATATTTTTCCCCAAAAAAATAGTATCGTTAAAACCATTAGATTGACCAAATCTTAAAGGAAAAAAACACATTTAAAGCCTAAACTAAAAAAAAAAAAAACACGAGAAAAATTATACGCATTAACTTACAAAATAACTCATAATTTAGTAGAAACATCATGGCCAAAATGAAGCACAAATCGTTACTTTTATTTTGAAGATAGCAGTTTTCAATGCATCAGAAATTCTTTTTTCGGAAATTATGACAGAAAATGATGGCAACTTAACAGAGGCCTATCGCATCTGGTATTCAATTTTGCAACAACAATGGTAACGGATAGTCTAATATGATCACGAAAAAAATATATCCATTGTTCTCTACTTTGCTGGGTTTTTACTTTTCGAATGGGGTTAAGTATCGTAGTGGGAGTCATAAATAAAAAGCATCTCCCCGAACGAGGCAGCACTTCCAAACAGTTTGGCAAGGATCCTTTGCCAATACATCATCCAATGTATTTGTCCATCTTCATTCATCCGTTAACTGTTAATCTGTCAATAATGTTTGGTGGATGTTTTAAATAACAATTTAATGAAAACAAAAACTCTATTTTTTGCATTTCTGCTCAAACTGAAATTTTAAATCAGTATTTTAGTTCTAGTACGAAGCTTTAGCTATTTTTTCGAAGAGCATTTTAAAAAATGGTTTCGTAACTGAAATTACCTAAGCTCAATACTTCCACTGTCACAAAATGGACTGTATTAATAGCATATTTTTATTTTCTATATAAATAAATACCTTTCTCATTTTTCTAATATCCGACTGCATTTTCGCGTAATTACTAGTATATTATTGCTAGAAGCATAAATTAGTATTTCTATCTTTTAAAACAACCCACCTATTAAGTTTTCGTGAATATATTAGAAATATTTCGTAATAAAACTGCAATTTCACATCTTTGCAACTACCATGTATCATAAAATAATAAAAAACGTGTCTTTATCTTTTTATATGAGTTAACTAATTCAATTTTAACTGTAAGATTTTTTTCTTTCTTTTTAAGTGTCAAATTGGAAATACTTTCTTCCAATTAATTACAATTATCTCAGAAAGAAATGAATTTCAGGAGTACAGTTTGAACTCTTTTTTGCATAAATATTTCAAAGATTCGGATAGTCTGCACAACATTAGAACTATGTAAAGGAAAACCTAATTTTTTATGATATTTAAAAAATAACTAACTAAAAGAAGAATTAAATAATATAGTATATTAAAATTATTCGGAACGCGGAGCGAAGCCAGAGCAAGTATTCGGAACGCGGAGCGAAGCAACTCAAAAAAGTGGCTGCTCTAGATCCTTGTCAGATAGTTCGATATGTTTTTTATTTTTCTATTAGAAGGGGGGAAATGAAACATAGAAGAGGCTTACCTGCTACTTCCAATGTAGCATTTCGACTTCTAGCTCGTCCGTACTCGTTTGTAGCTAAACACCAATAAGTCCCAGTATCCTGTTCCCGTTTAGAGTGCAATACGTGTAAAAAGAAAAGGGATCCGCTGGGCAAGACCATCCTATTAGCAGTGTCCCGAACGCGATTCCCTTCGTGATACCATTCTATGGTAGGTTCAGGCCTGCCTTCAGCCTTGCAATTGAGTGTCGCGGGCTCCTGCTTCCTCACTAGAATATCCGAAGGATGCTCCGTGATTCGAGGCGGACGAGATTGACCTGTAAAAGAAGCAAAATTGTGAATAATTCAATTGAAACTCATACACACTTTCAAACCGACAAGCCAAAAATACAAAGATTCTCAGAATTCAAAGACAGAATACAAAGATTCTCAGAATTGATTCGAGGCTGACGAGATTGACCTGTAAAAGAAGCAAAATTGTGAATAATTCAATTGAAACTCATACACACTTTCAAACCGACAAGCCAAAAATACAAAGATTCTCAGAATTCAAAGACAGAATACAAAGATTCTCAGAATTGATTCGAGGCTGACGAGATTGACCTGTAAAAGATGCAAAATTGTGAATAATTCAATTGAAACTCATACACACTTTCAAGCCGACAAGACAAAAATACAAAGATTCTCAGAATTCAAAGACAGAATACAAAGATTCTCAGAATTGATTCGAGGCTGACGAGATTGACCTGTAAAAGATGCAAAATTGTGAATAATCCAATTGAAACTCATACACACTTTCAAACCGACAAGCCAAAAATACAAAGATTCTCAGAATTCAAAGACAGAATACAAAGATTCTCAGAATTGATTCGAGGCTGACGAGATTGACCTGTAAAAGAAGCAAAATTGTGAATAATTCAATTGAAACTCATACACACTTTCAAACCGACAAGCCAAAAATACAAAGATTCTCAGAATTCAAAGACAGAATACAAAGATTCTCAGAATTGATTCGAGGCTGACGAGATTGACCTGTAAAAGATGCAAAATTGTGAATAATTCAATTGAAACTCATACACATTTTCAAGCCGACAAGCCAAAAATACAAAGATTCTCAGAATTCAAAGACAGAATACAAAGATTCTCAGAATTGATTCGAGGCTGACGAGATTGACCTGTAAAAGATGCAAAATTGTGAATAATTCAATTTAAACTCATACACACTTTCAAACCGACAAGCCAAAAATACAAAGATTCTCAGAATTCAAAGACAGAATACAAAGATTCTCAGAATTGATTCGACGCTGACGAGATTGACCTGTAAAAGAAGCAAAATTGTGAATAATTCAATTGAAACTCATACACACTTTCAAACCGACAAGCCAAAAATACAAAGATTCTCAGAATTAACTTTCTTGCATATAATATCTAATTAAAGTAAAGTGTCCTAAAGCTGACACCCTCAAATAAAATTACGTTTAAAGTATTACCAATTTAAGAAGTGAAGGGATTTAAGAAGTGATACCATTCAAACTGAAAGAAAATCGTATTTTAAATTGTTTTAGAGAATTAGTAATATTTTAAATGTATTTTTGTTTGTGGGTGTCAGCTTTAGGAACCGTTTTATGGGTGTCAGCTTTAGAGCACATTGATTCAGATTAAATAAGTACATGCGTGTAATGTTCGAAAAAAGCACTTTAATGTCAGGTCATTTAATAATTCTTCAGCTGGAACTCGAATTTAGTCCGAAAACAACGTTTTGAGGCACACAAACATTGCAAAATGTATTTCATATATGTGGGCTTTGTAATCCCTCCTAAACGCTCATATGCAATTTATTTTGCAATTTCAGTGTATCATAACCTTGTTCTTATGGCTTTGACTGTAGTAGGAAATGAAACAACGTAGATAAATAACAAATTGCAGTGAAATGTAAAATATACACGTATTGCAGTTAAAAGGAACTTCCAACTATAAGCAGCGCAAAGAGAGAAACGGTGTGACGGAAAAAACTGCAATCGCATACACGAGTTCCGGGATTCCTTGTAACGCCCATATGAAATTTATTTCGCAATTTTTATATGTCACATTGTCACTCATTTTACTCTGACTGTAGTAAGAAATGAAACAACGTAGATAAAGCTAATTTCAGTGAAAGTTATGCACACACATTTCGAAATTACAAGGAACTCTTTCCTCAGTGAGAAAAAATAGAGATGCATCATAAAAGTAGTATAGTGTAAAATAGGTGTTCATTTGAAATAAGTTTTATTAGTTTCTTATAATATGGAATCGCGAATATGCAATTTAAATTGCAATTGGCGAGTTTTTTATATTTTAAAATTGCAATTGGCGAGTTTTTTATATTTTAAAACCTATCTTTTTTTTAAGGAGGGGATTTCAATGAAAGATAATGTCAATTTATGATATTTAAAGTTATTACGTATATCCACACGCTGATTAAATTTTAATAGACACGAGTGTACGTTAACAATAAATAAATAAATAGATAAATAAAAGCGGTAATTTTTTTAGTTTTATAATCCTGGATAATAAAGAAAGGCCAAAATAAAGACTTCATATTTTATAGGTATTAATGTAAATATCATTTCCGAGTTCAGTCGCTCAAAAATGACATACCTTAATTTCTATACCGTAATAAAAAGGATACAAATGCTCAGCTTTAGGCCATGAACGACTTGGCTCAGTCTTAATAAACGACATTTTTAAGAAATTCATATTTCATGACAGGAATGAATAAAAAATATTGATGAATATTTTCATCAAGCGGTGGGGTGAGAATGGAAGGCTTCCGGCTGATTAACAAACAAAAGGAATTTTTTGCAAAATTTCCCCAAAGGATAAAAGATAAACAGTGGCATACCGGTAATAAGGGGATTCCACATAAAAAATGCTAGGGGGACTTGATGGATGAGAGAATTATACATTTGAAAACTCCCAAATTGTGCCCCTTGCGAGGGTTACCGAATCCATAATTAAGCCACTGCGATAATAACTACTGGGAAAACAGATTACGCTTGCCTTTTAAGTTTTTCGCACAGTCTCTCTCGAAATAGCTTCCATCTGTCCCTTTACCTTCTGAGCCAAGTAAAGCAGTTTTAGATTAAGCAATATTTTCAATCGATAACTCCATGAATCAACAATGCCGATACAGACTACATAAATGCTCTCTACAGACTCTGTAAGTTATTCAATTGACCTTTATGGCCTTGAACAGTTGACTTTACTACTAGGCAACACATCATTACTTGAGGCCCTGATGTCAGCTATCAAAACACGCCTCCTCCAAACTATTTAAATTTAAACATTTTTGCAAAAAGTATTCTATTCTTGCTCCTAAAGTATATTTATTTATTTCTTTACTTATTATTAATGGAGAACATTTTTTATCAATTGAAAATAGAATTTCGTATATTCTATGGACTGAACAGGTAATTTCACTGGACATGTAAAAGATCCGTTTGATGTTGTTGCTGGTATTTTACTCTTGTACATTTCCAGTTAATCCCTATTTTCTATTTTTATGACTATTTTCATGCATATTTGTAAGTTGCTGGTCTACCACTTTCATTATGTTTACATAATTCATCAATAAATTTCTGAATGTTCGATCTTTCATTTTATTTGCAACATGTTTCTGTTATGTTCTATTGTGTTTATGTTTAATAACAGATTTGAAATTTCTTATAATATTTCTTTTGTTTATTTATTTATTTGCTTGAATGATAAGTAATAAATTGGCCATAACTTGTTTGTTTATATACTCATTCATTTATGTATATAATTTCATTATTCTCATCTTTTTTATTTATTGTGAATTCTAACCAATTTTATTACTTTATCATAACTTTCATGATTTTACCTCAAAGCCCAGACTATGTCACACAATAGGTGCTTCTCATAAAATTTCTGACAACTAAAACGCAGATATTTTCTGCATGACCCGAGAGAAACTTAACTTCCTCGCATTACGTTTCTCTACGGAAGATTTATTTCAGGTATTTCGGCTAACTTCTGAAATCATTGAAAGGCTTAATGCATCACCTTTGTTTATTTATTCGCTGTTCCAAATCCATTCGAAGCACCTCTGAAATCTCATGCCTCGACCACCCCATCTCATTCTGCCGCATATTTTTAGGAACCGCTTCCTATCATTCACAATTTGCAGCCGTTTTCCCCTTCCTTTTGAATGCAATATCATACCCGCTGCTTCCTTTCAGGAATTTTTCCCCCATGCCATGCATAAACACAAACCTTTTATGTTCTATATTTACACCCTGTGTCCCCCATTTAATCGCGTGTGGCATTTTGCCAGGTGAAATATCTCAGCGTTGTCCCCGCTCCTCCCTCCTTCACAAAGTTCTTTAATTTTGTTCTGCGATCCTATTTATAAATTGATATAATAAGTCCCATTCATGGTTTTTGCAAATGGGGAAAAAATTAGGGGAAAGGGAAATGCAAGCGAGCGCTTGTCGGTTCAGTTACACGCCGTCGTCGTGATTCGTCACATACGCTAACGCATTTGCAACATCTCATAATTAGACGGTTAAAAATCTTTTTTCCCCACAGAGGATTGAAATTAACTCCTTGTATAAAATGTCGGATGTTGATTTTGATATTCTGTTTTGAGCGATGTGTGCTCCTTTTTAGATGTTATCGTGTGAACGTTTCATCGTGGTTCTCCCTCTCCTTCTTCTTTTTTCTTTTAATTAATAACATATGGTCAAATTGAAGTATTTTTTAAAATTTCGGATACCTATCTTAATAGATAGCAGCATAAATTTATTACAGCCCTATCCTTAACGCTGAAGGCATTTACGGTTCCAAAAATTAGTTGTTGGAGAAATCACTCTCGCTGCCTTATTGCCTTTGCGCCAAATCAGATAAAATACTTATTTAGGAAAAAAAAAAAAATTTGCCTTTAACATTTGAAAAATCCGAGACTATAACTGTTTTGGTAGTTTATATAGCCAATAGTTAAATTTAGATCAGTAATTAGGGGAGGGGGGTTTCACAGCGCATTGGCTTTGCAAATGTATCTTTTGGCTTTTTGGCAAAATCTCTAAAATTTGTCAAAAGCTTGAGAGAAAATAAGTATATAAATTATTGAACAGCATGTGTTTTTCCTTCTCTTTTTTTATTTTCATTTATTTATTTATCTTTTCAAGAATATTTTTTCTTATAATTTCTTTACTTAAGATCTCAGAACATGTTCTGACAGTCCTTTAAACTGGGTACCAGTGATAGCTGCCCCATTTGCAGATACTACACTGTAGAAGACCCAGCATAGTCAGTCAAATGATTTACTGATTTGATACTGATTGATGTATCCGCCGCACCTTTAATAAGACGTACATTTTTCGATTACTCAAAAACAATTCAAGTAGTTGTTGAGCAGTCTTTTAGGAGTATTTCTTAGTTTTTTCATGTCAAATTTTATCATAAAATTCCTTTAATGATAAAAAAAAAAAAGCATTTCCTGTCGTTCTGTCGGATTATCGCCATATGCAGTTAATATTTCCTCGGCACTCAAGATAAAATTCACTCATGAGTAATCTGTGTAACGTAAGTCCACTTCAACGACAGGCCAACTTATCTCCGAAACATAGTGCGCAAACCAATACTTTTCCGTCACAACACACTTCGGGAAAGCCTTTTCCCACCAACAGCGCCATTTTTGTTCCCGTAAAGAGTTATCGGGACAAACTCATCAATTTACGGCGCACGAGAGGCCTCAAATTTACAGCCTCTGCTCTCGTGGGTTACATTCCATTAATCAGGCTTAGCCCTTCAGGTTCTCTAGGGTGCGACGGCAAAACCTCCTGGAAGTGCTAAGAAAAAAGAAAACCTTGACGGTCAGAGTAGTTTACACCTCTCTTCAGATACTAAGGATGAAGAGGCCTTTTATCAGCGACGATTTAGTGCTTGAGAAGGAATTTCCCACAGAACAGAAAGAACAGATCCCCCCCCCCCCCCCACTCCTTGGCCATTCTTTTCAGAAAGGATGCGAGAATTCGCCAGTTCTTGAAAGACAGAGGTCACTTTAATGTTTACTCAAGTGCGTTCATCGCGGCAAGTGTCGGAGTTCAAAGCTGAAGATGAAAGCCAGCCAGTTATTTGAGGTGAAAATCGCTAAAAATAATACATTTGCTTAAAAGGTTACTTGAGGTATTAATAGCATTTCAAAATTATGGTGTATCATTCAGGATTTATAAGGAGACAGTACAATCTTAGCGCAAACAATATTGAACTTCTTTTCTCCTCTTCATACATATAAAGCACCCTAAAGGTGCTTCCACACCAAAGGCGAGAAAGACAAAAAAAAAAAAAAACTTATATAAAGAACCCTAAAGGCGCTTTCACACCAAAGGCGACCAAGACAAAAAAAAACTTGTATTTTCTTTTATGCGCCAGCAAAGAGCATATCTTTGAAGCCAAAAATATGCTCGGTGCTTGCACAAATGAGAAAAAGAGATGTGAAAACACCTTAAAGTGAAGAATGAAAACTGTTGGATACAGAAATCGTGCCATATAATTATTGCCTCAAAAGTTTAAAAAAATTTTTTTTTTTTAAATGGTGATGATCTCTTTTTTCCCAGATTAGTACATCTTGCACTATACACACCGTCCGAAAGATCTGTATTTGTTCCGTATATTTTTAAAGTTTCATCTATTCGTAATGAAGACTAATGACTTCAAAGATTACAAATATTTGATTATAACTTATGATCCTTTATTTTATATTTGTTTATAACAAAATTGTTTATATTATTTTAGATTTCATATTTTGCATACGAGATTACAAAATATGCAGTGAAACAAGTATGCTTTAGTTCCTTTTTTGAAAAAATTCTGGTATCAGTACTCCGGTAGCACGCTTGTAAAAATACCGAATACCGGTATTGTATTTTTGGTCCGGTATTACAAACACTAGTACATCAAAATTGGCTCCATTATCAATAACATCTGCATTGTTTGCGTAAAAGCATCTATCTAATATTTATAACAAAGAGTTGAATTGGAATATAGCAAGATTTCCATTGAAATATATATGTTTTATGCCCAAAATATCCTAGAAACCGACTGCAATTCTACACATACAGCACGTTAATAAAGGCGGAAACTCTCTACATTCGCAAAATAAGAAATGATTCAGCTAAATGAGAAATTTACTTTTTTTCACTACAAATTAATTGCCAAAAGATTCTGTTTATTTTATTTATTTATTTTTTCCAATTTTCCTAAATTTTAATAAAGTTTAATACTTTTATTCATAAAAATATCCAAATGCATGGAATGAATGTTTAAATTTCTTTTAATTATAAATATTACATTTATATTTATTTAAATAAATGTTATAAGGTAAACATAAAACTTAATTAAAAATCAGTTTTCTAAAAGGCTCCGTTTCTTTTTGGAGGAAAGACTTCCATGTTTTCTTTTAATAATAATAATTGCAGTGTGACATAAGTTAATTTTCGAGCTCTTTCAAGACTCTTTCTGGCGCATTAAAGGGGAAATATAATTCCATTGAGAATATTCTACCAAGATAAACAAGATTGAAGAAACTTTGAGACATCACCCACAAATGGAACAAATAAGGACAGTAGTATAGAGTCTATGCTTAGGAAAAAAATAATCTCAGACGAGAAAAAAATTTGAAGGAAAAAAATTACTCTCTCTCGCTCTTAGTGCGCACACATAAACAGAGGAAAGCTGAAAGCCTGCACATTTTCGAAGCAGATAAGAATGCTATGGGGGAAGATAAAAAGCGATGAAAGCGGCTAGGAAGGGGGGATGTCTATTATAACCCCTCTCAGACGATATTTGTAAGCAGACCCTAAAGAAAAACGGTGGTGATGTTCTGGAGGTGGGGGATGGCGAAGATTCCGAACTCCCTTGCCAACTCGGGGACCTGCAAGTTATCGACTCAACATAATATTCCATAGTTGGGTTTCGGAAATGGGATTTGGCGCACTCCCTGGGGAAACGCGAAAAGGCTGAAATGATGCGTTTTTTTGCATTTAGAGAAAAATAATTTCATTTATTTCTGAAAATTCAGCTTTTACTCTCTTATTTATGATCAAGATGCGGTGTTGCTTTCAAACACCATTTGTATTGCTTTTATTTTTAAAGCACCAATACCATTATATAAAAAAAAATAATAATAAAAATTAATAAAATAAATCAAATTCAATAAGAATTTTGGATGAAACAATGAACTGTGAATTTCAATGGCTTCCCAATCAACTAAATCACAAAATTACGGGGAGAAGAAAGAAAAAATATGCACTGGTCTCCTTTTCTCTTTACATAGTAGAATGTGTGTAATCGTATTTCATGAAAAGATGCCCTTCTTAAAAAAAAAAAAAATACATCTAATAAGATAAGTTTGCACTAGCTAATTCTAAAATAGTATCTAACTTATAGTGCACATGAGTTGCAAACAATTTAATTAAAATCAATGTCTCATGACATGAGCTCATGAGTAAAGCTGTAACCCCTTATCTAGTCTTTTTTTTTTTCTAGAAATGCTCCTGAAAAAGCACATTTTTTTGTTGTATGTAATTAAACTCCAAATTTGGTTTCAAAAGAAAATTATTTTCGCTTTTTAAATTTCATAAATAAGAGGCTTAAATTTTATCTAACATTCATTTATATTATTTTATTATTATTTATTTATTACCGTAATTATATGTGTATAGCCCGCGGGTTATCTACGAAAAAACTCATTTTTTTACTACCTGCGGGCAATATAACGATGCGGGCAATACATGAAATTTAAAAAAAATTGCCATGAAAAAGACAACTACCGTTCAAAAATATCGAAATCTCTTTTCCTGCAAAACAAAATGCAGAGAAATAAATCGTAGCTTTCGAAACAATGGCCCAAAGCAGATTGGGGCTCGGGCGCTACAGGCGAATGTATTGTTTTCTAGAGGTGTATCACATGTTTTTTTTCTGGGTGCGGGTTATACAACGATGCGGGCTATACACCGAACTTAATTTTTTTAGAATGAATTTTTCTTCCTGCAGACTATACAACGATGCGGGCTATTTACCGATAATTACGGTAATTTATTTATGTTATATAAGTTTGGAGCGCAAAGTTCCTAAATGTTTGCTTTTTTCAATTACAGAGTATGTAAAGGGAAGACTATTTTACGGACAATTTTTCGTGAGATCTGTAATACACTCTTCATTGTATATTCTCCATGATTGCCGGAAAGGAAACATTTAGAGGCATTTGTGTTCCAAACTTATGAAATCTATAAAACAGTTTCCCCTGTGAATGTTCTATCATCGCAAAGAGCAAACATTTAGGGGTATTTGTGTTCAAAAATAAATAAAGAAATAAATATTTGAATTCATCATTTATAAAAAAAATATCGTTCATTTGCCTTTTATAGTTCAGAGATTAATTATGTGCAACAAAAAACTGCTTTATGAACATTGCTGGTAAAAAAATGACTATTTAAGGGGTTAATACTAATGACTCGTTTTCAATAATTTAACAAAACGGGCAATCAAAACAAGACATGAGAAAATTTTGTTGCCTCTGTACGCCGCACGAGCAGATGTGGTCAACTATTAAATTAGCACCCATACACCGTACCGGCAAGGAGTTAAATAACAATTAAATAAGGTTCTGCTTCGTACGTTTACATGTGCTTTGATTTTCCCCTCCTCCCTAAATAAAAATGAGTATGCGGAATGCTCAAACAATGGAGCTGATAATCACATATATAATGTGGAGAGTATTTATTTTACAAAAGAGCTGGAGGGGGAAAAACTTTTTTGTTTGGACAAAATAGAGATAAAATTATCCATTTTGGAGACATTTTAGATTAATGTTAGTGAGCCACGAGCAACGAGTGAGCAACTTTCACTTTAGAGGATTGTGCCCTAAACCTATGAAGAGGAAATCTCAAAGCGTTTGTGGGTAACGCTATACCTCAACAATGAATAGGCCAAAAATGTGTTCTTGGGTATTCAAAACATCACTCAATCTGTTCCTAGCTATGACGAGGCTATAAAAGGTACCTTTTTTTTATGCAGACTAGTGTAATAGTTGAGCTAGAATAAATCATCGGAATGTAGTGTACAGTTATCATATTGAGTGCATTTATCGAACATGAAGAAATACGAAAGCTTCGATAAGACTGTTTGGTCAGTTCCAAACATCCATGTTAGAATATCTTTCTCTCTCTTTATCCTACTTTTCTAAACAAAATGCTTTTTGAAGAGTCTTAAGAGTAAAAGTTTAGGCTTTTAGCTTTTTTGATAGTTGAAGATTTAAGCTTTCCCCCCTAAAATTAAGAATCTTTTAGCATCGCAAAACCCTACAGAGCGAAATTTTGTGACTCACCAAAAAATAAACTCATTATTAAATTAGTATAATTTATATAGTTTTCCCAAAATATTTCTGTTTTAATTCGAAACCTGTTTTTGAAAAGCTCCCCAAATCTGCTGCAAAAGTTGACGTTTGAAGGACAATTTTATTCCATCCCCTTCAACCTTTTGTACGTTAATGCCCCTGTAATTTGAGACTACCTTTATCTGATCTTCTCCCTTCTTTTGATCAACAATCTCTTTCGAAGCACTAATACATACGCGAAAGAAATGGATTGGAAAAAAAATTGCCCGTCTCCTTTTTCCTCGCACAACAAAAGCAGAAGCTGAAGCTGAAGTCCAAAATTACAAATAAATGCGGGTTAGGGGTAAGGCTTTCAAAAAAGATTCCCCATGGGGTTCGACCGCTATTCCCTTTTGGGTGTGTAGAGGATGCGAACGAAAACACATTTAAAAGGTTGCCCCTCATCTCTTGTCCAAACTTCTCGCAGCACAACAGCATTCGTACGCATGTAAAGCTTCAGTCAAGCGTTTTTAACTCTGGCTCTGTGTGGTTAAGTGGGTTTATCACGGGAAGAAAGGTGCAGATTTATTTGAAGAAAGCGGTAGATTTATTTATTATTACTTATGCAATGACCCAAGGCCGCTAAGGCGGTTATTTCGTTTTCCACGGTTCATTCTGTTTACCAGCGAAGAAGGATAAAATATGACAATCGATTTGCCGGCAAAAAAAGGGCTCTTTTTTACTAAGAAAAAAATGCATTATATATGAAAAACACATGCATCTGAAAAAATATGGACATTTTTAATTTTATATTTTAAATATTTAGATTGTGTTCTAGAGTTAAATAATTCTTGAAAAATTGACGAAAATAAAAATAAAACAAAATAAAAATTATTAAATGCGTGAAAATAGGCTAATTATTCCTTAAAATTTTATATCTAAACACAAAAGCATAAAGTTTAAATTTTAATTGAAATAAATGATGGAGGTAAAATTAGTTTGGGGGTGCGGGGGAAATGGTTCGTTTGTATGTCAGTTTGTCTCCCTTTGATAGTTTCTGTGAACATTATCCGTTTTGGCTAAAACTTTTTGTTTGAGAAATCTCCGTCAAAACTCATCAGTGTCATTGACGAAAGGAGTTGGGGTTCCTGAAGCTCTGACTCCTTCCTTTTAAGACTCCAAAGATAATTTCTTATATTAAAAATTCAGTTTTTTTTTCTGCTTATCATGTACGTCATCATCAAGTAATTTTACGCGTTCTTGGCTGTTTACGTGTACTTGACATTGAAACTTAACTTTGATCGCTAGCAATTACATTAACTGGCCTCAGAATTCGTTATTTTTACACTTGACACCCTCTGAAAAATTTCTTGCTACGCTACTGCTCAGTTTGCATGTCCAAAAATTTTTTGCTAAGTCCATTTATTTATTTTTTTATTCCGAAGTAATTGTACTGAATTCCTGTGTGACGCATCATTACTAACAAATATTTTAGGAAATTGTCAAATAAAAAAGAGAACCTTGAAGCTTTCATAATTTATTGTCTCATTCGCAACATCAAACCAGCAAAGAGACCGCTCATAAATGATGTCACACTTTTTAAACTATATTTGACCCTCCTCCCTCCTTTGTCACAAAGTGTCACATTTCCACAAACCCCACCTATACTATTGCATAGTGCTAGAGTACAAAGGGGGCTTTGTCACAGGTCAAGCTAAAGTACATTAGCATAAATAGGTTTAATTTGCTGATTTTAAATGTTTTCATAGAAATCAAAATGTACGATGTCACACTTCTTGTTACCCCCTCCCCTCCCCTTGTCACAAACTGTCACACTATCTTGAACCCCCCTTCCCCTTGAAGCGTGACATCATTTATGAATGACCCCAAAGACGAATTTGTGCAATAATCTGCTAGATCTGATATGTCGAGGCAAATTGCCGTTATCTCCGACACGCCATTTCACCAACATCAAGCATATCACGATCCTGATAGGAGAGAAACATTTTATATGCATCCAAAACGAACAGCCATCATTGCAAAGTGATACTGCGCAGAAGGAGCATTATTCTGATACAAACCAAGAGATATTGGAGCATCAGGGGATGACATGAAATAGAAGATGTCTGAGCGTATGGCCCCCATCGGGGGAAAATGAGGTCACCACACATGGAAATAAAAAAAAATGAAGAAAATCTTTCACGCCCAGCCTCTCATATCTTGTCTTCAACAGGCGATTGAAGTGGAAAAACATGTCATAAGCTGACCTCTGACTGATGGTGTAGTGCCAATGATGAATGAAACAGAAGATACTGCTAGGTTACTTCCGAAAGAACAGAGAAACTTTTTATGGCTTTATAAGACCGCTAGAGTCTAGTGCCATTTCTTTCAAGAGAATTGCTTTCTGTAGAGAGCCTTACAGAAAGTCAGAAAGAGAAACTAACTATCTTTAAGGCACAACGTTTTCCATTTAGAACGGCATTTTTTGAAAATGGTATTGAAACAATCCAAGAAAAAAAATGAAAAATTAAAAAAATCTAAACGCAAAACACTTTTGCATCCCGAGAACAGAAAGAAGATTTATTGCACGGTGCAAGTTTTGGTCAAAATAGTGCTGGAAAGTTTTGAAGGGCTTGAAATGCGATACAAAAATGTATTTCATCAAGCACATGTTCAGCTAACAGTGGAAGTAACCAAAGAAATATCATAAATTTAAACGAGGCATCAATTTAGACATGCGATTTTTATCGAAAATGTATGCATAAAAGACGTTGCTTGCAACCGAACCTACGATCGATGCAAAGAAAAGTTGTACTGCTTCATCCATTAAATAGATTTTTTTTGTGCTTTTTTCACAATTCATTTTATTATTATTATTATTATTATTATTATCATCGTTATTTTATTATTAACTTTAGATTTCTCTGGTTTGCTTTATGCTGTTTTATTAATTCAATTGCAGCATTTTGGCACTTATTTAATTTGATTTATTACAACTTCTAATACGTCTAAAATTTTAAAGTGATTTTACTCACATTTATGCTTCTCTTCTAATGATAAATGTCGAATGTTCATGTTTTTCGAGGCTTGCACGCAATATTTTTCATCTAAATTCCTCCCATACGACAATAAGAGTCAATGAGTAGACAGAGCATAAAAAGCCACATTTGGCCCTCATTTAACCCCCGCGTTTCCTAAAAACGGCGCACAAAAGAGTCGCCATTTTCCTCTTCTTCAATAGTTAACGAGTTTTCTGACCTGCTACAGTTTTTATAGGCGTCGTTATGATTAAGTTCCTTGTTAAATCTAAACGGAAGGCATAAACAAGAGCGCTTGTCATGCGGGATGAAATGCCAACAGCGACGGGGATGGGGAGCCGCTTTCTTAAATTAGGCCAGATTAGGCCCCGACTGTGATGCCCGGGCCCGGCTGATTTATTTCCATTAATTTGCTTTCGGATTCTTTCTTGCTTCGTGGCTCTGCTTCTTGGAGAAGTGGTGAAAAGTCGAAATGCCAAAGACGGATGACTTCATTAAAAATCATGTTACATTCGGGAGGAAAAAGCACAGTGATAAAGTGAATTCATAAGAAATGAGCTTGTTACTGGTTAAGCATTTTCGACATGTTCTTCGTTCGTTTAAAGATGTTTCAATCAACTACTACAATATGGAAGAATCATAATATTGAAGTTAAATATTATAAAAAAATCATGACAGCTCCGAGTTGAAATCACAAATAACACAGCAGAACCAGAACTGCTTCACTGCTTGCTCAAGGTAAAAAACCTGGAACAGATAAATACAACAATAACAATAGCTATTCATTTCGTACCTATTTCAAATTTAAGTATGAAAGAGTCGAGGCAAGCCAGAGGTATAAATGTGATTAATGCTTGTAATTCACAAGTTGAAGCTCCAAAAATTACATTTTACTATATACGTTTTTCACTTTAATTTTTTTGCTTTGCGTTTTGAACTGTATATTTTTGAAAAACGATTTTTTTGTGTTATCTAAGGCTACATTTGCAATCTGCTTAATTGTAGAAGAGTAGAAGCAATGGAAAAACCCACCATCATTAAACAAAGACATGTCTTAATTTGTAATGCAAAAGTATGTTTTAATTTGAATTAGTTCAGTATATGTACTCATAGTAAGTTCTGTGGATATGCTACTGTCCGCAATAGGTTAAGTTACTAAAGATATATATAAAAATGTTCTTTAAATTTCACGAACGTTATGACAGAAAGCGAATTTTAAACAAGTTGATAAAATGTAACACAGTAAAAAGTACGAGAAATGAGATGAAGTTGAATTTGCATTTTTCTTTCAAAGAAAAAAATGATAAGAAAAGAATGAATGTTTCTCTCTTTCGCATAAAAATATAACGAGCTAGACCGGTTTGGTATCTCAACAGCAGCAGCATCTCATTACACGACACCTCAACTTCCATTTCAAAGTTTGCTCTTAATGAACAAACAAAAGAACAGGTGTACACCCAGTCATAAGACGCCAAATACATCGTCCATTACTTCAAAATTCGTCTTCATTATGTTCCTCACACCTCAAAAAAGAACTAAACAGCAAGTTTCCAAAGTATTTTCCATTCGATACACGTCAGTCGCTGCTCTCCGACATTGAGATGCGACGGGGAAAAATTACAAAAAAACAAAAGAAAAGGGGAGGAGGGGGACTGGGATCCGAGGTTGCTGTTTAGCATTCCTTTCAGAGCAACCACATCGTGAGCGACTGCGATTTTCCAAGGTTAATTTCCTTCAATTGCCTAATCTCAATATGCCTGTCTAATGGCTCTACCGCGGGTGAGGAGTCTTGCCGAAGGTAGCAAAGAATGACACTCAGCAACGACATAAAACACAGAAATAACCGGTTTACATTAACACTAGCTTGACCCTTGGTGATTTTCAAGCTTCCATGATAGCTTCTTCCCCGAGCTTTTGAATTTCGAAAAGCACGTGTTTTTTTAAGTTCAACATCCTTCTTTGTTATTATTTTAACTCTGTGCTCTTTTCACACGCGGCGGTCTTTATCCCCGTCTTCTTTGGGGGAATGAAATTTATATTCCTTGGAAAAATACGAGAAAATTGCTTTCCATACTCCATTTTCTAAATGTGATTCCATGCTGTGCGAAGAATAGTGACCGAACCGCCAGCTCATAAGAAGGAAAAAGAAAAAAAAGAGTTCATAACTCTGAAAGTGTTTCAGAATTTAGATAAAGCATACTGGTTGACACTTCTAAGAATGTTGGCAATAGTCTGGCGAAGAAAAGACGCAATTTTTTGCTTCCCAGCGTACCTTTTTACCTTAAATGCGTCTGGATCGTATGCAAATACTTTTATATATCACATCTAGACTGATGCAAGGTGGCGCCTCAGTAACTTCAGACGGAATTCTATTTCGACATCGCTAGTTTTAATTCGTTTGTTCTGAAATGAAGTATGTGCTAATTTCAAAAGCAACGAAATGTAAAGCTTTGTATGGCTTTTTTATGTTATGACACTGCTAAGCTATCATAATTAGTAAAAATAAAGGGAAAAAATCTGTTTTAGAGCAGGATTATAGGGTACAGGTCTACAGATTTTCAAAACTGAAAATTAGAGACTTGTTCGGGACTGTTCGATGATCTGCCGTTATTTTATTTCTCATGCCCGTCTGAGATCCGTTTACACTTTTTTTGTATAATATATTTCTTCTATGTAACTTTTGCCCCATCCCCCGGTCCCTAATCTCCCCAACCTGAAATTGCAAAAGAATAACTTACACTATACTAGTTTTTCAGAAAAAAAATCTCGTGCTTTAAGGGGTTAAATGCTATCGTTAAATCAAGTATTGTTAAATCGAAGTTTTGCTGTACTAAAATCGGACCCGTTGATAAAAAAGAAACATTTTGAACATTTGCATGTAGCTTCTACGATGAGTTTTTTTTTTTTTTTGGCCTTCACTCTTAGTTCCCAAAACACATCCGTGAAATCTAAGCCGGGACATAATTCCAGTACAAAGAACATAAAACTCGCTGAAAATCTTTTCCAATTTTCACGATAACGATCTTAATAAGGACATTTTCCTCAACGCCTCTTAAATCAACGCTTAACCAGAACGGACGAAAAAGCGTTTAGTTTTTTTCCGAGTTAAATGTTTAGATGGAGAAAAAATGACGTATTACATCTTTAAAAAATGAAACATAATTATGTAATACTAACTGTGAGTTAGTGCCAATAAATCACTTACGCACATACAGCATATGAAACAGCTAAATTTGTTGTCAGAGAAAGAAAAAATGGTTGCTGAAAAATCGCGACATAAAGTGACCAACAAATGTTTTTCTAACTGGAACGCTCTAATAAGAAGTCAGGGGCGGCGATAGGGTAAAGAAAAGACGAGCAGACAGAAAAAAAAAATCTGTACGACTATAATTTGGCGACAGAAATAATATACTTCGTGTTGACAAATTAAAAGTGGGGATGTGCGCAGCATCATACAAAAGGAAAAAACCCGGGAATATAATAAAAAAGCAAAGAAAAAGAAAAGATAAAAAAAGTCAAGAATCGAGACCTGATTTATGAGAAGTCATAAAAACCCAAGACTCGAGTAATTTCCTTTAGGGATATATTTATGCCGCCGTAGTTTTTCAGCTCTGGGCGAGTGAAATTTATTAGCCGCCGTGTGGCGCTTTCGAAGAAATCCGGAGAGTGATATGTGAGAATGCGGCGGCGTAACAAGCTCAGGAAACGTAATGTGACGGTGACAAATAAATAAGAATTGATTAGCAACCGAAATTTCCAGCAGCAACAGGGGGTAGGAGGCCTGTCTTCCCAATCAATAAAAAATAAATGCGGTCAATACGCAGATTGCGGTTCAGGAAATTGAATTGCTTCAATCCATGAAAATTAGGAATTGATGAACCCAAATTCCATTTCAGAGTTCTCTTTCCTATTATTTTTACATTATTAGTATTTTTTTTTTAGTACTATGCGCTTATAAGGATTTGATTAATTGTTCCACTGGTAGATATCAGCTATTCGACGAAGAAAAACTTTGCGCAGCAAAATATCTCTCGGCGGCCCCCAATCGCGACTTCTCGCTCCAGTTCAATCAATCAATACATTCATTGGCACTGGGCCTACCAAAAAATAACGACACATGAGTTCCTACTTCATACAACTTTAACCGGTCATGAGAAGCATCTAACTAAAAACGTATGTTCACTACACATTCAATATAGTTTGCTTTGATAATACTATTTATGACAAAATAATATTCATAATAATAAAATCAAAACACTCTCATAAGAGCAGTAGTAAATATCTCAAACAAACGATCAATAGAAATTGTTTATCAATGAATGTATTTAAATTTACGTTAGTCTATTAAATTGCGAAGTATATGATCTTTTTTCGAAGTACAATTTTTTTATAACTCTTATTCCGTTTGAATTGTTTTGAATGCAGGATTAAAAAACATTTGTTTGACTCACAAAAAAAAAAAAAAAAAAAGAATCTACTCACACATTTTTGTTGAAAAAAAAAGTGAACAGATAATTTATCTTCTAGTATGTTTAGGCTTTAAATTATATCAGATAATTGAAAACAAAGATCCATTCAATATGTAAACTTAAAAATATGAAAGAATGAAGACAGCGAAGAAAGAAAACCGGTTACTTGCTGAAAAGGGGTGGAAGCAGGGCATGGGCATCTAAGGGCTTTATTAGACCCTTAGATGCCCTAAGTACCAAAAAAGTTTGATGCTCCAGCCCCCATACATTTGCATACTCAAAACGAAGATGATAAAACATTTAAGAACTATTAGAAAAATCTTGAAAGCAATGAAAAATCAACCTCAGACGAAAACAAGCATTTATTTCATCTATCTTAAATTCCTTTTGAAGTTGAAAAACTGTCCATGTAAAGTTTCTGATTAAACACTCCTACTCAAATCTGGCTCATGACGTTCAAAAAATTATGACAATTTTAAGGCCATTTAACAGAAATATTTTTCTCGCTCGCGGTCTTTCAAACATGTAAAGAAAAACGGAGTAGGCATGTACTTTATTTTTCAGGATAAACATAAAATAAGACAGAATGTTTTAGCAGAGCTTTATCGTTTTACCCTAAAATTTGAAAATTCTCACAAATTAAAAATTAATTTTTCTGTTTAAATAGACAATAAAATTTTTCTGAGGTGCCCCTCGTTTTTGGCGTCGTAAGCAGGCTTATTTTGCTTGCGCGTTAATTCAGCACTGAGTCGAGAGTATTTAATGTAGATTAGAGTGTCCACATTCTCGACTAAACTATCAACAACTGGATAATTTTCTGAAGGAAATTATTGTTTTACGTTTTTTGTATATTTCTATTCAGAGTAATCGATATCAAGCGATATTTGAACAATTGAGAGCCGAGTCGGTATGCAGTTACAAAATTGACAACACGTCGCGGTCTTATCAATCAATAAATGAATTCAGAGAAAAAGCATCGCCGAGTACCTGCATGTAAGAACAAGAAAAAAAGTCATAATACAGGAAATAAAATGCAGATATGGTGAGACTCAATAGAAAGTCAGATGTAATCTTTATTTCTAAGGTAGTTCTTTTCATCCGTGCCGCAAGTCTGATTTTCTTTTTCAATAAGATTAAGTCAAAAAGTTCGACAATTATGCCACGATTCATTACCAGAACATTGAATTTCGTGCCTTGAAATGAACTTTAATAACTCAAAAGTACCGCATTCTGTAAATCATTCCCCGCCCTTTTATTCTTTTCTGCCCACACTCGTGTCAGAGTTTACAATAGCCGAAATGAACAAAAAGCAGAAAGAAAAAAAAAAGACAAAACATTGCGGTTGGTTTTCAGCTTCCTGTTATATGTTCAGCAGGCTTACACCAATTTTTCCCGACGGTTGAAGGTCAAGAATTTAATGATAATGCAATGAATTGGACACTCCAGAATAATAAGAATAATAATGGCAACGAAAGTAGAGGAGGAGGAATTTCATTTGACTTGTGAAAGCGTACTTTACCAAATCATGAAAAAAGAAGAGGTGAAAATAACGACTGTTTCATGGAAATCAGATCTAAGCAACAATCGCTCATAAAACACGGGCAATCTTTAAAAAAATTGCTAAGTTGCACAGGAATACGATAAAGATCAAATAGATGGATTAGGCAGCACTCAAGTGTCTGTGTTGTGCAGACAATGTTGACAAAAGACCGTTTGACTTACAGATGTATATTGGGTGTGCTACTTTGTTTGTAAAGACTGCATGCATTTATCTTGTTTCTAGAAGCTGGTTAGACTGGAATTCAAAGGTCAAAGGAGCCATCATTCAGTGCAGATGCAATAAACTATATTCACAAACCTTCCAGAAGCATCAATAAATGAATGCTTTTATCCTGGTACAAAGACAAATTTGACGAGCGTGGAAGAAAAGCAAAAAACCCAATGCATAATCAGCATTGATAAATTTCTACCAGGTTTCTTTTTATTTGGTACCAAAAAGATTTTACGTTTCATTTTAAATCTTTCGTATGGCATCTGCCGATTTATTTCCTATCTCTTATAAGGCTTCTTCATCTTCGTGCTTGCTCTTTTAAATTTCCAGTTTCTTCCGTTATTTTCTCCCTTTAAAAGGGGGTTCTAGTTCCAAACATAATGTTTTTTTTTTCTTTGAAATTTTAGGCATGTCAGGTGGAACATGTTCAACAAACCCTATATATGCTATGGAGTATGATCTATATCGCCTGATAAACTTCTCTTTTTAAAATTCACATCTTGCAGAATTTACTATTCTGATTTTCTAAAGTTCACCCTTAACAAAAGTTTTTGATTCGCCTTTGAAGAGCTATCAATGCAAATAGAGAACAAATAATAACGATGTTTATGCAGCTTCGATTGCATTAAAATCGAGACATTCTGTATTACTCAGCATCAAATCACCACTAAAGTGGTGACCTATTGCGTGAACGAAAATGGAATGAAAATTTACTTTTGATGCAGCTGTGCTGAAAGTAAATAAATAAAAGAAATCGATACTGTTTTTTTATGTATTATAATCAAATCTAAAAGGACACATTGTAGTGACATTAATTCTCAGAATCAACTCACGATTCTATGAGATATTCCATTCTTTTTTCTAAGTTAATTCTCTCGGTTCTGCTCTACAATAAACGAAGTAGATTGTATGTTTACCAGCCTAATATTCTTATGGTTTTTTCATATCGAGGAGGACGGGGACATTTTGCGTCCTTTTTAAGAAGCTGTTGCTATGATAGAAACGCGAAAACGTAGGTACTTTCGCTAAATTCTTCTCATTAATAATATATACATAATAATAATAATAATAATAATAATAATAATAAGATAAGCAAATTGTTGTTTCAAGCTTTCAAGAAGCATCTATCAACCAAGGAAAAACAAACAAACAAATGAAATAGTAGGTAGAAAATCTGAAAAATTAAAATGCTAATCAAAGGATAAGAAGTTCTTTTATTCCGCATTTTCGAAAGATTTTTTATGGCTATTATTTGAATTACTGATTAGAGGAGCAAGAGAAACCTCAAGAAATTTAAAATACTTTAAAATTTCTCTATGTCTGTTGTTTTGTATTATTAATGACAGTAATACTGACTGCCGTGCAGCTTAGAGTTTGATAAGGTGTTATACAGGAAATAAAATTCCATAAAATGAGCTTTTCAAAAACCTAAATCAGTTTTAACTTGAATTCAATATAAATAATTAAATAATGTTCGGTTTTTAATTCCTATTTAAAAACAGAAGGGGGGTAAACGCAAATTTCAATACGAAACACTGAACTTAACAACTATTTGGAGTGTTATTTGGAACGGTACGTCGCTGCCTGCACCAGCCCAATAAAAATCCGAGAATTTTCGCTTCGAATCCTAAATTTTTATTTTAATTAAATTTTCTTTTTAAGTATAAAAATACTCTTTCATGCATAACATGAAACATTACAAAATTAAAAAAAAATTTCACACAAATGTTGTATTACACCTCAATAATAAAACGAAATACTAGCAACATAATTTAAATTTCACTTCAACATCGAACTCATCGGACGAAGAGCGATGTTGTGTCACTGAAGTGCATTATTTCACGGTCAGCAGGCTTCATTGTTAATTGTACAGCAGATAGCACTCCAATCAGTTATATAGCTCAGTGACGAGAAGAGCATAAAATGCAATATAACTTTCCAGTGCATCGTTTTGCAACAAGTACGAAGAGTTTTATTTCGATTATTGATTTCGACAGAACGGAAAGAGCCACTCTGAGGCATAGGTGGTAGAGAATTCACTCCCGCTTCCTTCGTCCTCTCGAGGTCGAATACCTTTTCTCTACCAGACCCCTACCTGTTAGCCGAGGCCTTAGGATTGCTTGCGTACGGTGCGAAGCAGCGGGGTCCCCGAATTTTACATGTACGTATCCCCAAGTGTACATGATGGGTCTTCAGCGGGCATCGAACACGCGACCTTCCAGGTGGAAGTCCGATGTGCTAACCACTAGGCTATCGCGGTCTCGAGGTCGAATATCAGTATGAGTATGGATGTTCGGTTGGAATTACATTTTTTATGATCATGTCATAGTGGTTCGCAGCCCATTTAAAACAACAGACCATTTAGCGATCTATAAGGGTATCTCGTGCTCGGCCAGACATGCCTGTAAAATGCTGTCGTCTTGGTTTTTTACAAACCGAAATTAAAGGACGGAAATCTAGTCGAAAGAACTTGGTAGCCAAGCGATATCCCAGAGACACACACGCCTGGGAATGCTGAAAACCTAAAAGTCCCATACTTGCCTCGGCCTGCATGTAATTCGCTTTTTCTCTTGCATTGTTAATCTATCATAACATGTACAATCCTGAACGAAGAATTATCAGCGGATCCACTAGAATCAAATCTAACAAATATATGTATTCAGCAAACAAACAAACCTAAAGTTCGCTGGTCCTGTCATTTTACTGTGATGCCGAATATCATCTGGAATAGAATAGAAAGAACCAAAACAATAGCTGTGTAGAAGAAAGTTTCTTAATGTGGAAATTTTGACTTACGCCGTACATCAACATTAAATAGCGTTATTCGAACTTGAATCGTTTTATGACTTGTACGTGAAAAAAATATTCAATATTTGCACTGATTAAGACTTTTGTTTGTTTGTTTGTTTACGACCATTTCAGGTCACATAAATATTCGAGTTTATTTGCTATTCTCGAGGATATGCCTGAAACTCTCGTCCAATATGACAGATAGAACAAGACAGCACAACAGATTTTAATATACAAAGAAGGAAATACACCCAGGGAAAAGTGGGAATCGAACCCACGCCTCTTTCACTCCGCGCAGGGAGGCACCGGAGTCAGTCGATTAGACCGCTCAGCCACTGAGGCCCCGATTAAGACTTTGATCAAGCCGGTGGAAAACAAGTAAGTTAAATGCATTTTTATAAATATTCACAAAAATTTGAATATTTAATTCGTAGATGTTTTGAAAATTAGAATTTGAGCAGATTTTGTGAATGCTGAAAATTTTGGAATTCCCATTCCAACAGAAATTCAAGCAAACGAAATCGTTACACACTAGAATTTTAGGAAGACAAATGCCGGCGATTCCAAACTCAAGTGCTTCATTTGACGGTCGCGGGATTGCACCAAATATGGTCTACGATTATGTTAAAAAAGAGAATATAAGTAGGATGACGCATGGAATCATTGTTTTTCACTGGTTTTTCACTGCTCATTTAGAGCAATCGCGAATCCCGTTTTTAAGCTCGTAAGTTTGATGTAATTAGTTATCAGTTCAGCCATTGTCTACATGTTGAATAAGAAGTGTGGGCGTTTTGAGAGTGTTCGAATGCTTACTTAATGAGATAAAAATGTTATTTTTGTCAGATAAATTATATGGCCGAGAAACCTATGTGAATGTATTATTCGAGCAGAATGATAGTAATTCCAAATAATGATCCCGAAAATATAAGTTTAAATCTCGAGAAAAAAATTTTTTTTTGTAATTATTAGTTTTGACACGTTATTAAAGAACTTTAAATAATGAAAATTAGGTTACAACAAATTCTTTATACTTGTTTCATTCAATTATACACAGTAACAAATTCAACAAATATTATATTATTTGTTCAATTTGTTACCACGCTTTAATCCTTTTGTGTAAACATGATTAAGTTTCGTTTGTTTGTTTGTTTTTTATGAATGTTACTGCTCTACCCGTTAAACCAGTAGTTCCCAACATGGTCCATCATCATATAAACCCCCAGGATTCTATTCTGGTCTACAAGGGGTCCATGTCAACAAAATAAAGAATTGGGGTGCATGAGATGTAACAAGGGGTCTACGGAGACTGAATCCATTTAAGTAGGTTATTAGTCATCAAATCTTAACCATAAAGCACCTAACACCAATTTTGCTAATGTTTACCTGATACTTTATGCATACAAAATACATATAAATTAACTAATTGCGTATTAATTAAGTATACATTTTATAAATTGTCTAAGTAGGTACCTATTTTCATTGTGCTTGTAACCAGCAGAAACTTGCACTTTTGATATCAGTAGCTAGTCCGCAACCATGATGAGATTTCCTCAAGAAATTTTGACGAATAGAAATGAGATAAAAAAATAATTGTCTTTCTTTTTTATTTTTAATTAACTCAGTACTTAGTTTTATTTTCATGAATTGTTTCTACATTAAATTTTGCTGTGCTGAGACGTTTAATGAAAAATTTATCATTCCACGCTTTGGGTATATATGTTGCGGTGAATGTCCGAAATCGGGAAATGTCGACCACCGGTGAATATCGACATTCTCCGATTTCGGACATTCGCCGTAACATATACACAAAAAGGAGTATTCATGAAATTTTACAGATGCATCACTTATATTTTTTGAGATTTTAAGTTATAAAAATAATTTGTGGGGGGGGGAGGTCAAATTTTGATTATTTAAAATAATGCGGTGATGCATAAATTTTTTGATGCATTAAAACCATTTCAAAAGAAACGAACTATTATAATCATTAATACATGCACAAGATCCAATGGAAAGAATTCTGAGGTCAAAAATGCATCATATTTTGGTAGGAAATGTTCCACAAGAAATTTATTTCCGCTGGGGTTTTTTACAAATTACATATTTAACTCACTGCCGCCTTCCATACGAAAATGTTTACTGCACTTTTAGAAAACATGCCGAAGGTTCCAAAAATACCGCTCTAGTAATAACCTATTATTAACTTCGTATAAACAGCGACAAGTAAAGGTAGTGGTCAATAATTTCAACCCGAGGCTTCAAAGTCAACACCCAATCAGCAGCTAGCGTGTCACAATCGATAATTTATAAGCCAGTACAACAAAGAACGAGAGCTATCAAAATGATATAGTGATGAAAAATCGATTCCTCTTCGTGTTATTTTTATTAATCATGATGCGTTTGTTGCTTACATTAACCACGGCCCTGTCCACACCCAGGAGTGGTTGAATATTTATGATGCATTGGAATTGTTCAAGTAGCATGATGTCCCCGATCCAGGAACCAAGTAGGTAGCTTGTAATTGATTGCACCGACTTGCTGACAATGAAAAGGGGGCACAAATTGATGTAAACTTAATTGAGCTTTTTTGTTTAGAAGTAGAACAAATTAAGAATTTAAATCAAGAATAAATTTACAATTCATTAAGTTCTTCAGATTTTACATGCCCCATTACGCGGTAGTTTCATGAATAATTAAAAATAAATGTTGGTTTCAGACTTCGTTACCCGTAATTCGAATTAATTGTGCTGCATTTGGTCGCGTGTGTTTGTGTCCGGAGGGTGTGCTGTATTGATCACTGATTCAGTCTTAATCAATCCTTGAATGTACTACACGAGTATCAAAAAAACGCATAGCTAATTTGCGAAATAACATTGTTTTCTAAAGCACTACGACTATTAACACTAGATTTACCAGCCCAATCATTTTGACTGGTTCGAAGCTTTCATTTTGCATCATTTGTTACTAATTATAGTGCAACGTTCAATTGCAGTGGCTTTTCCCAATACACGGTAAGTAGGACAAGTGAATGTGCCTGAAAGTTTTATTGTAATTAATAGCAACTTGGTGTAAAATGACAATTTAGAAATGGTTGAAAACGGCCTGGTAAGTCTGGTGTTAATTTTGAAAGAAACGTATCAGTCCGTTAAAATAAGGTCTCATTTTTCTACTAACTCTTAAAAATCGCTTCACGCCCAAGCTAATCGCCCAAGATTTCTACATAAGTTTAATGCCAAAAACTACTTCTTCAAATTTATGGAAAATCGGAAATTTGAGTCGCCGAGGGTTCCAAAATCCACGGTCGAATGATTAAAAATTATCCAAAAACTCTGCTCTCTTCTTTATAGCACGAAATATTATTATTTTTATTTAAAAAAGTTATTTATGCTAGTTCGTTCTTTGGTTGTTTGATCACTGAAATTAAAAACACAGGAAAAGCAAAAAGATGATATGAGAACCCTGGACTTAGTGATTTTAGTATGTCATAAAAATTGGATGGGACGATATTTAACCAGTTTAAAGTATCTTATTGTATTACTTGACTAAGAAATCCGCTTGAAATAATAAAGCTTTTTAATTTAATTACGCTTTTTTATTCAATTATTATTTTATTTATTTTTCGTTTTTGAAATGCTGCTTACATTTTTTACTAAAAAAATGTCTATAGCAAAAAGTTGAAGGATTGGGCAGTAACTGAATATCACAAAGTAAATTTTTGTCCATTATGATTTTTAATGCGCTTTGTAACTCAGCAATATCCTTTTAAACAGGTGTTATTTCCTTGTTGTACATTATTTTTTACGAGACCCCCCCCCCCCCTCACATGAGTGTATCAACAGTGAGCTAGGCAATTTATAAAATAGAGACTGAGTGTTTTGGTCATATTATTGTTAACTCTTCTTGAAGAGTATTTTTAATGGAAATATATTTATTTGATAAAATATTTCATTTCAAACCGAATGATTCAGAGTCACTGCCAACAGTCTTTCTCATTAAAAGAGGTAGATTTTGTATTCATCTGAGTGCAGGTTTTCTTTTACAAGTTTTGCTCTAACCGACAGACTGCTTATAACAATTTTCTTCATTTATCTATATACTTATGTGCTCGGGGGAGGGGGGGGGGGAGTACAAGGCCAGGATTACAGATGAATCGCATATTGATTTTACAGAATATCAGATATCCGATGTCCGTTTTCTGACGTACCCGTACCAAATATCCGGCTCTAATGTTTGAAACTTAATTCTATACATATTTTTCAACACCCGAAAGGTTCCAAATACGTAGTAAGTTTTTAATTTACATGCATTTTCAGAGCATAATTAATTAAATTTTAAAAATCAAATATGACATGCTGGATAACCAGATCGGCTTCCGGATGTTTAAAAAATCTGTCAGATACCGGACAACTGGAGCCTTCTGGGGAGAACCTGTCCCGTTCGTGCCTCACCACCCTCCACCCCTTGTCGGTGTAACTTTGCGTATATATTAGCATTTATTTCGGGATAAGCTCTCTCCATCAACCTTTTAAACGGTAAATTCAAATGAAATGCATACGTAAACATCAGTAGTCTTCAGAATACGCATGTGAATGGTTAGGAAAAGTCGTAATACAATACTCTCAGAAATCACTAGAACCCCACTTTCGAGGATTCTTCAATCGTCAAGAAAAATTTCGTCATTTACAACGATTCTTTCCTCATGCGATCACGTGACTCAATTAGTTATATCAGAATTCAATTCTATCACATTAAATAATTTCGTCAATTTGACGAAAGGTTTACTTGGAGCATTTTTCACGCAGCCATTTCGTCAAATACGATGAAAGTTTCGTGTGATTTGAGCATGCGTTTCTGAGAGTGAGTGTACGTAGAAAACAAATAGAAATAAAAAGAGGACTATAATGTAGCCAGAAATTAAAAAAAAGAAAATACGACATGGATTAAAATCTATTCAAGCATTCACTGACTTGTAGATTACATTTTGCGTCCATGGATATTTCATATCGACAGCTTAAAATTTGTCCATATTACTTTCTGAGCTTACGTGTATAATTTGCGCACACACAAAAGAACGCTGTTGAGCCGCTATGTTATTAATTTTGCACACATTTCGCCCCATAATTATTATCCTCTACTCTTAAATTAAGGTTTGAACTTGAAAAATGCATTTAAGAAATTGTCTTCAAAATCAAATTTCCGCATCATTCTTCCGTACCAAGTAGATAATATTTGGTAATAGTAATGTGCTGCAACGTAATACAATAATGTATGATAAAATTTAAGATAATATTTAAAAAGAGGGTGCTTTTTTAATAATAAATCATTTCCCTACCTAATTGGTTACAAGACCTACCAGAATCTCTGACAATGAAAGGCAAAAAAATTATGGTGCATAAAATGATAAAAATCTTACGTAATCAAGTAAATAGAGTGAAGCCTTCAAAAACGAACAGTAAAAAAATGGTCATCATTAATGATCGATGCACATGCTATCCGTAACCAGCTATTAGGAATACTTTAATTTACGAAGCGAACCCAGTTTCTGGAGTTTAGGCAAGTGAGGTTGGCAACACGAAGGACAAGATTCGACGGGTGTGCTGCGTTATTTCATGAAGAATGCATACTTTGCTTGTCAGTAAAAAAATAAAATTCTTTCTTTTGGGTGCGCTGCTTGTCGTTTTTTGCAGAAGAACATTTGGAACATCACCTGATGGTGCATGAAAAATGTCGTCGTGAACAAGAAATGACGTATCTTAGAGACATTTTCAGAAACTAATGGGTTAGAATTTCTAGTTTGTTTTAGTTGCATTTATTCCAAAAGAAATAAACGTCAAGGTTGTTGATTATCTTTACCATTTTCGGTGAGGTATCCTGTCATAAATCTGACTATTGGAAATAAAATTTCGATTTATAATCTTTAGTATATAGAGAAATAACATACAATGCTAACAGTACGTCCCCTGATGTACTGGTAGAAAAATAAACCCGAGAAAAGACAATTGTGTGCCCAATACATAGTCTTGGAATATTGCATTGCACTTTACATAAAAATGCCGTTTCCTTTATCATTGACATGTTAAGAACATAAGAAATATTAATTTACATTTATAATCGAGCGTAGCTTAAAGAGCAACAGCTGAATACAAGATCTAGGCTGTATTTAAAAAAAAGTATGAAAGAAAAATACTGTGATACATAGAGAAAATTTTTGTTACACTCCGAGGCAGATTCTTACTTAGTTTTTAATTATTTTTATTTTCAAAATATAAAAGTCTTTTGTAGCATTTGGATAGCTAACTTGTGATAAATATAAAAATATAACGTTTTTTTTTTTTGTGTTTTTAATGTACTGTATAAGGGAGTATATACGATTCCCTCCCACGCCCTGGAAAATTTTGAAATGATGCGCATGGCCCTAGATTTAAGTGACTGTGTGTAGTGAACTGTTATTTGATGCTATGATAAAGTGCAGGTGAACAAACATGCATTTCAAGTAGTAAATTTTAAAGTACATATGATTTCTTTCTTAAACTGGTTGATAAATAATAAGAATACTAGTTGCTTTGCATGGACGATATTGCGTCATTCCATGGAGGAGAAAAATGTGATGTGGCATGAAATATGTTGAACTTCAAAGAATGAGAACAACAGTCTTTAAATCCCTAACAAAATAAGGGTAACAATTCTGAATTCTGAAATAACGTCAACTGTATCGCTAAAAATTCTACCAGAATGACGACAACAGTAACAAAAAAATTTTAAATTAGAATAAGAGCAATAATCTCTAAAAATCCGCACCTGAATAATTAGAACACTCCTTAGAAGTCGCGTTTATACTTTATTTGTTTCTTATGATAAGAATATTTTTCATCTGACTTACAAAATGGAAAAAATTATAAAAGCGCTCATTAAGGACATAGGACCACAATTACCACAGTCTTTTACGGAAATTAAAATGATATATTAACCGAGTAAAAATATTAAGCACAACCAGCAAACCTGTCCCACCGATTTTTCTTGTAGCACTTCATTGCAACAGACTTAACGCAATAATTAGCACTTAAAAATTGCAATCACACCCTACCGAGCAGGTGCATCCATATAAATGGCAATGGCAATTTTAAGTTGCCCAGATTGACTGATAATGTCGGATTTTGTTAGTGTGATCAAGGTCGTGTTCCAAATCGAATTTGAATCGTTTGCTCAATTATTCTACATACATTGCTAATGACGACAAGTCAAATATTTCAAGAGCAATTTCCAGATGTGATTCTTCCCTAAGAACGCAATTAAGCTTCCATACAAACAAAAGGAATTATAAAATGCTCATGCGTTTCTTGCCCATTGTCTTCATTATTTATGAAGCATTATGTCTCAGCTTGCTTCAAACGATAATGGAAATAAATAGCGATTATGGATACTTCATCTTTCTAGTGCTAATGAATCGAATTACTTGCATCTTCTGTGAGATCCAAACACTGGCACTGATACTGATACTTGCCAAAACTCAAAAAAGAATTTGATGGGGATATTACAAATTACATGCAAAAACTATTATCAGTTTTTAAGATTACTATTAGAAACGTCATCAGATACTTTTGAGAACCGTCATATCACTGTAGACATAATAAGGCTCTAAGATAACAATAGGTCTGTATATTTCTGTAGAGCAAATGTTTATTAGTTCTGAAGATGACTTTTATTTTGTTTATCAACTTGTTTTACTTTAGTTATTTGTTCTTCAGCTAAGTTTGCGGAAAAGAATATTTTTCTCATCTTCATTTAAAATATTAAACTTTTGTAAATGTTCTTTTCTCGAATTGAAACATTCAAATGTTCGCTTGATGACCCCGAGTATAAAAAAAGAAGAAAAACTTCCCGAAATGAATTAACTTTGTAAAACATTGGAAGGCTATTAGATGACTTGCCCCAAAATGACGAATGATGAGAGACCTTAATGCATAATGCATGGGAATTACAGACTGTAGCTAAACGCGGTCACATGAAGTGACACGTAGAATCGTTCTTGGCCCCGCTTGACGTCGCATGCCCCCCATCCCCCTGCCAGTTCTAAAGTTCTTTTTTATTTATTTTCGAGGGGTTATTTAGCTTATTTGATCACATGCAGAGTTTGGGGATATTCTGACGGATTAGGGATAAAATTTTGCATTAGCAAACAGAAGCCAGTGAAAGGTGAATTGCCGAAAGGGGGGAGGGTTTCATCTCGCGGGAAATAAGTCATCCCTTCGGTTTTGCGGAGGATTAGAAAAATGGAAAGCGGATTCATTCGTGCATAATCATCAGACTGCTTTCACGTTAATGAACAGGCATTTGATGAAATATGGAAATTTAGAGGGCTTCCCTTGTTACTTACGGGATTCGCTGATGCGAGTAACGAGTTCATGGATTTTCGGAAAATTAAAAACGAAAGTGTTTCACATTGCAATATTTTATGGATTTTTTTAGGTACTAATATCATATTTGTGATCTCATATAACTGGAGGCAGAAAAATTATTCTTCAAAGACTCATCCAAATATGCATGCTTACAGCTTTATCGCATTTTAATATACCACAAAAGTATTAACTTTAATGATAGGGACAACATGATTTTTATTTGACAGTCTCAGGGACATGCAATGATGAAACAGTTAATAATGTCAATCGCGTTAGTAATGTGAAACTTCGATAAACTTTCAATTGAATGACTGCAGAAAATGTAGACATTCCTTGTCACATGAATAATGTAAATCAGAGGTTCCCAAACTTTTTTAAGTCGTGGCATTCTAGGAAGAATTAGAATTCTCTCTCGGCCTTAGTCGCATAATATCTGGCTTAGGACAAAGAAGATTTGTTATCATAATGATCATATGAGTGCTTCGCAGCATCCCTCATCTTTCGCTGTGGCACCCTAGGTGCCTCGGCACCAAGTTTTGGGAATGTTGGATATAAATGATAAACGTCAGAATAAAATAATTGTATCAAGGGGATCACAAAATTTTGTGGATTTTAGAAAGGGCTCTAAGCTAAAAATGTTGAGAAACGATGGTAAATATGGTACATTTTGCAGTTCTGTATGCTTGGCGATTCAGTTGCACACGGTTTTGGAATTCTTTCCCTCTAACTCAAGAATAAATAAATAAATAATTAATCAGGAATTCAAATAATATTCAGAACAGAAAATGATGATCGTTAATTGTTAAAAAAAATCCATAACAAAAGCTATAAAAGTAACTTAAAAAGAAAGTACACAAGTATCAAAAATATAAAAATGGTAAAACATATTTTTACTTAGAAAGAAGAAAAAAAGATAATCATCTGAATTCCTGTCCAAAAGAGCAAACGATGTAACATAAATTCAAAAATTGTAAAACATAACCAATGATCTGCCTGCAAGCTAAGAAGTATTTCGACAAAAAAATGGCTTCTTGGAAAATAATCGTTTAATTGCATTCTACGCTAAGGAAAAAAAAGGGGGAGAACAGTGAAGGCAAGTAAAAAAAAAAGAAACAACTAAATCAAGTTACAAAAACCCTTAATCACTTTTCATAAACTAAAAAATGAAAAAAATAAATGATTCTTAGAAATTTTCAGCTCTGACGAAGTCTGGCTCTGAGGTGGTCTCCTTTTTAAGGACATAGTTTTTGCTTAAAACCACTAAGATCTTTAGTCCCAATAGAATAATGAGCAGAAAATATTTTCAACTTTTACAAAAATTTTATTTCATGTTAAACTTTTGAGGCATTTTTAAATTAAAAAATGTAGTTCAAGAATGGTGATAAGAATTAATTAAAGTTGAAATAGAAACATAAACGGGTTCGCGGAGAGTTTTTCTGCCCGCTTGCGCCATATTTATGTGCAACACCATTCGCTATATGTTTATAGAGGAATATGTTGCTCAAGAACGTTTATTTCGCGAGAGTATAGACATTTTTATGAAGTGGGCAGAGGGAAAATATTTAAGCTGCAAGCCTTAAAATAACATACATTTCTAGCCTTTCTGGGGAATTGTGCAAACGTTTCTTACCACGTACCAACATATCAGTAGGGTATATTATTTTCGTGATAATAACGCCCGTGCACCTTATATTTGAATTACGGTTATCTTTCTGTTGATAAATGATTTCCTATAAAAGCAGAATTAAATCAAATTTCGCTATTTATTACTACGCATAATTTTGTCAGAAAATTCAGCTTAAGTTATAAAATTACTAACACTTTCCTGTAGCAGGATTTTTCTTTTTCTTGCCCCCCCCCCTTTTTTTTTTAATTTAGGGGGGGGTGGGAGATTGTGGGAAAAAAATTCTCCAAAGTGATAGTTTTACCAAAGTTCGCTACCGTCGCTTAATTGCAGTACTTTTTGCTAATAGTTTTTGGATCAAAGTTTTTCAATGTGAACTTCGTTGAAACTATTCATATACAAGTTATTTAAAAATAGTTTAGTAGTGACAAAACTTACTCTCAGAGTGCTTTCACACGAAAGGCTACAAAGACGAAAAACAAATGTCTTTTCTCATCTGCGCAACCGCAGGGTCTATTTTTCAAGGCGAAAATATGCTCTGCGCTTGCGCAGATGTGGAAAGGACACGTTTTTTGTGTTTATTGCCTTTGGTGGGAAAGCACCCTAAGTTGACTATGTACTCTATCTTACTGCTGTGTGTGCTGAAAGTAACTCTATTCTTTTAAAATCAAATCAAAAAATTTAAAAGCATCTCTTGGTATACAAATTTGGACTCGTCCCTAGAAAAACAAATTTATCTCTGTGTACATGACAAAATGTCTTAAGCAATGATTAGTTTAAAATATTTAAAAGAAGGTTTACTTTTAAATATAAAAATACATAATGGTCGTTTTGAACGATGTCATAAAAAAGCAAAGCATATCCTTGTGATTTATTTACTCATAAAGTCGTCAACTAAGCCCGGTACTTTAATTTCCGTTACATATGAACAAGAGTTATCCATCAAACATTGAAACTATTCTCTAAAGTTAAACTTAGTTTTATTAGTGACATACAATGCTGTTACACTCGTTTGTTGTGAGTTGGAAGCTGCTTTATGTGTCTCTTCAATCTTTCTGAGTGACTTTAGTGGTTTGTCATAAAAAATATTACTTTCTTATATCTAAGAGTTCTGTGTTTTATGAGCTTTTTAATGTTCCTACAATATTAATTTTTGCAGAACCTATATAGAAGGTTAAAGGTAATTAGGAAGTATTTTTAGACAAATTTCTCTTTCGTATGGGGGGGGGGGGGTAACAGGCGTTTTTTTTTTATAACAACAGGTATGGCAGATAATATTTTTAAATGTGTATTATTTTACTGGAACGTTTGCTTTTCTAGTTTCAGAACGAATTTCATCTTCATCCGACCTAGGTTGCAACTGTAGTGACCGAGTTCAGAGATAGAGAATTAGGCTTTTTACAGCAAGCGAATAATAAGTAAACTGGAGTATAACAACTTCTTTAAATGAAAAGTGAATTACTGAATGAATGTGAATGATTAAATGTGAAGTATTTTTTGCAATATTATTTGCACTAAAAAATGTTGGAAATTAGTTTCAAAATTTGATGAACGATATTGTTATGCTACACTGCCCTTGTACAATTTTTCTCAATCGTAAGAAATCATTCTGTTCTTTTAACTTTTGGTTTCAATTCTCAGAATTTTTCATTAGTCATTCGGACTATTTTCATTCGTCCAGTTTCCCAGAGCCATTAGTTGAGCAAAAGTTGCATTTTTATTGCTTAGCATCCACTGGAGCATATCCATCGCTCTAATTCAAAAAACCAGGCCTGATTCAACCACTTGATTACTAGCAGAAAGCCTTTTCAAAAAATAGTAAAAGAAGAAAAATAAGAACGAAAACCAATGCATCATAGCCTTCTGGTCATTCTTTTAACTACAATAACTACATTTCAATCTCATAATTTAACGACTGTTAGATCTTGGATATTAATCACCGATATGAAGAACTGAAATCGATTTTTTTACCAGTATTCAGTGTGTTAGATTTAACATTTGCCACTAGGAGGAAAAAAAAAAGAGTTCCAACGTTTTGCAGAGAGTACATCTATTGCTCAATCATAGATAAAATAATATGAAAAACTTATGTCGTTACTAATCACTTCAGACAGAGACCTTGTTAAAGCATAAATCGTCCTTGGGTGCTATTTCCTTATCCGAGAAGAACATATGGGTGTGACGGAAACAACAAAATGGATTAAGAAAATGTCAAATATCTGAAATTGAGACATTTATTTTGGTAATCGAAGCCACCATTTATCCATTTGCGATAACTTGGCGTCACTGTGTACTTTCTTGGCAAATCAAATGAAGTAAAAGTAATGAATGCGGAAAAATAACTAAAGAACAATATAAAAGAATAGAAGAACTCTGATGTGATTGAGCCTTGTTGCAATGCGCAATTAAATAACCAGAATTTCTGACGGTTAGAATGAAATTTTCCATAGAATTTTTAACATAGAATCGGATGTTTAAATGCATTGAACTCCTGCTTATACGTTTAAGCTGCTGCTTATCGGAGAATTTTCTTTTCCTGGTGATTGGGATGCATTTAATCTTTTCAACTAAATTAACTTGTATCATCTAGAGATCCGCATTAACAAGGCGATGTGATACTTCGAACAAAATTTACCCAATAATATTCGTAAGGAAATCTAAGGTGTGAATGCATGTAGTGATATAGTTTCGAAAACAAATCTAAATAAAATAGAATATAATTATTTCCACTTTGAATGTTTCTAAATATTTATTTTTATTCATTTTTCAAACTTCTCTTTTATTTTATAAATGAAATATGTGTTACATAACCCCAATCCACCCTCCACAGATCAAAACGAATTTTGCGATTAAAAGAACTCCGTCGTTGTTTCATAATAAAGTGATATTATGGCACTCTGCCAAATAAAGAGCAAGACTAATAAATATATTCTACTGTTAAGCAACCGAAATGAGAATACGTTTACAGGGTTGAATCCAATTATCTATGAAAAAAAGCCTCTGTATATAATTAACTAACTATATCTCTAGATTTGTAACTGAGTGCACTCAGAGAATGATCAGGGCGGATTTTCGCTGTGGACAGGCCATAGGTTGAAATATGCTGCCTCCTTCCGCTCTAAACTTCAACTAATTTATTACTATGCATGGAAAATATTTAGTTTTTATGAGATGGAAGAACACATGTATTATTTAATAAAAAGGTGTCATTATTAAAAAAATTTAAAAAATGAATGACTTTTTGCTTTCAAGAGATGTGCATGAAGTAAATATGAGAAATTAAATTTGACACCCTAGAGAGTTGCGTACTCTGTCTCCTTAGAAATTCGGCTGTGAGGGTTACACCAGTCACATAAAATTGTTTTTCATTCATGTGATAAGGTCAATCACCTGACACTCATTTTCCAGATTGCCTGACATTTTTAATTACTTATGTTTCAAAATTTGAAGTATCTGGACGCAAAGTATAATTAAAAATGAACTTTCGGTAATGCAAAAATTAATTAGCACCAAACTGCCAGAAACAAGAGCTAAAGCTTTACGTTTGGCCAGTGGCGTTCCTAGCATGGGTGTCATCTGGGGCCGTCACTTGTGGTGTTACGCATCCCCCGCCCTTTCCAAAAAACAAAACAAACAAAAAAAAATTTTGTTGCGTTTTGTAAATGTTTAGTTTATATTATTTTCAGTTGTGAAAAAAAAATAATTCATTTTGTTTCTTTGGTGTAACTTTTGATAAACTACATTTATTTACAGCTATGGATACGTTGAAATAGTACCAGTAAAACTGTATAATTCAATTATAAGTATTTTTCAAAACCTCTTTAACTCGTTTTGGGTGTCACCCAGGGTGAAGTCTCTCCCCCCCCCCCCCCCTCGTAGCGACGCTACTTGTTTAGCTATGGTATTTTTGAATAAAAATTACATGTAGAGTCTATTTTTACTATTTTTTACACTTCTTCTTTTTATCAAAGCCAGGTGCGCTAATTTTTTTCCGCAGTCCGTTATTTATGTACCAGTCATAATCAAATGCAGTTCACGCTTTTGTAAGCAAGATAATTTAACGACTGATAAACGAGTTGGGAAATACGGTGAAAAGAATATTACAACGTTTTCAGTACCTGATTTAATTCGTTACTTTAATCGTGATCTGAATTCTGGGTAGAGTTTTATTCCTCTACTACTTCATTTTAAAGCATGAGAAAGAGATAAAATTTTCAGAAACGCTCTAGCTTTTTAATTATTGGTAGAAAAATGCACAAAATAGCTGAGGTGAAACATACATAAATGATTCGCGTGATAATTTTTCGTCTCATTATTTATTTTGTTTAATTAATCACGCAAAAATGTTTTATTAAATATATGTACTTAGATCAGTCTGATGGCGTAGAACGAAAGGTACGTGGGAAAAAATTTATTGAAAAGAAATTTTTAACCTCTGCTCTGATTTTAAGAAAAGAGAAATTAGTAAAACGTTTCTATAGGCGAAAGAAAACATTGCTAAGTTAAAATTTGGATGGCGAGAGAGCACCAATTACAGTACAAGGATGCTACGGGTTGTAATATTAAGAGTAATTTTAATGTTAAAATAAATGACGTCAATTTGGCGCCCAGTGAGTAAAATAAGGTTTTGCCAATTACTTTAAATGGAAAAAATAATGGTTTTCGCACAACCGCTTGTCCTTAAGTTAAACTGTGAGAATAAAAATACTTCCAAAGGCTTTTTTTAAAGACATTCTTCTTAAAGAGTTTTTTCCTATTCTGCCGGTAGAATCTAGATACAAGGGAGATACAACACGAATTCAGCAGCTTTGTCAAAGCGTGACACATTTATTATTACCATAGTTAAAAAAATAGTTCGAAGATTGCTGAAAAGTTAAGGTCTTAAAATTTGTATTTTTAATAACAACGTATTTTTTTTAACAAGATTACGATAGCGATAAGAATAATATTATCTAATAAAAAAGTTTCAGGTTCCTAGGTAGTGCTCTATTCCCTAGAACGGAGATTTCCTCCTTCCTTCAAAAGTGTCCCCCTATATTAAATGGCTACATAGTCTGTATCGTTGGTGCTCTGGTAAGAGTCATCAAATTCATCACTTTGTCAATTTAAACTTTCAAATTGTAAATGAAAAATACCAGTAAGCATTTTCTGGAGTCATCAAATTCATCACTTTGTTAATTTAAACTTTCCAATTGTTATGAAAAGTACTAGTAAGTATTTTCTAGAGTCATCAAATTCATCACTTTGTCAATTTAAACTTTCAAATTGTTATGAAAAGTACTAGTAAGCATTTTATAGAGTCATCAAATTTGTCTTTTTTGTCAATTTAAACTTTCAAATTGTTATGAAAAATACTAGTAATCATTTTCAAGATTCCTAAGTCTCACAAATAGGTTTGCTTACGTAAATTTTAAATTGTGAATTGTTTATACCAGCGGTTCCCAAACTGTGGTACGCGTACCACTAGTGGTACGCGAAGCCTCTCCAGGTGATACACGTGCAGGAGAGAAAAAAGAGATTAGAAAAGATTAAAACATAAAGAAAAAGTTAAATCAAATAAAATACTGTTTGAATCAGTCAACCGAAAGTGACATGAGAGGAATTCCCGTTATTGTCAAGAAAGCATTGCTGTTTTTAACTCCGTTCGTTCACAACCACTTATCTTTGTGAAACTGCTTTTTCCAATATGATATTTATTAAAAATAAATATAGAAGCACATTAAATGTCGACCCCAAATTTGAGATTAAAACCAACTTCTACTGAACCAGATATCAGCTTGCTTGTATCTGCCATGCAGCAGAAGCAACCTTCGCATTAATTTTATTTTTCGTTTTTTATATGATAGGTATTTTCTACTTATAGACGTATTTCTAATGTTGTTCTGGAAGTACATGTTAAAAATATATTTTGTATGTATCATATATTTAATTTTTCTACAGCTTTATTTTAATAAACGCTTTCGTCTGCATTAACTATAAAAAATTGTGTGATCTTTATTACCTAGTCTTCCTAGTATTTGTATATAATCTATTAGTGTTCTATTCTATATAATAAAGTTATATTAGCAGTGGCACGCAAATGGTTTGCAAAAAAAAAATGGTGGGACGCAGAAAAAAAGATTAAAAACCGCTGGTTTATAATTATGAAAAATTAATTGCAAATTCTAATTCACTGCTGTAGTCTTCCAAAAAAAATGTGCGGACTTGTGTGACTTTTACCAGAACGTCGACGGTACGCATCTAGCACCCGCCAATAGGAGTGCTGGAAAAAAGGAAGGCAATTACGAGTTTTTTTTTTCTCCCAATATTATTGATCAACAAATAAAAGTTATCTATAAAACTGACCGCTCTAATGTTTACATCCACAGACACCGAAGCAAACAACTTAGAATTTGTCTCTCTATATCATCAATAAAACTATATGATGTAAATACCGCCGCCTTTAACTTTCCAATTCCTTTTTCCACATCCTCTCTAATCAGCACAAGCATGCTTAAACCTGCGTTTTCTATTCCCATTTTAACCTCTTCACATCTTTAGTGCATTGCGTTGTACGCATTAGGAACATGTGTGGGAAAAAACTGATAGCGGTTACATTATGACTCAGATTTTTTTTCCTACTTTATTTGTCTCAAAGTTGAAGGCGAGAGCTTATCTTTTGAAAATGAGGCGCTTTTTTTCCTTCTTTTCTTTTCCCTACTTTTAGTTTCGGAACACAATAAAAAGAAAAAGTTTAAAAGAGAACAATTTGCACCACATTCTTCTTAACGATGTGAAAATACTCTTGAAGAAAATAATTTTGCTTTCCCTCTTTTCTGCTATCTGATCGCCCTGATGGTAATAACGGCTCTTGTATTTAATGCCAGATAGTGCTTTCGGGATGATAGCAGAAATTAACATTCTCGATGGCTATTTGTTTCCGTGGGTCGGAAGCGATGGCGCGCACGGGAATGAAAAGAAGGGAACCACTAATCTTCACAGGATGAGATACCGTGGTTAATTTATTGTGCCCAGTCATCTTCGCAGGTTGAATATTCATTAGAGGCCTAATTTACGGTAAATGGAAAGTATTCTTTCAGTAAAGCTTTCTTTAAAAGCATTGGTGATTTTTAGATAAATGAAGTGCAAATTGGCTGTCGCATTCGAAATGTGATTAAATAAATTGGTAGAAATTAACGCAGACCCAAAGTAAACGAGGTGTTTTAAAGAAATTTATTTTGCTTAGCTAATGATTTACAGAAGACATTACAAGTTAGAAAAGAAAAAAGAAAAAAAAGAATAGCAAAACGCAGATGGTTATCGTTTATTTTTAAAAATTATTGGACGTGAAAGTCGAAAGCTATTCGGATAAAAATGCGACAAAAACTTTTCTTATCTCAATAAATTTAGAAAAATTTCGGGTTTTACGTTTTCGCATGAATTTTGTAGCGTTTCGTTGAATTAGCATATCTGAATCTACATAATCAACAATTTCCAATGGCGTTGTGAACTTTACTATTAATGTGTGTGACTTTACTATCCTCCAGAATCTGGTTAAGTTGTGAGCACTCAAATTTCATTGGCAGCAAGATTTACTCAAAATTTAGTACAAGCTCCTGGTAAAAAAGAATTTAACATTGTACACTCATAAATTAAAATACTGTTATTAGTTGTTTTTTTTATCTATATAGGTTCATAGAATATTTCACAAGAGGTTGATTCAAATGCCTTTATAAATGTAACAAGACATTTTTAAAAAATTGTAAAAAATATTTGCTTCTTACATAGACCGGTGGCGGCCTTTTGCTCCGAGGCAACATATGGCACGTGCAGAGCAAAAAGCGGACAAGCCAAATGATGGAAGCGCGTGACGAACTTTCCACGCATTCTGGAGTGACATTTGACGCCACGTCGAACCAAATTGGAAAATACATCTAAAACCACGCAAATCCCTCTCTAAAATAAGTAAGTAAAAAAAGCATACTCTTCAAACACAAAGGGTAGCCCACTTATGATCTCCCCCGGCAGTGCTATTGATTAATATCGTACACCCTGCGATGTGCGTGACGTCATGAAGGCACACGTCATCTGACTCACGTGAACCCAGCGAAAAAAGAGAAAGAAAAGAAAAAAATCCTTCCATTGTATCGGACTTAACTAACTGCTATTGTCAGAATCACGAAGTCTTTACACAAAGATCGCCGACAAGGGTGGAAAACGCCGATTCGGTAGATTGGAATAGGAGAAAAAGGCTCGTGAGGTGTTTCGACTTACATAAATAGTAGGATTTTTACTTATTTTGATTACACTGAGTAAGTCGATTATTACACGAAACTATAATAGAGCAATGATTTATCAATATTTTGCAATAATGTGTATTTTAATGAAGCAAAGGATTAACTAATAAACCGAAGTATCAGAGTTGGTTTCAAAAACTACTTGTAGCGATTTAAAGTTTGTAACAATTAGTGACTCAAAGGCAGGAAGAGGCTTTTGTTCCGGATGACATTTGGCAAATGTAAAATTTCTCAAATTACCTAGTAATTATAAATATTCAGCACAAAATTTCGCCATATTGTAACAAACCTTTATGTGTATTTAACCATGGAAATAAATCTTTATCGCATAGAATGAATTTATTTCGTAGAAATTGATGAAAAGCGTTTTTTGAACAGTTTTGAAAATATGCGATTTTTCTAATTGAATCAAACATAAGGATACAGATTTAAAACAAGAATGTCAACACTTCTGTCTGGTTCAGCTTATTAGGCTCTGCGAAAGACCGCATGGAGATCTGGTTAGGAGATAAAAATAGATTCATCGAAGTTATGATTGTCTGGAAGTATTACTCGGCAATTAAAAATGGAAACCCGTGTTGAAATGATCACATAACTTTTCAAATTGTAAGTGGTGAGAGTTAAATGTAGTAACGCCATGTCACGAATATTGCAAATTCTCTATCAAATTCAGTAGATCGTACTATGATTTAGCTTTTGCAGTGGTACACAAATATTTTGTACAGCCAAAGATAACATTCTAAATTAATGTTAAGAAACTCAAGCAGTTAAAAGAAATGCTTAAATCGTACGTATTTATGTCACCTTTAACGGGGATTCGTTTATACAACCATAATTTTGAAAAAGGAAATATTCGGTTGTTTGAATTTTTATAAATTCTTTATTTATTACTGGGGTGTACAATGCATCGTTTTTCGGATTAAATACCTCCTTTTAGTAAGTTGATCCCATTCTCACTGGGTTTTCCCTTAATGTAGGAGTAGTATTTCAGAAAAATGATGAGCAAAATATGCAATTATGGCCTCTAAATAAAAAATGATCTTTATTTGGAAGTCATAAAATGCTTATTTTACTTGATACATTAATATAAGATAAAATGTTTAAAAAATCAATGACTTAGTTTCTTTTTCTATATGCATCAGCATTATTGGAGATTCTTAGTTCAATTACCATTCTGAGCTTTAAAAATAGTTTTACCTATGACTACTTCTGAAGTTGTCATTAATAACGTCCTGTCTAATCAGGTTCGGGAAACCTAATCAGGTTCGGGTATCACCAAATTATAAGAACTTTTAAATGTCCTCACAGTGATTTCTGAAGACAGTTGGACCTCCAAGCTAGGTTCTCTCCTAAAATTTTAAAATATATAGGTTTTAAATCTCTAAAATGGTGAAGATTGTCTAGAACTTCACCAATTTTTCCTGTAAAACAATAAAATTAGCTCGCTTCTCCCGAAAAACCCCCCCCCCCCCCCCCCAATCCGGGTCTACCTATGTCACTGGAACAAGGCAACTGTTACTTTACCACCGAAACAAAATTAATATGCATCTTTCATATTTTGCCTGGAGCTCGAATGAATAAAATTCACTGTGCATCATTACTCTCACTTAGGACTATAAGTTTTAAAATATTTGCGTGACTCACTGCAACTTGAAAACTTTTCAATGAGTCAACAGTACCGGCACGGCAGCAACTTCTGCCATGTACTATCAGTCAACGCCAGATTCAATCCTATGCATCTTCCATTCCCTATCAGTCCCTCGGCGCAATGACTATGTCAGTCGGTGTCGTTTACGCACTATTTCACGAACGATGAAGATAATATTGAGAGAGAACGCATTAAAAGCCATAAATCATCATGCATAATGATACCCTTTAAAGGGAGTATAAGGGGAGCGTTTGAAACACTTAGTCATGCTGTCTTCTGCGAGGAATGCACAGGGGAAAGAACACCTAATGTTACGCCGAGCAAAAATTCGTCTGGTCGGGGCCCAATTATTTCATCAGGAGGTGGGGGTGTTGCAATGATTAGTCTAAAAGTCATTAAGCGGAATAAGCGAGTATATTGAGCCGATCTTTCGACTGAAGCGTTGGAGGGCTTTGGGGAGTGTGACTGATGAAAGACCGAACTTTGAGTATGTATGGAAACTAGAGGAAATTAATAATAGGTCCAAAATATTGCACAGATGAACTCTGGATGAATGTTCTTAGAAAGTAATATATCCTTACTTGCATGTAAATTTGCGTGCGGGATAATCTTGAGTCTAATCAAAAATTTAGTAGTCATATTGCTACTTTTGTCTTGGGGTCATCAGAATAAATATTTGTATAATTAATTACCTATGAGTCACTAATTTAGAAATATAATATCTCACGCGATTGTTGAAAGTGAGTTGGATTGCTGAAATATACTGCACGTGTATCGGTCGGCAGCCAGCAGTGCAAAAATGGTTTTAAAACATCGTTTGTCAAGAAATCAAAAACTGAAAAGCTTTTTTATAACAAATAATTTTCACTGCTTAAGTTTTCTTTTCCTACTGAACAGTTGATTTTTCACAAAGAGTTTGTTAATGATTTCATTATTGCTTTTTAATTTTCAATCAGTACTTAAAACAGCATTTTTGAAAATGAAACTTTTCCTAATTTGTTTTATTAAGAAGGCCACACTACACAAAGATCCGGCAGGGTGGCGAAGTGGTAAGGCACTGGCCTCATACGCCCAGGTTCGCAGGATCAAACCTGGCCTACGTTGGTGGATTTTCAAGATGCAGAAAATCGTTAGCGCCCATGTCGTATGAGTAAAATATCCCTTGAGTATCTGTTTTGCTTGGATACTCTCGGTTACATTAAAATACTTAGTGCTGTTTCGCATCCTTTAGAGCTCAGAGGCCGCCATCTAGGGGGAAACTGAGCGTCAAAATTCTCGATGGGTAATGCATCCACCGATAGTGGTGCTACTTGAAAGAATGGATGCCGGTTTACGGGGAATTCACTAAGTCTGCAAAGGTTAGTAACCATACACAGCCAAATTAGGAAAAGAAAACACTACGTAAGGAGAGAGACAGAATAAAACCACCACATTTCTGCTTGAGCTTGTTTCTTTTATTACAATATTGCGTAATTCAATATTTGTTCCTAGCTTGTCTAAAAGATTTAATTTTTCGTGTTCAAGCTTCGATCATAAATCTTCCTTCTCATTTAACCGAGCCTACACAACTCCTTTGCGTCAGATGACCACTCCTGTAGCGCAGAACTCGGAGTAAATGTAGGAAAGGTCTCTCATAAAACACTACGTGGTCTGCCATCCAGAAAACATAATTAAGACATAAAACATCAGCCCAAGGAAAGAAACATCCATTCCGAAGCACATAGCATCCCGAACCCAAGTCCAAGGAGCTTTTTTGCGCGAAAAATGAAAAAACTATCTGAAAGAGTAAGAACAGGAAGGTATAAAAATCGAGTTACGACTTCAGCGAAATTGAAACTACCAAAAACACATGTCCAAGTCCACCTCGTAAACTGGGAATCTGATCGCTCGAGAAACGGGAGATTTTATTTAAGAGAAAAAAAAAGATGTGCCAAGAAACTCCTGTTTTATGGGTTATAAACACCTTATAGATTATATCGGAATCCTGTAAGAGTGGGTATCGTTAACTTGTTGCAGCAACCTTTTATAGAACAACCATCGCTCTTGTAACTAAGGTGTACTGTCATTGAAGAGGAAGCATCAAACAAATTGACTGCCGTTCGAAACTTTATACACCGATGAAAAGAACTACTACTTCAACTAGAAACAAAAAACCCAAAGAAGTGTGCCTTCTATTGTTTCGTTGATTTTTTTTTAATGTTCTTTTATTATCTTTTCTTTGGGTGTAGCATTGATTTCTCTTTCAATTTGTACAATTGACCTACACTAACATAGACAGCGATTAAAATCATTGACAGATATAAATACAGTGGTACCTCCCTTAAGGGACACCCCCCCTTAATTAAGGGACACTTTTTCTGGTCCCAGTCCCTTTGAATAGGGACTGCAATGTATTTACCTCTGAATAAGGGGACATTCTTACAGAAAAATTTCCAAAATTCAAGTTATATAGAAAATAAAATTTACTGGAAGCTGAAGCTCTTTTTTTCTTCTAAAAATTCATTTCTGAAAGTTGGGATGAGTCCTAGAAGCATGAACAAAGAAACAAGTGTACTTTAAAGTTCCCTTTACAAAACCTATTTGTAAAGGCTTTTCTCTCTTTTGTACTATGGAATACATGTGTGTTCAGCAAAGACGGACAATACCTGGCTACCAACAAATTTTTTTATGCAAGAATTATAAGAAAGTACACTAAACATATGTTATACTGTATTGCCCAAATTAGGTACTTTGAAACAAACCCATCTAACAGATTACTTCAAATAAATTTCTGTAAGCTCCAAAACTGCCAATATGACGTTTATGCTTTAAAAATTTTTGTTTTTCAATGAAAACATTTTAAATTTCAATAATTTCAACTTATATTTTACATGCATGAGACATTTTCAGCATTTAAGCTTAAATGGTAACACTTGTTTATTGTCAAAAAGTTAAACTTAGTTAATACACTATATGTGTATGCATCAATTTATGAACCTCCGAGGAAGGGACACCTCTATTTAAGGGACAAAATTTCCAGTCCCCTTAGTGTCCCTTATTGAGAGGTTTTACTGTATCCATCAAATACTATATAAGTAAATAAATACATGACGTTCCGTTTCATTGATTCCAACAAAATACGATCGTGAAATATAGACTTTATGCTTATTAGTTATTTATAAAATACAACTAATTTTTGTATGTAACCTTAATTTCTTACATATTTTTTGAACTAAAAGTTTTACGCATTTAACTTAAAAAAACGCGGTTTAAAAACTCATCAAGTTTTCATGCATGGCTAAGTCTAAATAAAAGTTGCTTTCAGGCACATATCCATTAAAAGCTGTAGGGAAAATTATTGCTTCTTTAATTTCCCAAATGGCAAATGACCGACAACCTGACGTCATACTCATGATTTGGGAGTCATACCCCACGTTTTTTTTTCAGAATTACAGCTTTTAAAAAAAAAAAATTAAAATAATAATAATTGCAAATAAAATACTTTTTAATGCCGATACAGCTGAAATTGAATGTTTTACAACCGCCTAACATTTTTTAAAGTATAGAACTCATTAAACCGAAAATTCCCAATTAAACTGCTTTGATACCCTTGTAAAAAGAGTGCAAATGAAATATGAATACATACAGTGTAAAAAATTTATGAGTAATTAAGAGTAGAGAAGTAACAAATTTTCAGGAACAACCTCAGGGTGAAAGAATGAATTCCCCCTCCGCCTAAGGGAAAGGTTAGTATGCAACTAGCACAGAATAATAACTTTTCCCCAAATTGGAAGCAGTTCATTATTTTCACAATTTTACAACAAAAAAAAGTTGGAACAGATAATTTTCTCGTATGTTTTCGAAACCAAAATCATTAACATTTCACCAACATATTCTTTTTGAATCATATTTTTACTTTACATTCTGGAAGCAGCATTACGGGAGAGCTTCTTCTTAAAATACGACCGATACCGAGTTCTTGACACGATCAGCAGAAATTTCAACGCCGAAGCTTATCGAGCTTTCAGCACCTTGCGAGAGATTCCATTTTTCCCCCTCTCTCTCGTTATATTTTTCTTTATTAGTACACTGTTAGGAAGGAAACTATTTTTGAATGCAGCTTCTTCGTTTCACTTCCACCAGAAATTTTAACTTTTTGCTGTCTAGCTCCTTGACGTTTTGGAAGGTATCTCTGCAGGAAAAAAAAATCCTACAGTATGTATTTAAGCGGGATGATTAATATTAACTGCCACTTAACAAAAAAAAAAAAAAATCCTTTATTGAGCTCAAAATATCACTTTTGTTAAGTTTCAGAAACTGAAATGTGCACTTTTTTTTCCGCATCAGGGTTCACACTGGGGAAAAATACAAGGTGGGATTTTCCTCCTTGACCAAAATTTTAAGTGGGATTTTTAAACTTTAAGCCCAAAAAAAATTTTTTTTGAGTGGGATTTTAAAAAATATTGCGGGAATCGCGCGATCGCGCGGCCTAGCGCGAACCCTGCGCATGCAAATGAACTATTCATTGCTATTACGCTATTCTAATTTTAAATCATTTAGAAGTAAACGAAACTCTAGAAAAAAAGTAAAAATAAAAATATGCTTGCGATACAATAGCAATGAAAGAGCCTAATTTGCTAATTATTTAATATGTTATTTTCTAAACATATTTTTTATGCTGTATTTCACTGATAAAAAAAATTACTGACTTATATCAGCAAAATTACGCAAGAAATGTACTTTTGCTTGCATTAAAATGTGTTAAAGTTGATTTTAAAATATTTCTTTGCAAAATATATATGCATGTTTTATAGATTTTAATTGTTACATGCTTCACAATTTGAAATGGAAAATAATAGTCAAGATTTTATTTAAAAAAAAAAACATTTCCGATTTCTAGCTGGCAAAAGTAATTTGAAACTTAAGCCATCTATTAATCTCTTACGTAATCTTCGTAAAGTGTTCGATACTTGTTCAAGTAGTTCTCCTTTTTATGACATAAATTGCTAAAAATAATGAAAGACCACACACAGACGTACAAAATTGTAAAATCAATAAAATTTATTAATAGTATTTCAACCGCCATTTCTTTTTGCATAAATGATTCACTTACTTACTATGTACACAAAATTCACTTTAGTTACTTTAATCGGTTGTTCATATGTTCATAATAGGCGAAACAAACTGAAAAACTGCTACTTTCGTTTCTATAAGAATAAAAATATTATGTACCGAAAGAGTATCGTTAAATTTCTTGATAGGGTCAATTTTTCACAGGAAATAAGTATGAAACTGCACTGACTCTGAAAAAAATTATTTCGAATCAAGCTATTATGATACTCAGTCAAAGACTTTTGCTATTAGAAAACAATAAATTGAAGAGTCACCTCTTATATTTACTCTTCGTGCTAAACTTTTACTTAACTTTGGATAACTTGAAAAATTCCATGTTCCAGTGCTAAGCAATCGAAATTAATTTACGTGATTGCAAGCAATAGTTGCATAACAACAAAATTTTTAAAAAGAACTTGCGTTTCAGAAATTCAGCGAATGAAAATGGTGATTAAACGTAACAGCGCTTAAAAAATAAATAAACAACGGTAGGGGTAAATTTTAAAAACAAACATTGTAAAATAAAATTTTTCTTGGTTTTACTGAAATTATCAATAGGGTATTTCGGAAACGTCTTCCTCTTTGCTAAGCCCCTTATATACTGTTGTACCTTGGAAAAAAGAAACGAATACATAATACCTCAATAGTTGTAATTAACAAGAATATACTAATAGTTATAGTTCAGTTCATATAGTTCATATAGATATAGTTCAGTTTAATTAAAATTCATCTCTTACACACCATTATTTTGTGCTTTCATTTTGACACAAAATTATTATTTTTTTAAATTTTTTAAGTTAAATTTTATGACGTTTTTGATACACAAGTTTTTTTTTTTTTTTTTGTATTATTTGTCCTGCTACACTATTTTATTTGTTTTAAATACATTCGTCACGCTCGATTGCTGCAAATAAGCAATAAAATGTTTGTAAAAATTCCCAAACACGGAAAATAAAAAGGTTCTTACGGTGAAAAATTAATAAATGAATGTATAAATAAATGATGGTTTATATTTATAAGAAAATTTAAATAAATAATGTCAGAAAGAAAGAAGATAGAAAAGTTTCTACAGGAAGTCAACCTGTAAGCTTCGATAAAAGCAGCAAATTATTTGTGGGCTTAGAAAAGAAAAATTCCTCCCACATAATGAATTAAAATGTCGAATATATACAATGGAGCTGAAAATTGCACTTCTACTTACACAGTAGAAAGCAAATTGGTTGTTTACTCCAGCCACGAGAGAAAAGAAAAGAACGAAAAAAAAAAAAACTTTCGTAATGACCGGGTTACGGAAATTTAGAATCGATTTCTAATTCAAATGTTCTAGTAAGAACACGTGAATAGAAGCCGTAAAATAAAACTAAAAAATATAAATAAACTTATTAAGTTGGCAAAGAAAATTGAGGCCAAACAAAATCGTATATTCAATAACGAACGGGTGAATGGTACAACAACGCAATTTATTTGATAAACAAATTGAAAGAAAAAAACAAGCTATTTTCCTGAATGCATTTAAGTTTCGAGCAAATTTTATGCATTAACTGCAGGGTGGAGTAAGTTTGCTATTTTTCGTAGATAGCTTAAAAAATAGAACTTCGATGACTGCAAGTCTATGTCTGTGATTTTTTTCCTTCCACTATGCTTGAAAGGGCGCTGGTGCATTTATCATTTTGTTATTTCTGGTCGAAAGGTTATGTGCTGTAGGTGAAAAGATGAAATAAGAATTTGATTTCGAATATTTTCTGACAAAGAGTAAGAAAAGTGTTCTAAAGGCCAATATTTTTGTTCATGATTTGTATGGATTCAAGCGCGGTGGTTGCATTTTGAAGAATTCCGAAAGAACTGAAAGGGTTCTAAGATTTAAGAAAAACATACCCACGATTAGTTTTTACCTCATGGTCTCTGTCTAAAGAAAGTTGAAGTGAGTCAGGAATCTATGGTAATTAAAATTTTTTATTGAAAGCTCTTTTGAAATAAATATTCTACAGACTCTAGTCAAAGTCCCGGGCATCATATTTAATACTGTACGGTTTCGTAGCTTTCTTGTCAATATTTCACCCTAATCTTCATGAATAGGATCTCTATATCGAATGTCTGCTTCTTGTTTTACTGAAGTTGCTGATATCATATGGAGCCAGTACGGAAGTTATAAAAAATAATAAGAAATTTTTGATAATGTTAATTAGTTTAAAGAAAAGTTTGAAGGAAATTAATAATATTTAATAAGTGGTCATAAAAAGCTGAAACAATAGTAACACCCAGCAGTTATATTGTGTGAAAAATCAACCAAGCAACTTGGGCAAATAATTTCCAATAAAGAAAGCTTATAATAAATATCATTGTGCATTAAAAAACAGTGAAAACTCCATGCAAACCATTACATCCGTATCAGCCTCTCTACGAAATGATTTGAAGGACTAAGTTTAAAATTGAGGAAACACCGTGTCCTCGAAAACGGAGGGAGATTTCTCCACCTCCCTTCGGAGTTAATTCTAGTCTATTGATAAGAAAATACCCTGAACATTATACTCGTATGCGTCATAAAAAAGAAAAAAAAATCACTTCGTCGTGTGGGGTTTTAACCACAGAGTGTTTATTTTGCAGCCGGTGTTCTTTTTTCAAGGAATGGCAGGCGGGGAAATGTAGCATTTTCGAAGAAATCGAACCGACCGCAGAGCTTGAAGTGAAGGAAAGAGGGCGATTAACTTTCACGCAGAACACAAAGCATTGACGCCTTTCATGTAATTATACGCCATTAAATATTTAGTGGCTTTCGAAGAAGAACGTTTCGATGAATTGGACATAAAATGAAATCATAGCATGCAAGTGCGCGCCGAAAGTGAATTTCAGGCTGTAAAAGATGACAAAACCATAACAACCTTACATGGGAGAATAAAATGGAATTCTCTTGGGTGAACTTTGGCTTTTTACATTTCTCAGCAAGTAAAATTAAGAAAACAAAAATTTTAAAAAGAAAACAGAGCATATACAATAGTTATGTAAATATTGCTGCGGGAAGAAGATTATAAATCAGGATTATTACAAATAATAAACGATATATTATGAATGTGATAAATACTGTTACGATTGTTCAATTTTGATTGAGATAATTTTTTTCAAATATGATTACATTCATTTGAAGAAAAGTTAGATACGTTGAATGTTAATATGAAATGAATGCATTGAAAGTTATAAAACTATGATACGCCGGATTATTTGTAATGATGAATCCCGCAATGAAAACGTTTTGAGCATACTTTTTAATTTTGCAGTAATCATCAACGTATGCAAGTAATATTTTGCGTTTTGATCCACAACTGGTGTCAGGACCTAGTTTCACATTATATGTTTTAAATTTTCTGTGGGTTATTATAATTGCATGTGCTATTTATTTAATTAACAAGTTCAAGCAAAATAATTGACTTTAATTCTCACTTCCGAAAACAACCAACAATTGAGTTGATTTACAACTAGTGACCTTACCCTATATAATTTGTCGACATAATAAGTTTTCATAGTTCTCACACAACTGATGCCCTATTTCTGAGCTACTTTAATAGTGTAGAAATTTAGGAAATGCGACAAAATGGTAATCATACAAAGGGGAAAAGAAACTAATAATGGGATACAGTATGTTTTCATACTACATAGTAATTTGTGAAGACAAATTACAAAATCAAGTAAAAGTTATGTGTATTTTACCTCAGCTTCAAGGTAGAAATTTGGTAAACATTTTATTGCATAAAAAAGCAAACAGAGTAACTAGATGTAAATGTATTGTTGTTGGTACAAGGACAACAGTGAAAAAAACGTGAGAATACAAAAGTAATGAAAAAAAATTCCAATAATGTATGAAACTGTGCTTTACAATATGCAATAAAAAGAACAGGACAATGCGAATTTGCAAACTCTAAAAAAGGAAAATGCGAGAGAAGAACCTCAATTTACCTAATAGAATAACGCTTTTTGGGGAAAAAATCGTTCTTCTTTGCATAACATCATCCTATTGTTGTATCTGTAGCAGCGTATTTTTCACCAAAACTCCCTTCACATTTTGGAAAGCTATCTATATACTTTTCTGTAGGTAATGTAAAAGAATGGAAGAAAAGAAGCGATCACACAAAAGAAAAAATAATTTTGCCGTATTCCAGAATTTCGAATTCAATGCATTGAACGAAAATAAACTTGTTTTCAAAATGCTCTTTTGTAAAAGTTTTCGAAGCTGCATCTAAGTTTCTTTTACTGATAAAATTATATAGTTAAATTATGCTCGTAAAAAGCGCATTGTGTTATATATTGTTAGAAGGGATAGATTGATACTTAGTTTTTATGCATAAAATTGAAAAATAGTGGATGCGTTTCTATTAATAATCATAAACCGATAACATGTTATGAACATTTTTTTCAGAGAATAATGCAAAATGTACAATAACAGAGCGTAAGCTTCTTAATTTCTTTCAATTTATGTTCATTTGCATATATTCGTACTCATGGAAAAGTGTTACACGCACAATGCAATTGAGAGAGCTTTTGATAGACAAAGAAGTGCCCATCTGGAACTATATTCCCCAATATATTTCCCGTATAACCCAACATCAAATTTATAATCTAGCTCTCTTTAATTATCATTAACTGTTTCAAATATGCCTTTTCCAACGGTTAATACATACTCATTCACGCATTCAATTATTAACTCATTCATTTATTCATGTATTTATTCATTCTTTCATTTAGTTATTCATATGCATTCATTCACTTATTTATTCATTCATTCTTTCATTTAGTTATTCATTCATTCTTCCATTTAGTTATTCATTCATTCACTTATTTATTCATTCTTTCAAGCAAATCCCTCTGTTAGATTAGGATTCAAATTTCCCTGTAGGCACTTAGTTTTTTTTTTTTTGAACTGTTCAAAAATGAACAAAAATCGTCCATATCAAAAAATATTTCACCCCAAGAGCTTCTTCCAATAAGCTTGTTCATAGGAACTTGGATCTTACGCCCAGAGCAGGGTGTATAAAAATCATGATTTTTTTTAAAAAATCAAAAAAATCGGATTTTTTTGATTTTAATCGGATTTTTTTGATTTTAATCATGATTTTTTTATAATTCCAATTCTATGGAATATAATCAATTTTGTGTACCATAGATTTAAAGTTGTATTGTATTACTATTGTTACTTATGGTATACATTGGAAATAAACATTACTAACCATTATCAACAAAATATTTCTTAATAATTTAAAAGCAAAAGGTGAAATAAGAAATAAACAATAACAAAATGATTTCAAACTACAAATCAAGAAAGAAATTGTTTATCAAACAATATGTGATAATTATTAATTCTACATCTACAATATCAAATTATTTAAACAATCATTTAATTAGTTTTATTTAAAGATTTAAACATAAGGACTAATTTAGCTGCCTTTTCTACACCCAATTGATTCCGTAGTTTAGTATGTACAAGTCCAAAAGTGGAAAACATCCTCTCTATCCCTGCAGTTGTTCCTTTTGCAGTACATAACAACTGTATTGCATCAAACTCTTTTTGACCTACACAGTTCTTTAGAAGCGCAATTGATTTCCACCATTCCAAGATGTTTAAAGATTCTAGAGATTCTTTATCAAACAAAGTTCCATTAAACGGAGGAGAGCGTACAATGAATTTTAGCAAAATACTTAATAAGGAGGTTTCTCCATACTTTTCTTTAACAAAGTTTACAGCTTGATCTTTTTCATTTAGTGTTAAACATTGTACTTCAGAATTAGGATCCAAGAGGTAAGCTAGGAAATGAGCTGGTGTTAACGCTTGTTCATATCGTTTAGTAAAAAATTTTTTGCAGCAATTATTATTAGAATCTTTCAGAGTTTCCTTTAAATTTTTCCAGATGTTGACAACATTTGATAAACTACAATTATCTTTTTGCATTTTATCTAATGCCACATAAATGGGTTTTAACATTAAAAGCATATCTTCTGCATTTCTTTTAATTGCCATATTCATGACTTTTGACCTGATATTGGTGTCGATATCATCCCTATTATCCTCACAAACTTGCATGAAAGTTGACCAATTCTTGATGTAGCTTTCTAATGAATCACACATAGAATTCCAGCGCACTTCAGTTGGCCGAATTAATCCAGTACCTTTAAGCTCATTGTATTTAGCTCTAATTATTTGATGATTTCGGAAATATGTTATAACTTGTAAAACATGTTCTGTTACATTAGGCATGGAATCTTGCAAATCTTTTGCCAAAAGATTGAGCAAATGAGCTGAACAGCCATATGATATTGTATCAAATTTTGCATTTAATTCGTCCCTCATTTTTGCCATATTTGAAGCATTATCAGTAACAAAGCTACGTACACGGCATTTAAATTTTTTTTCTACATTTATTATTGTTTGTGTAACAGCAGCAGCTAAATTTTGGCTAGTATGTGATGTTAAGGATGTGTCGATTGTGTCTACTAAATAAGTATTACCTTCCATAGTAGTAACACATGCACAAAGTAATGGTTGATTGTGTATATTAGACCAACCATCCACTGACATACATACCGTTTGTTCAGATAATTCACCAGTAATCTTTTCTATCTCATGTTCATGAACAGCATTTAAGAGACGATTGCCTAAATCAATTTTACTCGGGGGTTTATACCCAGGTCTTAGCATTTGTATTAGCTTAAGAAAATGTGGATTTTCAACAGAACGAAAAGGTATGTTGGAGGAAAAAAAGAATTTGGCTACTTGTAAATCTAGTGTATCTTTGAGATTGGTTGGTGTTTTCACAATAAATGGGCTAATATCTGTAGTCTTGAATTTCTTTATCTTTATGTCAGTATCAGTAGCAGTCAAATCTTCATCACACTGAATACGCTTATTACAAGGATCTGGCAGATTTTGGCTTTCAATTTGAGCTTTATTATCTGTTCCTCTGTTGTAAGTAGCAGTAACATCTGTGTAAGAAAGGAAAAGGAGCCATAAGTGTAATTCTATTTATTTTTTATTTTAATGTAAAAAAAGAACTTAAAATATTATGATATGAATTAAAAAATAACAGTATAATAATAATAAAAAAATTATTACCTTAAGCATCTTTTTCTTGTTCACAATCTTTCTTCTTTTCAACTTCATTTTTTGCTACACACACTTCATGATGCATTATCATTCTTGATACCAATCCTTGCATTTCTTTTTGGCATAATTTACATATTGCTTTAGATCCTTTCTTTCCTAACTCAATTTTTTCATTATAATAGACCCAAATGGGATCTTTTTTCCTTCCAGCAGACATTTCAAATTATAATTAAAGCTAATAATAAGTAAAAATGACTATCCCAGCTACCCTAAGTATGCTAACAAACACTAATTCACAACTCAAAGAATGATAATGGTGCAAAACAAAAATAAAGTTCAAAATTAGCACTACAACTTCTACCAAAAAATATACACTTATACTTCAACTAACAATATGTACTACAACTTCCACTCCTGGTGCTGCTGTTGTTGTTTTTGTTTTGTAATGTTCCATGCTGCTATCATAGCTGTAATCATATGTAAACTGTTTTTAAAAGCAAATGAGTCACATTGAAAGTAGAAATGTTGAATTATATGAGTGAGATCTGAGAAATATATAGAACAGTCTACTTACTTGTTTATGTTTGAAACTTAGAAAAATATACAAAAAATGTTCAAGACTATACACAAAATTGATTTTTTTTGATTAAAATCAGTGATTTTTTTAAAAAAATCATTTGATTTAAATCATGATTTTAATCAATGATTTTAATCATTTGATTAAAATCATTTACACCCTGGCCCAGAGTTTACATAATGTACCCATAGGCGCGAATGCTAAACTTTTTTGACCTGCTCAAAATTTAACAAAAACTGTTCAAATTGAAAAATATTTCAAGCTTATTAGAAGAGCTTCTTCTAATAAGCTTATTTAAAGGAAATTAGGTCTCCGGTTCAGGGTTTATGTATTTTGCATCGTATTTCAACACAGGCGCTAATGTTAGAATTTTCAAAACTGAACGAAAAATTGCTCAAATCAAACAGTAAAATACGGAAATAAGATGTCCTCGCCGAGATCTTTCGAATACCAAATAAATATATATGTTTCAAACTGGACTGTCCTCTCAAAAGTTATTAGGGGGAGGACAGACCGACGGACACACATTTTCCCCAACTCAAAACCCTACTTAAAAATATTTTATTTTTCAATCTTTATTTAATGATTTAATTTATTTTCGGCTTTTTTTTTTTTTTTTTGTCCTTAATTAGGAAATTTAACTAGATGCAAAATTGAGTAAGGTCCTTTTTTGAAACATTCGGTTTTTGTCAAAATAGGAGGTGCTCAACTATTCGCCATATACTACATGAAAGTGGCAACATAAATCATAAACAAGAACAATAGCTGTTAAACTTTTGTGCAAGATGCTATTTTTAAGATATATTTTGACTATTTTCACAAATTTCATTTGGCAGCCCTGACCTTGCACCTTACACAGACATAAACTTTAAAAACACAGAGCATTAAAGGATTATCAGTTCTAATAATAGTGATATCAAACAACCACTGATTGTTCGGATGAACGACCGCAAAAATGACACCTGCGCTTTCAGACTATTTGCACACCATGAGCGGATGCCGGGTGTTTTTACTGTTATCAAAATAGTGAAATCGCCGTATGGGGCTTATTTTCATGAATTTGATCTCAATCCCGGATACAGGAAAGCAGTGGGGGCAATTACCAGTCCCCCTCCCCGAGCGTCAAATAATACTGAAGATTACATAAATCACAAACTAAAACCCCGATCATTTTTCTCCATTGGGACAAATTTTTAAGGGGGATAGCTGAAATTTCAATGTAATTAAATATTTACTATTAAGAATTTTTATTAAATATGCAATGCATTCCAAAAAAAAAAAACAGATAACAACAAAAGTAAAGTTAATAAAACATTTAGCTTTCTTTCCTAAAAAAGGATGAAAAAAGGCTTAATGAACCGTAAAAATATCGTTAAAAATAAGTAAAGTAATTAAAAAAAGATTGAAAAAAAAAAAACTTGGAAAGTAGGGATGTGAGTCTGTCTCCCTTCTTCCTTTTCAGGGAATTGTCCGATTTGAGGGGAGAAGAGGAAGATATGATGTTGATGTATACGGGAAAGTAGGCTCGTATAGTTCTAGACAAAACTTCTTGATGATAAACAAATTAAGTATCCGTATTCGACGGAGTGTATTTAAGCTCCAAAAAAGTTTCTTTAATTTTTCCAAATAATCATGCGCCATGTTTAGGCATTTCATCTATTCAGTATTTTTTCTATTCTTTTCTTCAGGAGAAAAACTAAAATAAAAGTTATAAAATAATAAAAAATAGTTGAACAATCATCAATTAATGCAATCATTTTCTTTTTTCATACATTTTTTCCCATTACACGTTTTCTCTCTCTCTCTCTCTCTCGCTCTCTCTCATTAAAGTCCATTGAAGAGAAGTTTTACTACATTAAAATTAAAAGTTTCAAAAAGAATCCATTAACGAAGTATGTAAATCAATCGGAAAAAATTTAACAAATTACTTCAAATAGAACATTTTTATGCTTGTCCAAAGATTTAGATTTCAGATCGTAGAATATTAGGCTGAAAATATTAATTTCACATCCGAATCGCACTCGAGCACATGATCATTAGATATGCATTCGGACGCTGTGCAGTGAAACATTAGGAGCTTGTATTAGTGATATGATCATCATAAGTTCAGAAAAGTAATGATCTCTTACATACACCTCACAGGGCAAAGACTTTCGCGAACTCTTCCGCGTTTCTTCTGGAAAAATTCTTTATGATTTCTCGATTAAAGAAAAGGAAAAAAATCTCCACGAGTCTTCGCACAATAAAATGCTCTCGGGGGTCATTTGAGTTCGGCATAAGTTCTGCATCTCGAGTCACAATCTCGACTGTTTAAGAAAATGTGCCTTCTCTCCTTTTCGAAGCATAGAGCTAAATTGAATTCAAAATCTACTCTCTGGAGCGATTTAACGTCGAAGCGGAGGCGGTGATGAATGCTTTCCCTTGTTTTATCTCTACCGGAAATGTTTTAGGCAAATGCGATAAGTTCACTTTTTGTTCGCTTAAATTTAATAGTATATGTTTTTAAGAAGACAGAAAGAAAGGTTTAGAATAAGCCTGTTGTCATCAGTATAATATTTTACTTATATAATTCTTGTAATTTCAAAAGAACAAAAACAGATTTAATTACACAATGTATACCAGTTTCCAAACCACACCCCCAAACTGGAACACTAGGGTGCCACAGCAAGAGAAGAGGGGTTGCTGTGAGGCGCGTGATGTTATGATGTATCGCATTTTTGTCTCTTGCAGTAACAGTAACTTTCGTGAATTATGCTTTATAATCTGTGTTTTCATGTTCCTTACCACTTACTTCTGTAAGTTTTTCTTTAAATAGTACAAATATACAATTATATTTATTCTATACATGTATTATGGATGCATAATATGACAAGGTTGACGTGGGAAAATTTTAACTCTGCAAATGATACCGCGAATTGGAAAAGTTTGGGAACCTCTACCTGATGTATACTATTTAGAATATGAAACATAAAATTACACTTAAAGGCAAGTAAACCTGATAGTGAAAACATAATGCTAGATCAGCGGTTCCCAACCAGTGGTTCGCGAACCCCTATAAGTTCACGTATTGCATGAAAGGGGTTTGCGAAAATAATATTGCAATGGCAGAACTTTTAATTGCTAACGTAAATGGAACAATAACATTAAAAAAATGGCATGCGTATTGGGACGAAGCATAAGAATGAATGATTTGTTTTATGAGTCGTTTTCACGATATTGCTGAAAAGTTGTGAACTCACATAAGAAGCGTACGTAAAAAATTTGAAAGCACGTATTTCTACTGTTGCCTGATTTGGAACATGTGGATCGCATAGTTGTACCAGAAAATATTCATTTTAAATTTTGAGCTTATGTTGCTCCTATTATTTCCAATTTTTCCCGTGCTAGCGCGAAAAGAGAAGCTAAAATATAAAAATTTACTAAAATATAAAATTTCGCAATATTTTCGGCTAATTTCTCACAAATAGACCCAAAGTGGAACCGAAAAATATTTATTGATTGATTTCAAATTTTGTACTCGCATTTATCATACTTTATTCCAACTTTTCTCCATTATCGCAATAAGAATTTTTTAAATATGCGAATTTTTTGGTGCACTTCCAGTACTTTTGCCAATTTTGTATATTTAAATCCCGAAAGTAGAACCAAAAGATATTTATTGATTGATTCAAAATTGTGTACGTTTATTTGTTATGCCATTCGACGACGTTTTCGCACTAACGGGAAAATAATTTTAAAAAAAAATTTTGCTAATACATAGTTTACTGCCCTATTATTCAATTTCTTACGAGTTATCATTTTAGTTTTTATGTATACTTAGATGTTTTGCAGGTATGTTTTCATTTCTTGTTATGAACAATTGTGCAACATTGAAAATAAATGTGCAAATTACATAATTTTGTTACCCGTTACTAACGGCTACGGAAGGCGGTTGCCATTTCCTTTTGTATTTTAGAAGGGGTTCGCAAGGAAAAACAAAAGATTAAGAACCACTGTGCTAGATGATGCCCTCTTCGGCTGTCTCGCATATTGAGCTATAAATCTCAAAGTTTAATTCTATGATCAGGCGATCGATTTACTTTGGAGAAAAATAAATCTCGTTTCATCAAAAGCTAACTCAATCATCCGTAGAAATTTGCTTCTGTGATGCGTCCCAATAAATGCGTAACGAGATATAAGCTTGCTTGGGAAGCAGTATTTCAAATAATCGAGCGACACACGAAAAAAAGTTCACACATGCTCCAGCGATACGAAAGAATTATTATTAAGCTAGTTGTCACTTCCGTAAAGTTAACTCAAAAAATTGATTGTGAGGTTTACAAATATTGCTATGGCCTAGAAAGGTGCAGGCTGCTTTCCCCTAATATCATGCTTGAAAGCAGTGATTCCTATTCCAGAAATCCCAAATAAAAATGACAACACAGCAAAGCAAAACTACGCGGAAGGGAACATCTAAACTCCACCTAAATTATTCACAATATAGATTCGTCCCACTCGACACTTGAACAACATTCAAACCCTGCGGTATACATATTTCCCCTATCTGCATTACGATCATAATGGCGCATTATTCTTTCGGGGCCCAAGAAGAAAACGGTGACGGCCATTAAGCGTAATTGCCTTCCGATTCATCAACACATTTTTCAAGGCTTTGCCGACATTCTGTCGCTGACTGAAATTGAGCTCTATTTCCTGCTGCTTGTAGCTAAGTTGATGCCCCGCCATTATAAATGAACTGGAAACGGTTGCCAGATACTGTAGCGGGTATTATCTTTTGCAGAGAAATGTCAGGAAATATAACTTCTATTTGCATTGTCTCTGCACTCATTCTCGAAATGAAGAACGCCAATTTTAGATGCTGACACTGCAGAAAGAAGCAGTTTTTTGAAAACAAATTAAAGGCATTTGGGCAGTATTAAATAAACCAGTGCAATAATATTTAATTGACTTAAAATAATAAATGCTTGACATGTTAGCATGCCTACCTTCAATGCGATATACAGTTAAAAGATATTGAGTTTTTTATATAAACCAAAATTTAAAAGTTTTAAATTGGTTGTATGACTAATTCATGTGCAGAAACATTTGCATAACGACTTTGTAGGTCATTCTAATATGAGTGATTCACTCATTATTGAACCACCAGTAATAGTGGTCAACAAATCTGTGTGTGTCTCGCTGTCTGAAATCACCTCCTAGATAGTTGGAGTGACTGGGGTTCAAATCATGTACCATTTATTAGGAACATTTTGGAAAAGTCACTGCAAAACCAGTCTCATCCCTCGAGAGGTTCACCTTGCTTGAATATATGTAACAGGCATTATATCGACAAATCCAAATACAGTAAAACCTGTAAAGTTGACCACCTGTCTAAGTTGACAACTTTTGTCAGGAACGGAAATGTAGAGAAAACTTTGTAACTTGACCACCTGTCTATATTTGACCACCTACGCCAAATTTGGGTGAGAATATTATAAAAAACCCTTTGTAAGTTGACCGCTTAATTATTACTATATTTATTTGCTTATCTGTTTTTGCAAAGATAAAGAAAAAACTAAAATAACTTTTCCAGGATCTTTTTTATGCTATTATGGGGGGAGGGGGGGATAAACCAGTATTTGTCTGGGTGGAACATCAATATCAAGTTTGCTTTTTGTAATTTAACCTTACGGGAAACTACTATGAGCACTCTTTTGTTCTTTAAATAAGTTTTTTACTTTTGTTTTTATCTAATATATCCCTTCAAAAAATATATGTATTTTGAGTAAATCTTTACCATCACATAAGTAACTGACATAATTAATAAGATATTAGTCCTAATTTTAATTAAGTACTTTACTTTTAAAGTTGTATAGGATACAGTGTAAGTCATTCAGTTAAATTTCTCTAGTGATGTTTTAGTGAGAGAAAAAAAAACTAATCACTATTTTAAAGGAGCGTTATTACAAGAAAGAAGCAATATTTTAATAAGTTACAAATGAATAAATGTATAGTGTAAAAGAAATTTTTAAAAAAATCCCACTCTTTTGACTTTTAATGTGCTACACCACAAGTGGTTAACTTACACAAGTTTCACTGTAACCGCTACTGAGTTCCTAAACTAAAGTAGAATAAGTGCATCAAAAAATATTCCTAGCAATTTTCAGTGATGCAAAAAATCATCTTTATGCTAACTGCAGATTTTTTTATCAACAACATATTAAATCTCACACTTGCAAAGAAAATTGTCACCGCATGGTTTTTCCACGCCATAAGCGAAACTTAAAATAATAAATAAAAGTATCGTTTTTACATTGCTCTATTCTCATGGATTAAAAAAGGAATTCCCCACAAAAACTCGAAGTGATAGCCCATTAATTTTAGAAAATTATTCAATGCGTTCTTCCTGAATTATGGCTACTTAAAATGAATTACTAAGTAGGTTACCTGGATTGGTGTAAATATGTAGCTCGACTACTAAATTTTGTAAGAAAAATTCTAGTTACATTTCATTTACATGCGGAGAAAAAAATCTGTCTGTAGGATTCTACACAAAATCGGTTGTAATTATCAATATAACGAATCCACACCCGCACATAAAGGAAGTAAATAATTGGTTCCTGTTTCTATGATTCATGTTTTGCTATTTTCAGCTGTTGACACCAATGAAATCCGCGAGTCTTATTTACTTTCCTCATGCTGTCTAAACCAAACAGTAAATTTTCATGGCCGCCCTCAGCACGTGGAATCTGATATTTTATTCCAATAAAACCAAAAATGTGAATAAAAAAATAACAATAAAATGAAAATTAAGCGCAACAAATTAAAATCTAGTGATGAAATTTTACTAGTCAAAAAATTTGAAAGTTGTTCGATCCAGTGTTTCCCAACCTTTCACTTTTAGAGAACCCATTCGACAACTGCCAAGTTCCAAGGAACCCCTGTCGTTTCTGAATCAGTTCTTCAAAATAATTCTGTTACTTACTACTAAATGAAGAGGAATAAAAAAATAAAATAAAATAAATCTATTTTTATGAAGCAGTTTGAAAGCAGTATTAAGATCGCATAATAAAATAACATCATGCAGGGTAACTTTGAAGCATTAGGGTTAACTTTGAAAAACGTCATACTTTTTTGTATATTTTATTTAATTTAAAAATTAAGAGTAGAATACTGATTTGATGAACTATTTAGCTGAGTGCAGTACTGGACCTTCCAGTTTCTTTTTTTATTCAAATGTACTAAAAAATATAACATGGTTCAAAGTTGCCCTGAATAACTGTAATGGGGCCGTTCATAAATGATGTCACGCTTTTTTCCCATATATTTAACCCCCTCCCCCCTTTGTCACAATCTGTCACACTTCAACGGACAGGCCCCCCCCCCCCCTTTATCACATGTGGCGCTATCTAATGCATGATGTCACACCTCTGGTTACCTCCTCCCCTTGTCACACTTTGTCACAATTTCACGAACCCCCCTAACCCCTCGAAGCGTGACATCATTTATGAATGATAACCATTATAGTTCCCTCTTTCTTGTGACACTGTGACTGCCGAAAATTTTTCTACAAATACAGCATATTAAGTTCAAATGCGACACTGTATTATAGCACCAATTAAAATTGCCAATTGTTTTAGTTTTATCGGTGGTGTGGTCCTGGGAACGCTTACAGATACGAGCATTAGTTATTGAAATAAAAAGAATGGAGGGCGTGTATTAACATTTTAAGAAAGTGCGAAGTAAATTAGGTATTAAAGTAATGCAACAAAATTCACTTTATATATTTAACGGGATAATTACACAGTTGGAAACATTTTAATGAAATCTATAAGGTGGCAAAGTATGGCATTTCAACCTTTATCTCTCAAACAGAGACAAGACAAAACCCGAAACTTAAATAAATTTTTTGATTTTACATTGTTCAGAGAAGTTAAAAATTGTTCTCCTGTAAAATTGCCAAAAACTCGGAGATTACATTTTGCCATCTGATTGCAGATATATAAATTAAAAATACGCATGTTTTAAAAAAGAGGTAGCAGTAAAAATAAACATACTCAAAAGTTCTTTCAGCTCTATTTTTCAATTCACGATAACATTGTTTATTTACTCATGGTAATCACGCATAAATTCTGTAATTAAATTCCCCGAGAATTAGAAAATAGATTTCACTTTCTTATGTTTTCTTTCCATTTTAATGCGTTTCCGTAAGGCATGAGAAAAACTTCTCCCCGGACCTGACAGGAAGATTTAAACACGAGATCAGACCTTAGGCTTTATTTACTTTAATAAAAGGCTCAACGAACTCACGATGCAACGATTCATCCTGACGAGGCAGCGAAATGACGTCCAAGAAGGCAGTTTCAATTTAAATAACTAGCTTAATAAATAAACACAGCTTCCTCAGTTTGTTTTTGAAAGAAATCAGATTTCAGGACCGGGAGTTTTTCTCCCCCCTTTTTTTTCCCTCTCTCTGCCTTCATTGAGGCTGTTCGTCCGGCACTTTCGCTAAGGCTGCATTAAGCAGAGATAAGCTGTTCCAATCATAGTTATTATTAGAAATTTTGCATTCTGGCCCGTTCTAATTTGCGATGCTCACGATTTCACACTTTTCAAATGCTGACACACCAAGGCCTCGTATGAGATGTTTCTTTTCACAGATGGTCAGAGGTTTTTTGTTTTGTTTTTTTTTTTTTCCTTTCTTTTTTTGATGCTCTTTGAACGATGATTTCACCAGTTAACTATTACGATCGTTTTTGTGCAGCTTCCTCAATCGGAGTTCTACTTAGTATTGAAACAGCTTCATTCCATTTTTTTTTTCTTTTTATTCATAAAGAGAGCGTCCTTGTTGCCTTGAATCCATAAGTAGATAATTTCTAATAGCATAACTCTGCAGAGTCATAATCTGCTTACTTAATGATATTTAGTCTGCGAACGTAAAGAAAAACAAAAATGGCTGAATTTTAATTCTTCAGGAAATGGCCTCCGACTGTAAATGATCAGCTACACATTTAGATGTTGATTATATACATTTTCAAAGAGCATAATGCGTCAGAGTCATAATTAACTTACGTAATAGCATTTAATCCGTGAGAATTTCAAAATATGGACAAAAATGGCAATTTTAAACAAAAAGTTCGTTGTTTTTTTTTTTTTTTTTTTTTTTTTTTTTTTTTTTTTTTAAAGAAATGGTTTCTAAATTGGGATGACTAACGACATATTTGGGTATCACGTCTTCTGACAATTTCTCATTTGCTCAAGGAATCGGATGTGTTGCCGAGGCAGTATAGAAATTACTCATTTTTCAATGAAATGGAATTACTTTCACACTTTTCAAAATATTTCTCATGCCTTATAAAGTAAATAAAACAAGTAGCGATTTTTTGTTTAAATTTAATGGATCTGTAAATAAAAACATATTAAATATTTCGGAAGGAAATAGCATTTATGTGTTCTTATATATGTAATCGCACTGAGAAAAGTACACTTTGTAATAGCATAATAATATCTATATGTTGTCTTACATATCTTATCGCACAGTATATTTAAGAGAAATTAAATTAAATATTCTAAATTTCAAATATATTTATTTTCTAACGTCTTCGTAAACTATAACTGTTGAGAATTGTATACTTCAAGACTAGTCCATTAATGTGGCGTACAATCATTCGATATAATTGTATATATTTTGTTGGAAAAAATGGATGGAAAAACTCAAATTTTCATTTCAATTAGGCGTTAAAACAACTGTTTTCAATGAAAGTTATGTGATTTCTTACCGTTAAACAAACCAAATGGAGTACATAAAATACATAATAATAATTTTCAGTAATAAAAAAGGACCAAAAATATATATTATTTTAATTTTTTCACACTATGTTGCATCTAAAGCAGGCGTTAACATCGCTATTTATTTATGAGAAAGGTTTGTAGCAGGTGCATTGTATAAGAAGTGCAAAGATGTTCAATTTTTAAATTTTCCACCGAGATATTTCACAAGAAAAACGCATTTACAGAAGTAAAACGCATTTAGTTTTATTAGGTGAACTGAAAGAAATTATTATTCTAATAAATAGGGCAATCACACTTTGAGATAGCATTAGTTCCAACGAAAATAAATTTTCATCCGGGTAACAACTGAGACACACGCGAGCACTTTTCTTTTTTTTTTTTGTCGGAAGGGAAGAAACCTTCATTCACGTTCAATTCAGTGCATTTAATAGACATTGTGGCAGAAATAAGAGGATTCTTGTTTTGGATCTCGCACACATTTGGAACCTCTATAAAAGCCAGACCTCCCAGTGGGACGTATTTTACACCACTGGATAATGAGAGAAATAAAAGAAGAAAAAGAAAAGACAGATAATTTGTGGCGACAGGCGTGCCAGAGTACATGTGGGCCTTGCGCGCAAGAGAAAGAGAGAGAAGTGCAGAAATGCAGTAAAAAATTAACGAGTATCAAAGGTTGTAAGCGGTTTGGGGTAATATGAAACTGTTGCAATCGTGCGGTGCCTTTTGATTGTCAAGATGGAGAAGTCCTCGGAGCTCGTGCTACATCGTACAAAGTTCATTTTGAACTTTCTTGGAATAACATAAGGGTAGGGCCATGTTTGCTCTTCCGACAGATCCAAGTTAATACTTTTTTCCTCATTTTAGTTGCAAGATCAAACATCGGAACTGTTATGGAATAAGGTTTATTAATGTTTGCTCAACGGAAACTCCTTACGATGAGGCCTTGAAGAAAGTCAATGAGTTCTAAGCTACAATTTGGGGTTCTCAATAAAGTGAAAATTCCTTTTCAGCATCTGGTGCAGATCATTCCAATTGTAATGTTATATTGAGCATCTTACTGCTCATGTTTTAAGATAATTAGTGCTGCAAGACAACTAAAAGTTCATAAACGATAAATTTACTTTAGTGTCGATCCAATGTAAAAATGGCACAAATTTGCAACGAAAGTAGCATTCAAGTGTATTAGGAGTTTTAAGGACTGCAAGGAAATAGAACAGTGAAAGTAGTTTCGTGCTAATATGTATATAAATATTAGCCAAAAATGCCCCAGTCAAAAATGCACTCTCAAGTTAATATATTAAATGTTGCAAGCACTGGAAACAAGCATTTTCTCGACAGTCGACAGGCCTCTTTTACGTGCAGTTTTTTTTTTCTTGTTGAGAAAAAATGAAGAGTTTCTCTTGTTTGCTCCTAATACATTTATAATAATAATAACAATCAATTGCTGAATTAAACTGTTAAAAAAAACGTTTTAATTGAAGATGCTGAGGGTTTCAAAAAATCAAAACAAATGCCGTTTTTTTTTGCTCACAAGAAATGGGTATGTAATGCAACAAAAGAAACAAAGCATTCAAAAATTAATTAAATTCCGTTGCAGCAAAAAAAAAAGGGGGGGGGGGGTTTATAGTCGGTTTTTTTTTTCAAATGATGCAAGAAGTGGACAGGTACTTTGTTATTCTGTGACAACATAATATGCTATAATGTAAGATCTATGATAGATCTGATAATGTGTAAGTATCTATAATCAAATTATATATAATAAAATTTTTAAATATAATCTGATAATTTACAAGTATCTATTCTTAAAATTATCAGGTTATTGCACAGGGTGAAGTATTGCACTGGGTTTTCAAATTTGTGATTGATTTTCAAGTAAGAACAACTTTTTTTTTTAAATTGAATTAAATCTCAATGAATTCTTTAAAAATGAACTACGCTCTTAAAACATTCCACTGAAAACACTATACATTATATATGCCTAAAAGAACAAGATTTTCTTTTTTCTGCTTTCAACTCAATACAAGATTCCTGTTCAGATAGAAATTTCAACACTACTCTTGGTAAAGCAACTTATAAAAATTGCTTCGAACTTAAAATATATTAATATTTACTAGGAACTAGCAATTAAATTCCTTGTCCAAAGCTTCAATTTCGAAAAAAAAAAAATCCTTCGGCTATAGCTAGTTTTAGCGTATCAACATGGAGGTCGCACCCAGGTATAAGGAGGTCACGATCTGCCGAAAGTAACTAAATAAACATTCGTATAAGAAACATTCTTTGATAAAATATTTCAAATTATTATTAATTTTTCTTCCAAAATTCATCGTTGTAGAAATAAAATATTGTAGCAAGGCATTTTTACACGTTTCTTGGATTTTAAGAAGTCTCAACACCAAAAAAAAAAAGGTTGAGGAAGAGTAAAAAAGCAAACTCTTCAGAAGACAACAATACATTCTTCTGCCATCACATCACATAGTCACAATTTAAAAGAATATGTAATATCTTTTCTCTTAACTTGTTCAGTAAATTTGCACAAGTAATAAAGGCTTGAAATTCAGTCAAAACTTCAAGTAGTATTGAAAAGACATTCATATTTATTTGAGCTTAATTAAATATAACTTACATAAGTACCGAAAGTTTTAAAAAAAAGGCCCAAAAATTCGAGAGAAAAAGAAAATGTCAAAACAAAAATATGCGGGCTTGAGAAGATTAAAAATTATTCATTTATCTTTTTGCATGAAATTAAAGATTGCTGCTATATCTAGATGTGGCTGACTGTATAAGCATCTCACAGATTAGAAATATTTAAAAAAAAAAGAAAAAATATCAATACTTTTCTCTTGACTTATCCAGTCTTCAAATAAAAAGGAGAAAAATAGAAACATTTATTGTCTGATTTCATTAGAAAATATTTTAGCTTTATTGTGGGGATAGTATTTCCCAATGATGGTCAAACTTGTGAAGTTCTCTCATACAAGATAATATCAAGTGAATGCACATACTATAAGTGCAAAAGACAAAGTAAAAAAAAAAACAGCAGAGTGCAAGATTTTCTGGAGAGGACTTCATAACAATGCCTAAAAGAATATAATAGAAGGATTGGCGAGCATAACTTCACGCCGAAAGTTCTGAGAAGCTGACCTCAACTCCTCCTCCCCGAAAACGCGGATACAGGGGAAGCAATTGCCCCTCCCCCTCACTACTGAAGATGAAATAAAAAAACAAACTAAAACTTAACAATATTTAACGGAACAAATTTTCCGGCGGAGAGATAAAATGAAAATCACAAAGAATTTGTCTCCTCCTCAGCAAAATCCCATATCCGTTTCTGACTCGCTCCTCCCTCTCTGGTGAAAACAAAATCTGTTACAAATGATGCTTTTATTTTGATTGCTCAATAATACATTCGCCCTAAAGCAATTAAGTGATATCTTTTGAAAGAAAAGACATTTAGCCATATTTCATGTGAACATAACATATGCTATGCATACTGCAAGTCTATTTAAGCTTTATTTTGGTTTTAGAATTTGACTCTCATTTTCTTGCACAAATCAACAAATTCAAATGTCAATGATGCATATTTTTTCTTGATTCATCAAACATTTTTAATAAGAAAATAAAATGGGGACTTACCATTCACTCCGGACAATTTCAGCAGCAGCAGCAACATCCAAAGCGAGGTTATCCAAGGCAGTTTTATCCAAAACATGTCTCTCCACGTCCTGAGAGAGAGCGATTGGCAATTACTTTTTCACTAAATTCCTACAACATCCGATTTTCTTCCCAAACGCTAATCACCGAATCAGAATGAGGCGGCATCGAACGCACGCGCTTTCCGTGGAATGGAATAAACGCGCGCCGAGACTTGTTTTGGAACGAGACCGCAGGAGACCAGCCGCACACCGCCGATCGTTCGGAAACTGACGACGAGTGCCTGCCCGCTCGCCTACCTTCACTTCTTTTCCCTCTCCCTTGGTAACCTGAAACGGGGTTACCATAGCAACCGCTGCTTTGGCCCAGGCTCATCGCGATTTCGGAAAGGGGTGGACTATACATGAGGGAGGAAGGAGGGTTTCTCCTCCCCCAAAGTTTGGGGGTTTTTATTTCCTTGTGATGGCAATGTGATCCCAGGTTTGTGATGGAATATCAGAATGCGTTCGGTTTGGCTTGTTTTGGAAAAAAACAAGGAAGAGCTTGTAACGATTTTTTCCCCCACTAGATCACACTACAGAAGTACTCCCTGTTTTGAAAAAAAAAACACTGTTTAAAAATGTACTGGAAAGTGGGGGGGGGGGGGGGGTGCATACATTTCTAAACAGTGAGTCTTTTTTCCCTTTAAATCTTTCTGTGATCTTTTCAATATTTTATCCGAAATTAACATGTCATGTTAATGCTATACTTTTCGATTTTGCTTTTAGTCTCTCAATATTTGATTTGACCACAAAAAAATTAGTAAGTAAAATGCACCTTAAGTCTCGTGAGGTGGACGAAAAAAAAACATTTCATCTCCTAATTGTCATAGAGAAGAATGTCTTTTTGTAACAGAGTGAAAATATTTTTTAATAGGCGTAAAAGCTTAGATTTGATAGATTCGTGTCTTATAACTAAATTACAAGCTAATTGTTTATAAAATAATTCATAATAAAATTTTATTCGCCTAATAATATTTTTTATTTCCTTCATTTTACTCCTCTTACGTATAATTTCTTATTCTTTTTCCTTCAGCAAATATATTTTTATTTTTTAAAAGCAACTTCACGTAGATACGAAGTTGGAAAAAGTAAGATGTATTTTCAGACTTTCTGTGTTAAAACTGGATGAACATGTTGCAACCGGAATGATGAAATGATATAAGCAATGCAATTTTAAAATTGCATTGCTTATTTCATTTTTCAAGAATCCTTCTGAAGCTAATTCCAACAATTGCTCTTTTTTCGCACCGGTAAAAGTTCTGTTCATGTATGTTGCACGGATGATGTTGAACGGATATGTTATCCATTCAATATTTTAATTTAAATCGAAAAATTACTTTACAGTTAATCCTGGTGCACCCCCGTACCACCACTAAACACTACCCGTACTCCCGGGGGTACACGCACTACACTTTGGGAAACACTATCATAGATAATAAGATGATTTGAAATTAACCGTGGAACAGACAAATTAACACACAATGATGTTAATTTGTCCATGATGACAATGTAACAACGTTTGATTTTTTTTTTTTTTTTTAATTTCCTACACATACAAAAAATAACCAAAACTTTCTCATTAGCATTTTTGAGTGTATCAACCTAAGATAATTTTTAATAGTAATAATTTTGTAAATTGTAAATTGAATTTCATCCGAACGAAAAGCGAGATTTTTAGATTTTTCTCTAAATATTTATTATTGTTTTTGTTACATTTCTTATTGTTGCTGTTGTATTATTGTATTATTACTATAATTAATATTTTGAGTGCCATGTAAATTAAAGCAAATTTTCGAAATTTTAGTCGTTTTCTGCAAAATCATTATAAATGTCGAATTTACACGGGTATTCGAAAGGTTTAAACAATTCACTTTCATCAAAAATTCATTAAAATTCACGTGGACATTTAATTTAACATCTCCAGTACTGTATTATTTTTCTTTTATAATTATTATCTTTACAATAAGGAAGTAATAGAAGATTAAAAGTGTGGATTCAAATTGAAAAGTAGCAAAAAGCAGGAAATAAATAAAAAACATAAAATAAAAGAGAATGTCAAAGAGCAAATCGAACGACAATAGATTACTAAAATTTAACAATGACAAATATCCTTTTAAGTTACTCAACTGAGAGTTGACGACTCAAAAGAATCGCATTTTTATGGAAACGTAATGTACTTGCTATCTGGCCAAATTGATTTATAAATGTCCGAAATTATTCCCGAAAAGTAGAATATGTCTCAAAGTGATTAATGTTCCTGGGGAGTAATTCGCTTTAAGCAAGATGATCGATGGGATGTCAAGAGCTAAGACTGCATAAGAATCTCATTAGAATGTGCATCATTATAAATACCGATCACACATACGTTTTAAGCGTAATAAGTAGCCTTCGCTTATAACGATCAAAAAGGGCCTAGCATTCTGAAAATATTATTTGCATGAGGCTTTTAAGCTTTAGCAGGAAATGAATTTTATTTTCATTCATTCAATCACTTTTGAAACCAAATTATAATTCTGAAAAGTTACAGGAATTAACATAAATTATTGAAAAAGTCTTTTTGAAATACTTTTAAAAATACCTTTTTCTAGCTAAAAGGCAAATTTTGTATACTGATAATATTAACCAAGATAATGCAACACCGAAAAAAAAAGCTTTTTGATGTTGCAACATAAAAACAAAGGTAGGAAGCTAAAATGGAATAATTATATGCTAATATCCTCAACAGGTGTCAGAAGTAATCGCCTGATACTTATTCTGAAAAAGATTTTAGAAAAAATCAATCGCTGTTATTTGACAACAAAGCGTATGAGGTAAGTGATATAAACTATTTATCCATCCTCAAAGTCATTTTTTAACAGTTTAAAAGTATTTTCACGTATTTTTGCACAAATAGCAAAACCAGTTTCCTTTAATATGAAATTAGCGATGTCAAAATCGAGTAACGGACAAAACTCGATAATTTTTACCGTTTATTTTTATGGATATGTTGATGGCTTATGCTTATACTCTTTTGAAATAGTTATTAGACTGATAATTTCTGAAATCAATTGAAATTTTGCATAATTATATACGTGCATCATTCATAAATAACAGTAGAAATGCATTGAATTACAATAGTATGTTCCACACAAAATTGCGGCAGTTTATACCACTATTTACTTTTGAACATGCCACTACTTACTACAAGCTGTGACTTCAATAGCGTTTTGGACAAAACTAATTAAAAATAATCAATTAGGCGCTAAGACATCATTTAATTGTCCAGTAAATAGTGCCTTAATGTCCTTTTTTAGCCGACTTTCCCGTAACAGTTTCTAAAAGAAAAAGTACGAAAAAAGGCTTAATGTATCGTAAATATATCGTTAAAACCAAAGAAAAGTCAAAAATAAGTGAAGTAATTAAATAAAGATTGAAAAATAAAACATTTGAAAGTAGGGTTTTGAGATGGGGAAAATGTGTGTCTGTCGGTCTGTCTGTCTCTTCCAACCCAAACAACTTTTGGGGAAAAAGGGAATTAATTCGATTCGAAATATTTTTTTTTCTTTTTGGAAACGAAAGACCTTGACGAGGACATCTCATTTCCATTGTAAACAATGGAAATGAGAGTTTTATTTTATATAGAGATTTTTATTATGAGTTTTATTTTATATATTTTTTCTTTCTTCGTTTCTTTTTGCTACCTTTCAATTTAAATCCAGACTTTTAATCTTCTATTACTTCCTTTTTCTAAATATTGCTATCTCTCTAGGTTGAGAGAGAGAGAGATAGCAAAAAGTTTTTTTTTGATTTGAACAAATTCGTTCAATTTTGAGCAGGTCAGAAAATCTTAACAATTGCTCAAAAAAGTTGAAGTTTTTTTTAATTACTTAAAGTTAACATTTATGTTCCCACCTCTTGGCCCATTAACCAATAGCCACAATAAGTACATGCTTAGGATAGCGTGGTACTGCAGTTTTTCTGATTTAGTTAATTTAAGATGAAAATATAAATGATCCTTTTTTTTTTCTTCTCTTCAAGGTTTAATTTTTTATATTTCCTTTATTGCTTCAATGAGTAATGACCATAAAAACCCAGACATTACTTGTTTAGGGATTTGTTTAAGCCATATAGCTGTTCATGAAGTTTCCTAGCGTTACAATTGCTTCATATGGCATAATTTCGCATGGCAAGAAAAGTTTTACTTTATGCGATAAAATTAATATTTTTATGCTACCATTTATACAACTTATGATGCTATAAAAATAATAAGGGGAAATGACAATGTAGTGACAATGATTGGCTACACTTAAAAATTAATGAAGTATAAAAATCAAAAATGTTACGAAACCAAAATGCCACTTAGAGCCAATTTTGTATTAAGGCAGAGTAGGTAGATGCCCAGGGTGGAAAACAGTTTGAAACGGATTTCTTTTATATACATTTTTTACTATTCTTGAAAACACAATATTAATTAATTTTTATTTTATATTGCGACATCTTTTTTTATTATCAAGTAATATTTACTTCCATTCACCGCATGAATATTTATATTTTCCAAGTAAAGCTAGCAATAAATGAGTTAAAGGGGTCTTGTAAAAGAAGAGACGTAAAGGCAAAAAACAAGCTTTTGTTGGGCTATCAAACTAAAGATAGGTATGCTTCTTTGAAGAAAGTGGTAGTAGATTTCGGGTCATCCTATTGGTAGTAAGGAGCTAAATTCAGCCACTGCTTGAATCATGATTTTTTAAGAATAGAAAGGAATTAAATTTGGGAACTCAGTTAATCTTCTTTTTCCTTGTAATACATAAATATAAATCAATTTTTTGTTGTTTTTTTTTTTTTTTTCTTTGCACCATCGACTACTTTTAGGATTTTTTTCTTTTTCTTGTATAGATTTTAAATATAACAATCAAGTTAGTTTTTTTAGAATTTACGAATATTCGGACTGATTATAAAAGTTGAAAAGACTAAGCCTGCATATGGGCGTTAGCATTTTTTTTACCAGTATTTATTCGTGCAGTCGTTATGATTGATCTATTGAATTTCCGAGCAGATGCTCTGCATCTCTTGTTGTATATAGTTTCGTAGAAACCATCTAAATAACGAAGCAAATCAGAAGGCACAAAAGTAACCAAGGTCAGGTCCTGGAAACAGTTGCTGTGAAAATCTACCTCGACTGAAAAGCATTTGGTGCTATGAAAGACTCGACGCAGAAATGCTTTCCTGGAATAACTTGGGTAACGCGAAACGTTTCCCGCAACAAAAACATCACGTCAAATAGGAGACAAAACATTTGACAGCAATATGGACGTGCAATTTGTACGAATATGGCGACACGCCTAAATCGACCTTGGTAGAGTTAAAAGATCAATTCAAAGGGTTGAAAGGATGGTGGCAAGCAAATATAAATGAAATGGTGTGATAACGTAACAAGCTCCATAATTGGATTGGATTTTGTTGATAATTGTGAGTGAAGGAGATGTGTGAGAATATGGGGGAAATGTTTGTGTGATAAGACTTGGAAAAAATGCTAAAATAAAAAATCAATATGATCGCAATGATTTATTTTTCAAAGGTTTTTATAAGAAATTCGATCGTCAAGAGCATTCGGATGAATTATGCGTGTTTTCTGCAATTCTATAAATAGTTAAGCTCAATGTAAGTTCGAGAGAGTGCAGAACTTCCCGTTTTAAGGCGCAATTTGTAGTATACCTGATCTGTTGTTTCTTAGCCCCCTGTCGTTGGAAAGCTTACACCAGGCCCAGAAGATCACGTCGCTGAATACGACTGATCCATGGCTAAAGGGGATATGCAGCTTCACTTGAGCGAGGAACCACGAAGACTGACTAAATCTCATTTATGTGGTCTCTTCATTTTTGAACCAGCTCCCACAGATGAGAGACCGTCACCCTGGGTTGGCACCCCCAGTGGTATCGTTTCACTTGGAGGACATTGGCACCACGACAGATTTAACGTGCACCAGCTCCCTTTAACATAAACGTTCCCAGCAACCAACCGCGAGTGGTTGTCACCCTCCCAAACACTGACCTCAGTCAAAGTCGTTTCTCTTTCAATGATCTGCGAGAACCGATATACCCGATCTGATATCGGTATCAGAGATCTGGAGCAGGTGCATGGAGCAGTGGAGCAACAGTTTTTGCTTGGAGCAGTAGGAAAGCCGGAACATAGAATGTTTTCGTGCTCCACTGTTTCTATCTTTTTTATTAGAATTCCATTAAACCGTTGAAATGACTTTTTCTTCATTAAAATGAACTTCGAGCGAACAAAGTAAAAAACGAAAGATGTTTTTTCATCTGTAATTTTATTCTAAAGAACCAAAGACGAGGATCAATAAATACAACATACTTGTACTGCTTAATAAAAGTAACATTTCTAATCACACGATTTTCTCTTTTTAACTCATAGAATTGCAATTTGTATCAAAATGTTAAATCTCCGAATTAAAACAAGAAAAAAAAAGGCAATATGAAATTTGTTCTGATGCTGCAGAATTTTGTGAAGAAATTTATTTTGACCCAAGGTCCTTTCATAAAGGGTCAACAAATGACAAGCTTTTTTTAACAACACCGCTCTGATAACACAAGAAAAAACAAACAGGATGGGACATGATTCAACCATTTCTTGTCTTATCAGTATTACTCATCTGATCCTGCAAAGATAGATAGAAGAAAAAATATACATATTCAACTACGCAGAAGTTTTGATTGCAAAATTAGGTCTAAGGTTATCGTGAGAGAAATTAATTTTAATCCAAGATATCTTTTTCTTTCAACAGCCGCTACTCTTATTCAAAATGCAATGAAATCTCTTTTTATAACCTAACCATCACATTTAGCGCAGGAGTATAAATCTCAATTTCCTGTTGTTTGTGGTAGACATAATCGAAAATTTGCATAAGCGAATCATCGGACATCCACATATAAAAGCAAACGATCGATTTTCATGTCACTATTTTGACTAACTTAACCTCTTGACTGATTAATTTTATAACAGAAAATTAATCAGTCGTAAAATAATTCGTAGGAAAAATGTATAATTCGTTAAAGAAACATCCTTTTTTGTTGCATATAATTAAATTTCAAATTTGGTACAAAAAGAAAATGAATGATTTTTTTTAATTTTCATAAATGTTATGAAGTTAAACTGTTTTTAAACTATAAGTTTAAAACAGAAATGCCCCTAAATGTTTGATTTTTTGCAATCACAGAGTATGTACCATGAAGAATGTATTAGAGATCTTACAAGCGATTATCCAAAAAAAAGGTAATTTGTAACATATATTAAGAACTCATAACATATTCAAGCAAATATTAAGGATATATATGAAAAACTCATTCTTTTCAATACAGTTTTTTTTCACTTAATTGTTCGTGAGATCTGTACTAAAGTGGACCACCAAATTAAAAATCAGACTAATAATTGCCGGCACCTAGAGAAATACAACTAGATATAGAAATTGCTGTACTGATGTATACCGGCCTAATATGTTATAAATTTCACTGTGGTTTTACATATATGTTGCGGTGTAATCTCGCAAGATGTTCAGGTAAGTCTCGGCAAAATAATCGAAATATGCTGTTGAATGTAGAATTTAGATTTCTATAATTTAAAAATTCAAAATTATGTGATGATACATCCCCCCCCCCCTCTCTCTCTATCTATGTATTTATCTCTCTACTTTCTTTTTTGGTTAATACACTGTTTCCTTTTTCGTGAAATTAAAAACGAATGAAAGAAGAAGAAAACTTAAAACATTCATTAACTTAATGATCGCACGAAGATTAATTGCCGGCCAATCTATGTCCCTATAACAGAAAAGCAGGACATGATTAATTTTCAGTTGACTGATGCATTTCCCCTCCCCTAGCCCATTAGTTAAAGAAACAAAATTATTTCTTGATCACAGCCATCATCAGTTTAAAATATATACCAGTGCTTTTTCAGTAGCAAAATAAATTATAATTAATTTCACTTAATTTATGAATACTTTGTTTCCTTTGCGGAGTTTAAAACTGGTGTTCTACAATGATCAGCGCTTTTGATGTTCCGTGATTTAAAAAAAAAAAATTTAAATGTATGCTTAAAGTTTAAGATAAATGTTAAAAGTAAACAGCTCTGTAAAGACAAGGCTGAACTTGATCCAGTTTACAGCCTGTTTACGATCAAGTTCAGCCTTGGTAAAGATAGATACATATGTGGTGTAAAAATGCGAAATATAGATTACTTTTTTTAAAAAGAATCAGAAATTAGTTTTTGAACAATTAGGTTACCATTGTGGCTGCAGTAAATTTTCACACATGAGTAGGTAACAATATGGGAATGATTTTTCTAAAATTGTATCATGTTTGCTTTAAAATGGTTTTTCACGTTACTTTTTTATACTGTTATCAACAAATCGTACTTCCGAATAAAACATGGCTGTGTCAAACTCTCATTTGTAGTTTCTAAAAGCTATAGAAATTGAACTGGAATAATTATACTAATAAGTCGGTGCAATGTCAACAGTGAACCATTGAGTGAGGCAGTGGGATAATCAATAATTTGTTTAAGTTTATGCATAGAAGGCTATTTTGTAAAACATAATATTTCTTAGGTTTTCTAAAAGTAAAAGACTATGGCTGCTAAATTAGGAGACTGTATACAGGTATAGTATCAGGAGACTCCTCTGTGGTAAAACCATAATCCACTTTATTACGAACTACGAACCTCCTACTCATGAATTCGCAGTTTTTGTGTATTAATGATTGCCAATTCCGTATCGAGCCCCCCCCCCCCCCTCCCCTCGAAATGCTGAAATTTTTCGCAGTGTAGAATATTTTCCTCAAGAGAAGTGCGTCGAAATCAGTCTCGTTCCCCCGAAAAAAACTTCTGGCTACGGACTCCATTATTGATAGCTCACTTCTAGCTGCTGATTTCTGTGTTTTGAAAGATCTCAACTTTACGAGATAATATTCAGTCTCTAGGAGTTCACAAAACTAATCGTCTACTGCATTGTGAATCTCATTTCATTCCATTCAATAGAAGCCTTCTCTTTCTGGCTTGTTGGATTTCTGAATGTTGTAAAATTTGCTCTTTTGCACCACTCCTAATTTCCTATTTTATTTCATAAATCAGAACTGAAGATGCTTAAAATTTTCATTCTTGCACACCACTGATTTCACATTTTATTTCATTCATTGATGATTGTAAAATTTTCGCTTTTGCCCACTCCTGATTTTGCATTTTATTGCATCCTTTCGGAAGTCTGGTTGTTAGCAAAACTTCCAAGGACGGGTATCCCGCAGTTGCGTATTGAGCAGTAGAAAACCAGGAAAACTCTTATAGTTCGGTGCAAGGAGGATTAGACTATAGTGCAATAAGCATTTTTTCTCCTAATTTTTCATTCATTCAAAGCATCTTCTGCAATGAAATCCTCTGCAGAAATTGGCAACATAAGTTCCTTGTAAATTTAACAGATGAATAAAATAAAATGTTTTAATAAACAGGATGTGAGAAGAAAAAAAAAAAGATTGAAATTAGCTCTGAGAACTGGAAATGCGCACAAGTTTCTTCACATTCTCAAGAAGAATGTTGACAGAATAATTCAAAGAAAATAACACTTCAGCCTTTTCTCCGGAAAAAGAAGTGAGCATTCTTCCAGAAGTATAGCATTAGAAAAATCGGTCTGCCAACAAAAATCTTTGACGTTATGGTGAAGGAAAAAATAGAGTGGGATTCTTCTTCGGGAATTATGAGACGTCTGAGAGAAAAACAAATTTAATATCTGCCAAGAGTTTCTTGGCGATATATATGTTTTCTTTCCCATTGATTGTTGACCAAAATTCTATTTTTTCCAAAACACTTCTCTTGAAAATTAATAACGTGATTATGAGTGTTATTGTCAGGGAACTGGGGAACAGCCACTTTTTGAGTTGCTCCACACCGACTGCTAAGTATTTGCTCCGGCTTCGCTCTGTGCTCCGAACAGTTTTAATAGGAATGATATTGTTCATCGCTTTTATTTATTTAATACATTGCAGTCAAACCTCGATATAAGGTCACCTGCGTATAAGGTCACCCAGCATATTAGGCCACTTTTTTCAGGTCCCGTTTCATTGAATCTCAAATGTCTATGAATCGGTTATAAGCTTATCCTTCTTATAAGGTCATTTTCGTGAAGTCCCGAGGAAGGACCTTGAGATCTGACTGTAATAGTGTGTATGTGACAAAATTAAAAAAAAAAAATTAAAAAGTTATTTATAGACTAGTTATGAAAAATTGTTTTATAATTCATATACACTTTGTTTCGGGGAGAGAAACAAATAAAGCGTCCATAAATTTTGAGCTAGAGCTACAGAACCGGTAAACCGGATATGTTCATGTGATTTGATGACGTACAAACTTTACTCCTATATTTTTTTATATGTATAGGATGCATAAATAGAAGCATAAAGATACTAGCGAATCATTCCCAAAAAACTTATATATCCCTTCTTCTTATTAGCTGCTCTTCACGGTAATTCGAAAGTATGCTAGTGTGCATTCTTTAAAATGAATGATTGATTCAACAGCACACCTGTAAATTTGCAGCTTAATTGATAAGTACTGCTATATGTTATTATAACCAACTTCAATGTATATAAGTCAATACTAAAACCTGTTGGTTTGCTTTTGATGAATCAGTAAATAGTGCTCTTTATTTAGCAGATATAAATTGCGATAAAATATTTAAAACTTTGAATTTTGAAGCTTTTACTCAATATTTTAATGATATTACTTATTTTAACGCGACTTTATATGTTATAAGGCACATCCTTTCCAAACCTTTTAATTTCATAGGTCTTGTCAGCTTTCCGTATAAAGTGATTTTCTCCTCCTGAAGCAACCCTCTAACTACATGCTTGAGTTTCTCATATTTACATATACAACATTCATATCATTAATCAACGTAATCTCTTATTCCTCAATCATGACGCAGCCGGCAATGTCCTCACATTGAATTTTTTATGCCAAGGAGCACGCATGTGAAATGTCGCTGACCATCTGCGGGAAAGGGAGAAAAGCAAAATCTCCATGCCGGAAGCCAAACATCGAACCTGTTCCATGTATTTTGTCGTCCTTTATGCAGAAATCTATGAATGCTATCCTGTTAGCCATACAGCAGATGGCCGAGTTCTACAACAATTCATCAGATATGGAACATTTTCGCAATATCGGATCATTTGTTATGCCATGTCCGAGGCATCATCTCTTCTGTACGAACAGGTTTAATCGTCCACGCCCTTCCAGAGAGGGATGGGCGAAAGGAATAACTAGTCTTGTAGACAATTCTGGCTGGTCTCTTTGGAATCGATATCATTTTTCTGCTATCAAAATATACATCATCTTGACACAAAGCTATTCTCCATTTGATTTGAAATAAATTGCGTGGTTCTGACGTAAGGTAGTGACGATTCAAAAGAATAAGGCCTTGATAACCGATTTCTATGACTGACTTTGAGAGGACTTTGACTTTGCTGCGATTCAAAATTTGTTTTTATTCTTTCTGCGTTTATGGCACATAAGTATTATGTTTCACCGTTGTTAAGGAATCTTAAGAGTTAGAATACCTGTACTGAGGCACTTTGCGAACTTGTATAAAGAACTTGTTATTGTTTTCCCAAAAAGTAAGAATAAAATCATTGTGATTTGTTCGAAGTGAACTTTTTAACCTACAAAAAGGTGCATTCTCGCCAGTGTTTTGACCTGGCAAGTCAAAAAAAAAGGATTACTGCAGTGAGTTAAAATTTCCAATTATAAATTTCATGATATAAAACAATCAATTTAAAAGTTACAACACTGAGCCTACCGTAGGAATTAATAGTCTTTGAAATGATTTGCACTAATTTTCGCTGCGATTCGAGAGTTTAAATTGGTAATATCTAGAAACTGCAGCTGACTTTTACCTGAACGCCAACGGCGCCATATAAGGGGATATAGTTAAATATATAAAATCAACGTTGGTGAATGGGAAAATAAACTCATTAAGCTCTACATAAATCTCTTGCTTTTGAAACAACCCAGTTTTAAGTAATATATTTATCATTTACAAAAAGCATAATATTTCTATAGGAATTATCTTTTTCTGTAGTTAATCGTTTTATTAGTAAGATTTTCATCAAAACGTTCAAAAGTTAATCTCATCATACCCTATTTAATTTTATTTACAGTGCGCAAAAAGAAAGAAAGAAAGAAAGACATTAATTAAAAGAAATAGTTTTGCTCCCATTGTTAAATGTAATTCTATAAATTAATACTTAATTTTATTAAATATTTTAAAGTTTCTGGAAATATTTTATGATATTAATTTACAAGAATGCTTTTCTCCCTTCGTTGCATTAATAATTTGCACATATTGTAACTACTTTAGTCCGGAATATTTTACTGATGTCAAGGCTTTTCTTTTAATTATTAGTTTTTAAAAGTTGATGAACGGAGAAAATGTTTGATTTTCAAGCTACTTTCTTTAATTTTAGTACTTATTTCATTTTGTATGCAAAGAAGATTTTATGTAGGGGAAAGTTGGACAAAACCGGGTCCCAAATCTTTTTTCCTAAGCAGTTAAGTGAATAAAACTGCTTTAATTTCAATTTGAATGATATATTAGTTCTTTAGTTACAAAAATAAATATTTTTCAATGTAAAAGAACAATATTTTGGAGGGTAAATATTTTTTTTTTTTTTTGGAAGTATAAAAGTACCCGGTTTTATCCAACAAGTTTGGATAAAACCGGGTATGTTTAGGAACACTTAAAAAATGCTGTTGTCTTACTACTGAAATATTTATTTATAACAATAAATTAGTACAATGGCCGTCCTATACAAAGAAAAATAGGTGGGTTTAAAATATCTCTTCGGGAAATTGTATTTTTGAATTCTTTTTTCTGTGTAGACTTTTTAAAAGATGTCTTCTTTTTAATTAATTTCCCGAGGAGATATTTTAAAAAATACGAGTGCATCACACGCCCATAGACTTATCATTAACGAGCTGAATTCGGAAGTTGACTGATGAGCAGCCTTAATTTTTATGGGTGCAATTTTCATTCTAACAACATTATAAATTTCTAAAAGCATTCATTTTTTCATTCTACCCTACTTTAAAAAAAGAAGAAGAAACATTTTTTGGAATAAACTGACAAACACGATTTAATTTTTAAAAAATAATTTTTATTTTGAATGTTAATAATTTTAATTTAATATTTGTACTAAGTGGGATACTATAATATAGTATCCTATATTCATACGAAGTCCCTCCTAAAAAGTAATAAAGATTTAATTTTATACCATTTATGAGATTATTCTTGCTCTTTAAGATTTATATTTTACAAATTAAACTATTTATGTTTCACACAGTAAAAAAAAAAAAGGGGGGGGGGGTCGTCTAAAACCGGGTACTATCCGGTCTTGTCCGACTGCCAAGGTCCCGGTTTTATCCGACCACGCCATTAATCAGAAAAGACTGCTTAGCACATTTCAAACATGATGCAAAACCTGGTTTAATAATTTAAAATAACTGCTGAGAAAGGTGTTATCAAATGTTGTACTTACCTAAAATAAATCTCTAAGCAATTAGAAACTACAAAGTGAAATCGGTGGTGTAAAAATCAAAACTTTTCCACTCGAATTTTTCGAAACACCGACGTTGACAAACAAATAAACAACACTGCCTTTCATTAAACTTCAAATAACATGGCGGTTGTTTGCAACAAGTTTCAAGCGCTTTCCGACAAATATCAATACTAATCAAGCTAAAACTGCTGGGTCCCGGTTTTATCCAACTTTCCCCTATTTCTGATCTGTGTATCCTCTCCCGCTTCTTGCCCCCCCCCCCCCCCACGCTAAATAAACTATGTAAAAGAGTTGTAAGGTCATTCTTTACAAAGTTAATACATTAAACAATTAAAAAATTATCACTTCGAGTTTTGAAAATAAAGTGCATTATTTTCATAAGAGTCTTTACAATTTGTATTTATAAAAAAAAACTGAGAATTAAAATGTAATACGTGGAATTGTGCAATTATTGCACGCACATTTTAATTTTATTGAAGCCCATTTTTTTCACTATGCCCCTGGTCTTTTTTTCTTTTTTTAATTTCTGACCCCCATAAAAGAGCACTTTTTTAAATTAATGATAATTAATACGTGTTGCATCCCAAATTCGAAAATGCAAAAATTTTTTGACATCAGTCAGTTTTTGCTGGATCTATGGGTGGTCGAACGTGTGATATACCAACTATTATTTGCATCGAAATTTTAAAATAATACAATATGATACTGTATTTATTCACAGTATTTTATCAACTGTATTTATTAACCGAACGTATGAGATTCGATGCCGACCAAGGGCACATTAGTATGGGCGAATGTTCTACAAAAAGTAATCCTGAATCCCTCACTTGTATCGGAAAACATTTTTCAATTAATATTCTACACTCGTTTACCACATACCATTGCCACCTGTATGAGCTCACGACGAATTTTAACGTGTGAGAGTCCATCATCTGCATCTTAAACAGATTGCTTTTAAGCATCCAACAGTCTATAACTTGTCTGCAGCTACTTAAGAGATTTGAAGTGTTAGAACTTTGAATGCAACAATAAGTGCGTTACGCCCGGCACTTAATGCATCGTGTTAGACATCCTAAATCATCTTGACCAATTCTTATAACTCTTTATTGTAGTACATTAAAATAAATCGAGTTGTTTATAAAACTTGAAAATTACCGCTAATGGGATTTCAAAAAGCATTAGGTAATTGGAAAATTTAAATGAGAAATGGTTTCTTGGATTGCATGTGACAGGGGTGCCCGCAAGGGGGGGGGGGGGGGGGGTTCATGGCGCAGACTGCACCATTGAGATTTTGGGGAGGTTTCGTTTCACGGGCTTTTTTTAACGGAATGGCCACCCCAACCATCACGTTGTAGATTCGACAGTGGTTTGGGGCAGGGGTCGACAAACTGCGACTCTCGAGCCGCATTGGGCTCCTTGGCTATTAAATGCGGCTCTACAGAGCATATGAAACAAATTTACATCAAAGAACATATGGTGGTGTATTTAATATTCCATAAATAGTATTAGAAATGTTTATTATATTTTTAGCTATGGCTCTTACAAAACATTTTCTGACTCTTTTAATAGCGAAATTGGATCTTTAATTTCTAAATTGCCGATCATTGGTTTAAGGTAAAGCAACGGAAAATAAAATACCTTACAGAAGCTGAGATTGATAAATATTATCATTGAACACTTTTAATGATTAAAAGCTGTTTATTCTACAACCTTTGTCAAATATAAAGGAAGTTTAATGCTCATCAATCCTTCATAGGGCTTTTAATATTAGTCCTATAAACAATCTTTTGGATAAAGATTACTGTAAAAAAAAACAATTAAAATAATTTAGATTTTAGCCTTTCACTCTTTCCTTAAAAATCGTATTTATTATTTTAAAAGTTAAATTTTGAGCGCAATCATTCTGTAATAAAGCAAAATTAGAAAAAAAAAACTTTTCACCTCTATATCGTTTACTACACATACTTTATATTTTAATTAAACCCATTTAGGAAATAATTTGCCTTATCTTCATTTATTGACTGTGCTTAATCATTTGCCTTTATTTTATGTACCTGTTCTTCACCTGTATTTCATTTACCCTTCAGATACCGCTTTGAAATGTGATTCTCGCTTTAAATACCTATAATGATACAACATAAAAATATGTAACTTCTGATTTTAATAATTCCAGAGAACGAAACTGCTTAAAATAGGGCCACTTATCACTAATGATGTTGAAATACGTACTGCTCGCGAATCCTTAAGGTAATGAGCTATGTAAGATAATATCAACACAGTAGATTTATAATTTCGTACATCAAAGAAAAAACCACTTTAATATCAGATGGTTTAACAATGACCCTGAACGGAACTCATTACTTTATTTAAATGTGCCTATGTGCAACATAATGTATTTTCTTAGAACTTTGCTAGCAAAAAAAGGCCAAACATCGTTCGCTCATACAAAATCCTCAGTGTCATTTTTCGTTTTTAGCCTACTTTCCTGTAAAAGTAAAAAAATAATAATAATAAAGCATGAAAGAAGGCTTAATGTTTCGTAAAAATATCATTAAAAATAAAGAAAAGTATTTTAAAAAAATGAAGTGATTAAATAAAATATTGAAAAATAAAAAAATTGAAAGTAGGGTTTTGAGGTGGGGAAAAGGTGCCTATCGGTCTGTCAGTCTGTGTGTCCCACCCCCTAATAACTTTTGAACGAATTGTCCGATTCGAAAGATCTTATTTTGCATTCCAATGATCTCGGCAAGACCATCGCATTTCCATATTTCACTTTTTGATTTGAACAATTTTCTGTTCAATTTTGAGCAGTTCAAAAAATCTTAACATTAGCGCCTATGGGCAAATTATGTAAACTCTGGGAGAAAGATCCAAGTTCCTACGGACAAGCTTATTGGAAGTAGCTCTCAGCGTGAAATATTTTTTGATTTGAACAATTTTTGTTCATTTTTGAACAGTTTAAAAAAAAAAAAAAAAACTAACAGACCGATTTGCTTGGAACTTTATCGGAAAGATGTTATAACGTAGATACGTAGATCATGTACAGATACGAAGTTCAACAGGAACTAAACGAGCCTATTTTCCTGTGAAATTTTTTGTTTGGGATTTCCAAGGATATTTTCGAATGAATGAATGATTAAATGACTGAGTGAAGGAATGAATGAATAAATGAGTGAATAAATATTAAATAAATGAACGAGTGAAAAAATGAATGAATGAATGAATGAATAAATGAGTGAATGAATGAATAAATGAGTGAATAAATATTAAATAAATGAACGAGTGAAAGAATGAATGAATGAATGAATGAATAAATGAGTGAATGAATGAATAAATGATTGAATAAATGAATAAATGAGTGAATAAATGAAAAAATAAACAAATGAGTGAATAAATGAAAAAATAAACAAATGAGTGAATAAATACATGAATACAAATACAAATACTAAAGTGACGACCAGAAACAGGCTCAGGGCCCAGCTAGGCTGTTCCTAGTCAATTTAGCAGTCCCCAAGGAACATCAAGAGCTTTCTTAAAAGTTTTTACCCCTCTGCAATTACCAGTTGCCTCCGGTAAACTATTCCAACTGCCTACAAGTATATTGAAGTGAATGACTGAATAAATGAAAGAATGAATGAGTGAGTGAATGAGTTTATATTGTATATTGTATATATTAAATATACCCGTTAAGAAAAGCATATTTAAAGTAATCAAGAGCTAAAGCTAAATGAGAAACAGAGGGAGAGAGATAGCTAGATTATAAATTTGAAGTTGGCGTATGCGGAAAATTTAGACTCCTATAATTCTAGAAGGAACTTCTTGTTTCTATTCCAAACAATGTTTATCTTTAGAAGCCAAAAGAAGTAGTGGCGTAACAAAACATCATTAATTTCGTTTTTAGAAAATAAAACTAGTCCGCAAACAAATTTCAAGTATCAAAGTGTTCTTTCCTCTCAACTATGGACTTCAGAGAAAAATTTAAAGAGAGAAATGATGGTGTTTTTAAGCACTACAGATGCTCAGTTAAAGTGTAGAAAAAATCATACTAAATAGAGCAATTGGTAAGAAAGAATGTATCTTAGAACACACTAAGTATAATTTTGAAGTAGGTTGATGCTTTATCTGTTTTTTTAACTTGTTTTATTTTTAACATAGAAATTCATTAGGGAATAGTGAAAGAAGGTCTTTAAGAATTCAACAAATTTTCTGACTATTTTATATCAGACGATTGTCAATTGTTATTTACTTTTCTATGAATTCTATAGCAGACAAATTCATTTCACACACCAAAATAATTCATCCATAGTCAATCGCGCCTGTTTCAAAAATTTTGGACGCTTTAGGAGCTTTATCTTTTGTTTCGCTTCTAAGGATAAAACAACTTTTAAAGTGATAACTTATAACTTTAAAACTATTACAAAAAAAAAAAGTTCTGAAAATCCACCTTGGCATGTATTTTTATCATTTACTTAGCCAGGAAGTGAAGTTTTCTCTATGTATACACGTCCAACATACAAGCAAACGTATTCTTTAAAAAAAAAGAAAAAATCTAACTTAGCATGCATTTTTATCATTTTCTTAACAAGCAGGTGACGTTTTCTTTATGCATAAATGTTACAAGGTATGCTATTTTGAAAGTAAATACATAAATAAAGATAAAAATGCATTGTGCATATCAAGAAAAGTTTCTAAACTGTTTTAAAGAATACTGTTTGATTGTTACGTTTGGAACAAAGAAGACAGATAGACAATGAGGATTATCCTCATTTGTTTACAATAGGTTAAAAACACAGAGAAGTAAACTAACTGCCAAAATATCATCACGCTGAGAGGAAGGAACAAACCCTCTTTTATAACGCATCCCTGCACTAGTTGGGGGTCGGGCTTTTTACAGTTATTATTATTATGTTTGGGCTTTTTTTTTTTCCTCTCGTTTGGCACGAGACAACGTGTAAGTAACGTCGTGAGTGTTCCGCCCCACATCCTCATCATTAAGGAAAGCCCTCAGAAAAGAGAGGGATCGGTTAAGTGCTGAGCTCGTAACTTTTAGGTTGAAATCAAAATCTATTTTATTAACCTTATATCATATTTCAGCTTTGAATCGATGAAAATTTTTGAGAGTATTTTCCCCGTCCGCTCAAACATCAATGGTTGTCAGTTTTATTTACCTGATGTACTTCGGACCATAAACTATCTTTGAAACCACGACAACTAAAAAAAATAGAATTAAACAATTAGAAAAAAATGATTGAACTTACAATACCAGCGTACCTTCAGAATGTTTTCTTTGTAAAACTTGAAAATATTGATTATAAGCATGAATTAAAAAGCCTAGTCGCTTTTTCAACCTGTCCCAAATGGGAGGTAAGCTGGCCCAGGTCACTTATTTAATGTCTGGATGTTACAGAAGTTGAAGAAATGTAAGAACTTTATGGAGTCAAATTTTTAACTACCTACCAAAGAAAATATAACTTATGAAAAAAAAAAACCTTTCAGACACTATTACTTAATGAAGATACATATTACATATTATAAAATTACAAAATTATGTGAATCAAGAAACCTAAAAATAGGAAGATACAAGACTTATTCTACTTTGAGTTAGACTTTGGCTTAGCTGTCTATCTCAATTACTATTTTCAATGAATACAATACAAACATAAAATATTGCTTCCTAGGGAAAATATTATTCGTACGCTCAACATTTGCATATGAATTAAGATTTGAATTGAAACTGAAAGATATGAACATTTTATGTTTGAAGTATTTTCATAAAATATCGATTTGTCAATAAGAAAAATGACATTGTAGTAAAATAACATAATTTGCTTCTTAAACATCAAAGAGTATGTTCTTTCTCCCATTCAGCATTAAATATATTTATTACGGCTCAAAGTTAGTTAAAACTAAATTTAGACATTACAAAAAAACAAAATGTCGCTGGTTATCTTATCTGTCATGTGGGCCCTACAAATAATTGTCTTCTCCTTTTTGAATTATTATTTACTAGCTGACATGCCCGGCTTTGCGTGGGATAATATTGCATCATTCGCAGGCTAAGTGACGCATGTCCAAAATTCTGTTGTAAATATGTAAGGAAAAATTTTCTTAAAAATCCCAGCGTAGGAGATGGGCAACAGGCCTTAAAAACGTTATTTAAACAGTAAAAATCATCATAAAACACGATTGCATTAAAACGAACAGCCTAGAAAAACTCTTTTTAGACCAAGAATAATAGTCCATAAAAATCCACATTAAAATGCCAACAACAGTTCATAAAATTGCCATTAGAGTAATTGCAACAGTAACAAAAATGCGCACATGCAGCCAGATAATTGTGCCAAAATGATATCAAGAGTCCATAAAAATAGTAAATCTAAAAATTCCCATCAGAATAAGAGCTGTATTGTTTTAAAATGTCCATCAGATGAAGAACAATTGTCCCTAAATATTTCTGCTACAATAAAGAAAATAATCCTTAAATCCCCCTATTTGAATAAAGACAACTATTCCTAAACACCCCTAATAGAAGGAGGACATTATTCTCAAAAAATCTCCATTAGAATAAATGCGTCAGTGACTAAAAATACCCATTACAATACTGGCCTTCAAGAGCTACTGTTCCTAAAATTACCAACAGTAAAATTAACATTATCCATCCATCTTAAATTCCCCATCAAAATAAGGACAGTTCCTATAAATCCCGATTGCAAAACCGTCAAAGGATTTCCTGAATTCAATTAAATAGCACTTTCATAAAATTCGAATAAAAACAAAAGAAAGGAAAGCATTATTTCCAAAGGCAAATGCATATTTAAGTTAGAAAATGTTTAGTACTGAACCAATCCTGACGTGTGAAATTTAAGTTGATAGAAAGAAATAACTAAATTCTGTCCAAATAGTGCCAAATAGACAATTTAAAAAAAAAAAGTAAATGTTTTATAAAATAAATCACTTGAGTAAAATATGGAAGGAAAAACCAACCTCCAGATAAAGTAATTGAAAACCGTCTGCAGTTTATAGTCCACAAAATATGCATAAAATGAAATGAATTTTTAGAATTTGTTTCGCTGATAAAACGGACACTCTACCATAAGAAATAATATGTTTCATGAAATTGTTGAACTGTTACCATAATACTAAATCGCCAAAAAACAAAGAAGAATCAACCTCAAGAAGTAATTAAAAATCGTCTGCAGTATGCTAAAAAATGAAATGAATTTTTAGAATTTGTTTCACTCATAAAACGGCATGAATAAAGATAAAACATCATTTTTTCAATCTTACGTTAGCAAAAATCACCCAGTTGGCGACAAAAGTAATATTTATTTTGGCGAAAACACGCAAATTGAGCAGATAAATTCAGAGGTAAGCCTCGTTTTAAAATTCGAAAACGACTTTAAATTAACGTTGCGCGTGTTCTATTTGTCCTACGAACTGCCAAAAAAAACCCTTTGTGCAGTTTTTTACGGGCATTCATATGCTGCAAAAATCTAAAACGTGGGACGCTTCTTCGATGAGATAAACCCAAAATCAACAGTTTTGCTTAAAATTGGAATAAAAAAAGAACAAATTCGAATTTTAGGAAAAACGCTTCGAGGTGCACGAGGACCTGACCCAAGGTACCTGTAACCAAAATTTCGTACTTCTGGACCGTTCCATCTCGCCAGGAGGCGATCGACAGACAGACAGACACACACACATACACACACACACACACACACACACACACACACACACACACAAACTTTTGGTTTTATTTATATAGAAGATTAAAGGGGAGAACGTGCTCCATTAATAAATGAAGAACGATTATTTCTAACTTCTTAAAATTCATCACTTCAGTAAAATTTCGAAAAACCTCGCCGGTTCTTTAGTAAGCCCTACATCTTCGACGGTATTTATGTTAAAAGAAAGTGAAGGGGCAGCACACAAATAGCTGAACTAACAACGTCAAGCACCCTAAACTTTTTAAAATATTGCTTCCTTATTTATTGGAGCATTTTTTTTTTTTTTTTAGCCTTTAAGGTACTTTTGCTGTTTTTAGGATATTCTTATGTTTTCAATAGACTTCTAAAATATTTTTAGCTTATCAAAATACAACCTCTATTTTTAATGCTGCCTGGTGCAACTCCTAAAATGATGCCTCACCCTTCAAGTGCAACTCCCAAGAAGTAAATAAAATAAATAAATAAAACAAAAACTCTACACCAACACAAATGTGAATGGGGACTTCATTTTTATGAATCAGATCGTGAAATGCTACGTATTGTATACGAAAAGAAGGGTAAGTTTGGTTACACATCAGATAGATGTAGGAAAAATCATATTATTATCATTTATGGTTTTTTAATACCAATCTCGGTCATCCGACCGGCACGGAATAACTTCATTTTGGCAATGGCTCCAGCAAGGGGCTCAGAGCAGATCATCATTTTGATAATGGGATGTAAGTACATCCAAGTTCGCTCAGACACAGACGCCCTACAAAAGCAATCAACAAATGGAAAATTCATTGGGTGTAGCAAACAGGTTGAAGTAAAAACAGCGGAAGGAGGAAAAAAAGGTTCCTGAATCCATCGCAGTAATTTTCTGAACGCCGCGTTTTCATAATGGAAATTTGAAAAAGAGAGTTATTTGGACAAAAACATTCTCAGATATTTGTAAATTAATGATGCCGCAAGAATAAAGAAAAAGCATATGGTAAATAGAACAGATTGGAATTTTGTTTTCCTGCATTGATGTTGACACAAGGAAGTTGCTACTGTAAAAAAAAAAAAAAGGATTTTTAAAATTGTATTCAATTTCACGGTTCACTAAAAATATTTTTACATTTGCTCAAAATAATTTTAATTAGTGAGAAAGAGACTAATGGAAAAAATTCTTTTAGTATACAGTATTTAATATTAAAGAAATTTGTTACTTTTAAAATCCCCCCTAATTAGTTTTGACCAAGTAATCAGCATTTGATTCAATCTTAAATATAGAATAGCCTACACCTCAAAAAAAAAAAAAAAAAAACACTATTCACTCCGTATGCAGAGGCGTAGCTACGTGGGGGCAAGGAGGGACAGCTGTCCCCGGGCGCTGCGTCAAGGGGCGCCAAATGAATGTTAATTTATTTTATTTTTAAATGCGAAAAGAAAATTATTTGAACTGAAGAAGTGTGAATATGTTCGACAAAAACGTGGGAGCACCGCAAACCATATCGGGAATGACCAATGTAGAACAGGAGTGCGTGGGTAATCACACAAATAATTTTACGAAGCCAGTGTCCCATTTTTCCCTTAAATTGAATGGTCGAGGAATAAAAATGAAAGTTAAAAGGGCTGCTTTTTAGAGCTATTTATCATTTAGGAAGCATAAAAGTTTTTTTCAATTCCCTTTAGGGGCGCCCCTAGGCCTCCAGGGGCACAGGGGGGCGCAAAATCTTCAGTTGTCCCCGGACGCTGAAAACCCTAGCTACGCCTCTGTCCGTTTGACTCGTCCAATAATTCATTGTCTGTATTATTTAATATGTTTTATCTATCTTTTAAATTTCCTGAAATAAAAGGTATGTGTACTCACATTCTATTGACTAGAAATTCCAATTTCCAGCCAAATTATAATTTATATAACGTATTTTATTTTACATTCCAGATTTTATCATTTTTTATTTATATATTTATTATTATACTATTCATTTTTATTTCTGCAACCGTTTAAAATAATTGTTCAAAACGTAATGTTTCTTTTTCCTTTATGTCGTTAACTTTCTGACTTAAATTTTGGCAGCAGTCCGGAAATGCACTTAGGGAAAACGAATGCTTGGTACTTGCTAGTCACCCTTCAGCTATATTTCACGTGTTCAGAAAATCCTCGGCGTTTTTTAACCAAATTAAAATCATGTTCGACATGGCTTTAACGTCATTTGATACGCATTTTTTTTTTTCTTTCTTTTTCTTCAAACTGGATGCTAAATCGGAGTCTGGGAACTCCGTTCGAATTTTTATTTTTCCTATCTTCACTTTTTTTTTCTTTTAAACTTTTTACTGACAGTTGACGTGCAGCAAACATTAGCCGGCTGGCACCAAAATGTCAGCCTCAAAATGGCTGCCTCAGTTGACGTCTAAGGTTATCGTTCTGCGAGAGCATTCTTTCCCCTTACCTCGTGTTTCGAATTCTCCGTTTGCTTTTTTTTTTTTTTTCCCTTCCTTTCTTTTTTTTTTTTACTTTGTGCACTTTTGTCTTTGAAGCTGAATGCTACAAGTGAGGGTGCACTTGTCTTCGCTGTAAAATGTGCATTTTTTTCGCACAAAGAACATCAGTTTCGCCATTTTTTCCCGCTTCGTTCAATGGATCACTTAATCTTAATTTCAACTGCCTTCTTTTTTTTTCTGGAGATGAATTAAGCGTTCTTCTACAAAGATAAATTATTCCAGACTATGTTAAAAACAAAGTGATAAAAAAGGAGCTGAAAGATAATAGTAAATTTAGAAAAGGTATAATACATTTGCACAAAAACTTAATAAATTTTCATTGATGACAGTGTAATGGAAGACGAGCTTCTTCTTGATGCTACTATAATGATTTTACATTCTCGAGATTCAATTAAATGTAATACATATATGTATGGCTGAAAATAAGTTTAAGTGAGCAATACATTGGGGTTCAGTAGTTCTAAAGTAAATGCAAAAGAATTGCATGAATAAAATTACTTTAGATAGAATTTGCTTTTGCTGAAGGAGATAGATGAATACTTGAAAATCATTATTAGTTACTAGCATTAGACTAGGCCAAGCTTAAACGGTTTTTCAAATGTCATCGGAGTTACTTTAAAGAAAAGAAAAAAGGAAAATCCCTTCCGATGATTGGGGTGGGGGTGGGGGAATTCAATGCTGATGGAAAGCAAACAGTAGAAGAGTATCGATTCATGAACGACAATGTGTTTAAAGCGCACGGCTGCAATTAAACGTTCAAGTTCTGTTTCGAAGTTTCAGGAAAACTCGTCTCCAATATGCGTTGCCAATTTTGCCGTAAATCGCCCTTTGCATGTTAAGACTTTAAAGATGATTTTTTTAGTTGCTATTTTATATGCGATTTCAAGGCAAGACAATTACATTAAGGGTATAGAAATTGCATAGTCATACACTATGTCAAAACATTTTATTTCATAAGTTCTGCTTTGGTAATTGCTAAGAAAATGAAAAATTGTTACTATAATTAAATTTTACTCTTATGTATCTCTGTATGTTACCATGAGCATGAATACGAAAATAGGCATAAATTACTTGTCTAATGATAGCGTAATTGTAAGTAAATGATAATTTAAACGTCCACGAAAAAAGGAAGAAAAGAGAGAGAAAAATGCCAGTATATTTCATTAATGTACAACCAAAACTATTAGACACGGTAAAATGTCATGGATGAATGTACTGTCAAGGATGAAAATAGTGTCATGTATGAATATACGGTTATGGATCAAATTATATGTGCAAAAGTTTTCTTTAAAAATTAGCAATCTATTTTCGAGTGTTGGACACTAGAGATAAAAAACACTTTTAGAAAATAAAATAACGAACCTGTCAAAATTATTTCTGATATTTTATTTCTCATTTATCTCTGAATAAGAGAAAACAGATTCATTTTTTTATTCATGGCTACTTTAAATTCAGTCGTTGCCATTTTTTATGCATGAAGTGGACCATCGCTGATTCTGTCATATCTGCCACTACCATACCATCCAAAAGAAGAAACTTCCCTGCCATATATCTGAATCTGACTGATTGGCCCTCATACATGGCTGTTCTTTATCAGTGTGATGCTCCCAAATAAAAATTCGTGTAGCATTTGTAAGGCCAAAACAAATCGCACCGCGACAAATACATATCTTTTCCCATTCATCAAATTTCTGTTGGGGACGTAGCCTCGCAACCTTCTGGAGCTCTAGATTGCTCAGAGGCGTTTATTCCACGAGACGCCGCTGTGACTCGGGAAGAGCAATGCTCGGAACATGTTTTGAAAAACAATAAAATCATTCTTTTCAAGAGAGATGGTCAGTTGTTCCTTTTATCTAAAGCGCAGCGCGTGGCAGATACATTTTTCAAATGCTTTCTTACCGTGGAAAAAGATTAATTCAATCTCTTTTGTCTTCGCTTTATTGCAGAGGTGGAGTGATATGAAATTAGTCTGGATGTAGCCTCGGTTCTTCTTCTCGTGTTTTCATATTTCGTTTGGAATCCCCGTAGATATAATTATGTTTAACACGATAAAAATCGAGTTTTTGTGTTTGCCCAAAAGTCATCCTCTTTGTTCAACTTGAGGTCGGGAAATTGTTTGTTCTCTGTAGTAAAAATATTTAGCATTATGAAGCAATGAAATGACTTTAAGAAATTGTGTTTTCACTAAGGAAATTGAATCTACTGTACTGATGCAATCCTGCGACCATTTATGGGAAGTAATCTCAGCATGCAATTTCCCGTCAACATATTACCGCCAAAAATTATTTTAGTGAGCAAGGATTACAGTGATTATTTGGTTATCATGAACATTCGCTCATAAGAAATTCCCTTTTATAATGAACTTTCCAATGCATCGCAGCTAAATTCCTATTGTAAAGCCTTTCTTATCTTTGATATGCACAAGACTCAAAGGCATCTGATATATATCTTATGCCGTAAGGGATCATTCATAAATGATGTCACGCTTCGAGGGGGAGGGGAGGGGGTAACAAGAAGTGTGACATCAGGCGCATACAACATAGCGTGATATGTGATATAGGGGGAGAGGGGGGGGGTCAAATATATCGGAAAAAAGCGTGGCATCATTTATGAACATTTCATAAGATCAAAAAGTGACGACACAGTAAACCAAAATCTTCAACGTTTATAATGAGTTCCGGTGGACTGAAGTACATTGGTTATAATATTCTAAAAATCTCCATTATCTTCAGCTTGGAAGCTCAAGAACATAGGATAGAATAAATCAATAAATCATAAATGTTTATACTGAGCTCCGTCTCTTCAAAGCATCGGAAATAATGAATCAAAGTTGAATTTTTCTTGAATTCTTACCTTCCTCCTTCTGCGAAACATGTTTCTACTCAACAAAATGTTATTCCTTGTGTATGTGACGGAATTAGATTTGAAGGGAAAAAAAAACAAATTTAAATGCTTGAGATGAAGTTCATCAAAAGATACGTATATTTAATTGCGAGTCTTTGTTAACAGTTGAAAGATGACAAAATGTTTTTTTTTTAATTTATATATACAGTGAAACCTGTGTAAGTTGACCACTTGCGGTGCAGCACTTTAGTGGTCAACTTAGACAGGTGGTCAACTTATAGAGAGTGAGGTAGAGGATGATGAGCTAATTCCGTCCCTGAAAAAAGTGGTCAACTTAGACAGGTGATCGACTTACACAGGTGGTCAACTTTACAGGTTTTACATTCAAAATGCTTTAATGATATTTCAAAAACTTCATGAAGATTTCAATTAGCTCACTATGCCGGGAATTGATTATGTATTGTATTACTCTCTCTGTGTGTGTGAACTTTCTTTAATTGTAAACGACTTTATAAAAAAAAAAGTTCGGAAAACTGATAAATTATATTATTTGTTAGCATATCAACTTCATTGCTTGACTTCTTTGTCTTCTTATTAGGTTTAGACATGTTTTAAAGCATGGCTACCCAACTTGTTGGTCGCAACCTTAGATGCGGTCGCGCGGCACTTCTGATGGGGTCGCCACATAATATTTTTAATTTTAAATTAAAAATCGTGACCACATTGAACAAAATGACTCTTTCTTATATTGAATATTATTTTAAATTATATTGTGCTAAATTTAAGAAAGTGTCTAGTGACATGAAAATTTTCGCCATATCCGACCAGAATAAATTCCATCAAAAATATTTGATATATGAAGATAGCACGACTATATGATATGAAATATAATATGAAAGATATGCTAAGAACATATAATATGAAAGATATGCTAAGAATATATAATATGAATGATATGTTAAGAATATATAATATGAAAGATATGCTAAGAATATATAATACGAAAGATATGCTAAGAAAATATAATATGAAAGATATGCTAAGAATATATAATATTAAAGATATGCTAAGAATATACAGTATGAAAGATATACACGAAAAATGTTCAAATAATGTAGAGAGACATTCAAATAATATACGAAAAATATTCAAATAAGTTACAGAAATATTCAAATAAAAGCAGTGTATCTTTTATTATATGGCAACAACCAATTTTTGTTTGAATTCTTCCATTATTGCTTGACAGCAGTTGCGAGTAACGCGGGAAACGTTCAATTGACCAATCCCTCTTGACGGGATTACCGTCAAGAACTAATCAGTCTAGCTTCCCATTATCGTTCATGTGTATAACAAATTCAGTTCAGGTCCAAGAGTTATATTTTCAGTTAGAATGGGCACAAAAAAAGTGTCAAAGTAAAAATGCAATCTTTCGATCCAACTCCACTGTAAATTTGTTTATTTTGAAATACCTTGGTCAATATAAAATAAACCCATTTACAGCGGGATTGGATTCAGAAAAAAGCTTGGAATCTAACGTATTGTTTTTGTGTCGAAGTATTTTTGTGAAAGTGTGGGTGTATTTGTACATGGAGGTCACGGATTGCTTATTTGTCAAAAATGCGGTCGCAATGTGCAAAAGATTGGGAGCCACAGTTTTCAAGTGGTTAACTCATCAATAAGAAAACGAAACAACTTCTTAATTTAAAAAAAAAAGTTTCCATCTTCAAGCAAACTGATTTATTTGTTACAACAGAAATTTGTTTTCTTTCCAAATAAAAAAATATTCTGTGCTTTTTGTATCACAACTGTACTCAACAATGTTTAAGTAGAACAAAGATTAGGTTATGAACAGAAATGTGTAAATATTTTAGACCAACTTGTACCTTGCAACAAAAAATATGCTCTCATCTTCTATTTTAATGACTGGTCTTCAATAATTGTACTCTACACTAAATTCGTTTTGCTTAGAATAAACACTGTCAACTTTGAATCAAATCGAGTGAATCATTAAACAATTAATCTTTTTATAGCGTTTCATCCTGTATTCAATTTTCGATTCTTCAAAATAGCTTTTCTAATTTCTTGAAATGCCTTTATTTTTAGATCGTCATTAAAATCAACCGCAATTCCTTTAAAATATTGGCTACTGTTAAATTACTATTTTCGCGTAATATCTGTTTAAATAGAAAAATAATTAAGTTAATGCAAACTCTATTAGAGTAAGCATAATTATTAATTTCTTTTTTTTTTAACATTATGAAGTTTATAACAGTAAGAATTAACAAAAAATCTATACAAATGACGTAATTGCTACTAAACCATTCCAATAGATTTCCTTAAATAATACTTATTTGAATTGAAAGACAAGCTCTCGTGAAATTCTCCAAGTTCTTGCATAAATTATTACTTTTAAACAACAATGAGAAACAAAACTTTAAAAGTAGTTTCAGTAACTAGATATATGCAAATAATAATATCATCAATTACAAATTAGAAAATAAATTATGAAAAAACAACGTAAAAAATTGTTTACAATACATCATTATATAAATGATCTTTGATGTAATTTTTTATGTATTCACTTATTTCATTTTTTTAATGTATGTACTCATTTATTTACACCAAATGCAAGCTACAGAATATTCCATTTACAGTGGCACGATAAAACTGCAAAGAAATACCACATCAACGGAAGAAACGAAACACTAGAGCTCTATACAAAAAATACACTAACACAAACTAAAACTCCAAATATTTGGTTTTACATTATAAAAGACACATTATGTCTAAGCCTTTATAAATTAATATTGTAAAACTAATAAAATAAAAATTATATAACAAAAATTCCCAGTATGTAATTAACTCTCATAAACACATTCATTTGGTAATGTAAACTCTAATTTAAGGAAAGAAAATAGTATAAAAATTGTTTTCCTCAGCTAAAAATTAATTTATGATTAATGTGAAAAATACCTATAAATAATTGATTTCATTTAAATTATCACAAATTAAAATAAATAGATAAATGGACAGAATTAAACTTTTTCTAAATGAAATACAATTTATCAATAACGAACAAAATTTACTAGTAATATTAGTTAGTAACTGTTCTGCAATAGTCGGGGGGGGGGGGGTTTATTCTGAAATAGAAAGGTTTTGTTTTCAAAACCTTAAAACTTCTCTCGCGGACATACTAAAACAGTATAATCAGTAGCGGATTTATGGGGTGGGGGCCCAGGGGGCACGTGCCCCCCCCCCCCCCCCCCCCGCACACAAAAAAAGGTTCTTTTTTTCTCTGTTAAATGTTCGTTAAATTTCCTTACAGAAACAAACAAAATTTAAAAATATTATGCAAAAAAAAAAGCATATTTGAATAAAATAAATTTTGCTTGGAAATCAAAATCACTGCTATCAATTGCCTCCTGGAAGTGCTTCCCATAATATAACTTTTCAAAGCTCCCTCTGCTGCTGAAAAACCCTAAAAAACGAATATTTTCTCATCTTCGGAATGACCGGGCTGTGCGGTCTGGATAACGTACATGAACTTCAGCAAACAGATGACCGTCGCTTTCTTCCGTAGCAGCAACTAAACTTAAATAAAAGGCAATCAGGACAAGGGGGGATGCTAAAAAGTGTACAGTAAAAATGAAAATACATATATATATAATAACAATAAGAGGGAGGAATGGATGATCAAAAATTACAATTTTTTTCCTTCTGTAAAACGAAAAAAAAAAATTGCATCTCAAAACATTATTTACGAACATTGAAAAAACTTGTTAATATTACTTAATTAAGGGCCGCCGAAATGCTTGTTTCGTTTCAAACCTTTCTTAGCGGAAAGAAAAAAAAGTATTCAAAACATTATAGAAATGCAATGCAAGCATGAGTATGGAAAAAAAAATTACGTATATAGATAAATAAACATAATAACTTCATAGTCCCGCAGTCGAAAGTTTTACATATCTATATAAATATATGTGAATTTTTTATTCAAAATACCATTACGAAAATCACAGCAAAGGGAATCAAAATGCATGGGCCGCCGAAATACGTTACAAACTGATGGATAAAGAAAGAGAGAGATAGATAGATTCCAAACATTGTAAGGAAAATTCACACCAAAAATAAGACTTCAAAACTAAGATTCAGGAGACAAGATATAAAAAGTTTTGAAAAATTACTTACAGTATCACTGCAAAATAATACCGCAGTCTGAAATGTTGTTTGTATTTCAACGTTAATTGTATTTCAAATAAATAAAAATTGAGTTGTGAATTAAAAATTAGAAGACTAAAGCAATAATATCATGGTATTTTTGAAGAAAAGAAAAAAAGGAAGGGACTGTTACTGCACTTTTATTTGAAATGAATGAAAGAAGGCTCCACACGCACTGACACAATCTTTTTTTCTTGTTCAGCGTTGTTGTTAAGATGCTGTGCGTTTGTGAGACTTTAATTTGAAAACAAAAGTTAGAAAAATAGCCTCGAAACCCCCTTTTCTCTTACGTCATCAATAAATGCCCGAAATTGCGAATTTAGAACTTAAATATCGAAAAATTTCCAGTGGAGAGCAGCTGACTCCACTTATCTTTTAACGTCACCAAAGATAGCCTAATATGCAATTTCAAGACTTCAATTTCAAATAAATCCGGGGGTGAGCCCCCGAACCCTTATTTCGTCTTCTCACATCCTCAAAAATCGTAAAAATTGTATTTTTAGAACTTCCTCTTGGAAATATTTCAGCGGTCTTATAATGTCACCAGATATAGCCTAGTAAGGGTTTTAAAAATTGAATTTCACAAAAAATGAGAATCCCCACGCGCTTTCTCTAACATTATCAATATACTCTAAAAATTACGAATTTCGAACTTTCAAGAAATTTCCATCGGAGAGCTGTTGAATCCACCTGTCTTTAGTCGTCACCAAAGATAACGAAATATGGGTTTTCAATACTTCAATTTCAAAAAATTTCCGTGGAACAGCCCCCGATCCCCTCATATTCCTCGAAAATCATCAAAATTGTATTTTTAGAAGTTCATCTTTGGAAAGTTTTGGCTGTCTTTTACTGTCATCAATGATAGCCTAATATGCATTTCATAACTTGAATGTTAAAAAAAAATCAAAAAAGTCTCAAAACTTCTCCTATTTCTAATATCAACAATGGAAACCCAAAATTGCTAATTTAGAACTGTAGAAAAGTATCGAAATCACAGCATTGACATTGCATTATTTGAAAAATTGAATTTTGAGAAGATAAGTCGTAATGTTTGAAAAGCTGCTTTACCAGCGTTCTCTGGCGTTATTAAAATCTTGAAAACAATTTTTTTATTAGTACGAATTAATTATAATTGTATTTCGCAAAATTATCTGAAGGGATTGGCGTTTAATTGTCTTAATATGCAAAAATGTACTGTACTTTTTCATTTGATGTAATTAAAGTACGTTTCTCGTACTTTTCAAAATATTAACTGGTGTTAAGTGATCTTAAAAATCGTGAAATAAGCTTATGAGTTTTTTATTATGCAAAATTTTACAATGAGCAACTACTTTTTACACCCGGTGCCCCTCCCATAAATTTTTTCTGGATCCGCCCCTGAGTATAATGTTAAATGTTTTTGGGGATACATAACGACATACATTTTTAACTGCTTAATTAGTAAATATTATTTTGTTTAAATAATGATAACAGTAATAAATCATTTAGGTGCACTAGTAGCACACCCAGGATTTTGCTTTTTTTAGGGGGGAGACAAAGGGAAGACTAAAGATGCTCCGGATATTGAATTTGTCGGATACTGGGTATCCGGCTCGGATGTTTGAAACCTGTAAATTCTCTACACATTTTTTAAACATCCTACAGCTTCTTGCAAAGAAAAAAATTAAAAAATCGCACTTTTCAAAAGAGTTTAAACTATGAGATAGCAAAAATCACACATTTAGGGGCATTTTAGTATGAAGTTAAAATGAAAGATTTTTTGAAAACATTTTCATAAATAGCATATTTAAACTTTTTTTTTTCAAGTATGGAGCACAAAATAGTATGCATAAAAACTGTATTAGAGATCTCACGAACATTTTTCTGTGAAAAAAACTTAAATATATTAATAACATATAAGGTAAAGTGTCCGAAAGCTGACACCCAAAAAGGGTTCCAAAAACTGGCACCCTCAAATAAAAATGCATTTTAAAGTATTACCAATTCCCTAAAATAATTTAAAACGAGATTTTTCTTTCTTTTTGAATAGTATCACTTCTTAAACCCCTTCATTTCCTAACGCTTTTTATTAGCCTACTTTCCCGTAAAAGTAAAAAAAAATAATAATAAAGCATGAAAGAAGGCTTAATGTATCGTGAAAATATCGTTAAAAATCAAGGAAAGTCAAAAATAAGTGAAGTAATTAAATAAAGATTGAAAAATAAAAAATTTGAAAGTAGGGTATTGAGATGGGGAAAAAGTGTGTCTGTCGGTCTGTCGGTCTGTCTGTCTGTCGGTCTGTCTGTCGGTCTGTCTGTCGGTCTGTCTGTCGGTCTGTCGGTCTGTCCCCCCCTAATAACTTTTGAACGAATTGTCCGATTGGAAAAATTCTTTTTGCATTCGAAAGATCTCGGCGAGGACATCTCATTTCTATATTTTACTTTTTGATTTGAACAATTTTTTGTTCAATTTTGAACAGTTCAAAAAATTTTAACATTAGCGCCTATGGGCGAAAATGAAGCAAATTATGTAAACTCTTGGTACAAGATCAAAGTTCCAATGAACAAGCTCACTGGAAGAAGTTCTTGGCGTGAAATATTGATTTGAACAATTTTTGTTCATTTTTGAACAGTTCAAAAAAAAAAAATTAACATAGTGCCTACGGGGAAATTTCAATCCTATATAAATCCTGATCTAACGGGCCGATTTGCTTAGAACAAACTTTATTAGAAAGCTCTTATGACGTAGAACATGTACACATAAAAAGTTCATCCAGAACTAACAAGCCTATTTTCTTATGAAATTTTGTTCATTTTTGAACAGTTCAAAAAATTTTAACATTAGCGCCTATGGGCGAAAATGAAGCAAATTATGTAAACTCTGGGTACAAGATCAAAGTTCCAATGAACAAGCTCACTGGAAGAAGTTCCTGGCGTGAAATATTGATTTGAACAATTTTTGTTCATTTTTGAACAGTTCAAAAAAAAAATTAACATAGTGCCTTCAGGGAAATTTCAATATTATATAAATCCTGATCTAACGGGCCGATTTGCTTGGAACAAACTTTATTAGAAAGCTCTTATGACGTAGAACATGTACACATAAAAAGTTCATCCAGAACTAACGAGCCTATTTTCTTATAAAATTTTGTTCATTTTTGAACAGTTCAAAAAATTTTAACATTAGCGCCTATGGGCGAAAATGAAGCAAATTATGTAAACTCTGGGTACAAGATCAAAGTTCCAATGAACAAGCTCACTGGAAGAAGTTCCTGGCGTGAAATATTGATTTGAACAATTTTTGTTCATTTTTGAACAGTTCAAAAAAAATTAACATAGTGCCTACGGGGAAATTTCAATCCTATATAAATCCTGATCTAACGGGCCGATTTGCTTGGAACAAACTTTATTAGAAAGCTCTTATGACGTAGAACATGTACACATAAAAAGTTCATCCAGAACTAACGAGCCTATTTTCTTATGAAATATTTTGATCGGGATTTTCAAGAATATTTTTGAATTAATGAAAGATTAAATGAATAAACAAAATAATGAATGAATAAATGAGTGAATAAATACATGAATGACTGAATAAATGAATGATTGAACGAATCTGTATTAACCGTTGAAAAAGGCATATTTGAAGCAATTAAGAACTAAAGCTAAACGAGAAAGAGAGAGAGATAGCTAGATTATAAATTTGAAGCTGGTGTATACGGGAAAGTAGGCTCGTATAGTTCTAGACGGAACTTCTTGTTAAATTGGTAATACTTCAAATGTTTTTTTTTTTTTTTTTTTTTTTTTTTTTTTTTTCTTCATTTGTGGGGTGTCAGCTTTAGGAACCGTTTTTTTTTTTTTTTTTTTGGGGGTGTTTTACTTTATAAAACTTTATTCATTTCAATACTGCTTTTTTCTAGATAATTGTTCGTGAGATTTGTAACAGTCATCATTGTGATACGTACTCTGTGATTACAAAAAGCAAACATTCAGGACATTTGTGTGTCCCAAACTTATAAAATATTGAAATTCATTATTGTTGGAAATTTAAAAAGCAGTTCTTTCATTTTTCTTTCACATCAAGATTGGAGTATATTATACGAAATAAAAAAGATACCATTTGTAATGAACATTTCCGGTAAGAAATTGGCCAGTTACTGCTGAAGACTTTCTTTTAATCAATTAGCAATTTCTTTTGATTTGACGCATCAAGGTAAGAAAGGAAAAAATACTGATGGCCATACCATAACGCTGTACGGGCAAACCGGTTAAGGGGTTAAATCAGACTGCCGTAACGGAAACAATAAAACTTTTCAATTTTTAAAAAATATGTTTGGGCTCATGAACCTTAGTAATTTTAAAAGTATATTTTTCAGCATATGAATTTTAACAGTTGTGTTTGCATCTGATCTGCTTACTATGCGACAGTAAATTTTGTGCATCCCAAAAATGACTCTAAGTAGGCGTTTGTGTATTATAATATCAAAGATATATAATAATAAGTGTTTTCATTAATATCAAAAAGTTAATCAGATGTATTTTTCATTTAAATTTTTTAATAAAAAAATAATCAATTTAAGTTTTTAAAAACGGCTGCAATCATCATATTCTTTTTATTAAAAAAAAAGGTTATTTCATATAGGAAACGCCATTTCCTTAAAAATGATTTGTCTAGCTCTAGACACTAGTTCGCCAACTGTGTTGTTATCATTCTAAGCACCTATTCTGCTGGTTCTTTGGATAACTTTTCTAGTAAGTATACCACAAAGACAAGACCATTTTCCGAGTCTCTCCCCGAAAAAGACAATATCGTTACCACGAATGCAAGAACCAGATACTTCCTATCAGTTCGAAGTACGCTGTTCCGAAGCCTTAACGTTCCATCCAGCCTTTTATGATCCCTTAATGAAGACCAGATGGCTTCTAAACAGTCCTCATATGTTAGCGGAACAACGAAAAAAGCTTCTCCTTAATTGTTCCATAAGCACTGCAGCAAGCAAATGGTAGAAACAGACGATTTATTTTCATCACTAAAAAGCAGGTGTTTAGAACAAAAGTTTTGCCCCGCTTTATAAAACTTCTGCTTCAAAATATTTAATCTTGTTACAAGTGAATAATTTTGTCCGCAGACTACAACGGTAATCAATATCATTGCCCACATTTGTAAGAAAATTGACATCGTAAGGCACAACTGACAATTGCATACCTGTGTTTCGGAGTTAAAATAAACCTCTTCTTCTGCCCTGAAGAATAGAGATATGCGAGGCAAAAAAGTAACTGTTTTTTGTTTTTTTTTAGCATTTTACGCAGTCAAATCTAAGGTTATTCTAATAACACACATTCTCCGTTTAAACATTAATGATTAACTATCAGTCAAAAAATGGCAACATGCATTTCTTCTGGAATAACAAGAGAGCTCTTTTATTGGTAACTTACCTTTTTTCTGTAAATAAATATTGCTTCTTACTTCTTTTTTTCCCTTTAATTGTTCATTTTCTTATGCCCCCCCCCCCCCCCCGTTTAAATATGCATTTCGTTTCCTTCATGCAACCAAAAATACATTTTATTTTATTTTATCTTAAAAAAATTTCTTATAACTTTATTTCCCGCAAGGAGGAGAAAAACTCCTTCACCGAACGTGTGGAAAATTTCTCTGCATGCGGCCAAAAGCAATATCAAATTGTAGTTGCCATTCCAGTTTCACAAATTTCGCAATATTTCCCACGATTCACCAATTGCTTTTCTTCAAGAGAAATTCTTGTGAATTAATTTCTCAAGTGAAAATAGATCACAACATCCTGTTTACGAATGAATTTCCTATAATACTGAGCTTTTCAATTACTAAGGGGAAAGAGGGGACTTTCTAAAGAGCACACAATGCATCGATCTTTGGGTTCCCGGCGTACTCGGTTTTGTGATCATGCGGGAGAGGCAGGGAGGACGGGAGAACTATGAATATCTTTCAACTTAAAAGAGTGTGTGTATGGGTGCTTTTTTTGGTTGTTGACTTTAAAATTAAATTTTAATTTTACAGATATACATTACATCGAAATAATATTAATAATTTCTAATGTCAACTTTATAGAAGGAAGAAAGAAGGAGTTTGCAAAGAGAATTTGATTTTAAATTTGATAATAATAATTAAAAAGAAAGAAAAGCAATTTCTAAAGAAAATTTTTAATTTGAAATCAGCAATGATTTTTTTTTTTTTTTAGATCGGTTGATAACCTCATGCAACCAGAAATGGAAAACAAATAATAAATCCGTCTTCCATTTCTTCTAACAATGGCAAATGTACGTAAAAGAAAGAAATACTGCCAAGGCTGGGCTCCAAACTCAATTGTTCGGCCCTCTAAACCCTTTTCTTATAGAAATTGACTTATTTACGTGTAAAGAATGTTTGTCACAATTACCAAAATAGTAGATCTTCTCTGTATGATTATACTTGACCCTTTAAACCAAAAAACAATTAAATAGTTACCCTGAAATCCACAGTAAAATGTCTCTGTGAAAGCCCTTTTTGAAGAATCCCAAAAGAAAAGAATCTTATGAATGGAAATCTCTCAACAAGCACAATAGGAGATATATGACTTGGTGACTAAAAATACTCCACAATGGGTTTTCTCCAACAGTTAAAAGGAGGGGCAATCGTTTTGTTGGCCTCTCTGATGATGGAAGAAAATCAATTAATTTCGTTCATCTTGAAGGTAAGATGTCAGCTCGTTTTTGAGTTGCACAGATGTTTTAGTTCGGTTACGTGCCCTGATGGGAGAGTACGTGCTCAGAGAGTCCACCAATGAATCGTGGTTAGCGATGAAAGTATATCTAGCGTAGTTTCAGAGTGTGTTAAGAAACTTTCATACTTAGAGAATCCTTGATGCAGAATTCATCAAACGCTTAGGGCTCACGCCCGTATTGGGTATGGCAAACTATTAAAAAGTTATAAGCGATGCAATAGTAGTTCATTATATCAAACCATTATTGCATCACTTATAATTTTTGACATTCAACAAGATGAACTATCAAATGTGTAAAAGGAAGGAGGAGTGTAATGAAAAATCTTATATATAAGCGCCTTATTCTGTCTGTCTGTCTGTCCGCGATAGGATCCCAGGCCGTTTTACCGATCGGAACCACATTCGGCACGGTTAATGTTTACGACCCGAGAAACGCATCGCCGCAAAAATGAAAGTTGTGACTCAATTAGTTTTTTTTTTTTTTTTTGTTAGTTAATTTTTTAAAATTTTTTCAATGCTTTTTTTGACCCGTTTTATTTTATTTTTGCATTGTTACCGTCGTTTCCAACAGTATAATTACAGTTGCCGCGTGAACAAACAAATCAATGCAGTTGCCATTTAACAAATGTAACAAATATACTAATAATAATCAAAACGTTCATCTAGCATATTGAGTGAGGCTTCGCTGTATTTTCAATTTCCGTTAAAAATGAATGCATACGCGAATTTAATTTAATCCTTTCTTTTTTTTAAATTTATTTCTTTATCGTCTGCGCTTTTTTTATTTTTCTTATTAGAGTGGCAGCGCTCTTTTTGCCCAGTTTCGTTAAAACTGTTGTTTTGAAAAGCATAATAAAATTTTCAATACGTTCTTTGGATGGTAAATATATATTTTTCACAAACAATTTGATTATATAGTAAATAAATGTATAGTAGTGTGGGGCAGTAAGCAAAGGGGCGTCCTCGCCGCCAGACCTGGGCAATTCAGTTTGAATGAGAAGACACCTTTGCACAAATCACTTTAATTACAATTTATAATACCTAGAACTGCGGTCATTTCGTCTGACTGCCGGGCGTACTAGTATTCCTATAAGCTATGGAGGAAAACACGCAGTACGGAACAAATTTAAGAAAATACCGTAATTATCGGTAAATAGCCCGCATCGTTGTATAACCCGCACCCAGGAAAAAAATGTGGGATATACCCCTAGAAAACAATACATTCGCCTGTAGCGCCCGACCCCTAATCTGCTTTGAACCCTTGTTTCGAAAGCTACGATTTATTTCCCTGCATTTTGTTTTGCAATAAAAGAGATTTCGATATTTTTGAACGGTAGTTATCTTTTTAATAATATATATATTTTTGAAATTCATGTATTGCCCGCATCGTTATATTGCCCGCAGGTATAAAAAAAGGAGTTTTTTTTGTAGATAACTCGCTGGCTATACACAGATAATTACGGTAATTGTTCATAATTTGCTCAGAATTCAAAATTTTCTTACTGGTTCCAGAATAAAGACAAACCTAACAAAGTCTTCTTTTTTATAAATTAACAATGCGTTTTTTAATTTAATACTTAAGGATTTCTTCTTTTGAACATTCGAACTTTCCTCAATTAATAATTAGTTAGAGTGAACGTTTTAATCATTTTTTGCTCAAAAAGACAGTTGAATTTTGATTTATAATGTATCGGTAAAAAATTGTACCTATTACATTAAGTATTTACCATTTGGTAATACACGTACTTGCTTAATTTACGTAAAACAATATGTTGTGTCCGTACATTAAACTAAGGCTTAAAAATTTAATATTATGGATAGAAAGAACATGAATTACAAGTCAAGGAAAACCTTACATCATTGTAATTATTTTCAATTATATCGCTCATTTGTTGCAACAACGTCTTAAACCGAAAAGCATGAATTTTTTGAGTTAACACTGAAGGATAATTATAACTTAACAATCGTAATTTTTCGAGTTATTATTTTAGCGTAGGAAAAATTATAATGTTAATTTGTGTCTTTTATTTATTTTTATTTTTATTTATTTATTTATTTATTTTGTCGTTTTTTACTCTGATTATAAGTGTGAAGTCATGTACTTAAAGTAAGATAAAAATACTTTGTTTAATTTGTAAAAATAAATGGTTGGTTGATTTATGTGATAAAGAGCTCATCTGGTTTTTAAGCACTAATCAGAACTTTTAAGTATGGGGTTTTCATTTTAATCTTTCAAGTCGTTTCCTTATACCGTGTGTGTTTTTATTTTATTTCCGCGACTTTACTGATTATAAGTTTGATTCCTCTGTGTGATTTTCCAAAGAAAAACTTCTTTTTGAACACAACTTTGATTTAATTGAAAATATTTAATCGCATTTTGTATCACTATTGCATATAAATTGTTGATTTCAAAAAGAAACGTTGACTGATGAAAATCAGCCAGAATTCCATCGAGGTGAATTTTGAATTTACATTTGCGCATTCACTTTCAACAAGAATTGTACATATTCGTAATAGCGTTGCAGTGAGTTTTTCATAACACAAATTTTGAATAAGGAATTCAAATCATACTGCAAAACATAAATAAAAATGTAATAGTTGCTAAACATATACTGACCAGATCTACGGAAAAGTTTTAAACATTTGCCTCTTACTTCAAACAGATAATAATATGAAAGAATAAATAAAGAAAATGACCTTAGCTGTTTTTCTGCTTTTGTTTTTGACGTTGATAACTGATTACTAAAAAGAAAAATGAGTGAAAACCGGCCATTTCTTGACGCTTGTATTTCTACTACCTAGAGGAGATTAAATTTTGGGTGTGGTGATAAGAAGAAATTTTCCGTAAATTCTGAATGGGTACAAATCGTCTGCAAGCAATTATTTGTCAGAGCTTTGATATAAAAAAGGTTATTACCAATTTGCATATCTACATATTTTGATAGAAGCTACGTTGCCGAGGTTACCAATTATTTGCTTGTAAGCAATAGTTGATTATCTTCGAAGCTATGTTTGGAACCAGAAGTGCAGAGAGAGAGTAATGCCCTTTCAAATCAGAAAACTCTGAAACTACAATTCTTTCGATATTCTAGAATTTTAAATTAGTGTCGATGTAGTCCACTGTTAACGTATAAGCATTTTCCCTCTCATACCAATACTCAAAAAAGTAGCTCTTTACGGTAAGAAAATCATTCCCTGTATTGGTTTTCTCATCAATGTTTAACTATTGCTAGTAAAACATTAATGTGTTGGTTGGAAGCAGTGGCGAACTTTAGGAGGGGGGCACAGGGAGCACATACCCCTCCCAAATGAGTGAAAGAAAATGGTAACTAACCCATTAAGTAATTTTTTCTTTCTTTTATGTACTACTTTACATTGTGTAAATCTGTTTCACAGGATAATAAAAAAAATATAAAATATCTTTTGAGAACTCGATGCTAAAAGGTTTTGCCAGGGAGACTCACTTGATACTCCCTGGTGCCCCCTCAAAAACTATTCCTGTGTTCACCCGCGGTTTGAAGTAAATAGTTTTCAACAATGAAGCTTTCTTGCAATTTCTTATTGTAATGAATTATATTTCAAAGCCTGTAAGAGCGAAACTCAATCGGAACTTACTTACATTTCACCTTTAAACATTTCCATACAGCTTAAAAATCCAAACATTTAGTGACACACAAGGAGACTGACTGACTGCTTTAGAATGCTAAGACTGTTCTTAACTTAGTTAAAGTAATATTCGTGAATGCTTTTCAAACGCCTTTAAAGTCCAAAATTTTATTGGAATATGGAAACAGTGAATTTTAGCTTTACGAGTCAAGTATGTAAATATTTATTGTGTTGAATGGAATAATGGAATAGGCTGCGTAAGTACCAAAAGCGGTGGAATACTGAGTTGATACGCAATTTCCGTCCTGTTTAGGTAGTCTTCTTCAAACGCTTCTCATACGTCTTTAAAATCACGTTTTCCTGAAGCTCAAAGTGAAATCTTTGGCTTAAACGCGCGTGGTAATAGCAAGAGCTAAAAATCCATAAATCTTCATTTCCTCTGCTTCCAGAGACGCTTAAAAGCACCATTTTATATTTGAGCATCTCCATTACTGGGTTAAGCACTGCAAGAGATGCCCATTAATTTAACGAACGGTACAATATATCAGCATTGTGCCTCAAGCAAATGAGATTCCATCTTTGTGGGAGGATAGGCTTTGCCCGAATCCTGCCAGAGTTAAGCCTGCCAGAGAGAGCCTTGAACAGAAAAAATAATAACTCCCAACTTTCCAGCTGTGAATAATATGCACTTTATGTCGAATTCTAAATCTGTTTATGCGCAGCATCTGGGCAAAGACGGTAATTTTTCGCTATGAATGGATTTCCAATGGAAGAAAGAAGTCGTTAAAATTACATGTGTTGGTTTTTCATATTTAAACTTTGACATAGTACCCTGTTTTTACTTTCTAAACGGAGCATTCTGTGAAGAAAATTACCATTGAATTCTAAACAGCAGTGCACGCACGTATATTTCGTTCTGAAACCAAAATTACTCTAATCTTCATTGAGAACAAACAGAATTCATGGTGAATGAAGCCGGATCTTAGACTTTCATAAAGACGTTTATGAAAGAAAATTTAGCGAAAATTTATTTTTGACCTGAAATAATGTTTATATTTAGAGCAATATGAATGATAAGCATGAGCGCGAACACTTTTTAAAATCAGTATTATTATTTTTGCAAAATGGGAGAGGAGGTACTTATTAAAAAGACCTAAGACCTGGTAAATCCTTAAAAATTTCCCAATTAATTTAAAAATCAGTTAATTATCCATATAGTAAGTTATTTTTATTAACCACCATTATTCATTTTTAAATCATTAATTTTCAATCAGGCCCGCTTCTAGCCCTCTGAGCGCAGTGCCGGATCTAGGGTGGGGCAAGCCGGGGCCCATGCCCCGGGCGGCACTTCTGGGGGCGGCAAATTCAACTGTAATGCACACAAAAAGGAAGGAAAGTAAAGAAAAATATATGCTAAAGAAAATTTAACTTTTGGAAGAGAATTAAAATCCAAGTTCGTCGCTCCGATTTTATCATTGATCAGCTATTTTGCTAACGATTAAAACCGATTAATAGACTTATTTAGTTGTATTAACTGTCGGAAACTAAAATTGAGGTTCGGGGGCGGCAAATTTCGCAATTTCAAAATTTAAAGCTTGAAATTTTAAAAAGTCCAGTTTTCTTCCCCTTATAATAGTGAAATACGTATAAATTATGATCAAACAGTACTCAATAGCTTTAATTTTACAAACTCTCAAAGCATCCTTTTGGGAAGAGGTGGGAGCTTGTAAAATGTTGTTTGAGAAGGCAAACACGTTGCTCTTCGATATGGGCGTTAGTAAGAAGGAGAGGGAGGGGGGTATGAGTAAAAGCATTTAAATTAAACATTTTTGAAGTCCCAAATGCGTCTCCTAAGGCCTCAAAATACACTTGTATGCATATAGTTTCCAAAATTTTCCCCCGGACCCCTTTTAACTGTCAGAATTTCATATCTCTTGTTGCTATCCCTTCACCTAGTTCGACCTCCCCCTCCCAATGTTGAGCTGAAAGGGCCATGCTGTTAGAACCTTAACGAAAGTTCTATCTGTTTATCAGTAGCTAAAAATGAAAAATCCTCAAAAATAAATAAAAAAGGGCAGCACATTTATTAAAAGTTATGTGAAATATCAACAATAATTGGATGGAGGGGGCAGCATTTTTAAGTTTTGCCCCGCCTCGGAAAGCTCCAAGATCCGGTACTGTCTGAGCGCCCGTGTGCAAAACCTATCGTGCCTCCCTTTCGTTCCGAAGGTGGGGCGATGCTTTCATCATCATTATTACTATTATTTTATATAGATAACAGTGTATTTCGTTGGATACAAAAAAAGAAAGAATTTAAATGTTATTTAAATGCTCTACATTCATACCTTTCTAGCATCTGTTTTTTTTTTCCCCCCGATTGGTGGCACTTACCTACTCTGCCGTAAATCAAGCCACCTTCAGAACGCTTTGCCTCCGGTTATGTTATGAAAAAAGGTGGGAGGGGGATCAAAAATATTAATGAAAAAATGTTTCATTTATGAGCAGCACCCAAAACGAAAGATTTGAAAAAGGAACAATAAAAGTTTGACTGTAATTCCGATCAGAAAACGTTACTTTGATACAGGTAATGGTAATTCTGATATAGTACTCGTATTCTATGCCTCAGTGCAAGCTCTTAAAAGCAGCCTTTTCGAGCCCTTTGCCAAGAAAGCAGATTTAAAAAGTTTCTTTATGTTTCTTATTTTGAATTAAGTAATAAAACGTTTTATTTAATCTTTAAACAATATAACAATAACAAAGAACATTCTTTTAGAGCATAATTTTTCAGTAAGTTCGCTGTCATAGCTGGAGAAAATAGCCGAGAGGAAGATCCCATGTGAGGCAAAAAAGTTGTTTAATATTTTCAAAAGGAAATTCTCACGCAAGAGTTCTATGGTTATATAGCGCGAGTTCTTCATCAGGCGAGTTTCAAATTTACCGAATGGTCAGACAAATTTTCCCAATAAGGGGTATATTTGGGGCGGCAGAGTGACTTCCCGTAACCTCCAATCGTGGGCGCCCCCGGATGTGGCTTTAAATATGTTTTTCCAACATAAATTTATTATCTTTTTAGCAATATTTTATTTATCAAAATAGTTATTCTTTTAAATAATGAATTTCTTTAGGTGCATTTCTGTAAAGCTTGCGAAGTTGCATTTCGCAGCTACAGTTTTTCAAAAATATGAGCTATTAATTGAAATTGAAATACAAGAGCAGGAACTCGAAAACATTACGTACAAGCGAAAAGCATAAAATTCTTTAAAACAAAAGAACATTTTCGGAACTATACTACAAAATTTGCACAAAATATCACACCAGCACCAACGCCTTCCTTTCTTCTCCAATTAAAGCTTTAAGAATATATTGTTTTTAGTGTAAAGTAAAATGTGAGTACCGTAATTATTTGTGTATAGCCCGCGGGCTATCTACAAAAAAAACTTCTTTTTTTACGACCTGCGGGCAATACATGAAATTCAAAAAAAAAAAAAGAGTATTATTACAAAGACAACTACCGTTCAAAAATATCGAAATCTGTTTTCCTCCAAAACAAAATGCAGAGAAATAAATCGTAGCTTTCGAAACAATGGTCCAAAGCAGATTGGGCTCGAGACTACAGGCGAATGTATTGTTTTCTAATGTTGTATCCCATGTTTTTTTTTCTGGGGTGCGGGTTTTACAACGATGCGGGTTATACACCGAGCTTTATTTTTTTTGAATAAATTTTTCTTCCTGCGGACTATACAACGATGCGGGCTATTTACAGATAATTACGGTATTACATTCGAATCTTTCCGTAAATTCCCTCTCAGTTTTACCTTTGTAAAATAAATTAAGATGTAAAAGAAAAAAATTAATATATTATATTTTGATATATCAAACCACTTGGCACTGATTTATTCCCAAATAGTGTAAAATTTCATGCGAAATAGTAATTGAAGCAATAGAATGTTTCTTGTAAAATGGCAGTAAACTATGTTTCAATAAGAAATGAGAAAAATGATCAAAAATGCTTTGTGCTAAAATACGAGTACAACGAAAAACAACGTAAATAAAGCACAAATTGTCAAAACAATAAAGCAAATAGATATTTCGAGGTTACAATGGATTTGATGTATAAAAGATTTTGATTCAGCATGATTGTCTAATTTTTATAAATATTTGACTTCTTGCTGAAACACATAATTTTCAATTTTGTTCTGGAACAATACTTACTTCCTCAGTGTATGAACTCGTTCACAACTTTCTTGTTGTGTGTTGAGAACTTTTCTTTTATGCACTGATGAAGAGGTTTCATTGTAACGTCGAAATATCTATTTGATTTATTGTTTTGACAATGTGTGCTTTATTTACGTTTTTTTTTCCGTGTACTTATGTCTCATTATTTTAATTTTCAAAATTTGAATTGCCGTTGTAAATTTTTAACAAAATAGCAAACTGTAGGATAAAACATCTGTGTTCTACCATCTGCCGTAACTCATAATAGAGTTAGTGCATTTGAGAAAGTAGTTGATTAACATAGAACCAAATTACAAAAGCGTTCTCGTACAAACTTAATAATAAGATTTCAGAGAAATCTTTCTCACCAAATTACCACCCACGGGATGAGAGTTCATCAACAAGCACCTTTCACCAAGAAACCAGCATAATCTTCCCCACTAACGACCTCATTAGTGCTTTCTTCTCCACTCTAGACTCCACAGACCACACAGGCTTCAGGCAAAGCAGATGAAATCAATTCTTAAATCGATTGGTGAGAAGTCCAGCTGACACTCATTCAAGGTTTTGACACGCAAAGGAGGGACAATAGGAAGGAGACCCGTTTTAGAACCCCTTGAGGAGAAGAGGGGCTGGCCATTTCCGAACCCGCTAGCCACAACTAAAGGCATTATTATCCACCCATCTGCATTTGAGGCCATAAAACGCTGTCGTCTGATCCCATTTCCAGGCAGGGCTTTTTCTCGGAAAGGAAAATCTTGAGAGCCTCCGGGTTATGGCCGTGACTACCAGGGAAACGCTTTTCCACCCCGATGACCGGGACCACATTAGTGGAATCGTAAAATCCGGGAAAGGACTGTTGGGTGATCATCCGCTGGAGATCTTTCGCACTCGGGGGTTGAGCAGGAAGACAGCTTTTTGTATTATGAGCTAGCATCTTTTCCCTCTGCCATAAAGACGAAACGTAGTTCGGTGATCACGTTTTGATGCCGGGACTGAAAACATAAATTTCATCAGCACGAAATCATACAGCCAGAATTTTTCTAACTGCAATGTATTTTGATGCAATTTGAAGAATATGACCAATTGATATAACGATGCAGCTCTTTTTCATGTTTTCCACCTTACATTACTCGATTCTTTGCACAAAAGTTCTCTCGCCACTTTTTCGAATTCGAACTAACAATTGTAAGTACTTCGATCCATCTATTCAGAATCGATTGCATTGCAGGTTATTTATATGTTTATATGTTAACCCACTTTGTTCATTGAAAAAAAATCATTATTAAAATTTTCGCTTCTTTACAATTTATTAAAATCGTAAAAAAAACTATTTATTTTTGTACCTTAAAGTGTAAAGGGCTTACAATTTTATGTAAATATTTTTACCATAGTTCCACATTAAATTATTACAATTAATAAATTGATATCAGTTCTTGGAACCTCCCTCCCCTTCAGAGTAAGTACAATGATGAGATCAGCGATTACCATATAAGTAGAGTTAAAAACCACCTTTTGAGTGGAGAAAGTGCTATTAATACTTTCCCGTACGAAGAGAATTACTTCTCTGTGTACGGGAAAAAATAAATAAACGGTGACACAGGCATACTAAGCATTTTGCTTGGAAAGAATACGCACACATTAGATACCGCTGGAAAAATTAGATTTCTTATTATTTCTTGTCATACAATTGAATCTAGGTAGGATAAACATTGCCAGAAAGAACTTTTGGCGAAGAATATGAAGAATAATCTTAATAATACACGTTTCCATATCGTACCAGCAGAAAAATTAATGGATAGGATGTACCTAGAAATGGATGTTATCATAAATTAATATATCTAGTGAAATACATTATTGACGGAAATTTTGGAGGCAAAACAATAACAATAAAGAGTATAGCTCTCCCCACCTTAAAAGTGCTAGGTGTATGCTTGTTCCAAAATAAGCTTAAAATTCACGTGGATTTCATTAAAATTTACGTCCAGACGTTTTTCAATTGCAATATACTAATTTTATATGTAATGAAAGAGGGTTCCAATGATCCATCAGAAAAATAACAGTTATGTCAGGAAATTTTAAGGAATGACAAGCAGACAAAGATGTGTATTCTTTCGGATAGTAGGGACTCTCAGTTTCTTTTGGCGTCCTCCTCCTGATATTTCTGCGTACTTGTGTCATTAATATAAGGCAAGAAGATAGCGTAGCTCCGTCGGAAACCATTTCTTTGTGGAGGACACCATTTTATCGAAAGCGGGAAACGAAATCCGTCGCATTTCGCTGGTTCTCTTAACTAGCAGTTCATTTATCCTCGGCCTTATCTTCGGCTTCCAACACCAAACGACATGTATCCAGCAGTGGTGGTTGTTCGTCGTGTATTTCTCGTGGATGGCCACACCAGAAATCGTGAAGACGAAAGCAAAACAAGAAAAGGGGGAGGATCGAGTTCGAATGGATTGCGAAAACTTGCTTTGTTCGTTCACGCGTTGAAGCTCATTAGGCGTGAGCGTGCGTGACAGAGACCCGTGCGGAACGACATTGAATCGGGCAGCGTCCAATAAGAGTTGCATATACTGCTCTGAACGATATTATCTTTGTTCCTGCGTGAACAATGAAAGGGAAGAACTCCGTGTCACTCTCTCAATCTTCGCTGGTGTTGTGTGTTCATCCCACTGTCTTTCTACAGAATTAGCATGTTTCTGTTTGTTTGTTTATTTTTTGATATGAATGTTATGTTTTAGTGACAGGTGACCGTGTTTCTTTTGAGTAATTTGAGTGATGAAGGAGGGGGAAAGGTTGATGCTCGCCGAACATGATTTTTGCACTCATAATTTCATGCTGTTTTAAACAAATCTTTTGAAATTTTTATAAAAATCCTCTTTTCTTTATGATGTTTGGGAGTTTTTAAAAAGTTTATGTGCGTGGATTAAATCTTTTTTTTTTTTTAAATATGAATGCAACAAAAAGTTTTCATTGAATTTTTCAAAAAATGTTTTTCTGAAAATGGGGGGGGGGGGATCTATTTTCACCTATTGCAGTACGTTTTGTCTTTTCAGGGGATCGCAATACTGAAAAGGTTGAGAAATGATGTTTTACTCATTATAATTATATGATTGTAGAAGCTAATATTATGAATTATAATTATTATAGTATAGAAACGCTGGTTTTCTGAATTTCGTAACATCGTAACTGAGGAATGAAGGAGGAGTCTGATGTGTGTGTCATTTCAAATAAAAGTAAGAAGATGAATTTTGTGATTGACATATCCTTTGAGCTTTCGTAGCACTCTGACACCCACGCACCAAGCATAATGTCAGCTAATAAAAACTCAAATATTCGGAATCGTTAGTAAAATAACATCCAAGAAATAAATGGCTAATACTAATTAAATGTTATTTGAACGAAAATAGTGTTAAAAAAAATAATAGTGAAGTGAGAAAAAAATTATAAATGCTTCATTATTTTTTGTTCTGTAGGAGAGAATAAAATCCTCAGGATTTTTTTTTTTTTTTTTTTTTTTAATGAAAGGATTGGATAAGGTGGAGGAATTTATGTGGCAAAACATGTTGATTTAATCAACTAGTCAGGAGAGTGAAGTACATTTATTGCAAGGAACCAAATACCTAAATGTCAGTTAACTGAATTTTAGTTAATTGAATCTGCCAGGTATCAAACTTGATTTGATGTGTAAAATATTTTGATTCAACGTGATTGTCTATTTTTATAAATATTTGACTTATTGCTGAAACACATAATTTTCAATTTCTTTCTAAACCATTACTTACTATTCTACTCCACGAGGAACCTGTCATAAATTTAACGCAAAATATCGCGTTCTATTACTCTTCCGATCACGGCGGACGGCGGAGTTCCTATCCCCCTTTGCACTGAGCAACTGCTATCGGCAAATTCCCACAAAAAGAAAAAGTTTCTAATACCCTCTCTTTCTCAGAACGGCGCTCCTCATATTGGCAATCATTAGATATGAGAAAGAAAGGAAAAAAATCAGAGGAGAAAAAAAAATAAAGATGCTTTTAATTACCTCGGACTCGGGGTGTGGACAATACTTCACTTCCGTAGAGGGGTGGGGCAGGTTATCGTCTGCGAGGGGCGATCCCCTCAGCAATCCTCTGTTATTTTCGTCTGCAGTTGTGATAGAGATGTATTACTCTTGTAAAGACCCTATTATAACAGGTTAATGACCAAGGTTATGAATGAAGGGAAAAGAAAAAGTCGAAACCCGCTGGGCTCTGAACGTTTTGCTTTTCATTAATTACATTTTTCTTCCTTTTATTTTACCATTCCCAAGACTGATTGCGATTGATGCATGACGTAGCACTATGAAGACACTTTCATTTTTTTTTCTTAATTACGCTGGAACAAGCAACTATAATTAATTATATATTGAATTCTAAATGAAAACATTCACTGGTGAAAGGGTTTCGCTGTCTGCGGGGATTTTTAAGTAGTAATTATGTCACAGAGAGACACGAAAATCTTGATTAAATCATAAATGCATGCACTTCTCGAGAACCATAGAGATTCAAAAATAAAATTATCGCTGATATCAATCGCCATAATTGCTAATTTGAAACTATTCAGGAACTGGATGTTCATTTCACCTAAATGAAGTTAAAGAATTATCATTATCAGTACGACAATAGCAAGAAGTTCCGTCTAGAGCTTTACGAGTCAACTTTTCCGTGTACACCAATATGAAATTGATAATCTAGCTATCTCTCTCTCTCTCTCTCTTTCTCATTTAGCTTTTGTTTTTAATCACTTCAAATATACACTTTTCAACGGCTTATGCATATTCATCCATTTCTTCTTCAAGCATTCATTCACTCGCTCATTTATTGATTTTGGAAATATCTTTAAAAATCCATATCAAAAACTTTCGAGGGAAAATAGGCTCGTTTAGTTCTGGATGAACTTCGTATTTGTACATGTTCTACGTTATAAGAGCTTCCCGATAAAGTTAGTTCAAAACAAATCCGTCCCCCGTCCGTTATATCAGGATGTATGTAGGATTGAAATTTCTCCGTAGGCGTTAATGTTAATTTCTTTTGAACTTTTCAAAAGTGAACGAAAATTGCTCAAACAAAACAATATTTCAAAACCAGAGCTCCTCTAATAAGCTTGTCTGAAAGAATTTGTATCTTATGTGCAGTTTATATAATTTCCCCAATCGCGCTGATTCTTTTTGAACCGTTCAAAATTGAACGAAAAAATTTTCAAATAAAAAAATAAAATATGTAATTTTCATAATTTGATGCCCTCGAGGAGACCAACAAACAGTTCATTTTCTCCATTTTAAAATCCTACTTTCCAATTTTTTATTTTTCATACTTTATTTAATTACTTTACATATTTTTGACTGTACCTTACTTTTTTAACTATCTTTTTACGATATATTAAGCCTTCTTTCACACTTTATTTAAAAACTTACGTGAAAGTAGGCTAAAAAGTAATAGATTCCTTGTTTTCAGTGGGCATTGCAATTGCCTTGCTTTCAGCGTGCTTCAATTATTGTCTTTGAGCTTATCGAAGAACCTTGTAGTATTTTAAAAGGAATTTTACCACTCTGGAAGAATCAGGAAACATACCCTAAAGAGAAAAGTACATAAGCTGTCCAATGACTGAATAAAAGCTCATTGTCTCATAATAATCATATAGATTAGTGTTCATTTGAACTTCAGGTTTACCCCGTGTCTGTTTCCCGTAAATAATTGGCGCGTTAGATCACGAGAGCGATCTTGCAACATGAAGGCATTTTCTTGCACTTGAAGTGAGTGGTCTGTAGAAGTCCACCACCAATATGAGCAATATTTCCTTTCAATCTCAAGTTTTTGCTGATTACTAGGCATATTTACTGAACATATATATTTATCTAGATTGTCACTTAATTACATAAACAAAACAGAAAGAAAACATCTTTAGTAATAAAATAAGTCATGGTATTTTGATTATGTGCTTACTTTTAAATATGTAGTTGCATGGACAGAAAAACTTTCTTTTCCATTTTCGAAGATTGGTAATGTGGAAAAAGTGCCTTTGATGCCAACGTGCGCATAAAAAATTTGAAGTTTGAAAGAGACTTTTTTTATTTGCCACAAATGCTTCGAAATTTCGAACGAATTCTTTTTTAAAACATTAGAAGAAAAAAAAATATTTTTCCCCTTATCCCCGATGAAGGGTAGTGCGAAAAAATTTGAAAATTGTAGGACAATTTCTTGATTTGCACCGTTGAAATTTTGAACAAAGGCTTTTTTAAACAAAATTTGTATTAAAAAAAAAGACATATCTATTTTTTGAAGTGGGTAGGGCGGAGAAGGTGTCATTGGTATCATTAGGTTCATATAAAAAATTGAAGTGCGTCCTTCATTTCGTGACTTCACATCGTCGTGAAGTCCTTCTTCATGGTAGGGAAAATGCGTAAAAATTTGCCCTACCCACCTGCCGGCGGGTAAACGTATTTCCTATCGTTTTGTATTGCCGATCTTGCTCCCAATTTAAAATAGTTACATACGTACTTGTGCATCCTGAGAAGTATCAATGATTTCCATTTCAAATCTTGAGGATCAGCAAAAACAGTGGTCGTTCGCGTTGAAGGGGTTCGTGATAAGTGAAACATTATGAACCACGAATCAAAGCCATGAAGATATTGGTCTGACCAAAGTTTAAAGGTGCATGCGATCCGTCTTTTTACTTCCAACAAAATCATTTGTTACATTTTTATCGAATGAAAGTGAATTGATGAAAAATATCTCTACAGAAAAGATTGTTGCAAATTAGACAGTAGTGGAATAAAAACATACTGGAGTGCCGTGAATGAGAATTTTGGGGATTCTCCCCCCCCCCCCCTTCTCAGACCGAGCCATTGGTTTTAACCCATATTGGCAATCCTAGTATGGTAATATAGGCCACCAGGAGAGAGGAGAGAGAGAGAGGGGGGGGGGGCGACTTAGCCTAATTAGGACCCGTGGCAAAAACGTATTTGGAACTTCACTAATAAAGAACCGAACTTTATGGAACTTTTTAAATTTTTTACTTCATCGCAGACAATATAATTACAAAATTGACTAGAAGCTAAAAAAGCTATAAAGTCCCCCACCCCAATGGTCAAACGAAATATCGGTCTGTCCATTTCATTGATTTTCTGACAATTCTATGTCTAGAGCTTTCCAATTTTTCTGCTTGTGTAGGAAGAAATTTTAAGTTGCTCCCTTCGCATTTTTTAGCTTGAAGTTCTCGAGCCCTTTTAAGTTTCCTTTTTCGGCTTCCCGACAGGTAAGACCGCTCCATTTACTCTATTGTAGCTTTTATACGGTATAAATAAGAAACTAGACAGAATAAATTAATTCGAATAAATTTTCCAATAAAAATGATAAAAATGAAACTACTGTACGTAAAACATGCCATCCCACGTGCAAGAGAATAACCATGAGAATAACAAACGAACGGTAAACAGTTTTCTATTCGATTTGGGGCCCCTTCAGATATGGGTCCCGGGACAGCTGCCCCGTATGCTCTTGCCTTAATCAGGTCCTGTATGCCACATTGGCATTCCGATTACGTCATGATTTAAGGACTTTTTAAACTCCCCTCCGTCAGGACAAAATTCTGTCTGAAACACCGTCACATAAATAAAATTAAAATTTTTCCTATTCGATTTTCATGATTACTTCCTGTCGCATAAAATTTCCCTAAACTAAATGAACTATGTATTAGTAATAAAATACTACTATGCGTTATCTACGATGACCGTGAATTGATAAAATATTACAAGATGAAAGGAAGCGCTATCTAATGATATTTCTTAGCTTGTGAAAAAGTAATGATCCGCTTTTCTAATCGTCTGCATGCAAGGTCGCGGCACATTTCAAGAATCGTAAATCAGGGTTACTTATTAAAATCAAACATTCTTATTGATTTGTTTTTCTTCTCTTACGAATATTTTCAATTTTTGGTTACATAATATGATAAGATATGCGGTAACACTAAACACTAATTCTCTCGAACAGAAAAATAGCGAAAGTGTTTGGAAAACGAACAAGAAGGGAGTGGAATGATAATTTTAACCAAATTACTAATCATTAGTTTACTATTAATTAACTGCAAAAGTTCAATTGAATTCTTAATGAGTTTTTAAATTATTACCTCATTTCTTTGGGAAAGTTAATCCCTGTGCCATATTGGAGGTCTAAAAGTCACTCCTATTTTTTGTTGTCTTTATTCAGACCGGATGAATGATCAGTCCTTTCTGCCCTAAACATGACCACCCCACCGGGCCAATGTCCGGCTAGCCAATAGTGGCTGTATCCGCCACTGGTCGGATGCTATTTTCACTGGGATGGGATGGTGCGAGGCCTCTAGGGGTCTGTTGATGCGCAGTTGCATTAATAATTAAAATCGGCTCAGAGTATCCAAGTCAAATGGATACTCAATTGATCTTTAACATTTTTCATAATCGTACAACAAGAACGCTGAAGATTTTCTGCATCTTGAAAGTCCACCGACTCGGACCGGGACCGCCGCAAGTAGAAAAGAGAGGGGGAAAACATGTTGTGGGCCTGGTCCTCGCGAAACGGGAGATTTGTTAAGCGATGGAAAGCAACGCTGTGTTTCGATACTGTTTCGTTGCTTTATGAATAATTTCATTAGTTACATCGATAGCAAGTGTTCTTGCAGCAAAAGTTTTGTTCTTAGAATTGAACAGGAAACTTAAAAATGTGTTTTTGACTATGATAGCTGCATTATTTTTTTTATTCCACATTTTTATTTTTTAAGTGTTGAATTACTTCCTTTCAAAGTTTTAAACTTGGCCAGAGCCATGTTAGCCTACTGAAAAAAATTCTAGCGTTTTCCGCGAGGCACCACGAGGAGGTATGGTTGGTCTTTGCTCTCTAGCCCCCCCCCCCCCCCATAAATTATTTACTTTTATTATCTTTAAGTTAAATTTTAACTTGTTATTTTAAAATACAGATATTATTTTGCTTTGTTAAAAAATCAATAATATTTATATTATTCGGCAGAACTAGATTTCAAAGTCATGCACTTGCGTTTCTTTTCTTGATTGACGTTCGGTAAAAATAAGTCCTCGTGATCGCTCAAAAGAAACTGAAACATTTTCTAACTATTTACAGAAGCTTTCCGAAGTTCTGGATTGGGATGGGTTAATCGGCCCCTGGCGATGTCAAGAAAATAATTTTCTGTCATTTCATTTTTCTGAAGCTGAAAATGCAATACAAGAATGACACTGCAAGTGGTTTTTAATTTTGTAAGCCGCATAACCAGAAATATAAATAAATAGAGGTACATTATCTTCTTCCTCTTCGGTGTAAATACAAAAATCAACTACATGAAAACTTATTTCTGTTTCATATTTTCATATTTTTCTTCGGAAAAATCAAGCAAAAATTCTGAAAGTGCAAACGATCCATATTTTGTAGAGTGCAAATTGATAAAACTTATTAAATGCAATTTTTTTTCTGTTCGTATAACCTCTGAAATAGTTAAATTATAATTTCCCCCGTGGAGTTGAAAATATTGGTCTGATATGACGGAGACGATTAACAAAACCACAATCTTGAATGACCAAAATCATTTTCCGCGTCATTTCAAGCAATTTGTTTGCATTCATAAATTTCACTGGAAATAATCCAGCAACATCTTTATTTTGGAATGGACTGATGATATCATGAATTGCTTGCACACTTGTTGTTCTTTGGTGTCGTCTTTTATAAATGCTACTAACTTAACAACGTCAATATTTAAATGCACATATATCGATTACGAATTCATTAAAACATAAAATCTAGCTAGGGAGATCAGCTCACAAAAAGTAGATAATTTTCTAAACTCATAAAATATATTTAAAGTTCCTTTTCTTCCCATTTACCTTTAACTTAAATCAGTTTATCATGAACAATCCTTTAGACTATTACTGCTAATTACACGAACTAATGCATAGGAAAACATTAAAAATACTATTAATCGATAAAGGATTTTCTAATTCAAATATCGTACATCGATTTGATTACAATTGGTTTTTAGAAAGAACGTTATGGGAATGAAAAATTAGTATTTTTCTTTTAATTGGAAAGGCTTGCCTTGATATTTATTTGTTGAGTAAATTATTAGGTAGTAAATATTTAGCTCATTGTTAAAAAGCATTGTGAAAAATGTGCTAAAAAATCATGTGCTACTGTTATTGGCACATGAGGTATACAAAATTTAACCGATAAAATAAGCAGAAATAAACGTAGTATTATACGAGACGGGAGAAATTTCCCATCGCTTCGCATTCGTCAAGATGGCGTTTAACAGGTTTGGACCAGGCCCACAACGAAAAATTTCCCCCTTTCTTCTCTCAGCGGGGGTCCCGCTCGGACCGGGTTTGAACCCGCAAACTTGAGTGTGAGAGGTTAACGCCTTGCAACTATACCATTCTACCGGTTATTGAAAAAGAAATATCATGGAGCAATTTGTTCTCGTCCCCTGCTTTATTACAATGCCATATTTTGATTATCTTCATAAATTTTTAAAAAAAATTGAGAAATAACGATGAGCAATTTGTACTCGTCCCCTGTTCTGTACTTTAATTCCAGGATATGAAAACATAAAAAAATGAGAAAATGTAAGTAGATAATAGTAAACCATATCTCTAAAATTCATATGATAATAATAATAAATAGTCTGGAGCCGCTATGAATTTGCCAACTCTCAAATTGTGTGCTTACGCTTGAGTACCACACCCCTTGGCGGCAGTAGGACCGTCTCCATTGTTCGCTCCTCCCTTACCCTCCCCCCCTTTCCAGAACATAAATGTCGCTTCGCAACAACCTTTAGCTTTGCGTCCCCCTTCTTTCCTTGAAGATTTTGTTCTTCAGGTTATTAGTCATATGTCCTCGCTCAACTGCGCATAAAAGCAGAGAACTGGTTCTGGAGAATTACAAAATTCTAAACGTCTGTGGTAAAAACTGAATATATAGGAGACAGATTCTAAAGGGGAAGCAGGTCTTTTGTTCTTTAAAGAGACAACTCTTCGTTTTTTAAGCTTGGGACTTTATGTCCGTTTTCCGCTATAAAAAAAATGGTTTGACAGCGTTATATATCACTCCCAGACAACATTGTCTAACTTAGCGTCTTCTAAGAAAATGCAAGTTTGAAATAAAAGTCCGTTTTTGTTTATTGATAATTAAATTTTCTACTTCAGAAAGCTCTTGAATTTTGTTGTGGAGAAATATATTTTGTAGGGACTTTCCCCCAGATAACATTTGCATGAGTTTTATCAGAAATGTTGATATTTATTTCCAACCGTAATATATTTTTTGATAAGCAGTAACTATGCTCTACCAAACTCTAAATTGTTAGACATGCATTTATAATGAAACTTGCATACTCGAATACAATTTGTACAAACACACAGTCCCGCGGTGAACCAGTCGGTTCCCGTAGAATACCGAAAATGAAGCATCATCGACTTAGGCGAGTGTTTGGGAGGGTGACAACCTCTCGTGGCTGATTCCTGTGGGCCTTGTACGCTAAAGGGAGCTGGTACACGGTAAATAGGTCGTGGCTCCAAAGTCCTCCAAGTGAAACGATACCTCTGGGGTGCCAATCCCAGGTGACGGTCTCTCATCTAGGATCTGGTTCAAAATTAAGAGACCACAAAATTTGAGGTCAAGTCAGTCTTCAGCCCTCGCGTGGTTCCTCGCTGTAAAATGAAGCTGCATATCACCCTAGCCAGTGGATTATTGATCTTCTGGACCTGGTAATAGGTTCCTATGCAAGGGGGATTAGTAACAACAGCAAACACACAATTTATAGTTACAAGGAACCACGACCACTCTTCGAAACCAAACCTTAATTTTTACACGTATTTCGGAGATACAAGAAACCACGCCCGCTTCTACTGTGCCAGAAAATAGAACTATGAGAAAGTACTTTTTTTGCACAGCTTTTCGTGGACTAGGGTTTAGGGACGCAACCAGCGGGGAAGGGGACGAGACGACACCCAGAACCCTTCGTCTCAAGTCAGACTGCTAATCCTAATAAAGTAAAACTCCTCTTAAAGGACACCCCTCAAATACGGACACTTCTCTTACGTGGACAGCTTCTCCTTCCCAACAACAAAGTGTTGAGCCTAGAAAAAACCCTCTTTTACGAACGCTTCTCTATTATGGACAAATATTCTTGTCCCACTGATGTGCGCTATAGAGGAGCGTTACTGCGCATTTATCGTTGATATCCTATATATATAGGAAACCAGGAAAAGTTTTCCAAGATCTTTTAATTTTATTTTTTCGAATAAACACGATATCATTGTATTTCCTAAACTTTTCCCTAAAAGAGCTGGCATAATTGTTTTTCAAAAAAATGTGCATAGGTTTTGACAGAAGATGGTTAAGTCTGATATTGTGTAACACTAGAAGAGTGAAAAAGTGTAAATGGGGCAAGCTCCCCAGTCTACTAAAACTGTACTAAGACAAACTTTCTGCCTCTATTTTAAATCTTAAAACACAGAAAATATATCTTGCTTGCTTGTAATATGTTTTATTGCAAACTAAAAAGGCATAGTAATAGTACAGAAAAAAACTAATTGGATATATAAAATAAATGACAGTTAACTATTTTAAATACAAAAATTTCATAAAAGTCGTCATCATTGTTTGAATCACAAAAAATGAAGCATCTTTTTTGGTGCAGTTTTCATACACCCAAGCCCCCATTTCTTACATTTTGTACACTGCACCCACTTTTCCTTTTCTTTAGACTTGACGTATCCTCAAAGCAACAAACATACAAGAAATCATTTTCTCTTTAATTAAATGAGAGCTTTTTATATTTTTTTCAGATTTTGATGTTTTCGTACTGTTTAGTACTCTTACATTTTAAGAAGAGGTTCCAAACATCTCTCATATTTATACAGTATGCCCCATATGTATGCCCTCCTAATATGCCCCCTTGGAAAAACTTGCCTCATCGCCAAATGTTATCTTTGCCCCTACCTCGACGAGTAGCGGTGAAGTATTTGCAAAACAAACGCACAGTTACCAGATGAAATGAACTTTATTTTATCTTTTAGTACGTCAAAACAGTTTAATTTTGGTTTTAAGAAAATCTTGAAATTTTACTCGCCGTTGAAAAAAAAAAAGAATAATAAGAAAAAAACAGCTCTCCTAACAAAATAATAACAATAAATAAATAAAAAACTTCGTAAACGGGTGTATGGAGTGTTGCTGAGTCTCTGCAGCCAAGATCCAACCCCACTGTAAATTGAGTTATTTTACTGCGTTCAAAGACATTGTAAAATAAACAAACTTACAGTAACTGAAAAAGGTAAATTGAAAAATTGCACTTTTACAAAATTGTGTGCTAAATAAATGTCACTTCATTTTAATGTCAATTTCTTATCATTGAAAATACTTTATTATCTCAGCTAGCATATATAAATAACCTACACAACCATTTTAACGTCCCCCAGTCTCTATATATGAAGTAAGTTTTTAATTTACATATGTTTTCATTTTCGAAACGCGCTATTTAATTGAATTTTAAAAATCAAATTTGACATGCCGGATAACCGTGACTGATCTAAGATATTTAAAAATCTGTTTGATACTAGATATCCGGCACTTCCCAGGGTTTATCCCCCCCCCCCCAATGGTATGCCTTTAATATATAATATATATGTCCACGGAATCGGTGTAAAACTTCTAAAAGCAACGAAAGCGCTAATCCGATGGTACCTTGTAATAATAGTTGTCAAAATTTTAGACTAAATGTTTTGGAGTTTAAAGTTAACTGAAAGAGTAACTCCTGAGTTGGCCCGAGGTATCAGCTAAATTAATATTAGTTTTTATCATAGTTAAACCTCTGAATGAGTTTTTTAAAAAATATTTTAAAGAATTTTTCGCCTTAATACATAATTTATATTATTAAGAACCGATGCTTTCACCAGCGTTCGTAGAAAAGATTTGACTTTTAAATATGTTGTTTCATTATAATTTACTACTTATTTTTACCTTGTAAACTTTTGGCGTCGGTTTTTGAAATTTAGTATTGTTTTGAAATTAAATATCCATCGTTGCATTCCAAAAAAAAAAGTTAAGTCAGGCTCTTTTGCAGCTAAAGATTTACACTTTTTACCTTTTAAATTGTGGGAAACCAACATCGTGCAATAGCACAAATTATTATAGAATATTGCATACGCACGTTTAGAGATTACATGGAACCCCTTTATTGTAAGACGAAAACGTTTTTAACTTTATGAAACTTATGACAAAGCTTCCGACTGCTGCTGCTTGCTTGTACAACGTGTTATATAGCATGGACTCCCCAAAATTTGGATTTACACCAAGCCTGGGATCGGGTGCACACCAGGGAGGGGTGGTCACAGTGCAGACTGCGCCATTGAGAATTTTGCAGGGGGATTCGTTTCAGGGGTTTGGTCGACTGTTTGACTGATTTAGGGTAGGGGTCGTCGTTTTCTGGGGGGGGGGCTTCGTAGGGGGCATCATCACTCTGATGGAGTGGGAACCCCTGACAAAACTAAACTTTGCTTCTTCCCATACCTCGTCTTAGTTTAAAGAAATTTCTTATCGCTTCAACTCTTATTCGCACAAAGAGAAAAAGCAAATCCAAAACAAAAGAAAAAAACATCTGGAATACTTTTTGACTGTCTAGTCATCTTTATTTAGCTTGGTTCCGTCAAAATTCCTTTTTGGGAACGACTACCTTTAAAAATACATCATTCTTCGTGATACTTTATGAACTACGAAAAAGAAAATATAAGTTTTAGAAATGAAATTCGTTTTCGAGAAAGTTTTTGCAAAACGATGGAAAAGTTTCATTAGGTAACCTACTTTCTGAATAAAAAAAAATCTTAAAAGGTTGCAACTACAATTAAACGCTATACTGCTGCGTGACTTACAATCTTGCAAAACTTCTCTAAATATCATTACTTAATGGCGGCAACGTTCCATGAAGAAAAAAAGGGAAACACCTAGATAATTTTTATCGACTAATCTAGTGTTTAAGCACTTTTTCATGTACCTTTCAGACACTCCACGTGCGATATCTTGTTGATCTTGGGAGGGCCCGCTTGACCCGAAGCTTTGCCCTCACATTAACAGAAGAAAGCGTTATGAATAGAATTTTTATCGTCAGTTAATGTTCCTAAATGACATTCAGTATTACAATTTTTTTCTTTCTTTCAACCTTTTGTACCATTAACAGGTACAGCAAAAGGACTGATCAGTGTAAGAGTAGTAAAAGTAAAATACATAGTAATTAAAACAATATTTCAAAAAAGAAAAATTACTTTGTCCAGCTTAAGAAGTTTACTTGCCTATAGTATACAGTCGAACCTTGTTAAAACGAACCGAAAGGGACTTTTAAAATTAATTCGTCTTAACCGTATAGTTCGTCTTATCCGAAAAACAAGGATATCCTTTTCTTTAGCAAGCAAGGGAGGAATTTCACGCTATTTTCCAGTATACAATGCTCGATTTAAGGCCCTAATACATATGCAAAACAATGCTATAAATTTCGAATTTATCATAAGAGAAAAACAAGTTCTGGTTCTCAAATAAAAGTTTTAAAAGTAAAAATTCAATAACTTAAACGTTTATTAAGTAAAATTTCATTCAAGAGAAAATCTTTCAAAGTTATCGTAGATATATATATATATCATATTATCTTCTTTTCAATTATCCAGTTATAACACAATGTTTCCTACTCTTTTCTGAACAATTGCTCCAGAAGCCTTCAATGGCATCTAAAGTGTTTAGGCATTCTGATGAATTCTTTTTTTTTTTTTTTTGCTGGTAAAAGTGAAAAATAACTTTTGTTTGTTTCGTATCGGATTGAAGTTCGAACGGTAGGGACCACAAATAGTTCGACACGTATTCGATATTTCGAATTAAGCGCGTTCGTCTTAAACGAAGAAAATAGCGTTATTTGTTAGACATGAGGACGGGGATCGCAAACATAGTTCGTTTTAGCAGTAATTCGTTTTAAGCGTGTTCGTCTTAAACGAAGAAAATAGCGTTATTTGTTAATACATGAGCACGGGGATCGCAAACGTTGTTCCTTTTAGCCGTAATTCGTTTTAAGCGTGTTTGAATTAACGAAGTTCGACTAGAACTTTCTAAAGTTGGGTAGTTAGTATTTCAGTTCAGCAGGCAATCTTCATGCCTAACCAAACCTAAATTTTTCCTATCTTCAAGCTTAGTTTTACTTACAAAATCGCCTTAATCATTTGATTCCGCGGGATATTTTTAGAGGTAGTCAAAATCCTAAACAGATAGATGTGTTGTGGAGGGGAAGGGTGCATAAATCACCCTGTGAAATTAATTTTCTTATTAGTAATTGATGTATCTAGCATTTCCTGGGTTGTTTATGTCTCTGACTTCATGCGTAAGTGTGAAGACATGTAGACATGCCTTGCTTTTATTCCCGAAAGAAAAGTATTGAATTTTCAAAACAAACTGCACTGCATTGATTTCTCAGAAATAAAAGGAGAAATTTTGATGGTCATAGAAAAATGTCAGTTAACTTCACGCATTTGAGTTTTTTAAAATAAATTCCACGATAAACAAATCGCTTACTTCAAGTGCAAGTAACGTAATAACGTAATATCATTAAATTCTATTGATTTAAGTAATACTATGCATCACGCATTTTAAGTCTAAGGAAAACTATGAAAATGAAAAAATACCTTTTTATAGAAGGTAAATTTAACGATACTATTTGGCACAAACATTTTGTAATGTTAACAAGGAATTAATTTTTAATTTGAAAAAAAAAAATTACTTTAGTTTCATTAGGTAACCTACTTTGTTCTGAAAATCCTACCTTGTTCTAAATGACTGTTCTGAGTCATAAGCAAGGGTTCTATAATTCAAATAAAACGTTATGAAACAGACATTGAATCAAAAACGTGAAACAGAAATATCATATAAATAATAAATATTATCTACAATGGAATAGTTCGGGGATTTATCCTTTAAAAAATATGAATAAGTTATCCTTTAAAAAATATGAATAAGTAATGTTAACAAGGAATTAATTTTTAATTTGGAAAAAAAAAATGAAAATGACTGTTCTGAGTCATAAGCAAGGGTTCTATAATTCAAATAAAACGTTATGAAACAGACATTGAATCAAAAACGTGAAACAGAAATATCATATAAATAATAAATATTATCTACAATGGAATAGTTCGGGGATTTATCCTTTAAAAAATATTAATAAGTTATCCTTTAAAAAATATGAATAAGTAATGTTAACAAGGAATTAATTTTTAATTTGAAAAAAAAAATGAAAATGACTGTTCTGAGTCATAAGCAAGGGTTCTATAATTCAAATAAAACGTTATGAAACAGACATTGAATCAAAAACGTGAAACAGAAATATCATATAAATAATAAATATTATCTACAATTTGGGAAAAGTTCGGGGATTTATCCTTTAAAAAATATGAATAAGTTATCCTTTAAAAAATATGAATAAGTAATGTTAACAAGGAATTAATTTTTAATTTGAAAAAAAAATAAATGAAAATGACTGTTCTGAGTCATAAGCAAGGGTTCTATAATTCAAATAAAACGTTATGAAACAGACATTGAATCAAAAACGTGAAACAGAAATATCATATAAATAATAAATATTATCTACAATGGAATAGTTCGGGGATTTATCCTTTAAAAAATATGAATAAGTTATCCTTTAAAAAATATGAATAAGTAATGTTAACAAGGAATTAATTTTTAATTTGAAAAAAAAAATGAAAATGACTGTTCTGAGTCATAAGCAAGGGTTCTATAATTCAAATAAAACGTTATGAAACAGACATTGAATCAAAAACCTGAAACAGAAATATCATATAAATAATAAATATTATCTACAATGGAATAGTTCGGGGATTTATCCTTTAAAAAATATGAATAAGTTATCCTTTAAAAAATATGAATAAGTAATGTTAACAAGGAATTAATTTTTATTTTGAAAAAAAAAATGAAAATGACTGTTCTGAGTCATAAGCAAGGGTTCTATAATTCAAATAAAACGTTATGAAACAGACATTGAATCAAAAACGTGAAACAGAAATATCATATAAATAATAAATATTATCTACAATGGAATAGTTCGGGGATTTATCCTTTAAAAAATATGAATAAGTTATCCTTTAAAAAATATGAATAAGTAATGTTAACAAGGAATTAATTTTTAATTTGAAAAAAAAAAAAATGAAAATGACTCTTCTGAGTCATAAGCAAGGGTTCTATAATTCAAATAAAACGTTATGAAACAGACATTGAATAAAAAACGTGAAACAGAAATATCATATAAATAATAAATATTATCTACAATGGAATAGTTCGGGGATTTATCCTTTAAAAAATATGAATAAGTATCAAAGTAACACGAAAGCGTTACTCAGTCCTCATCACTTTCTTCATTGAAGAATATAAAAGATAAGATATATAGTTTAGCTGTGGCTTTATGACAAAGTATATTAAAAGGAATTACTATTGTTCCACTTATTGCAGAATTTATGAGCAAACTTTCATTTTAACTAGATTTTCCTTAAATTTAAAATGAAAAAAAAAAAAATGTATGAGAAGAGAGGAGTGTTTTCATTATCTAAAGTCGAAAGTTTGAAAGAAAATTTGCTTCAATGGAAATAAATAAAATAATGATTAGAACTTTTTATTGAAGCAGTGTCAATATTTTTAATTTTACTCGACGATTGACCCATGGCCAAAATTTTGATCAAATCTGACAAGAGATTTGGAACAAACAGTGTAGCTTTCAAATAAATAAAACTACATTCATTTAAATAAGTCAACACAGTCTTGCTTTTATACTTTATTAATTGCAAAATGATTTATCTTAGAAATTCGTGCATTAGAATATATTCAGTGCCACACTTAAGAATGGAGTGTAAAATTTACTAAATTACGAAAAAGCAAAAAATGAATACATTCACAGGCCGAATACCTTCGATCTTTGACTTTCCTATTCACTGAATGGAAGCTGTTTAACGAACTTCGAAAGTTATGCTTCTTATTCCACACGAAAAGAATTCTGAGTGTATTCAAAGTCAAATGTAGCAGATAAAAGAACTTGGTAATTTTCAAATATCGAGTTAAGTGAACTATAACAGCAATTTATTTTCATTCAGTTATGTTTAACTTCTTTGCAAGTCAAATGAGAATTGCTGCCGTTGTCTCCCCCTGTCTTTTCCAGCTTTCGATGCTATTCATAACACTCAGCGCCAAGATCTGAAGTTCCGATAAAACCTTCATAGATATTCAAATGAAAATTCACAACAAAGGATGAATACGAGACAGAGCATGTCTCTCTTAGATATCTAAAAACGGGCGAAATTTTCATCTTCGTGATTTTTTCTATCCATGTTATTTGTCCTCCATTCTTTGTTCGTTCTTTGTCTTCATTGTCTGTTCCCTGTTCGAGAAGAATGTATTAAAAAGGAAGGGGCCACGACATACGTACATACACAACTCTAAATAGTTGCGCTTACTTTAACAGATAATAGAAGAGTCGAATTAAAAGAGGAAAAAAATTGTGGGGAGAGTAGTCTGGGAGTTTTTTTTTTTTTTTTTTAGAGGGGTTGAGGCAGACTCAACTCTTAACGTGGCTGGCACCTGGGATAAATTGGGGGCAGATTAGCATGACAAGAGGTTCGTCCCATTGTAGGGTTGCAGCAAAATGAGTTTGCGCCATTTGTGAGCAGTGAAATCGAAAATTATGATCACATTCGGTGGCAAGATTTAAAGCGGTTCAAGCTGTTCGACGAAATTATTTACACGCAATAAAGATTCAACCGTGGTGAATCACATAAAATGAAATATATTTTTGCACAAAATAATATTAATAATACAAACTAATAATAATTATAATAATCGCTTGATGATTACACGATTTTTTTGCTGCAAAAGTTTCTACACACTGTCAGTTTTAATCGCCGATTGACATCTGCGACAAGATTTTGTTTTGTGCCAATCCATAATTGCAGTGTAGCACGCTGTCTGTTCTAAAAGCTTATTCAATTGAATCAGATGATACTCCTTATAAAACTGCTTATAGCACAGTAAAGGTAAATCCAACACAATTGAAGAACCTAGAAGCAAACGGATGTTAGCACAAAATCAAAGTTCGATAACTAGTGAAAATGATCGGGAAAAACCACCATGCTATATTATATTAAGATGGATAGGTGGTATCCCTTGGCACAACTATCCAGAGTGAATTAATAGAAAAATAACATTGAGGCTCCCATGGGATCCGAACTTGGTGAACTCAGAATCATTTCTTAGTCACTTACATTCCTTCGCACCCCCTGTATCTATTGTATTTCACTTTCACTGCAAAAAACAAATATAAAAATAAGTACTTTTGAATAAACTGGTCATGAAACTTAAATAATTAATTTCATCTCCATGTACTCCTCCATGCCCTCTACTATTTTGCCTACTTTTCCGTAAAAGTAAACAAGAAGTTACTTCTAGAACTATACGAACCTACTTTCTCTTAAACACCAACATCAAATTTATAATCTAGCTATTTCTCTCTTTCTCCTTTAGCTTTAGTTCTTAATCTCTTCAAATATACCGTTTTAAACAGTACACTTAGTTTTAACTTTTCTTTATTTTTAACGATATTTTCGCGATGCATTAAGCCTTCTTTCATACTTATTTTTTTTTTACTTTTGCAGAAAAGTAGGTTAAAAAAGTAAGAAGTATGAAAGAAGGCTTAATGTAGCATAAAAAATATCGTTGACGATAAAGAAAAGTCAAAAACAAGTGAAGTGATTAAATAAAGATTGGAAAATAAATTTGAAAGCTGGGTTTTAATATGGGGAAATGTGTGTCTGCCCGTCTGTCTGTCAGTGTGTTCCACCCTAATAACATTTGAGGAAATTGTCTAAATCGAAAGATTCTTTTTTGCATTCGCAAGGTCTCAGTGAGAACATTTCATTTCTATATTTATTTATTTTTTATTTGAACGATTTTTCCTTCAATTTTGAGCAGTTCAAAAAAGAAAAAAAAGTTGGGATAATATGAAACAAATTACATAATCACTGGACATAACGTCCAAGTTCCTTTGAACAAACTTAGTTGAAGAAGCTCTCAAAGTGAAATATTTTTTTATTTAAACAATTTTTCTTCCATTTTTAAGAGTACAAAAAAATGTAACATTAGCATCAACGAGGAAATTTCAATCCCATATATATAAATCCTGATCTGACAGACGGGTTTGCTTGGAACAAACTTCATCGGAAGGATCTTATGACGTAGAATATATACAGGCACGAAGTTCATCCAGAACTAATCGAGCCTATTTTTACTTGCTATTTTTTTTAATCTGGATTAAAAAAAAATATTCGTGAATGTATGGGTAAATGAATGAGCGTAAGGATGAATGAATGAATACATGAATGAATGAGTGAATGAATATGAATGAATAAATATATGAATGAGTATATATATAAATGAATAAATGAATGAGTGAATGAATAAAGGAATGAGTGAACTAGGTTTACCACGCGGATTTAGAGACTGGCTGCTCTTACAATAATAGATACTTATGTGTGACTATACATTTAATATTGTATTTTGCCAGAAAACAGCCCATTCGTTTTATGGATGTTACTTCACTAACACGATTTCATTTGCTTTTTTACATTCTTTTTTTACGTTCTAAGTCATTTTAATGAGAATTCGGTGCTATGTTAAATGTTAATATTTTTATATGGATGTTATTGCTCAAACTAGACATTTTTTCAAACGCAATGTGACGCCAAGTGTTGTGGGATAATTCGCCAAACGCACTCTTCAAACACAATTCCCAGCTGTCACTCTGGCGGTCGCCAAGGGTCGTCATTATGCAAATAAGAACCGTGCCATTAAAAGATATTATGATGAACCACGCATATGAGCACGTGCCCCCGCTACTGCAGTTCGAAGAGGTACCTGGGGGGTAGTGTTACGCTGATAGGAATTATCTGAAGGTACAGTAGAATAGGGAACTCGGGCAGAAAGATATATCAGGGGTGTTTTAAATGTAGAGCCTAATGGGCCGGAGTCGGGGTTACACTTGGGGGTTACAGATGGCAGTAGCCTTACAGCAAAAACTCAAAGCTAGAAAGCTATTGTAGCGTAAAGGATATATTTGTGTAACTTTTATTTTATTTTATTTACTTACTTTTTACTGCTTAATGTTCCATAAATGGATAAACTCGTGTAAAACATTCAACATCATTGAAAAAAAAAAAGTCTGATAGGAACTACGTGAAAATGCGGATTAAAGATGGTAGAGCAAATTTCCGAGTCGTTGGAAAGTAACATTACTAGTATAGATCGATGAAATAACGCCGCATTGATACAATTTTTGGAACATGAAAGAAAAAAGGAAAATATTCCTAATATAATTAAATGCAGACGAATTTACGGGTATTAAATTATACATACTGTAGCCAGTGGCCAAAATCGCTAATTTTGTTGATACTTACTTAAGACTATCGATACACTGGAACGCTTTCAAATTAGTAAAAAATATGAATTTTATTAAGTTTTTCAGAAGTATTTCTACCACTGACATATATTGATTCCGTAATACTGATAATTTTATTTTTCTGACATCCTTTCTGTGTTTAGTTATTTGCGTCAAATAATATTTAAAATATTTTTTTTTTTTCATTTCAGCTTTATAATAGTATAATAGCATAAAAAGGGGAAAGATTGTCCATGGGTTATAAATAACACCATATATTTTTCTCTTCTATTTCATTAAAAAATAAAATGAAATAACAGCACTCCATTCCCGGAAAGAAATAAGATTAACTGCACTTTCAAGTAATCTTAATTTCACTGCTGATCGTCAAAGTTAATAATCAAATCATTTAACACAAGTATTAAGTAAATTGAAAATGAGTAGAAAATACTTTTTGTTCTCATTAATTAACGTGATAAAAACGTCATGTACATACCACATACATTACCAGGCTTTATTAAGAAAATAAAACTTTCTCTACAGAAAATTCTCCAAAAATCTCTACCTTTATTTTTCTTAAAAGCAACGCAGGCTAAATTAATCCTGATTAATCACATTTCATTAACATGACGTGAATAAAAATTAAAAGTCATTTATAATTATAATTGGAAAAGAGAGAAAACAAAAACAAGCATTCCGATTTCCTTTATCAAACTGACACGATTACGGCATTCGAATGAACATTCATCTTCACTGGTATTCTAATTAGCTGCTTTGACAATTTTTACAGCTTTTAACATGGAACAGAAAAAAAAATAGTGATTCAACTAAATAATCTCTTAAACGTTAATTTTCATTTCGAGCTATTTAATGCTGCCGCTTGTCTTCAGGGAAATAAACTTCCATCTTTTTCATTAAAGCATTTGGCAACAACAAGATTATACGACTTGTCTAATGGAAAACTAAGCTAAATTTGGATTGCAATCACGTTCCATAGTAGGAGACGTATTAATCATTTCTTGAGGAAGTTGATTCCTCCCGGTCCAGAGAATAAATAAATAAATGAAATGAAATGAAAACATAAACTGTTCATTTCTAAGCTAGCAGTAATGGTCCCAAATAATATTTGGGAATTTTTAAGAACTAACATTTTAACTCTTTGATGCTTATTTAAAAAAAAAAAAAAAAAAAAACTCAATTTCTATTTATTCATAGAATATTGTTTTGTTGAATTTCTGCTGTGAGTGGTTACATTTTTTTAATGACAATGGAACTATTTTAATGGGCTTTGAGAAAAAAATCTAGATATCATATTTTGATTTTAAAATGCATTGTTTTAGAAAATTCCAAACTGAAACAAACCTACGTGTTTATCGAAACGAAGAAATAAACATCTGTATTTTAAGAGCAAAAAGAAATTTTCAGGTAGTATACTCAAGTTAAAAATAGAAAAGAAAGGAAAAAGGTAAGTGAATAGTTTCCATCAAGTATTTCCCTTTAAAAAATATCTAAAGGATATTTTCAACGGGACTGATTTTAGGAATCCACCGCTTCTGGTTAAATATCATAACCTACCGTAAACTACATAATCTAACCACGATATCATAGCAGATAAACCACGCCCTTTGCGACAGCAATGATCACTTCTAGACATTTCCTCTTCTACCAAGAGAAGATCGTATTACATATATTGCTGCTGATCGAGAACTGAACAATTCTGAAAATGTCCGCTTCTCCAAAAGTGGAACAGTGGAACCATTTTACCTTTCTTAATACTGTTGATGGAAAACTGAGCCGCTCTAAACAGTGTCTTTAAAGAGCGAGCTATTTTACATGCATACTGGCTGCAGGGGAGAAAAATTGAACAGATTTGAACAGTATCTTTTTCACAAAGAGAACCTTTTATAAGCGTTCGTTGCTGCTGGTGAAGGACTATGATTTTTTTTACAACGAGAAGCTTACGTTTTACAAAGAGGGAACCATTTTTTGGAATTTTTCAATGCTGTTAATGGAGGAATAAATGTTTTCAACAAGAAATCTTTGATTGAAAAGTGTTTAAGCTGAGAAAAACATTCAAACTGTTATAGAATTATGATAAAATACGTTATGATACGCAAAAAGCAAATTTTGCCCAGTTATTTACCATATATTTTACAAATCATTTTGTAAAAACCTCCCTCTTGAAACATTTTTGAATTTTTTTCAAGAACTGTACCAATTCTCAAATTTTACAATTAATGTAACAAAGGAAGTAAATCGCTCTATTCATCCAATTATGTTCAAACAAGCACAAATAAATTTTCTTAACGATTTAAATCTTATCGTCGTTTTCAGACAATTATAGGCTTTTTGGCAGTTTTCGTTTGATTTATTCTGACCTTAAAAACCTTGTTAGATGCCTAATGCAAAAAAAAAAAAAAAAAAAACAAAGTTTTTCTCTTTTGTGTTCAGAAATAGTCGAACTTTCTCCGTTTTCCTTCAAGATTTATCATCCCTTCTATCGAGCAACTAAATGAAGATTCAGCACTGTTCGTATAAAAGAAAAGTTTCCAGGCCTAATTGCAATTTTGCACGCGAATCGCACTCACAGTTTCATCTTTCGGGCAGCAACGTGCCATCGTGGCGCTGGCACGCTGCTGTAAATACCGATCCCACTTGGGCCAAATATTTCAGAGAAAACTACTAATTGTTCTTGTCGGAGGAAAAAAGAAGGGAGAAGGGAGGGGGGACAAAGCAGCCCACAAGGATGAGGGGAAAAAAGAAGGAAAGAACGAAACGAGAAGTTGGAAGATGCGACAGGGAGCGAATCATCCGGAATACCATCCACAGATCCGATGAAGATTCTTGGGCAAGAACAAGTAGTCCTCTGTTTTTGCGAATGGTAAAAGGAAACCCGAAATATGTAGGGATCAGCTATTTTCTTGAGTGGAGCTATTTTTTACTCATCCATGTCTGTTTTGGGGATTGGAACAAAAAGTAGATTTGTTGTAATTCTTATCCATCATTTAGAACATTTCTCTCTTTTTCGTTGCCATTAAATTAAGACTAAATAAAACAACAAGAAGTTCGTCCAGAACTAAATGAGAGTACTTTCCTTTATACCAACAGCGGTTTTGTTACGTCAGTTATCTCTTGATTTTAGCACCAAGTTCGTTCAGTTTATACTTCTCTTTGGTTTGAACAGCTTTTCAAAGCAGAAACAGTTAAAAAAAAGAAAACGAGAGCAACATTTATTTAATGCTTCATACTTTTCACGGGTACTTAGGTATTCAAAATTAGTAAATATTGAAATTTAAATTATAATCTTTCATTTTATAAAAAGCACATTGGTATTTTCTTCATCGTTGCCAGAAAAAATTATAATTATGTACGGCATAAAATTTTTACTCAGTGACAATTTGCATTAAAACTACAATTTAAGCTGATATTTCCTTCTACGCAAAGAATAAAGCTTTTTAAATTTTTCAGTGAGGTAGGGGCAAAAATTGAAGCATTACCGCTTACTCCGAAAGTCAGTGAAATAATAATAACTAAAATTAGTTACATTGTATGCATCAGAGCCTCATGGAATCCTTATAATTTCCGTCATGCCAACTGAATGTTTTGGTCGGTTCTGATATAATTAAATGGCAGATCAACTTTCGTTTTAGAATTTCTCCTATTAGCCGAGATCTCTTACTAAGAATGCTCGCTTTAAGGGCGTTTAACATTCTTTCAATTTCCTTCTGCTTTACTTTGTGCACGTTTGAATTCCGCATTTCATTTTTAAATTAACATCCCATATCATATATGTACTTTCAGCCAGAGTGAAGAAATAATAAAACTCAAGTCAGCTAATCATTATCAATCTGCAACCTCTTATTATTTTAAAACCATCAATGTCCAATTCACATCAATGACAGTTATTATTTTACGTCTTTTAAGATCCGGCAGCTAAACTTCCTTTGGCAGCTCTACTGCAGAGCCATCTGTGGCACCTGGTGGCATTCAGGCTCATTACATGGGTTTCTGAATGGCGACGGAATTTCATGGATGAGGCAACCTTTCCCTGTCTCTATTGTTTCCCACAGGCCACTGAATGCCATTTAACAATTAGCGCCAATATATCATGAAGACAGACGTGTGTTCCACACGCACCGTTGGAATTAAATACCACCTGCAGTTTTCGTGGACGGCATTGATATCGCTTCGATTGGTATCAGATTTGCCCATTTGCAGTTCTCAGTTACGAATTTCTTCTCAGCTTTTGTTTGGGCCTTAAGTTTATGGAAAGTAATAATTTCCACCTGTAAAAATATTCACCTGTTTTAAATTATCGTTATATGCATGCGTTGCCAGAGTTACTTTTGTCAGCGTCATTAAACCGTGGTCCTTGTTAACTTGTGATCCTTCAGGAAACATGGGGTCTGAAAAATTAAAAAGAGATTAAACATTTTTAATATTAAACTAAATTGAATATTGTATATTATTTGTTTATTTCAATTTGAAATTAATTTTTTTTAAAAATATATTATTACGGGGAGTTAAATTTCCATGTCCCAAAGTAGGCATGGACTATGATTCTTTTATGCTCTGTTTCTTAGATTCGGGGTATTTGACGCCCTATATAATGTTATCGTAACCCTGGTTATTACGATGAAATAAGCTAAATAATTTATGTTTTTAAAAAACTCTGAGAATTATTTTTATTACCGAAGTACTATCAATAAATAATGCGCGCATGTGTGCAAAAATAAAATAAGAAAAGCAGTGTGCAACCACAGAGCCTGAAGGACGGTACCTCTTTGCTGTTGTTGCTCTTTGTTGGAAGATACCAATCAATAAATGCAATATAATTGTATATTAATCTATGCATTATTAAAATATATAGTGAATATTAAAATGTGCAGGTTTTTTTTTTTCTTTGAGATACATTTCCTTAGCGTGTGCAGATAAATGACAATGGTCGCTTCAAAAAAGTAAAAGTTTCCTTGTTTTAAATACACTTTGTTAACAAAAAGGATAATTGAATTTGACGTTTATTAGACAAAATTAAGGTGACATAACTTGGGAAACCTTAGACATAACGACAAAACTCATAATAACAATCACGAACTACGATGTAATTTTATAAGTTTGAACTGTACTTGTTCCTCAAAGCCTTGCGTAATAATCGATCCCCCCTCCCCCGCGAATATTCTCTGCAGCATATAAGAAAGAAAGGCAACAATAACGATAAGAACTTATTCTTTTAAATGCAAGAAAACAGAAGTTAAAAATCGAAACTAGTTTTGTGCCATCTTTTACGCAAGCGGTTTCTCACAGCGGTATATTTAAATAAAGATAAGCGCATGTTTACAAACAAACACGAATGGAAAGTTATTATAAACTCCGGTGTCTGATTCGAAAACAGGCATTTCGTTGTCCACTCGAGGCCGAAGTCAGGTGCGAAGCAACAACTCGAAGAGATTGTGCACACATGCTTCCTCTCGATAACAGCAGTGCTCACTGTAACAACTGACGGAGCACTCGATAAGCCCGCGCGTTTGTTGATTCAGGTGCGTCCGCTGCGGAGGGAGCATAAAAAAGAAAAGATCGAGAAAAAGATAGAAAGAGGATGTTTCTTAGCAGTATATATTGCCGAGAAGAGAGGCTCAGACGAAGGTGCAAACAGAAATAAATATAGAACCATCCATTCGTCAGTTCGCAACAGAGCGTCTCTATTAGCCGGGGAAGACACCGTTTTGACCAGTTGATGCATGGGAGCCCACTGCCAAGTTTATGGTTATGGCAATCTCGTTGAAGAGCCAGACATATTGGATTGGAAGTATAAATTGCTCCACGCTATTACCGGCGCCCCCTTTGCTGTGTGACACTCGCGCCACGGTTTTCCGCAAAAATTGCAACAAGATGTTTTTTCTTCTTTCTGCACGAGCTTCAAAATTTTCCGGAAGACCTAAAAATAGGTTGAGAAAACAATGGGTAAGGTGCAAGCTAGTTGAATTTAATGTAAGCAAGACTTCTTTAGTTTCAAGTCAACGCCAATGCAAACAATGAGTCTTTCCTCCAGTGATTCTCAATGAGATCCTGATTTTATCCACTGGGAGCAATAGAAAATTCAATTACCGACGATGGAAAGCAAGGGGAGACATATGGTGGCGGTATAAGAATGGTATACATTTATGAAAAAAACATTTTGTATTCTTTAGTAGTAGCAGTAGGTGAACATTTTTTTAAATTACACAATTCCAACCTACAATTTTCAATCTCAGTAGTTCTAGAAATAAAATAACCATGCTCAAAAAATACGGTTCGTAGTTGCTTGATGTAAAAGTCGTTAAAAGAAAATCTATTACAAAGAAAGTTATTTTTTTTCTACCTAAAGTATTTTGAAAGCAATGACTTTTATTTCATGAAACGGCAAAATAATGCCGTACCGAGTAATTTTTTCGAGTACGGGAAGAACCTGAAAGGTGTAAGTACGATCCGGGCTGAGAACCTCGGGTAAACGTCTCTGTTTTAAATTGACTCAACTTATCGTTCCAATGCAAAGAATTGTCCTTGTTTCACATTCAAAGATACAGTGACCGCTACCTTGAAAAAAAAAATGTAGCAATTTAATAATTGCAACATTCGTTTCTTGCAATAAATATACTAATATATTACTATTACCAAGCTGGAAAGTGTACGCCTTTTTTTAAACCTTTAATTTGTTTTGCTAAGCTTCGTAGCTTTAAAATATGAAGTCTTTTGAATTAATCTACTCGGACGGATAAAAATAAAACCTGGGAGGGGGGGGGGGGGATGAAGATGTTACGATCCAATTCGTTTTCTAAGATAGAACAAAACGAGCGTGAAATTTAGTGTCTCAATTGTAGCTTGAAAGTTCTAGAAGCATTACGTTTCATAACAATTTCAGTAACAAGTGTATTTTTTAGATCCAGGAACACGAACTTAAGGTATTTTAAATTTCTTTACCGATTTTTTTTTATCTAAGTGGCATATGAATATATATATTATTTTAACACACACTCATATAATCAAAAAATGTGTGTGCACATAGGTTATGCATATTATGCATAACCTATACGTTGCATGAAGGTTTTACTTTTGACTTTCCTGCCGTACTGGTTACATTATTTATGCAAATGATAAAAATTGGAAGCAGTCTCAGAACGCTTTCTACGTACTGTAGGCAATATAAAAATCGAAGTGAACGACATCTAAAGGGTTGGATAGGAAAATTCATGCCAGATGCCATTGTATCGAATAATGTAATATTTTAAGTAATATTTAAATATAGAGAGATATTCAACTTCTTCATTTTTATGAAACAATGAAACTCTAAAGTTGTTGACGAATTTGCTTCAAGTTTTACGAGGGCAGTGATAAAAAATAAAATTTAAGAAAGAAGCAATAAAATGGATTTTTTTTTTTTTTTTTAAATTGAAAGAAGAACATTTTAAAATTAATTCAAAAACGAATGAAACAAGTTCCTGTTTTCAAAACGAGGCAACAATAAAGTTGAAGTTGATGAATGCACCATGACAACATTTGATAACTAAATGTTTTAACAATTCCTTATGAATATTTAAAAAGTATAGCTATATGATTTCAAATCGGGATAAAGTCGTTGAAGCACAGTATACACATCGTAAAATTCAAATTCATGCAATTTCAAAGTGAAATTCAGTAGCTGAAGTACAATATAAATTTAAATATGTAAAGATATATTATATATATATGTATGTATGTGTATATACCGAAGCAACTAGAAAAAAATCATTTTCATTATGAAATTTATTTAACTAATTTACTTTTAAAAGCACTTCACCAGTGCAGTCCAGTGATGTAGAAGGAAAAAGTCGGGCGACGCTTGGAAAAACGAAAAAGTTTTGGATACTCGAGTTAAAGTTTAAAAAAGATAGGGAACGCTTTTGGGTTAAAGTTTAAAAATACACCACAGCACTGCACCATTGCCATTTTTTTTTCGAAAATAAATAAAGGATTTTCAGACCCAATAATCGCATTTTCATGAATAGAACAAACAGCCTACATCGTTTACTTTTCGATATTAAAACTACGGACACCCCCGCAATTAATGAGAATCCTCCCAACATATTACATACAAGCTGTAAAATTATGTTAGAAGTTTCTTTTTTTATACAGGAGCATTTTCACGAAACGTCCCATTCCATTTACCAGAAAATGGGAAAATTTCCAACATAAACGTTTGCTTCCGATCCGCTGAACAATGAACCAGCCTTTTCACGAGCATCATCATTCCCATCACGTGAATGTCAGCAGGTCATGTGATTTGTGGCAGGTCAGTATGTTGCTCGTGAGCGCCAAAGCAGTACCCCGAGCTTGATGACCCCGAGCCCGTAGGAGGCAATTTTGAAAGAAAGTGTTCTCTTCTGCGAATGCTTAGTGCTTTATTTTTATCACTGCTCTCCTATTTCTCATGAAGTAGTGAATCATCTGCAAGTGATTATGATGTCATGTACTTTCTATTTTTTTAAATTCAAGTATGTAGAACGGAATTGCAACAGTCCGTGTAATTAGAAATAGCTACAGATAAAAGAATCTGTGTTTACATTTGCTAGAAGTTCCATAACCGCAAAAAGAAACATGTATGCAAAGATTTTTTTTTCTTCGTTTTTGAATTGTGGGGATGTCTTTCAAGTTCGTTGAAGTCATCACACCATTGTGTGCTTACACACTAAATAAAATAAAAAATACAGTAAAATGGTTATTAATTTTACTTATTAGAAACCCTTGCAGTATCTTTAGCAAAATTCAAAATTTTGACCAAAACATTTTTATACTTTTTGGCAAGCGTAAAATATCCCGAAATCTTATGCAAATGCAAAAGTGGTGAAAAGCAGCAGGCCTTGGTACCGCCTTAGCTGATCTTAGTAATATCCCAAGGAAGATCAAGAGCCCTCTCTAAACCAGGCCCGTCAGTTGGGCGATCAGGGTAGGTCAATCGACAACCTTTGACTTTTAGAAATACATTCAATTTATACATGTGTTTATGCATTTTATAGTTTTTACCCCCTATAGTTATACCCCTTCGCAATCTCCCCCCCCCCTCCCTTCCGGAAAATTTTGAAATGACTACAACCCTACTGAAGTACTAATTTTTCCTGGTTTTAATATTGGTCTGAGATTTGAAAAGCTTACAACTATAATCTATAATTCTACCTTCATTGCAAAAACGTAGCCTATCAGGATTTTACATTTTAATAGGTTTAAGTAACTGAATCATGTCCCTTTTAACTCTCTTTTCTTCGAGACTGAATTCTTTCCAATAAGGTACTTCCTTTAGATAAGGAGATAAAAAATGAAGGGCACACTCCAAATGAGGTTTTATCAAACTTCTATACAATGGCAGAGCATCAAAGAGCTTAAATCCAATATTTGTAAAATAAAAGTGTGTGTAGTAAGATTAAAGTGTTGGGCTGCCGTTTCCAAGTTCCTCCCCCCCCCCCCCCAAAAAAAAAAAGCGGACAGGCAAGAGAAGGAGAAGGATAGAAAGTAAAAAGAAAAATTGAAAATATAATAACTGTCCACTCTTTTTGAGGGGGAAAAATAGTAGATTTGATGCGAAATAACTGTCTGCTGTAATAGTGGACAATAGGAAACCATATGGAGGTCTAGCATTATAATTCCTGGCATATAGAACAAAATCAATTGGAGGAAAAAATGAGCAGTTAGAATTATTGCAGAAACAATATTCTCTTCAATTTGTGAAACAACGTCGCTGAAATAATTTTTAAAATTCTAGATGTAAATTAACCGCTCACTACAGTAAAGATAAGTTAAATTCGTTAAGCTAATCCACTACCCGTTAAATAATAATTAGTTGAAAAATTGGAAGAATTCTTTGACTATTAATTTTCATTTATAAAAAATAAGAATTACCTTTTGTATTTTTGTAATTTTCTATTACAACACTCAACACACATGATAAATTTCAGATTTTCAAGTATGCTCGTGGCTGTTAATATGCGGTCTGTATCATGTGTTGCCTGTGGTGTTGATAAAGCGGACCTGGTTTATTAACAGCCAGTCACAAAGCCTCAATTTACATTACATTGTTTTCAGGAGGTTGAACAACTTCATTGTCACCAAGCGTTTTTCTGTAACAAGATTTTGTTTGCCGCCGGTGCTTTGTCATTCTTTTTATCTGACACGTTGGTGTTAAAAAGACACATACGTGGGCGACTAAGAGGCGTCGATTTTGGCAACACCCTGCCAGTGGGCGGAACATTTAACCGAGTTAAGCAGAACCTCCCCCTTTACCCCCTTTTGGGAACATATAGGAATGTTTTTAAGTCAACATAAAATAACTGTCAATTACTTAAAATAACAAAGCAGTTATGACTTTTGTAAACTTCAGAAATCCATATTCTCTAAATGTGTGGGTAAATTGTCTACCGTATGTCACGAAAATGGAAATGATTTTGCTGACTCGTACTATAAATTATTATTGCCTCATAAGCCACTAATTATATACTCTGAAGAACTTCGATGACTCAAGTCAAGATTAAAAGCAATTTTTTTTTTATAGCAGTGGACAGTTTTTAAAGTTTTAGAGAAAGATGAGAATCTTTATTCTTTAATAACATTCATTTTAAAGCAATAACAATAAACAGATGAGTACTTTATATAAATTTCGATTGCAAGCTATGCGAAGGCCACTAAATGGCGGATAACGGTCCGGTTCCAAACCTCCGTTTTATTTTCTGCAGACTTGAACCTGGATGTGAAATTCAAATTTATTATGATAAATTATAAATTTCGTATGTTATGAAGTAAAGCTATACATATTTTTCATAAGTTACACTTTTGAATGCTAATACACGCTTATTTGTGAAAGAAATCAGTGATTTAAAATATGCACTTAACGCCTACATAGTCTACAACTGAAATGACCTAATCTTAAACGATTTTTGAAATGGACCACTGCGCCACACTAACACGTTAGTATATCGAGCGAACCACGAATTAGTTGTACGAGTGGCGACTTATTTTTTCACATAAGATACAATGTAAATTAGGTTAATCCATTCCAGACCCACAGATGGTTGCTTATTTTAATCCATGAAAAACGAATGCACAGTACTGTACATGAAATTATGGATAAATAAAGATGTAACGGCACTTTGCTTGTACTAAGGTAGGCTGATGGCATACGTGGAATGCTGAGAGGAGGAAAAGAAACGGTTGGAAGAGGAGCTCCCTTCTATAAAAACATCAGGTAACATCCCTTCAGGTGTTTTCTCCCTTTCTGCTGTTCTTTCTTTTTTTCTGTCTTTTTGCACCAGAAGAATCTTTGGTTTCTTTCTCTAAAAACCTGTCCAATGTTGTCTGCCTTTGACGATTGCTCAGAATGTTTCTAAAATAGTCAATAACATTGTCGTTGAACAAGTTAATGCTGTTGACCACAGCAGTGTTGGGATGCCATTTTTCCACTACTCTCTGTTTTCTCGCAGGGGTAACACAGCTCTTTAATTTCTGCAAAGGAAATGCTTTCTTTACTACTTTCTTCTACTAAAGTTCTTCAACCACTTCCTCTTGGTGCCCCTTAGAAAGTTAAAATTGTCAGTAAAATCTCAAAAAGTATTAAAACTTAAGAAAAATCCAAAATGCCTAACAAATTATTTTCAGACGAGTTCAAAATGAGCAAAATTTCACGATTTCTTTCTTAAAAGAGCCAAACTGGCAACCCAGCTGGCCCCTGGTCCCGTACGAATAGCGGGAGAAGTACGAATGGCGAGTTGAATTTTACTTGAAGAAGTTGGACGAATAGCGAGGCGGACGAATGGCGGGGTTCTACTGTACTCTTTTCTATCCTGAAGTTAGTTGGCTTTTCCTTGAAGATTTGGTCACCCGGTCCACTTACACAAGTTCGTGTCCCAGAAGATGGACGTTTTCACGTTTGCTGAAGAGTAAACGGTTGCTCTGAGTTCATGTTTGCTCATATTAAGGCATTGGTGTTTTGTACAAGAAATTCGGAGTAATTTGTATTTAAAAGAGAAATTTTACTTCTTCAACCAAGTACTTTTCCTAAAAGTAAGGTATTCTAAAATCCAAACTAGGAATTCATTAAAAGTACAAGGCTGGAAATAAAGAGCTTCTCTTAAGAACTTTTTTTAACCTAAAAGGAAAAGATGGCCATGTGCCCCATGTCACGCACAGGGCTCAAAAAAATTCTGGCATTGCCTTCATAATTGTTCACGCTCGAAGAAGTGTTGTTAACGCTTAATTTTGCAATAAACATAGCACACACCCAGGGGCGTTTTTGGGCTTGAAACAGGGATGTATTTGGGCTGTCAAACCACACAATTATGCACATAAATTATTAAAAGATATCAATACAGGTTATATTTAGTTTAAAGGGATTTTGGTATCATTATTCCTAAAGTAACATATTTACAAATATAGCATTGATAACATTTCATTATAATTTACTAGAATAATAAACATGAACTGTAGAAAATTTCAAAATTTTTCTTCTGGCATGTTTAAAAGCGATTAAATAGATTAGATCAGAATGATCGATATCCTTCATATCATTTTCTGTGAACAGTGAAATAAATAAATTTAATCATGTTTGTGACATTGTACTACAAAAATAATTTCTTGCTCTAGGCACTCTAGGGAAAAAAAGGCACCCCTACTGTAAAATAAGTGATTCTTTGATTGCAATTGGTTTCATTATTTTTTTTTTCCACTACTCTCAACAAACTTTAAATTTTTCATTAAGTAACAAAAGCAAAAAATTCGTCTCCACAACCCTGCCGCTCTGAGCTACAGCCGAATTAAAATACAACACTGCCCACTCCTGTGTTTTGCATAACGAAACTCCCGTTCTTCTCTTCTTCTTCTTTACACTTCCTTTCTTTACGCTTTTCATTTCTCTTCTTTTTTTTTTCCTTTCCCTTTCTTTTTTAAATTTGCATTTTGTACCTGCAGCGAAAAACTGCACAAGCGCTTCCTGTAATTTCTATTTAGCCCATATCAAGTTTAAAACATAGTTTAGTAGCGATTTTGTCACACATTTTTTACTAGAATAATTTTTATTGAGAAGAAATAGGATTTACTTTTAAAGTGTCATTTTTCTGAATAACATTCAACTATAGGTACTGAATAGTTTTCTCAGAAAACTATTTTTAAAGCATCTCCCCATTTAGATTTCGAAGAGCGTTTTCCATTCAACTTTATATTATTATTTGTCAAAGTTTTAAAAATCTATAATTTTGATTACTATTTTATTGTAATAAGTAAAAAGAGAAAAATTTTCTCCATGCCCACATGCAAAAACTTTTTGAGAAATAGCTCTGAAAACAAATTGCTCAGAAGAGTGACTTGATGAAAATCTTCGATTACTTTGTTTTTTTCGTTTAATTTGAGTATTACTACAAGTTTCCTAAAAAACGAGTTTTTCTTAATCAAAATTAATTTATACCAATCAAAACATTCAAATAAATAAATAAGAACTTTCCTTATTTAACCTCTAAGTCAGCCACTATTAGGGGAAAATGTCAGCACTTAAGAAATGACCCGTATAATTTAGGATCGCATAGTAGCAGCCAATTTCGGAGCTAGAGAAGAAACTGAGGGGGCGGCAGGGGGGATATCGAACATTTCATCATCCATCACAGAACAGTTGCCGAAGAAAATCGGGGTGCAGAAGAGCTATCACAAGGCATCAAAAGCGCCAAAGAAGAAGATCGCGATCTCCGTTTTTGATCCTCATCGTTTATCCGCCGGAAATTTTTTGGTTGCGAGGAGAAAAGAAATGGCGATGGAAGATTAGGAGGATGAGAGCGGGAAAAAGTCTTGATGGATGGGCTAAGGAGGAACGGAAGACTACTCAATCCATGGGTGCCAAGATAGACAATATGAAGTCACTCTGTGATGCTGAGAAGGGAAGAAAAAAGTTAGAAAAATCGCAGTGATTTGCAAATATAAATAAGTTTGGGGTGGAAAGATTTGAATACAGTAAAAGCCCGATAATTCAGCACCTTGAAGCTATGAATACTATAAGAGAGAAAAAAAAAAGCTGTTGATTTCTTCTAACGCTTTTCTTGTTTTGTAGCAAGCTTAGCATGGTTTAAAATAGGTCGTTTTCAAAGTTGGGGGTATTACTCTTTGGGCTGCTCAGATTTATGGAGATGTCTGATGAGAAAAAGAAAGATAAGAACGCATAAAATGGTCATGTAGCATTAAATATAGGTATGGTTGGCATTCTATGCAGCAAAATTCATTGCTTTCAGATTGTTTGATTTGTCGTGACTGAAAAATTTTTTGCATAAGAGAGCAGAAGTTATTGAAATTTGTTGTTGGAAAGTGCACATATTGTTTTTAAAATCTGCACTTTGAAAATGATGCGATCAAAAGACGGCAACCACCTCCGAAGAATGCACGTTGAGGACTTTTCCAATTATCCGTCTTTTTTTTTTCATATCTTCAGTGTTTTTTATAAGCATTAACATGTTAAGCACACCCTAAGGAGGAAATTTATTTATTTTATTTTTTTTTACATTTTCTTCCAATCCATCTTTAGTAAATACATCCATAATTCGATTTTGTACACTAGTGAGTTCATTTTGAGTTTCGATGTACATTCATTTCATTACATTTCGCTAATTTTGATGATATTAAGATATTCATTGACAAGTAGCTTGTTTTTGAATTACGAAATTATATATATATATATATATATATATTTTAAACCATGGTTTAATTTCACTTAGCATGGTAATCACCAGCTGTTCCGAACTGGGCGTCGCTGCACCCTGTTGGACGCCACACCGAGAGAAGAGGCAGATCATGATGCGTTCAATTCTCAAACTTTCTTATTGATCAGTAAACACAAAAATGTGATGGTAGGTTACAATTAAAGTATGTTCGTGAATTTTAAATATAAGTTATAATCATTAGATTTTTTTTTCAACTTATTCCTCTGATATTTTGTTTTTCAGAATCGTGCGAATATAGAAATATTGTATATATGTTTATTTATATAACAGATACCTGATATAGGGAGACGCGAGAAATTTCTAGTTCATACAAGTGTACAAACGTACCACGATCTGCAAAAAGTTTGGGAACCCTGGCTCCAACAGACTACGGATCGACTCGGATACTTTCATTAATATAATTTATTGAAATTACATTTTGAATGCTGATCGTGTTATTAAATTTAAAAATTAATCGGTGAAGTGAAGATTAGCTTCGCTATGCAGTTTTGTGTATTTTTCTTTTCCTGTCAATATAGGCTGCTAAAAATACTATAGCTGCTGAAAATAAAACAAGAAGTTCCGTCTAGAACTATACGAGCCTACTTTCCCGTATACACCAAATTCAAATTTATAATCTAGCTATCTCTTTCTCTCTCTTTCTCATTTAGCTTTAGTTCTTAATTTTTTCAAACATACCTTTTTCAACAGACAATACATATTCGTTCACGCATTCATTTTTTCCTTTATTCAGCCATTCATTTATGCATTCATTCGTTTACTGATTCAAATGTTTATTCATTCATTTACTCATTCATGTATTTATTCCCTCATTTATTCATTCTTTTCCTCATTCATTTATTCATTGATTCATTCTTTCACTCATTCATTTATTCACTGAGAAATATCCTTAAAAATTCCGATAAAAAAATTTCATAGGAAAATAGGCTCGTTAGTTCTGGAAGAACTTTCTATTTGTACATGTTCTACGTTATAAGAGCTTTCCGATAAAGTTTGTTCCAAGCAAATCGGTCCGTTAGATCAGGATTTATATAGGATTGAAATTTCCCCGTAAGCGCTATGTTAATTTTTTGAACTGTTCAAAAATGAACAAAATCTGTTCAAATTGATATTTCACGCCAAGCGCTTCTTCCAGTAAGCTTGTTCATTGGAATATGGATCTTGTACCCAGAGTTTGCATAATTTGCTTCATTTTCGCCCATAGGCGCTAATGTTAAATTTTTTTGAACTGTTCAAAATTGAACGAAAAATTGTTCAAATAAAAAAGTAAAATATAGAAATGAGATGTTCTCGCCGAGATCTTTCGAATGCAAAAAGAATTTTTCGAATCGGACTATTCGTTCAAAAGTTATTAGGGGGGGGGGGACAGACCGACAGACAGACCGACAGACCGACAAACACATTTTCCCCATCTCAAAACCCTACTTTCAAATTTTTTATTTTTCAATCTTTACTTAATTACTTCACTTTTTTTTTACTTTTCTTTATTTTTAACGATATTTTTACGATACATTAAGCCTTCTTTCATGCTTTATTATTATTTTTTCTACTTTTACGTGAAAGTAGGCTAAAAAAAATGTAGTAGGTATTTTTAAAGCCTCTTTTTTCTCTTAAAAAAATAATAATTGATAGGTTGTATATAACTCTGTGTTGCGAAACAATTTTTGTCGTATGCAAAGAACTTATTCCCTCAAAGTCACAGTAAAGCTACTACTTACTTTTAATGCAACTGTTGTATAAAATAAGAACATATTGAACGTGTTATGCTAGATTTTAGTTCAATACAATAACAATTAATGTTTGATGATACTGGATATGAAAATTTAACTTGTACCTTTTGTAACCTGTGCCTTAAATTCTCGAAAATAGTTTTGTCAATTTACTTAAAATAAGCAAGCCTTCCCAAGAAAATAAATTTGTAGAACATTGAACAAAAATGATCATCAAATAAATATTTTTTAGACATTTTTTAGACCGACAAACTGAACGTCTGGAATATTTCCTTCTTTTTGCATTAAAATGTCTATATTTTAAGATATTACTTTATTCCTCTTCACGAAGCTACAAACTAATGTAAATCCTAGTAATTTGATGTTCAAAGGTTGATGAATTCTAAATGATCATTCTTTCCGCTGCGGAACTCACCTAAGCGTGAATACTGATCTTGGCAGAGTAGCTGCTGTACCGACGCCTTTAGTAAATTGTTTGCAAACGCCATGTTTTTGATTTTCTCACGGGAAAAAAAATCGATCTCATTGTTTTTATACATAAATAAAAAACAATGTCGTAAAAGCTGACAATTTATGTCGTAACTGTCTTATTAAATTAGGTTAGATTTTAATAGGGTAGATTATTTTGCGATTTTAAGATGCGTTTCAAAAGAAACAGGCTAAACAATTTTTTTTCTAATTCAAAATTAAGAAAATTTCATTTCTGCCAAGAAAAATAAATATCCCTAGTTATTTATCTACTTATTTTTTATTTTATTTATTTTTTATGCGTTTTCAAGTTTAGCAGCGGTTGAGCTTACTTTTGAAATTTTAAACTTTGTGTAAAAGACTTTAAAACTTTAAAAAGTGCAAAATTTTGAGAAGAAAAACAATTGCCGAAAAGAATGAAAGTTTTGAAGTAAAGACTTCTTTAATTTTCACCGTGTTGCAAACTAGAATATAAAGTGGAAAAAATAAATAATTAAAGAAAGAAAGAAGTAAAAAAAAGAAAGAAACGCATTTCAGTCCTAATGTAAGATAATAGATTTTAGAGCAACGTTTTTTATGTTGACATAAAAATTGTTTCACTTAAAAACCTTTCTGATCTTATTACACAGATAATACAAAGCAGTGTAAAACGTCAACATTTGACATCTCAAGCAGAATTGGAAAAAATAGTACAATTTGAATAGCGTGTCAACATAACAGAAGGTGAAGTATGTTCCGAATAAAAGCCAATTGATATTCATCCGATTGAAGCTAGGACAAAATGAAGAAAAAAAAAATTTTTTTTTTTTTTTTTTTTTTTAAGTCGGACTTTCCGCGGAAAACTTTCGAATTAGGAATACTAAAGAGACTTAAAAATAAAAACTAAAATCAGTTGTTTATGTCTTCCGATTACGCATATGCTCGAAAGTTAGAGACATTTTCAAAAATTCACCTTGCGATAAATTTAATATCTTTGTAATATCTCAATTTTTTATGCGTTAGAACTATGGAAAATATTGTTTAAATATCATTTAAATTCATCTACATCTTCCTGTTACTCATTGCTTCAAAATTTATGGAAAAAAAAAAGTTCAAGAAGAAAAAAAATACTACCTTCCGGTTTGTTAATGCAGGCTTGAATGAGTATAAATAAATACCATAAGTTGTATTTATAAACATATTTTTTCATCAGATTTTTACAAATTTTTTCAAATTTTAGAGTCAATATATATCTGCCTGCGCGTATGAAGATGATGATATCTGCGCTTATGAAGGGAATCCTTCATGCGCGCAAACTTCTCCTTTGCTTCGATACTATTGCCACTTGATGCAAAACAAAAGTTTTATAGTGACATGGCTTTTATAATGTCAATGAATGATTTTATGTAATTTTGATTAAAACTTTCTGCCTGTACCTCGATCATTTTTCAAAACAGACATTGATCAAACGGAAACAGGATTTATAATATATCAAAATTAAAACTGAAGAAAACTTATGGATTGAATTCCTCAACGATTCGTTCCTCTACATTTCGTTACAGGCTTCCCATTTGTAGAGGCTTCCTTTCCCGTATTTGCCCACGACAACAGGAACGCCTGAGCTAAGAATTAAATACTTTTTGTAATAGCTGAAGGAGGCCCACTTTTGGGTCAGTAATGAGCTTAATAACATCCACGAAGTGAAGTAATAGTCGTTTAAAGACGCTAAAACGCCTTTACGATGAAGGAAAGGCTGATCCTAATCTACTCATTTCTGATTTTTTCTTCCCACTGCACCAGAGCCGTGACTTCGAATGAAAAATAACCAATTATGACCCCAAGAATGCTTCTTAGCAGACTGTTCCAATGCACTTGCCTCCAGTTAAGGGAATTAAGGGCGAAAACTAATTTCTAGAAAGCCTATTTACTTTCACTGAATGCAGGCGTTTTATTAGCGAGCTTTAGCACGTATCGATCCGTTGTTTTTCCCGCGCGCAGCTGCCAGTAGAGCGATTTCATTAGGGACGTGCTCCGACAATAACTCATAAACATTAGAATTAGATTAAGACTGAAGAAAGTGACGAACGCCACATGTTAAAGGAAATGCCAGAAGGATTTGATTGTGCAGGGTTCTTTAATTTATATTGGTGAGTCTAGGAGTTCGCTGTCTCACACTTTTTAACGAGGGGGGAGGGGTTCTTCTTTATTTTTAAAACTATAATTAAAAATAAGATTTCAGGGTGTACCAAAGTATTATCTCGTTTCTCAATCCAAAAATTAACGTTAATTTGAAGACAAGTCAAAAACTATCTATTATTTTCGTTCTACGATTGGAAGGAATCGTCTTGTGTGCTTGTTACATCACCATGTCCGCACTTATCCCATGGAACTAGTGGCGTAGCTAAGTGGGGGCTGTGCTCAGCCCGGCAGGGAAAAAATAAACCTTTAAATACTCCATAGAATAAAACATATATTTTCAATTTCTGTCTTTAACTGAGCAGTTTCATTCACAAAATATATTCGAAGTGTTTTTTAACGCTAAATACACCATTCCCGTCACCTTAAATATTGTGACGCCCATGATACGAATGTTTTTTTCCTTTTTTTTTAACCAGAGCTGCAATTTTTTAAAATAAATTTACTGCATTAAACTGCGTATTTCACATTTACATGATTTTTTTTGTGTGTGTGGGGGGGGGGGGGGTATAATCTTTTACATGGGGTGACACCATCATTTCCCATCCCGGGTGACACCCATGCTAGCTACGACACCACATGGAACCATTATTTCTTGACCCCTAAACCCTGGTATATTCGAACAATGAAGAACAAAAGTGAGTGCAAAAAAAAGTATTGTTCGTATTCATTTGTAACATACCATGCAGTTTCAGTTAAAATTTTGAAATAAAATAATTTAACTTAGTAGTTAAAAAACAAAGTCATGGACTTACGTTTTTACCACACAAACTTTGTTGAAATTGCTAAGGAATTATGAAATGTATTCTGATGAAACTACATATCGGAGTAAGTGTATGACAGTGCCAGGCCCGTCATTTAGGAAGGTCAGAAGAAGGCAATTGCCCATCCTCCTGGCTTGAGTAGTATAATGTATTTATACATATGTGTATGTATTTTGCGGGGTTTTTTAATGCAATATAGGTTGAGTTTATACCTCCCTCCATTGTAAAAATGTAAAATGACGGGTCTGGACAGTGTTGCAAATGTGCAAGAATTTACTGAGAAGCTTTACCTAAAAATTAACAGAATTATTCAAGTTGTTCACACTAGCCCCCTTCTTCACTATTCACTATCAATAAATGATTCAAATACAAAATAAATAAATAAATACAAAGTATCTCAACTGTTTATTATTAACAATATCTACTCTTGTTTTAAACCACACTATTTATTCAATGACCTAGTTCTCGTGTCCCGCAGTGGACCAGTCTGTAGAAGTTCGGTTCCCGCAGAACACCGAAAGTGAAAGCAACATCGACTAAGGTCAGTGTTTGGGAGGGTGACAACCTCTCCGGCTGGTTGCTGTGGTGTCCGTGTACGTTAAAGGGAGCTGGGGCACGTTAAATAGGCTGTGGCTCCAATGTCCTCGAGACCTTTCAAAGGGGCGGAAATCGGACTCTTGCCTATAAGGGCCCCGTTAGACTCAGGAGCAGCGTACCCATTCTTCTTCGCCACGCTCGAGGTCTCGACAACAACAACCTAGTTCTCAACCATCACCTGTATTGTAATGTTTCATATTTAAATTGAATAAATTTATCAATTTCACAACTTTGAAATCAATTTGTTTACATTACTAATTGATACAATTAAGTGCCTTAACAGTATCATCTCAATACCGGCCAATATTCCCATTTACCCCTCCTGGAGCAATTATCTCGCAACAAACCGCCTATGCCTTAGAGAGCATCACGTAAGTAAGTATCATTTTGAAAGTTTTTGTGAGTGAAATTATTTTTCTCCCCATGTATGGTCACAGGTGCATTCATGCTCAGAAGTGAGTCGGGTAGTTAAATTTATTTCATCGCTCAACGAGCTCTTTTAGAAGTTGACAGATTCGCAAAATTAATAGCGACTGATATCTGTTCCTAAACACTTTTTCCAGCATTTTTTGCTTCAAATATCCGTGAAACCATTTTATTTTTATTCCTCCAATTATACGACCCTTTTCCCCTCTGCAAAGAACCACGATCCGAAAAAAAGAACGACTCTCGCTTCTTTTGCTCCCAACTCAGCTATGACTAACTGTCGCATTTATAAATACACATACACATATCTATATCTGCGTCCATTATCTCGGTAATAAAAAGAAACAAACCTTTGCTGTCAGTCGGGTGAAATTCAGAAAGAATGATAAATGCTTAAATCCATGCTATCGTACTTTTCAATCTTTAAACTTAATGTCTGAAGACACTTATCTGCCGGGGCTCAGGATCAAAGGATCCTCTGTGCGGCACTTCACCTGCATTGTTCTGTGCGGATTACCACAAGGACGTTTGTCAGAAACGACGGCCCAAACCAATAAGCTGGTCTTGTTTGCGTTAAGAGAAGCTCTTATTTGGCAGTTACAAATGGTTACAGAATACAGTTACAGCCGCCGAGTTCTATATCAAACAATTTTCTTTTTTCGTGAGAATTTTTTTCGCATAATAAAATAGAATACTATTTTAGAGGATATTTATATTCAGAATGGACGACACGGCGTTCTTTTTTTGGCGATTTTTGGGAAAATGAATTTAGTATTCTTTAACCCTTGAAGCTCGAGTTTTTTTTTTTTTTTTTTCAGAAAGATTGGTAAATGATCGAGTTTTTTTTTTGGACAAAAAATGAATATATAGGTATACTATAAATTGTTTTTGGCAATTCCCGTTGTGGGAGGTGACTAGAGAGCGGGGGGGGGGGGGGGGGGGGGGTAAAAGTTACATAAAAAAATTATTATACGAACAAAGTGTATACGGATCTCATTCGGGCATTAGAAATAAAATAACGCGAGATACAAGGTCGCCCGTGCGAGACACGGGCATGTGCAAATTTGCCGATACCTTTCGCCCGAGTCTGACACGGGAAAATCCGTTAAGTGGTTAAAGCACATTAGAAAATGTGAGTAGAAATTTTAAACATATGGCAATAAGGAGAGCTGGATTCTTGAACATATCTCTTAAAGAAATAAACAGTGTCATTTCTGCAAAAAATCGTTTTTTGGTTTTTATATCAAAATTTTCAGATTTTTGCGCTCTTTGTATTGGGATACTGCAGTAAGTAAATGTTCAAAAATTAACTCTAGAGGCCAACTGTATTTTTTTGGTGCAATTTTGTCATAACTACTTTTTATAGTTATTTCTAATTTTTTTGACTTCATTAACATCCATCATGTGAGAGAAAACTAGAACAATAACTATTTTCTGAACAAAACCGATTATAATAATCATTGAAACAAACAAGGTAGTTAAATAAAACAAATTGTAAAAAGTTCAAACTTCTTTCTTTAAAAAATGTCCATTTTGCAGATATGACACTGTTCATTTCTATAAGCGATATATTAAAGATATGTAATTAACAGGTAAGCCAATTTTTAAAAGGTCCTGGTTCAAAGACTGAGTAGAAATAAAACGGTGTGTTCTCTTAGATGCTTTATTTCTCCTATTCTCGTTTGTAAGCAAAGACGTAACTGGTGTAACACAGTGACTATATGAAAGCACGAACAAGATTTTTAATTACTGCATTCATAATTGATATCAGACGAAAGAGCACTCATCACTTAGGAGCGCAGTCTTTTCTCTCAGAGGCCGTTTATTTCTTCCGATGCTCATATCTGAGAAAGGAAATCACCGAGATCAATAAATGGATATGGCTTGAAACAAGAGAGAACGTCGTAAAAGGGTCACGACGGAATCCCGAGGGGAACCTAGGAATTTGGGGAAGGCTCTCCGATAGTCTTAATAATAAACATCGCCCCTTACCGATAATATTGATTTTCTTTCTTCTACATGGGTGGCAGACGACGTTACAGGATTACGAGGAAGATATCGGGTATTTCTTGGAGCGACTCGACTATTTGACGTCTTTCTGAAACAGGAAGGACTATTGGAATTTTGCTAGACTTGTTTGCGAAGATGTATAGGAAAGAAAAATATCTGCAATGGTCATCAAATCGAGATGATCTTGCGCATGTTCTGGAGATGTGAAAGAATGGACCAAATCGCAAAAGTACTGTTTTGAGATATTGTGCATAAGCTGCTGCGGAAAAATTTACTTTTTACGATTAATTCTTTAAAAAGAAATGGTTTTATATTATCTTTACTGGTCAGCTTTCATTGTATCTAAAAACCTAATGCTAAACATTTTGAACTTTAGAAAATAGCTTTAGAATAGGCAAATCAAAAAATATTTATAAGGGACCGTTCATAAATGACGTCACGCTTTTTTCCCATATATTTGACCCCCCTCCCCCCTCTGTCACAATGTCACACTTCAGCGGATCCCCCTCCCCCCTTTGTCACATGTCATGCTATGTTGCATACTGCATGATGTCACACTTCTTGTTACCCACTCCCCTCCCCTTGTCACACTTTGTCACAATTTCACGAACCCCCCTCCCCCCCCCCTCGAAGCGTGACATCATTTATGAATGATCCCTAAGTAGATGCTCGACATCAAAAGTTCTTTCAGATAAACTTTATCTGAAGCAAATCTGCTGGTAAATGACTTTTCATGATTTGAAAAGTATTCAGTTTTCCCCGTACGATTTGTGAGTGCCTTTTTATTATTATTATTATTATTATTATTATTATTATTATTATTATTATTATTATTATTATTATTATTATTATTATTTTGAACTGCTCAAAATGAAACAAAATTTGTTATAATCAAATAATGGTGTCCACAGGAACAGATGATCTTTGGTGAAGACCCTTTAAAAAACGTAAGATTCAGTTTGAATTATATTATTCTTTGAAAAATTATTAAGTGGAGACACACAGACTCATAACGATCTCATAATCTTACCTCAGATTTCTTTTTTCATATTTCTTATTTTTAAATACTTATTGCAACAATTTTTATTTTGACTTTTTCTTTAAGAGGCATGTTTATGAGACATTAATACTTCTTTTAGGTTTATATTTATTTTTATCTCTTTTTTCTTTCGGTCATGGGAAAAATTAAACTAAAGATACAAATGCTACTATAAGGTTGAGAAAGCAAACATCACCTTTTGTGCAAACGGAAATTGTGAAACCAATGCCATAAAAGTTGCACACATAATATTATTTCATAACTTTCTTCATTCTGCATATTTTGTTAAAAATATCACAGAACATGAAACACATTTTCAATGTGAAAAATATTGGTTCTTATTTTATATGTTGATAAAAAAGAAAAAAAGCTATAGAGTTAAATAAAAAGTACAAATTATAAAACATAGTAAGGATATTTCAGTGTGGATTTCTAACCCAATATTAAACGAATTCGATTTAATTTTATAAAAAGCCCACAAGAACGTTGAAAACTGATAACGATCAACATAATTTGCTTGGAATCCTAAAAGACATCATTTTTAAAGCCAAAACGGTGATGGGCGCTCTTCAATTTGTAAAGGTTGCATAACCAGCTATACTTAGCAGTATCATCCTTGAGGCCCAAATTGAGACGTTCTCGTGGCGCTCTCCGTCATGATGTTCAAGATGAATATTGTGACAGGCGCCTCTTTGTCACATGACAAGCAAGTTCTGCGACCTAGGGACCGACAGCCGGTTGCAGCCCCGGCGCGAACTCTGAATAAACAGCCCTGTCAATTATTATGTGCTTCCAAACTCAAACAACGGTCATGATGTACTTTTGTGAGCAACCGTATTTATTTGTACCAGCTGCCAACCATGTTGTTCTAAATTTGTTATAAAAGCGTAAGAACGTTAGAGGTACAAATAGTATCTGCTGCTACAAGAGTTAGTAATAGTTCGATGATTCCTGTAAGTAAAAATAGTTCTTTGAAGCAATCTCATTTTGAGTTCCCCGGAGCTCCTGGATGTCGCGAAATATTGCTAAGGGACAGTAAGAAATACATAAATAATTGAATAAATAAAAATAATATTAACTCTCTCTTCCGTAAATCAATTAAATGCTATCGGTGTTTGTGGTCAGACCGAACTTTTAATAATAAACTTTTTTTTGTTTGGCCAACAACGGAAACTTTTTTTCTTTTCTTTTTTAATAGTGCAGTAGAATATAATTTTGTAGTGTCATAGAATGTATGTAGTTTCATACTGCAGTAGAATGTAGCTTTCAATTCTGTTCAATTATTTCAAAATAACAAGAGTATGATAAAACTCATTTCAATAACTATTTTCTAGATCTTTTCTTTTTTTAATAGTGTAGTAGAACATAATTTTATAGTGTATTAGAATGTGGTTTTATAGTGCTGTAGAGAATGCAGCTTTCAATTATTCTCAATTATTTCAAAATAACAATAGTATGATAAATTCATTCAAAAAACTGTTCTGCATATGGGAGTAAAATCGATGAGGCAATCTTGACTAATTTTAAAACATTTTTTGGAAATTAATTTTAATATTTTTCTAGTAGAAATTATTGCACTTGGAAAACATCTTGTCAGTTGCATACATAAAAAGAAAACGTCGCCTATTTGCTATCACTTTCTCACGCTTTTAGGCAAGGAAAACATTAGAAAACCTATCATAAGAATTTTGAGGTATTTTGAATAATATTAAGTATTCTAAACAATAAAAAATGCTTATTTCTAAAAAAGTAAATAAATAATAAAAGTAAAATAAATCATTAAATAAATAATAAAATGTGTAAATATTAATAATACATAACTAAAAAAATAAAGTAGAACATATGCACACACATAACACATAGACCATTTTCCCAAAAAGTGGTCGAAAATCTGCACTCGTGTAAATCCGTCAAAATTCGAAAATCGAATACATTTTTCTAATCCAATACTTCCTTCAATAAAGTTCAAATATAGGAGAAAGTAAAAAAAGTCACGAGAAATGCCAAGAGGAATCTTACTACTCGTATATATCAAAAATCAAAATGTTTGCTAAACAAACTATGCATGCGATAATCTCCTTATGATTTCCTTCTGTCAAAAGGTTCTTTTCTCATTAATATCAAATATTTTGTTTACAACCATCAATGTAATCATATTACATCATCATGTCCTCATGGTAATTAATGACGTGAGGAATACCTAATGACCATTAGATGTTAGCGACTAAGAATTGTAGAAATTACGAATGCAATTCAGTGGAACTTAGCGAAATGTTTAACGAGAAAACGTTTTAAAACTTTATTAACACAAATAGCGAACTGGGGCGGTTCTATTTAGGAAATGCTAGTCTTAAGGCGTTTCACCTCTACTTATTTCGAATGACTAATATTATGTTCTTTAATTGCTTTCTGATTGTTTTGGTTTGGGATGTCATTCGATTAATTCGTTAATAGCTAAAATCTTTTTCGAATAAATGAGCATAAAATTTCCATTCATTGGTAAAGGAAATTGCTCAGTCATAAGTTAAATACGTTGATGAAAAAAAAAGCTTGTGTTTTTAATTCCAGGAATTAGAGGAAAAGTTAAGATCGTTATGCGATTGTACGTATTAACTAAAAAATGGAAATATGAGTAAATAAATGTACGTTTTGAAAATTTATATTCGATTTCTGAAGTTAAGACTGTGAGTAAAGAAATGGTTAGATTAAACTGATGAAAAAAAAAAATCAATAACTTGAAAACTTTTAGAAGGGAGGAGGCATTTATTTTGTTTAATAAAGAGGTCAACTAATTTGAATAATCTGACGGCTGAGTTTTTTTTGGGGGGGGGGGGGGGGGGTTAAAAACTGACGGTCAATATTATAAGAATGTATAGAATACTCTATAACAAAATTTAATTACGTCTTTGTTTAGTTTTCGAACAATTAATAACTGATTTTGGATTTTTCCTCAACAAATTATATCAATAAAAATTTTCATAATTGAAATAGCTGATTTTTTTTTTCTTTCAATTACCATTAAAGAGTAAGAAAAGAGATCTTTTTTCCGAAAGGCGCTGAAACTATCTAACATGATAACTCTATTTTTAAATCATTTGACAGAGCAAACAATGGGACATCTTCAAACATGTCACCGCGGTGTGTTTATCTCCAAGAATTTTCTGAAATAGAATAGCTAGTTCGCATTAACAATCAAATATCGTTTGCTTTCGAATGCTTCAAGAATTTTGTAAGCGTAGCCGATGACAAAAGATCTTATCTTTTGAAAGGCGGAAAGGGAATGTGCACAAAATGCATTTTTAAATGTATAGATTGTTATAGTTTTTAATCAAAGGTTCAGAAAAAAATTCCTCTTTGGAGCATTCATGGATAATCGTAATCGACAAATTATAATTAAATTTATGACGGAAAAGAAATAAATAAGCTTGGGTGAAAAGAGGGCAAATTATATTCTACATGTCATTCTTATTTTTAAATAGAAACATTTTTCAAATTGCCTTTGGCAACAATGACAATTGAAATTCTCTTTGGTAATGCTGTCTGACGTGTTCATTAAAAAGAAATTAAATCATCAGATTTTGTTTTTCAGCTTCAGCTATCATATTGTTTACTGTTTTAAATAATCTCTATCCAACGAAATTTTGATATAAATTTTGTGAGAAAACGCAGGCTGTTATGATTGTATAGTTATAATCATATCCATGCATAAATATTAATTATTTTTTTGGTTTATTGATCAAACAAAACGTGGGGTCTATTTCAGTTTCACCGTGCAGCATTTTGTCTGTAATAAATGTCAAAGTTCTGTACATTTAAGGATTCATGTTTTTGAATTTATATACCAATAACGATTAAGTTGAATGTCGTAACTGTGTTTCTGAATGTCTAGACCAGTGTTTCCCAACCTTTTTTCTCTTACGAACCCCTTCTAAGATGCGAAAGAAAATGGCGAACCCCCTTCTGTAAAAGGTGACAAGACTATAAAATTTGCAAGAATATTTATTGTACCAACTTCGTAACAAGAAATGAAAACATGATTATTGTAAAACATCTAATTTCAAATAAAACTAAAATACAGCTACAAATATTTTTATTGTTATTATTTTTTCATTGTTTGTTCTTTTTGAATAATTATTAGGGCAGTAAACCTATTATTCCTAAAAAAATTTAAAAACTATTTTCCCGATAAGTTCCACTTTCCGAGTGAAATATACAAAATTCAGTAAAGTTTTGAAAATTTAAAGAAAAATTAAAATTTACATATTTTAAAACTTCTAATTGTGGTACTGCAGAAAAGTTGGAATAAAGTGTGATAAATGTGAGTTCAAATTTAAAATTAATGAATAATTACCTTCTGTTTCTATTTTAGGGTCTTTATAGTGATAAATTTGCCTAAAATAATGCAAAATTTAACATTTTATGTGGTAAAAATTAATATTTCAAGCTCGTTCTTCGCTCTTGCGAGGAAAAAGTGGAAAATGGTAAGAGAAACATGCGTACTAAAATTTAAAATAAATCAATAAATATCTTTCGGTATCAATTTGTGATCCAAATTTTAAAAATCAATTATCTGGAAAACGAAATTTAAAAAAAAAAATCATTTTTGTACTCCTTAATTACGTAAGTAAATTTATCATTTCGTGTTTTCTTTAACGTTAGTGATAAAAAATTCCGCCATTGCAATATTATTTTCGCGAACCCCCTTTTTGCACGGTGCGAACCCCTGGGGGTTCGCGAACCACCGGTTGGGAAACGCTGGTCTAGACTATTCCTGAATGTTCAATTGATCTTGCTAAATCTGTCATCGGTATTGTTGGATGTTTAAAGTGGCTGCAAAGAAATTAAGTGGAAAAAAATTTAGAAGAATTACAAAATTTATATATTACAGAAATTACAGTGCATATTACATTGACTTCGCATACAATACTTTTCATCTATAGATGATGAAATACTTTGCTTAAACTCATTTTTCGCACATTGATCAATACTGTGTACCATGAAATTAAATTAATAGATTGTTTTTAGTTTTCAAGACTAGTTTTCGGGACAATTTTCTAGTGTTTCAATCGTATAAATCTTACAGCTTTGAGGGAAAGTGAACGAACTGCAGAAAAGCCGAAATTTACAAAAGAATAAATACAACTGCTTACTCTAAATTGGAATCCGCCTTCAATATTCGTATTGAGGTTTTTTTTATTTTATTTTTTAAATAAATGGAGGTGATTTTTGACTGAACATAAGGGTAAAACATAACCAAAAGAAAAACTCTCGAAGGTTATTAAAATAGCATTTTTTATTTAAAAATTTTCATTTATTTATCTTTAAATAAAGGATTCATTCTAAAAATATCCACATTTTTGAGACATAATAATTGCATAAAATGGAAGTAGGAATAATGTTCCTTTTCTCAAAGAGTCACCAATTTTTATTAGAAAAAAAAGTATTCCTTGGCAACTTTCTGGGAAATATTATTTTTATTGTAAACATTTCGTGTTTTAGTTAATTGACGAACGCTGCTATAAAATTTCGGAAATAAGGATAAGCGCTAGGTTGTAAAATAGCTATCAAATTGCTCCAAAAACAACCAATATTCATCTTCAAATTGAGCACGTTTTATCTAGGATTCTTATTGTACGATATTCTGTAACACTATTGAAGAAATGCACCGTAGTTGCGTTTCTTTCTAAAATAAAAGAAAAGTAAAATTGCCAAAAAAGTTATTTCACTTTCTAAAGATTTGAAAACTCCAAAAAATAAATCATTTCTTACGCATAAGCTCTTACCATGCAGAACGTAACCAATTTAGTTTAGATGGCAAAGCATTTCAAAGAGGGACGAAATATAGTGGTAGGAAGAAATTTATGCAATTTCCTAAACGTTTTTCAGGTTTTATTCCAGAGCGATTTCGATTTGCCAACAATGTGTTGTCGGATTTATTTAAATCTTCAAATACATAAATTCAACCATTTGCTAAATCTGAGTTTAACGTCAAATAAAACGGCATGTATTTGTAATAACGGCATCAATGTATGATAAAGATTTGACATAGCTATAATACATAAAATTTTACCTCTTTCAGTTGACACCTGGGGTGCATTCGTAAAATTTCAGCACCATTACGCAGAGGCGCAAGAAAAAAAATTTCTCATGGGAAGGCGCTAGCTCATAAAAACTCTTATAGCTATATGCTATAATGCAGCAGTCGGCAACCTAAATTGACTGAAGATCTACTTTTGAAGTTCGGCGAACACCAAGATCGACTCGGAAGACCGGGGGCTGCACTACTATTAACTACTGTTAATACACAATTAATAGGGCATGTTGAGAATGCGCTGGTGTTCAAATTGTGAATTAATTCTTGGCAGATCAAGTTTTGATACTTCTAAAATACCCGCTTTAAAATTTCTTTAATAATACTTTGTTAACACCGTTAACTCGCATCAAAACAATATTTCAGATACTAATATATTATTTCTTTAATTTTTTTTTTAAAAATTTGTTTCTGTTATGTTTTTAAGTAAAGCACATATGTGAAATGCCGTTACATTCTTCAATTAACTGTCACCGAGAGTATAATTAATGTGACGGCTGACATTTCATATTTTTGGCAAGTTTTTTTTTTAATCCAGTGAATGGTCTGACAAACTAATCAACATTTTCTGAAGGGGAAAAAAAATAATAAATTCGCGTTCTAATTAAAAAGTCGTTTGATTTTTTTAAAACTATAAACTGTCCAAAATGTTGTCGCGATCGACCGAAAACAAGCTAAAGATCGACCGGTCGATCGCGATCAACGGGTTGCCGACCACTGCTATAATGTATTGCCAACATAATGCGAAGCCAAGGGGGCAGGATTTCAGCCTAATAACCACATCTTGCTTACGGCCCTGCCGAAAAGTTTGTTTTTTATTATTACAGATGAGAAGAATAAAGTTAATTTCCGCAGAATGGTTACATTTTTTTTTTTTAAATCCTATTTTGATGTGTAAATAAATATATATTCCTCTCGCAAAATGCTTCTTAGCATTGTCAGAGAAGTAATATGCAAACTATCATACGCAGCTATAAAATAGAGTAATACATTCATGGGGGTGTGGTTGGAAAAGATCAAAATCTCCCCCCTCCTCACAAAACACACACACTCAAAAAAAAAAAAAAAAAAAACCCCGAGTTAAAAAAAAAAGAAAACCGAAAACTATTGGATGCTTAACATTAAATTGATAAGTTGAGAAACAATCATATTCAAACAAATATTATTTTAATCATTCAACATAACCATTCAAAAACAAATGCGCAGATGGTGAAGTGTACCTCAAAGCTTTTTCTTTTCTTTTAAAGGTTGTAAATAAAATTTTTACCCAATTTTATACTTATAAGAATCGCAAAAAATCGTTGCAACTTTTCCCTTGTTGTACCATTTTAGCGCTTATGAAAAAATTGCGTCATGGAAATTTTTCGTAGTTTGTGGAACAAATAGGTATAGTAACTACAGTATAACCCCGATTTAACGATTGTCAGTGGAGTATTAAATGCTATCGTTAAATTGGGGACATTTAACGTGTATCCAATCCAAACATGGACTTTTGAAATATATCGCTCATTTGATAAAATCATTAAATCGAAGTTGTACTGAATTCCAAAAGCAATGTTTTTAACTAGATATGTGAATTGATTTTCTCCGAAATTCCCGTAAAATAAATGTATGTATGGGTGTGTCACACTTAAAGTAATAAATTCTGTTATTACTAATAATAAACGGTTATTACGTAATATAACCAATTGTTCACATTTAACATAACATAATATATATACTACTATGTTAAGATTGGTACTATGGCACCCCTCCCGCCCCCTTGAAAACGTTCATAAAAATTCTTAGATACTTAAAATAAGGTTAAGAATATATGAAATAATAAACAAAGCTTGTTAATTAAAAAATGGAGCAATATTTCATCCCAAAACTGACATTAAAATTAAACAAAGCAATTTTCTCTTTAATTTTTAATGTATTATAATAATCTCATCTTCTTTTTTTTCCCGAATGTGAAACTTTCATATTGGAAATATTTTTTGGGAAAGAGCCAGATTTAGAATTCTTTCGTCGCGTTCCATTGTCTTCTTCCGTGGCTTTATCTCTTAAACAACGACATTATGACAGAAAGCAGAAGTGGAAAACTTAATTCCAAGACTGTAAACAATGGAAACGCTTTTTGAAAAATTGTTCTTAATTGGAAACGGAAGTAGAAATGGTGAAAAGAGAAAAACTTATGAACGTAAATCTCTCAAAGAAAGGCAGTCGGAATGTTATTAAGAGAGATTTTGCTCTTTGAAAGAAAAGTCTATTTAACAAAGGCTTTGGTCTTTTAAATCAGCGGATGATAAAAGAACTGACGAGAACAAGTTAATGAGGCAAGAACTATTTAAAGTACCTTGCTCAAAGCATCGGAGATCATGAAATCGAAAAACATATATTTAATAAATGAGTTAAACAGAAATCAATATCGCAAGGCAAAGTCTTTTGAAGCTACAGCCGAAGATAAATTCAAGAGTTCATTTTGTGTAAGACATTTAAGATCCTGAACAGAGCTGGTCTTAACAATTGCGATGTCTTGGGCAAATATTCACTGCGTGCCTTATCCTACCAAATAATTCTAACCTACCAAATTAAGGGGTTTTTTTTTTTTTTTCAGAAAATTTTGTGAAAAAAAATTCACGCGATTCAAAAATGTCTGTTGCATGAAATAATTACCTTACTTCAAGACGTGTGTGGCTTGTTGCACTGTGAGTGTTTTCATGTTTAAAACGACGAAGACATTTTGTCCCCGTCGTGATGGATCCGGCCTTAGATGGGCTATCTCAAATATTGCATAATTCTCCGACGGGAAACGGAATTTAAATCACTTGACACATATACATCATTCTCTCTTAAAAAATTAATAAATTTAGTTAAAATTCCCCATTTGAATATGGACAACCCAATTGGTGCAAAATATTCTCTATTTGAATAAGGACAACAGTCCCTAAAAAATTCCATTAGTTTAGGAACAGAACTTCCCGAAAAACCATCTTTAGATTAGGTACAAAAGTCTCAAAAAGTCGTAATTAATTTCCTTCTAAAATCTGAAATCAAAACACAATAGTATTTAAAAAGTGTGCATGTTAAAAAGCGAACCTTCGTTTATAGCAATTAGGGGCTGGAACAACGAAAAACAAAACTGCCTCCAAATCAACATCAAAACAGTCTGAACCAGCGGAAATCGTGTTTGTTCTGAACATCGTTGAGATTTATTTTGCAGCCTAAGTGTGCGAATTTTGTCAGGAGACTTTTCGATAGGAAGGCTGCATTCGCAATCTCACGAAGTTTCTGACACTAAAATCTGTGTGCATTATGTGCTAGATCAGTAACATACCCAGAATTTTGCTTAGGGAGGGGGGAAGGGTAATCAAGGTTGAAAAAGGGGATGCATTGGTTACTGATTTTGACGGATAACCGATGTCCTTTCTTTGACGTATCCGAACCGGATATTGACTCATTTTCAAGACCTGTAAATTATCTGCCTATTTTTAAACATCCCAATGTTTCCAAATATGCTGTAGCTTTTTAATTTAGACATATTTTCGAAACCTGCTCACTAATTAAACTTTAAAGAATTAAATTTTCATTTGAGATGAAAGTCCGCGTCTCCTCACCGGATAATCCTACCGAATGTTCAACCTGATATATCATGTATCACGGGATCTTTGTTGCAGTAGTCCGGATTCCGGATATTAAAAAACGGTCGGATACCAAATATTCGATGCGTGAGGTGGGGGGACATTCCCGTTCGTCCCTCCCCGTTAATGCACAACAGAGAAAACAAAGATATTCGATTTCAAGTCTTGTGTTCTATAAGTACAGTACAACTAAACCAACTTAGTCTGCAATGAGCGAGCAAAACGAGCTCATTTCGTGAAGCGATCCAAAGGAACTGCGTGAGCAGTTCTTGGGGTTGGCGAATCCCGTAGGGCAGCGGTTCCTAAACTGTGGTACGCGTACCACTAGTGGTACGCGAAACCTCTCCAGGTGGTACGCGGGCAGGCAATGTGAAACTGCTTTGAGTACCTGTTAAAAACATATTTCATACATTTCATACATTTGATTTTATACATACAGCTTTATTTTAATAAACACTTTTCTCTCCATTAACTATAAAAAATTGTGTAATTTATATTACCCAGTCGTCCTGATATTTTTCTATAAACTATTAGTGTTCTATTCTATATAATAAAGTTACATTAGCAGTGGTACGCAAATGGTTTGCAAGAAAAATGGTGGTGCGCGAGGAAAAAAGATTGGGAACCACTGCCGTAGGGAATAAAAAAATGAACAAATGATTTTAAAAAAGAAGAGGTAACCTTATGGAGGGTTTTCTTGCGACAACGTCAAACAGAAGATTAATAAGCGAATTTCAGCCTCTGATCCTCGCATAATTTCGACATTCCGTATCACAGCTGGGATGGCGGGCATATTCAACGGGATCCTTGACATAATGTCATTTCTCCGTATCATATCTGAAAGCAGCTCAATGACAGATTTACGACGTTCAGGCTCGCGATCATCTCGTGTAGGGAGACATTAGTATAAACACGGAGCTTATCACGGAGATTGTTTACACGAGCATTCTGACTGGGATGTCTGGGAGTGAATAACCTCCCTGACGAACTCTGAGAGCAGATGATTGATGGCAACTAATTTCACTCGCTACAATGTATTACTAAATATCACTTAGATGTGATCTTTCTATCTTGGTTTGCAGTTCGGCTGTTATCCAACTTTTGTGCTATCATTTGGCATTTGTGTTTAAGACGCCATTTTACCACAATTACTCAATTGCCCATCATTTTGTTAAGTTACTGGTTAATGGAATCGTGCAGTTCCATTCATGCAATAATTAAAAAATCAGTTTGAAAAGTACAAAATAATTCAAATAAGGTACCAGTCCGGGTCTCGGTTCATGAAAGACCCGGATAATGATACAGACAGACTAACGTGGAAGGATTTTAATGGCATAGTTTCCATTTGATGTCCGCAACAGGTAGAGCTATCAAAGGATGAGATCGGACGAAAAGGATTCCTTAGGGTACCCCAAATATGGTGGTACCTGTCTAATCCCCTGACACACTGAGAACCCTGACGAGACGTGGTTACAGACAGATAGACGCGAACAGATTTTAATTATATATTTATATGTTTACTTTTGCTGCAGGTCGACAGGGTGGCGTAGTGGTAAGACGCAGGTCTCGTACGCCCAAGATCTCAGGTTCAAACCTGGCCGCAGTCGGTGGATTTTCAAGGTGCAGAAAATCGTCTGCGTCCATGTCGTATGATTATGCGGCATGTTAAAGATCCCTTGAGTGACCGTTTGGCTTGGATACTCTCGGCTAAATTAAATGCCTAGTGCATATTGCATCAATGCGAGCTCAGGTACCGCCATCTAGTGGTAACTGAACGTCAAAATTCTCATGCGGCGATGGTACCGCACTCACTGTGGTGCCGCTGAAAGAGATGGTACCAATTACTGGGGAACGCACTAGTTCTGCAATGGTTGAGGACCAATACCGCAGCCCCATTGGGGAAAAAAAAAACTTTTTGCTGCAGAATGCAATGTTTTCATATTTTCATCCTTATTCAAACATATATAAATGTGTCTGTATTAAGGTGGGTACACACGCTTAAGTCTGCTTGGAAAGCACGATTTCACCATAACACGAGACAAGAATGATCCTGCCCTCCTAGGCAAGAAACATGCATCTCAAAAACTTAATTTTGGCAATTTTGTTAACATCAGATTTACCAGGTCGTTTTCCACCATTTCTAAACTTTCATTTTACACCAAGTTGCTACTAATTATATAATAAAACTTTCCGTCATATTAACTTGTCCTACTTACCGTGTGTTAGGAAAATCCAATGCCATTGAAAGTTGCCCCATAATTAGTAACAACTTATGAAAAATGGAAGCTTCGAAACAGTCAAAATGACTGGTCTGGTAAATCTAGTGTTAATATTTATTTCCCCCGCTTTAATAATTACACCTTTTTATTGTAGAAATTGATCTTTCCATTATTTGTTCCTATTTTGATAGAAACAATATATTTTCAAATATTATTAATTTAGGTTATAACTTTTGCAGTCAAATACGAGTTTGTTCTTTCTAGATGATGAGGCTGATGAAAAAATTGCACCTCGTCGATTATTCTAGATCTCTTTATCGTATCAAATCAATAGATTCATCGTACGTAAGATAAAAACTTCCCATCTTTTAATATTTAGTTTTTGAATGATAATATCACTCACAAGAATCAATATTGTAATTCTAGGATTACACTGCTAAAACCTATGGTAATTACATAATTGTCTTACCTCATCATCGCGTCTTTAACTTTGATCCCTAATTTAAATGACGCCCAGGTTCAAAAAGCCCACCCACATCTACCAGTAAATCCCTCTCTTCCTGCAGCTTAGTCCGGCTGTACGCTATTTCTATTAAACGTTTGCCACAGTAGTTTTAAATCGGAGGAGTATTTAAAGCCTTTCACTCTCATCACTCCTGTCTTCCTCTTTGGGGTGGCTTTTAAGGAGACAAGAAAGTGGAGAGAGAAAAAAAATGGCAGGAGGGGAAAACGAAAATAAAAAGAGAGAAGAACTGCAAATTGGGCAGGAATGCTACGCACGCTCAGAGATGCGGCACGCGATGTGAGGACGCATCATTTTGTCTCCGCACGTGCCCGGATGTATTTCCGGTCCCCCCTGCCCCTTAATAGGTTTCCCTTTCTCCATGCTTACATGCTTACAGACGGGATATATCTTTTGAAGTTTACAGTAAAAGCTTTTTTTATATATATAGACCTGATATTAAAGTTGTTGTCGAAATGCTGTCAAAACCAGATTAACCACCTAGCATCTGTTGAAGAGTTTCATCATATTTTTTTTAAAAATGATGTATGGTATTGCATAGCCATCTTTGGAACTTTTCTATCATAACTTTAAAACCGTAAGCGTATTTTTTAAATATTTTCTATCAGAACTGATGATGAGGCGATTGACAGAACTCGTTAATTGGAAGAAGCGTTGATACTTAAGAAATCGAAACCGAAATTGAGTCTTAGAGATTTACGATTTCTTCAAACTCAACTCTTTTTCTATTTGTATCATTTCAAAATATCATGTATCTCACACGTATGTAAGAATATATGCGTTTAAATGTTTTTCGTTACAAAATGTCTTATGGAGTGTCTGCAAAGTTGCTTCAAAGAGGTAAAACTTTTTATTGGGAAACAAGTGCGAAAATTCTCCACAAGATGCACGTTTTAATTCCACATTTGCTGTTGTGGGATGACTAATATGATCTTAATGCGTTGTCCAAACCATGTACATTCGTGTTACATTTTGAAAGCTCCTGGGCCACATCTGTATGCTGTGCAAGAAAATCAGAAAGGATCGGCTCTAATCATCGGATAGTCAAAAACACCGACCACGTTTTGAATCACTACTTTTATCAACTTGGTTTGGACGTAAGATGATCGTAGGAAAATTTTGTTTGAAAATTATATTAATAAACTCAGTTTAGAATATTTTTTAAAACCAGTATTAGCAATCGCTTATCTACAAGCAAAGGATACTATTTTACTCTGTTAGTTTGTTATTTCTTAAGCGAGATTCGAAAGATCTCCATCTTTAGGATCAAGATTCTTATCTTGATAATGGAGATTTGGCGTACATGTATCAGATAAGATTGCATCTCATGATGAATGAAATTGCGAGTTGCTCAAAAGGAACTTCAGGTATCTAATATGGGATTTCAATATAGTTTGTCTGTTTCCGAGATAAAATAGAATGTACCTATTTCAGCAAAAACAGAAAACTGGTTAGTTTACTGATCTTGAGAAAACTTCTTATTCAATAATAGAAAAGTAACATAATATTTGTATTTATTATCGTAACTCACGGACTTTAACAAATTTATTTATATTTCTGAAAAAGTATTTCCCCTCATAACTCAATTTTTAATTTCCAATTCTTTGGAGTGGCAACACCTTGGTTTGTTTGTATCGCGCGATCATTGTCATGTTTATGTCTAGCGACGTTTTCTTAAGCCTCTTGAATTTTAAAACATTTTCTACGATTTTAAAATAGTTTATTTCCGACCCTTTGGAGTGGCAACACCTTAGTTTGTTTATATCGAGCGATTATTCTCATGTTTAGATTGATTTTTGAACTTATAGCCCGTAGACGTTCCGCAGTGGATCAGCTAGTATTATTTATCTGAAGAGGACTTGTTGCAAACTTGAGGTCTATTTAACCCTTTATCTACTGCATTACGATCTGCAGTACTTTTTTTACAGAAATTGTTTGTTTAGGTATTTACACTGAAAATTAAATGTTTTACATAAATAAAATGCTCAGTATATAAGTATTTATTTCTTTACAGCTAATAAGTGCCACAGAGTATTTACTATATAAAATTAATTACATACACTTTTTAATCAAAATATTTCGTCAAATAGTTTTTTAAGTTCTTAACTAACACATTAAAAAAAAACAATGACTTGATTCTTTAATTTTACTACTTTTCTGGAGCGAAACTCTAAAGGAGCAATCTGAACAAAATGGAAGTTCCAAACTCAGCATCGGTTTCAAAACTATCTATGTTCCTTTCCTCGCTAAAATACTCTTCATAGAACCCTTGCTGATATGTATCTTGAAAAAGGGGAATTTAAAGACTGTCCCGGAAAAGTACCATCAGAATATTGGTAAAAGTGGTTGCTAGGATGGAACTTATAGAGAATGGTATAAGTACCGTCAGTAGATAAAGGGTTAAATTGTATTTGTAATTTATTTATGTTTGCATACGTGTTTGAACCGGCTTCAAAAATTATGTTATTCAAAGTTATGAACGAATGATAGCTTGATTTTTCTATCTAAACTTATTACGCCAGTAAATCAAATGAACCAGAAAAATCAAATCTCAAGTTACACAATATCGCTTTCATTAAAAGCTCCAGCTTATATATGAGGGCAATTACCAACGCAAAGATCATATACCATAAGTTAAATAACTCCCGCACAATGAGAAAAATCAAGAAATAATGTAAGCAATAAAAGGCCAAAAGCAAACTTCGCTGTTCTTCAAATGATTTAGCACACGTGCATCAAATTCCTAAAAGGATTAAGGCCTGTGTTTACCTAAGAATTTCCAATGATAGTAGACCCAGTGTTTACTCCGAATGTCAAGATAAGCTCCGCCACTATTATGACGGTGCGCATATGCTCCGAATCTGATGAAATCTGCGGGGAGGCAGGGGGGATAGAACTTCAAATAAACGGAAGAGGGTGGAATGAATTTCAGACGAGGACTAAGTAATAAAAAGATGATTCTTCTTGTAGGATCGAAAAGAAAGCGTCTGTTCGGAAACGTTGAAAAATAATTTAGACATATGAAAGCGGCTAAATAAAACAAAACTTGAACTGTTCTGGCCGGCTCAGGATATAATTCCAGATGCAACATCTTGGTGAAAGATACACTGTCATGTAGGATTAAAAGTAATCCTCTTTACGATTGAATGTGTTTTAGAAATGTAAAGAGATTTTTTTTTTTTTTTTTTTCAGTTTATGTTTCTTTTTTGAATGTCACGAGCATTATTTAAAAAAGAAAAATGTACATTAAGGATGCAGGGACGAAATACTTCAGATTTCAAGTCAGACGTACATGGAGTTTTTTTTTTTTTTTCAGAAAAGTTATATATTTTTTTATCGGCATGTTTTTATCAGGGATCTGGAGCAGCAGCGCAGAGAAGTGGAACAACAAGATTTTGCTCAAAAACTGGAGTGGAACTGGAGCAAAGAAATATGTTGTATTCCATTGCCACGATTTTCTTTTCTTTTTAGATTTTTTATCACATCAAAAAAGAAATTATCCACAAAAAAAAGAGACAAAGAAAGAAATAATATAAAGTATTAAAATTCATCGAAGTACGGAGCAGAGCCGGAGTATACATTTAGAAGTCGGAACGGAGCAACTGAAATAAAGGGGCTGCTCCAGAATCCTGGTTTTTATGCGTGAGATTAAATGATTGTGTATGGAATCCCAATGCGAAAATTGTTTTTATTTATTTACTAATTTTTTTGAAAGCTTTATCAGTTATAGCTATAACTTTATATATATCTTATCTATTAATAAGATAATTAAAAACAGAGCTCTTGAGCGACGCGTAGATTTTGTTCGAAACTGGAGCGGTGCTCTAGCAAGAAAATTTGTTGTGTTCCACTGCTCAAATTTTTTTTCTTTTGAATTTCATTTAAAAACTTAATAAGTTTTTTATTTTCTTTTCTTTCTTTCTTTTTCTTACTTTTGTTTTTTAAATTTATAGCATTGCATTTTTGTTGATTGTGTTGAGATCACACTTGTTTAACCATTCTTTCCTTAATATCTGATATTTAAAAAAAAGAAAAATCACACATACCCATTAATGAATTACAAAAATAAAAATTATAAATGAAAAAAATCCTTATTAAAAATATTCGGAGCACGAAGGGGAGCCGGAGAAAATACTTAGGTGTCGGAGTGGAGCGCTACAAATAAGTGGCTGCTTCCTGATTTAAAATGTTACTATTTACTTTGCTTGCATGTATCCGGTTATATTAATAGTTAAAATATTGTTATTATTATTATTATTTTAGCAGTGTTATTATTAATAATATTTATATTTTGTTTATTTTACTTATTGTTATTATTATTTTGTAATCCGTGCTTGCTCCGCAACCTGTGCAATTTTCATGTGCACGTGAAGACTGGACTCTACTTGTATACCCCATTCGACCTCAATAGAACTCACGAGCGAAACTTACTCTAATCTAGAATTAGAAGAGTATTAATATAAATTAACTTGAACACTAAACACAAATGCTAACACAAATAAATGGCAATCGAGATATTTTAACCAGAAGAAAAGAATAGGAAAGCAAAAAGCATGAAAATTTTAACACGTTGTTCCAAAAAGTTTTAAAGTTGTAAATTCTTGAGTGAGCATTTGCTGGGGTGTTAAAAATGTTAAAAGGTAAAAAATTTCCACAGAAAAAGGTGAAACATTTCGATTCACCGTGAGGCAAGCGGTTCGCTGCCTCTGACTCGGGCCGGCCCTGCTTACAGCCTTAGCTTGGCAATAACCTTTTTCACAATGTAGGTAAAATCTGACTTTTTATTCGTATTCCTCGACCTAAAAAACATATACAATGACATATCACAAGTTAATATCGCTTCAGAACAAAATTTTCAATATTTTGGCGCCATCTTGGAAGCCATCTTGAATAACCCAAAATGCTCAACTCTGGCAGAGTGGCATCAATCGAATCTGAGATTGACATAACATAAGCTATCAAAAATAGCCAAAACATTTTATTCATACCTCGGAACAAGGATGTCCTATTTTTATTCATTTGGCGCCCAGACTAATATTCCGAATCCAAAAAACAAGAATTGTTCAGCAGAATTTTCCTTCAAAATGCAATAGTATTAATAACTTCCTGTTATTCTTATGAGCAGGAACGATAAATGAAAAAAAAAAAAAAAAAAGAATTGAAAGACTATAAATAATTACCATTAAAAATAGCTGTAATAAAATACTGGTAGTATTATAAATAACTACTATCATCGGCTTCTACCGCAGTAAAGCAACATTTTATGCGAGCTATAAAAATATGGGAGAAAAATTAATTTAAAATCTAATGATGTGGATAGGTTATTATATCTAAAAGTAATAAAATGCTACATTCTTTTAATTTGTAAAAAAATGAAATGAAGAGTAAGTCAGAAGAAATATTATTCAGTGCATTTTTATGCTTTCGCTGCAATTTAAAAATTAATGAGTAGCGATAAAAGTCTTTAAAATTTGTCTACTCATTATATTTTGCATTCATGCTCTCGATGTATGGAACATTTTAGTCTTTGTTTTTGAAAACATTTTGTTTCCTTATTTATTGATGGGTTATGTTAATTAGTTTAATGAAACTAAAAAAATGAGTGGAACTTTTATTTAAAAAAACTGAAAAAATGCAATGACATTTTTTTATTGCTTTTCTCCCTAAAGATGGATTTTACATTTCAATGAAACTAATGGCAAGAATAACAATATGTCAACAGAAATACCACTTTGCTGGCAACTATTCAATTTGTTAATTAAACACACACCACACACAAAATCAATGTTTCTTATTTCGGGTTAATTATAATTTAAAAAAAATTCTTTATCGTGCGTGTGCTGCTCCGTGTTCTATACAGCTGTATGAAATTAATTACAACGCCCCCTCACCTACGAGTCTGTTCATTCAGTCAATACACTTAGATATTTAGAATTAGAATTCAGGTCTGGAGTGCCACTTTACTTTACCTTTCCTTTTCCCTGATGTATCTCCATGTAAACGTATATCCATGTTTTATTTCAACAGTACAAAAAATGCCTCCTCCCTCCGCTTAACATTTACAAATTGCTACCAGCTTTACTGTTCGACCACGAACTTTTGATATTTAGACGCTTCTGCGCATGGCAGAAAAGAACGAATCCATTCGAGTTTTAGGGACGTTCGTTCTGCCGCGTTTATTTAGTACGCGAATCAGAAAGTGTGCTTTTTATGTTTGTTGAAAGCAACTGAATTCATAGACTGGCATATAGTATCAATTCGGAAGAAATCAACAGTTCTGAACGAACTAGAACGAGAACAAAAAGCGGAGCATTCCATGTACCAGCAGTTCTTCCCTTAAACATGAATGGATTCTTCTTGGTATTCTGATAGGCATATTGCTCTGGTTGACGGTAGAACTGTAGTTCTGCAGAATTTTTTGCGTAAGCCTTCCTTCATTTACTGACAGCCATTGTCCTTCACCTATGGCACTAATATCTCCTAATTTCAAAAGTTTATTTATTCCCAATTTTGTATTTAAAAACTCGCAAAGTAGGCATTGTCTGCACCGCTTAATCTGGGAACGGATTAAGAATAGTGAGAATAAACCATATGGAACAAAAAATGTCCCCATTGACGGAATGTTGGTTCGACACTTAATAGAATGATTTTCCCACAGAATACAGCAGTCTACTACAGAACCAGTTCTTGGTTTAGTGTTGCAAATATTTTTCAAAAAAATTCGTATAAAATCCATGAGAAAAATTCCAAAATATACAGGGTGGGGCAAAAGTAATTACCCGGGTTTGAAGGGTTATAAAAAAAAACTTATACGGTTTGAGACTTGAAACTTTTTTTATTTTGATCTGTATATAATCCCATTTTTTTCCAAGTTTTGAATACCACTTCAGCAAGATGCCGGCCTTCTGCAGCAATATACTGATGCAATCTATTTTTCTACGCAGAGAGAATAGACTGCAGCTTTGTGTGCATTTCAATATCCCGCGAAATGTTACGGTGCCTAAGCTTTTTTTTTTTTTTTTTTTGTGGGGTTATTTGAAGGAGAAAGTTCCCCCATACTTTAGAAGAGCTGAAGGACCGAATTAGCGAGGAAATATTCGTCATACCACCTTGAAATGTGCAGAAAAGTTTCCCAAAACTTCAGAAATGGACTGCATAAGTGTATTGGTGCTGAAGGTCGCCATCTTGCTGAAGTGGTATTCAAAACTTAATGTAAAAAAATGAGGTTATATACAGATCAAAAGAAAAAAAAGTTTTAAGTCTCAAACTGTATTAGTTTCTATTTTATAACCTTTCCAAACCGGGTTATTACCTTTAGCCCACCCTGCAGATCTTAAATATAGCGTAAAATCATCAATCAAATTTAAAGTGGCTCTAATTTATCTTCATGACTCTGATGAACAATGGAGCAATAGACTCTATCACATGCAGAAACTATTGTTTACTAAACAAGGGTGTAAAAAAAGGGGAAAATATATTTTTAAAACGTAGTCTAGTATTCCTAGAATATTTTTTTTGCAGGTTTCTTAGTTATATAAGTGTTATCAGCATCTAGTAATAAATGCAGGCCCTTCATTTCAAAAATTTCCAGGGGTATCTAAAGGGTATAAACTCAATGTATATTGTATTAAAAAAACAACAAAATACATGTCCATACATATAAATACATTATATTTCCCGAGGCGTGGGGGGGGGGGCAATTAAACCCCCCTCACCCCCTAAAAAACGGGTCTGAATAAATGAATTAATTTACATGTTAAACCACCTAATCATTTAATTCTATCTAAAGGGGCAATCCGTCAAGTTTGCTGTCATAGTTTATAACTATTACAAGTCTGTGCTGTAAAAGTTCCGAATCAATTTCGTTCGTTATAGTTACACCCAAAAGTTCTAGATTTAACCAGTTTACTATGTGAAATTAAAATGAATCATCTTTAGCTGGTTTCGTACATAAATCTAACTTCTCTCCAAAGAATCGCATTTGCAAACTTTTACGTGATGGATTTTCTCCTCATCCTTTCAATTATCTTACGTCTAGTTAGGCTTCTTTTAACTTTGGCTCGAATCCAAGGCGCTTCAGCGCATCCAAAATACTCCACAGCCTTTATTCAAGAAGTACACTGACCTCTGATAATGTAATTCATTTTTTTATTTTGTGCTGAAATATTTGAAATGCGAAACATAAAGCAAAGAGAAAAATTAAGTTTTAATCATGTCAACTTTTACATTAAGTACAAATAAATTGAAACAGCATTACGCGTTTTATTTTATTTAATGTCAATATTTTGTACCTCTTTTTCATGAAATGGATGTCATCATTTCTAATAGTGATATTGATGATCTATTTGTTAACATGGAGTCATGTAGAGTTTTAAAACTTTGATCCGATAAATTATATTAATTTGAGGAGAAATTTATATCAGAGGAATTATATCATTTCAATAGACTGTTTCGAACTACATTGCTTTGATAGAAAATTTTAATCCGATATATTTTGATGGAAAATGGAAATTTCTGCCAGTTTAAATTTCTTGTAACAGGCAATCTAATTGAACTGGTTCTAACAGGCAATTTTAACACGATTAACTTTGGGATCATTAACAAATGATGTCACGCTTCGAGGGGAAGGGGGTTCGTGAAGTTGTGACAGATTGTGACAGGGGGAGAGGAGGGGGTAACAAAAAGTGTGACATTATGCTTATACAACATTGCGCGACATGTGACAAAGGGGGGGGGGGAATACGCTGAAGTGTGGCATTTTGTGACAAAGGGGGGAAGGGGGGTAAAATTTATGGGAAAAAAGGGGGACATCATTTATGGACGGTTCCTTTGTTACTTTGGCCCGCCAAGTTTTGATAGGAAATTTTGATGCAAGAAATCACGTAACTTTACTTCTTTGAAAATCGGAAAATCATTTAAAAAGCTCAGTTTTTTATCTGCGAGAATGTCAAATGTTAATATTCCCGACCCCATTTTTTAAAATTTAATTACTTTAGTTTCAAAACTGTCGTTATTTCTCAAATGAGCAATTTCATCAATCAGCTGATCGTACTTATTAGAGAAAGTTCTTAAATGTTTCTTGTGCATTTTAGTAAGCACAACACAGTAGTGTTCGGCAACTACTCGTCAAAAGTAGTTAACTACCAACTACTAACTACTGTAAACAAAACTAGTTGCAACTAGTAGTTAACTTCTTTTTTCTGAGACTAGTTGTAACTAGTAGTTCACTGTTCTCCAAAAGTAGTTAACTACTAGTTAACTACTTTTAAGTATAATTCATTTGAATTTTCATTTTTAAGCCTGTTCTTAAATATTTAATCCTAATAATTCAACTCAATATTATTTTTAATCATTAAAACAATTTTAAAGAAATTCCTGTAAAACATTCAAAGATTGAATATTTCTAAATAACACTGAGCAATTTATATATAAAGATAAAGACAAAACCTTTTTCTCTAAATTTAAACTTTTATTTTAATATGTATTTGTTTAATAAAGTTAATAATTTATATTTTTAAGAAATAATAAATTTTCAGCAGTTGTTGTAAAATGATGGGGTTTACCCTTAATATCAATTTAAAATTCTTCCTCTGCCCAACCCCCATTCAGTAACAAAATATCTTTGTCACGCGCATGCTTTAGAATTTAGATTATATTCTTTCAAATTGTGTTGAAGGCAGGGTTGGTGATTTTTTTATTTAAAGAAATTTTTTTAAAAATTATTTTTTTTATACAGAGAACAACAAGAAACATAAGAGAAAGCTTATATTTTTGGACTAAATGTATTATAATTTCTTGAATATGTACAAGTTGTATGGACATATATGTATAAGTCCATACAACCAAAAAATTATACTAATAAGGACTATTGTAATTTTTTGAGTATATACAAATTTCTTGAATATATAAACAGAGATGGCAAATATCACATAAAATCTTTACTACAGCTTAATCATTTATACTATTTAGATGTTTCATCAAGAATACCAGTTTTGATGCCTTATCAACCCCCAATCTGTTTCTTAATTTTGAGTGCACTATTCCAAATGCAGAAAAAATCCTTTCCAAAGGTGCTGTTGATGCTTTTGCTGTAGTCAGCATGTTCAAAAACTTAATGTTCTCTGATAAAATGTCATTCTTTGACACCTTAACGAAGCTATTCCACCTTTCCCTGGAGGACAAGATGCATTAGGCTACCATATAGTGAGTTAAAATTCTAATAAATTACTTGAACGCGGAATATAATAAATTTATAACAAAAAAATATCTATATTTTAATAATTTGAAAGAAGCTAATATAGTTTTTTTAATCATAAAAATCAATATTTTGTCTAAAAAAGAATCACAAAAATCAGTTTTTTCTATAAAAAATCATGAAAATCAGTATATTTCTCTAGAAATAAAATCATAATAATCTGTATTTTCTTCTAAAAAAACCTAAAAATCAATATTTTTTCTTTCATTTTGTGTTTTATGGTATCCCAAACGCATGCATGGTACTGGAGTAGAGGTAAAGCTTCCCCATAATGAAGATTTGGTCTTTAAATGAAACTTCATTGTGCATGTGCTGGTTCAAAAAATCATTTGTGTAATATTCATAAGCTAAAAATTTAAATAATTTAATGTTCAAAAAATAGTTATTTTTTTCCAAAAAATAGATTTAAAAATTTTTTTTTTTTTCGAAAATAGTTGTAATTTTGAAAGTAGTTGTAACTAGTAGTTGGGAAAAAAGTAGTTTAACTAGTAGTTAACTAGTTCAAAACAAAAGTAGTTACAACTAGTAGTTGCGACTAGTTGTTAACTACTTCTAGTTAACTATTGCCGAACACTACAACACAGTAACATATTTGATAAAACTGGGGCTTTTTTAAAAATTTATATTTAATTTTATTTTATTTAGTTTTTACTCATTTATTTGTTCATATTTTCAGTTTTTTTTTCTATTATTATTATTGTTGTTGTTGTTATTGTTATTATCAGAATGTGAAAAGAAAAATCTTAAAAAATTGTGCAGAGGTAACAATTTGGTCTTAAATATTTTTCATTCGTCAATATGTTACGTAAATGGCTATTTTATCTACACATCAATACTTTACTACTTAATGATAAAGTACAGAATGTTTAAGACCGATAATATTTAAACTTTTGTTGTCTGCATTAATAAATCATATGGCACGCTGAAAAGACTGAAAAGTTGAATTTATTTTTACTAATCGCATATTGTTATTAAAAGCAGCCGTATTAAATGTTTTGTTTATAAAATTAAAAAAAAAAGACAGCATGTGTGTAGAAGAGAGAGAGAAAGAGAAAGAATTTGATCTCTGGCATCTTCAAGACTGCAGCTTTCAATTTACTGATTAGAATAAGTACTAAGCGGATATTATTACAAAATGTAGCCTTATTAAATATTTAAAAATATTTGCTCAAAATTGCTTATTTTAAACATTGTTGGTGTTGCTGAGAAATAAATTTGAAAATAAACAATGGCTCAAAATTCTATTTAAAGGTATTTGGTTTATTAAATTAACAAAAAAGGGGGGCAGCATGTGAGGGAGTGAGAAAGACAGAGGATCAGGATTTGGTCTCGGGCGTCTTCATGACTTGCAGCTTGTTAATTTTGCTAGCTGACGTTTGATCTATTCTTTCAATTTACTGATTAGAATAAGTCAAATTTCAGCTAGTAAAATGAACAAGCTTTACGCGATGACATGGATAACTAACTGCTTAAACGTTCGGTTTTCTGCACGATCAACATGCAGTTTTATTTTATATAGTCGCAAATTTAATTTTCCTTACAAAATCAGTAAAATGGTTAAGGGCGTATTCTAGTGTAGAGGAATGAATTTCGCCCGGGATTTGAAGCCCCGTACAAAGGAAGCAAAAAATATTTTTGCCATCCATTTTTTTTTCGTTTATTTATTGATGTTTTATTATTACATACAAAAATGAACCAAAAAAAAAAAATTAAAATTGACAAAGTTATGAGCAGTCAAAGTGTGGGCTCCAAAAAAAAAGAGGGTGTCCTGGCGTGCATTATTCCAACCCTCTTGGTGATCTAAAAAATAAAAAACAGACGGATTCTTAATTATTATAGATGCCGCTATCGTATGAATACCGGAAAAGTTTTTAAATTTTTTTTTTGCAAAATGGCGGTTGTTTGAACAAAAATTTTCTTTTTTGCATTTTTTTTTAACAGTTACGAATTTTTAAAAAATACTAAATGAAAAGTTACAGTTTTGGGCGAGGTCCACACGATAAAGAGGTGTATAAAGAACATCCTCTCTAAATTTGAAGTAAATCATTCAATTATAACTCGAGATATCCTTACTTTGAAAAAAGTAGTTTCGAGAGCCAGCTTGAAAAAAGTAGTTTCGAGAAAAACGCGATCAAAGTTTTGAGACAAGTTTTCGGAAGTTTTACTTATAAAATGGTACAGAATACCTACATATTTTTAATTGGTGATTCCTGCTCCATATAAGAAACCTTCTTCTACTTCAAAATGCTCATTCTCCGATTTTTCTCTTGTGAGGACGAGCAGTTCTACCCTCCTTTGACGACTTTGAAGTCCGGAGTTTCGAGCGCTCGATACGCGCTTCGTCCCGTCTCGCTGCAAAAGCATTAGCTTCTGGGCTAATCGTGATTCCCCTAACATCTAAGATTTATATTATGGGTATAAAACCTTTATTAAAAATATTAACTGCAAATGTTGGTACGAAGGTTGGCTCAAAACTTAAAATAAAACTAAAAAGAGGATATTCCAACAAAACAAGTTTCTATGTCCTTCAATTAAATATAGATTTAAAAGGGATACTATACAATCAAGATTTTTTAAGGGATATTCAACCGCAGGGACTCGGGAACGCCTACCGTCTTTTGTTGACTTGTAGCGGTCGGACCGGAACTGATGCTACGTCACTAAAACGCATATAACTCATGAAGTAATAGGAATTTTTAAAAAATCCTTTTAATGGCATATTCTTGAATGTCTAAACTTTGGAAATATGAAACATTTTTTTTTTCGATTCTTCAAAATTCTACATTAGAATACCCCTTAATCATTTTTTTCCTGCCAAACATAAGATTTTCTGAACTTTCGATTTCCACCATTGTTACATTTTCGTACAATCAATACAAATCATAAAATAATTCAAAAGTTATGCAACACATTTTTTATTTATTTATGCAACCCCTCTTTTTTAAAATTTAGATTGGTATGACATATGTATATATATATAAAAATTAAGCAACAAAATCCATATGCTATATACTCGTAGTTATAAATGCTTATATTCTTAAATGTAATTTGCGATACAAAATAAATGCAACACTCAAAAATGTCCCTTTTCTTCCAACTTTTTGATTTTGTAAGTTTCTATTCTAAAGTTCAACCTTTTTCATGCGTTCCCACAGTTTGGGCATTCCAATTTTTTCCAGGAGGAGGGGGGGGGGGGGTATGTAGCAAGGGATATTCCATAAAAATATTGCTTTTAAAAAACAACAAATTGCATACTGACATGGAAATACACTATATATTCTAATGTCAGGAAGACAATTGCCTCTACTGACTCCTCCCCAAAAAAAGGACCTGTCAGAGTGTCCATATCAATTTAAAATTTAAAGAAAGTTTTTCTATTATAAATTAATTATATTATAAGTTAAGTTATCCAAACCATATGCAATAAAAATACAGCAGTTAGGATTTCTACTATTGGAAAATAATTGTTCCATCGTTTTCGATGCCATTGTTTCTGATAAGGAGCCATCCCTAAATGATGTCACGCTTTTTCCCTTTTTATTTGACCCCCCTTCTCCCCATTGTCACAAAATGTCACACTTCAACATACCGCTCTCCCCTTTGTCACAACCACGCTATGTTACATAAGCACTATATCACACCTCTTGTTACCATCTCCCCTTGTCACAATCTGTCATAATTTCACGAAACCCCCCCTCCCCCCTCGAAGCGTGACATCATTTATGAATGATCCCTAAAGGTCATTCTCCATGCCAAGCAGTCACTGGTTTGTCACAGTTTCCTCAATGGATGTTCTCAATTTCTATCGACAGATGACAGCTCAGTATTTCATCTCAACCTGTTCCTTATCGTTTTCTTTATGCCAACGACGAGTAAAACATTGGACCCCCTTCCCCCCCTTAAATTCTTGCCGTTTGGCAGACGATATCTTCTCCCGCAGTCACTGGCAAAGGAAAAGGAAAAAATCAGCTGCGATTGATGAACAAAATAAGAGCATTTAGCCTCTTCTTCGCTGGGGCGCAAGCCATTCAACGCCCCTTCTTCGAGCAAGCAGGCGCCAGTCCGCTGACACTAAATCTCTTCCTCCATCTTAGGAGAGCTGTTATCGAAAACATCGCCGATGACAATTTTCTTTTATGTCCTCCTGATATACGAGCAGTAAGGCGACAATTCCTCAGTTTCAGAAGAACGCGCCAACTTTTTCCCGCTCGGCATATCCATTAGCAAAATGGCACTTACCACTGCTGCCATTCATTCATCTTATATGATACTTCCGAAGAATATGCGCGCTCCGGAATATTCGAGGAGGGAGATGCTGAAGAGACATTTCCATCCGAAGAGACACGCCGGAATCGTTCTTCCCAAAGTGATTGGTTTTGACACTCTTGTTTGACGCTCCACTTAGCTGGAAAAGGGTTTTTTAAGAGACAGCCAGGAATTGCTGAGGAGGAGGCATTTGGTAATTGAAAACATTCACTGAGTGCGTCCTCTGTTTTTTCCCCTATTTTCGATTCAGGATTACGATAAACAATTTAGAGATGTGTGCAAGAAGGGAAACGGTTGCAGATTTCGAATGTCAACATTTTTTAAATAAATAAATAACGGAACATTTAAATTGCAAAAGACTACCTGTGTCGACTCGAGGCTGATGAAAAAATTACATTTGTCAAAATCGTACAAGTGTGTTATTCAGGACGTCGTAATAATAATGCATACACCTTACAGAAATTCCAAGATCATCTTGTAGATATACTCATCAGTGCAGGAAGTTTTGTTTCAAATGATCCACACACAACGTTCGGCGTTTCCGCTATTTTTATTATTTTTACTTTATTGTTATTATTATTATTTATTATTCATTATTTATTTACTTTTTTTCAACGTGAACGTAATTGAGATAGGGCGTGCACGTCAGTGGACACTTCGACATTTAGAGTAGAAAACAAGAGCAAAAGTTGCGTTGGGAAGTGGGGGGCGGAAAAGATGATCCTTTTTACTTTTTTTTTTTTTAATTTTTCAATTTGAGGGGCAAGTTCTCCAAATCTCTCTTTGCTACAAATGCACATGTTTTTGAACTTTTAACCTGTCTAGTTCCCCAGAAAAACTTGACGGTTAAAATAAGCTCCCCTTCCCCTCCAAATCCAATTCATGCACATAACATTATCGAAAAATGATAAGCAGATGCGTTCCCAAGCAGGGGTATGTGAGGGGGTCATATTCATATTCAGGACTTTACATAAACATTTTTTTTTCTTTCTTTTTTCAGAATACTGTATCTAATATTAGTTTAATCAGGGCTCATTCGCTTCGTGTAAACTCATTTCTCGTTCAATGTGATTCATAATAAACAATTACAGTATAATTAACGATTGTTTCCATACAATCTTATTAGTACTTCATCCCTACTTCATAATTTTCCGCACATTCTCCCTATTTTGAACGAACCCCGGAAAAAGCTGATTAGCGTTGAGAAATAAAGAAGCCAGACAAGGAGTTTCTTCCGGAACTTGTTACCATCTCGAGAGTCACGCTTCTGCTGACTCCTCAGGAGCAACTCTTCGGCGCTCCAAGAGTTATTTTTAAAAGCCCATTGCCGGATACAGCTGACTTGAGTGCTCACGGTGCTTCTTAACCCTGTCTATTGGCTACTTTTGCTGTCGTCACATCCTTTCGGAAAACACAAATCTCCTCCAGTTTTCGTAATCGAAGAAAGAATGAGCACAGGAATTCGTAATGCATTTATTTAACTGCCACTGTGTGGATGTAAATGCGATGAATAAACTAACTCCATTGAAATGAGTTCTGTAGTAAAGTATGTATTTTAATTACGGGGTTTATCCGGGGCCATCCTTGAAAATTTTCAAGGAGAACACGTGCCTGGTAAAGTGGGACACCTTACGCTTCAAAACATCAAAACAGACCCACGAAACTCGAACATACGTCCGAAGTCTGACAGTATAATCTGAAGATTTGTAAATACCTCCTGGGGACCGTCCATAAATGATGGCACTCTTTTTTTTTCATATATTTGACCCCAACCCCCTTTTGTCACAAAATGTCACACTTCAACATACCCCCAGTGCCCTTTGTCACATGCCACGCTATGTTGCATAAGCATGATGTCACACTTGTTACCCCCTCCGCTCCCCTTGTCCCAATTTGTCACAATTTCACGAACCCCCCTTGAAGCAGGACATCATTTATAAATGATCCCCTGATATCTAAAAATATGGTCCCTTTTGTCTAGAAAAAATCTTAAGTGATATGATCAAATTTGTCAACAGCATTTACAGTGTAATGAAAAATGTACATTCAACATACCATGAACGAGATGACTGATGTAAATTTGTGTCTTATCAAACTCGATATCTTCAATTAAACTGATGTATTATCTTTGCAATTACTTATCTATTCATTAATTTTTCTACTGTTCGACCGTGGAATTTTGTCGGTCTGACAAAAACGAGCGAATCCATTCGAGTTTTAGGGAAGTTCGTTTTGCAAGTGCGTTTGTTTAGTACGCAAATTAGAATGTTTGCATCTCTGTTTGCTGAAAGCAACTAAATTTATAAACTGGCATATAGCATCCGTTCGGAAGAAATCAAGTATGCTAAAGGAACTAGAACGAGAACGAAAATGGCACATGCCTTTTTTCAGCAGTTCCTCCCTTGAACATGAATGGATTCTTCTAGACGGAACTTCTTGTTATGTTTTAAATAAGTACCTTCCTGCGCCAATTTTCTTTTGCTGAATCAAAATGCTGCTGACCTCTTCCCATCCATGACATTTAACAACACATGTCATAATGCAATACTGGAAATATAAAATCCGTTTATAAAAATAAGGAAGTGCAAAGCATCATTGTCTAAATCAAATAAATGTAATCTAAGAGAAGGAAAACCATTGATTTGACTGAATGCACTCACTTGAGAGGTTGATGGACGGATGTAAAACGATCAGACCACAACAAACGTAGATTAATAGACTACACTCAGAAAATTCTTTAAATAGACTACGTTCATGTTTTCTTGACTATTGTAAGTGATCGTGAAGCAAATGTTTCCCCAAGCAAACAAATGATTATTGAAAGGAACAGATACATCATCAGCGAGAATGAATGGGAGTTTTTGTTATGCATATATTAAACAAAATCTATAAATAAAATATACAAGAATGACAGGAGATGAATTGGTTGATACACTTAAAGAGATTTGGAGATCAAAGTTGCAATGCCTTCGAGTCCAACTGTTTATCTTTCAGTTATTAGGTTTCGACAGTGAATCCAGCTTATGAGTCTACGTCTGGCAGAAATTTGTATAGGACGACAATATTTTATATTATGTACTCGTTAGAGATGCAAAGTTCTCGGTAAAAATCTTTTGGAGAATTTTCACAAAAATATTCTCATGAAGAAGAATTTTCGAGAATGTTCTCCTAAAATTTAGTTACAATAAAATCACAGCATTGCATTTTAGATGCGAATGAGTAACCTCAAATTTAAAGATGTACTTTTTTTTTACAGAATAAGCATTAACCTAAATTTACTATTTTAAAAATTTTTCTATTTTTCTGTTACAAGTAGCATTTAAACAATTTAAAAAAAAAAAAAAAACCTAATTGTATCTCAATTAAAATCAGTCCTATTTTGTAATTCATTTTTCACAATGGTTTTAATAGTAGAATGTTTCTTTTTCGTTCCCCCCCACCCTTTAGCAACATCTTCCAAGCTATAAGTTATTTTCTATGAAATATGCATTAAAAGTCACTAATTAATAAGCATTTACTTTATTACAAAGCGTTTACTCACTTGACCATAATCTTTTAAATTATTAGAGAAAATTCTCTCAAATGAAATTATCATTAATTTGTTTATTTTTTACATTTTAGCACAATTTTTAATTTGAAGTTGATTCCATTTTTTACCAAAAATTATTTTATTTTATTCTTTTCAGTGTAAATGCATTTTTCATATGAATACTCTATTTGTTTTAGAAATCATATCAAAGGACATACCTACTTTGAGTGACAGACACTAAAAACTAATGATCTATCCCAGCGGTTCTTAATCTTTTTTTTCGCGTACCACCATTTTTCTTACGAACCCTTTTGCGTACCACTGCTATATAACTTTATCATATAGAATAGAAGATCAATAGAGTATAGATAGATTTTTTTAGCGTGCACGCGTACCACCTGGAGAGGCTTCGCGTACCACTAGTGGTACGTGTACCACAGTTTGGGAACCGCTGATCTATCCTACTAAAAAACTTTCTTCGTGATGATGTGTCAACCGCTCCCACCAAGCAATCAGTCGATTGGAAATCAATCAAAGCCTTTTCATACTCCGTAATCTCAATTGAATAACTTCTGCAAATATTTTAATACAAACCCGAATTACATTTTAAACTTACCGAAACTATAACTCTATTTTTCGAGACAAAAAGTTAAATTTTCTGTCAAGACCTTTAAAGATTTTGCAAAATTAACTGGTTTCGGAATTTTGACACTGGAAATTGGGCATCATCGCCATATTTACGCAAATAATATTTCTTCTACTTCGTGTTTCCACTTTATGCACTATTAAAAGATCTACTTTAATTTTTCCGTAAAGCTCATTTTAAGCTGAACTCCAATGCTGAGTTGTCGTCTCAAAAAAAAAAAAAAAAAAAGGAATCGTCAGATTTCCTTTGAGATATTAAAATAAAAAAAATGGGATAAAAGTTCATGTGCCATTAATATCAAGAAAAAAAGAATTACAGTCAAAAATATAACTGGTACCAGTTTTACTACATCGTAAAAGAACTAGCAGCAGAACTCAAAAAACGAAAAGAGATGTAATTTACTGATTAAAAAAAGGTGACATAAAGAATATTTCTTTGAAAAATAATTAAATTGTTTTGTTTTCGGAAATAAAATTGTTCATGGTTGTACTCAATTTTATTATGTACAATTATTGAGACGAATAATTTAAGAAACAATTATGAGATTAGATTTTGAAAAGAGCATATTTGAATTCATTACAATTATGGGAGGCCGTTAATCTTAAGTAGAGAAATATATATCGGCAGTTATAGCTGCTCAATGTGCTTTTACGGAACATTGCAGAAAATTGTTCAGTTTGACTTAGTTGTCTACGATAAAAAGATTTAAATTATAAAAATAATCTATAATATAAATAGGCAAATACAAAACAGTCAAGAACCATTTTCTCCTCTGTTTTTCAACCGAGGCTCTTACTTTTTTTTTTTTTTTTTTTTGTTTAGTAGCTATTGACGAGTCTTAGTCATATCAATTAAAATATTTGGAAAACAGTTTGTTATTAGTTAATTATTTTCCTTATTCGCTCGTCAGGCAACTCTCATTTAAACTTTCAATGTGATATTGTTTTAGGTAGCAGATGGCAACACGTCTTCGTTGGCTAAATTATTAGGTAATAAATATGAAACTCATTGTTAAAAAGAGTTTGTTGCCACAAAGCAGTAATATTTAAAGCAACTATAATATTAGTTTGAGTGAAGGCTTAACAGAAACAATGGAATGAGAAATGAGAATACTGTATGGAAGCAAACATTTAAAATTTATTCAACTGCGACTCAGTACGAAATGGGCAGAAGTACAAGTGGCTGCATTTGTGAGCGCAAGTGGCCCTGCGGCGATAATGATTTACTATACGTTTGCTTTAAGTGAGGATGATCAAAATAAACTCGACTTTTATATTCTCCAAATTTGAAGAATAATACATATATAATTAGGTAAATATGATAATGTTTTCAATGCCAAATTTACTTATTACGGTTGAATTTCAACTTTTGGGCGAACTCTAATAATAATAATAGGAAGCGAGTAAAAGAAAAGAAAAAAAAGAAACAAAGAATATCACGGGTATCTGAACCGTATGTTTCATTTTCTGATGTATACGAGTTTTATTTTCAAGCAATTAAGGGAAAAAGAGAGAGAAGGAGAGGGGGTGGGGACTTTATTATAGGAATTCAGTTTTTTAAATAATTCATAATTGAATGAGTTTTCCCCATGAAAACGTAAATAGGTAGAATTTTTTCATGAAATTGTTGCTCTGGAGCATCTTTTCATCAACAAAAAAAAAAAAATAATAATAATAATAAAATTGTTTCTGTAAATTGTAAGTAAACAAAATGAAATAATAGATTTGGGAGAATTTACCACTTATGTCTGAGATAAAATATTGAGGAATTTCTTGAATCATAGTCATATTTAGCTAAAATTACGATACTGAAATCATGCAAAAAACAACCTATGGTAAAACGATATTTAAAAATTTGTGTGATGATTAGCATAGAAAAGTAACGTAATGTTTGTATTTATTATCGTAACTTACGGGATTTAAATTTATTTCTGCTTAGAAAGCATTTCCATTCATAACCATATTTCCATTGAAAAGTATTTCAATTTTTAATTTTTGATTCTTTGAAGTGGCAACACCTTGATTTGTTTACATCGAGCGATCATTCTTAAGCTTGATTGTTGAACTTATAGTCCTCAGATGTTCAGCTAGAGATCAGCCAGTAAAATAATAATGATGTTACTTAGATGTTTTTTTTCCCTTTTTTTTCTCTTTCGTTTTTGAAAAAAACTTTTAAAATTTCTGCTACTAGAATTTGTTTGCCGCTTTTTCTTAGAAGTGGTGCTAAAATTGTTATAAAACATTTTATTCTCTAAAGAAAGCATATTCTATAAAAAATGACAAATAATTAAAACCAAAAATAAAGGTGATATACGCTAACTTGCAAATAACAGAAACTTTTATGTTGCACATTTTAAGTATTATTATTCAAATTATGCTAATGAAGTAAAAACTTCTTTAATTATCTAAATAAGAATAATTGAAAGTTTACAGCAAAATACAGCTTCAAAAAAAAAAAAAAAGGTTTACAAAACTCATAAAAATCTTGAAAAAAGATAAATTACTGAAAACAAAAAAAGATAAAGATTTCTCTTGAAAACGAGAAAAAAATTATCATGCAATCGGAATGTGCTAAACTTCTTGTAACATATATTTACGATTTAACGCCAGGCATTTTTTATGCGTTCCATTTTACGGCCATTTTTTTACGACTACAGAAGATAGCTTTATGCCGTCGTCAATCAGAGAGTAAGCCTCAAAGTCTTACAGCTAATAGCTAGACATAAACTGGAAAAGGTTTGTGTATGGCGATTAGTCGAGTTCGAAACGCATATCAGTTTACTATAGCACACGCGAGTGTGAACAATATCATAGGATTTGATGCATTCCGTTTACAGATTGAGTAGCCATTTTGATTGAAACGCATGGAATAACGTAATCAAGATATCCAAGCATAGAAGGAATGCAGAATTTAAAAGATATTGATCCGGTTTTTGTCCATTCCAAAACTTTCAGTTTGCTCCAAGTTGTTACTGATTACAGTACAATATTCAGTTGGCATTGACTGACTGGATCTCAACGGCAAAGGTAGTCCTGCGTCTCATGCGCATGCTCTAGACATTAGGGGGATTAGGGGTCCGGCAAAAACTTTTGTCAGATGTATTTTCATCCATAAGCTCATGTCTAGGTGCATTGAAAAGGGTTTCTTGTAAGCCCCGAAACAAGCGTATGCAATTTTTCTCTGCTATTTTGTGCTTTTATACGCTGTTTTTAACTGCGTTAACTGAATCGTTTATTTCGAAAAGATAGCAACTCCGTTTAGAAAAAGAAAGAACTCTAAGTATTAATTTAGTAATTTTTATGGAATAATTAACCAAAAATCGTTTTAATTTACTAATATTGCATTGTTATTACCTACTAAAATAAAATAATAAAAGGTCAGACCCGTAAAGGTTTTCCAACCGGTCTAAGCCTTTTTTTCTGGTTCCTGAAAAAAATTTTGTTTTTAAGAGTTGTTACCTTGTCGAAATAAACGATTCAACTATACTACGTAAAATTGAAAACTTTCGTTGCAGGTTAAATTATAGGAAACATCTACCGGACTTGTGGAAACAATCGCTGGTGTATTTATCTGCGGACTAACCGCCTTGTAAGAACGACCGAGACCTACCGAAAATTTCCCCGTGATCTACTAGTAGCTCGCGATCGAAGGTTCGATCACCGCACTAGACGGTGCAGTTTTAGATTGAAAAGTTGCCTTAATAGTAATAAAAAAAGTATAAGCTTAAAAAAAGGTTGGTGAAGTACAATAAACGTCAGTCTCAAGGACTTCCAGAATCGTTTCTTGAAAACGCAGGCACTGATTCAGAAATTCATGAGTCATAGCTATTAAGCAAATATAATATAAGATTTTCAATTTAGAGAGCAAATTGAGTGCACGCATTTCTAAACGTTTTCTTCCAATCTCCATCTGAGGTACCCTACAGAATAGGGGAAATGGCTTTTGTTGTTATTTGAAGACGTTTGAAAAGCGACGCACTATAAGCATTATGTTTAGGACCCTTCCGCAATTTCAGCTGCGGCGAAAAATTAGTAAAAAGAAGCCTAAGCATTTCGAAATATCTTTTCATTCAAAATTTCTTTATCAAGTTCAACTTGAAGTTTTTAGGCAGTCAAAGAATTTGCTATTGTCCCCGTCGAGAATCAATTTTGTTTGGCTGCTGCGGAGAACTAACCTATTTCTTTACTAAGAAAATGATAAATGTATCTTGCAGAGTTCGCAAATAGTTCACTGAATTCCCGGAAGAAATAATCGCTTATAACTTCAAAAGGCTTTTTAAATTTTTCTTACAGTTGTTTAAATTCCTGGTTCCAGAACGAAAATGGTTCTGCTGAATTTGAATAAAATGGAATGGCGAAATGGTTTACGTTGAAACTTCTACCCCTGTTTGGAACATTTGTTATTGATGGATTTATAACTTGCTTTTTTTAAAACCATAATTGGCTTTGATTTATCTTTCTGTTTTACCCAACAGCTTAAACAATTCATATCGTATCAAATGCTTTAGTTGAAACAATATACTAGTATTATAGCAATTACAAAGAGCAAAACGTAATCGAAAAGTAAAAAAACTTTAGTATGAATGGGTATTTACAAAATAACGGATCATTATTTTGAAAATTATATGCTTATTTTTACACTAATACGTTTCCTAGTGCTCATTATCGGTTAATATAAGTTTTTTCAACTTACTAACTAGAATATTTCTCTTTTTCTTTTTGGCTCGAAACTAACAAATAAACGTAAACTTATCATCGGCGTTCAAGCATAAGTCGCTTAAGTCCAGAATTGTGTGTATGAACTGGTGTCTAGTTTAACATTTTTAATCAATATGAGGAAAAGTAAAAAAGTTTTTATGGATGTAACTTTGGAATTTTCCGATTGGCGGATTTTTCCTTTTCAGATTAAAACCCCTTTCCGGGCAAGTTGAGTGTTCGGGCAAGAGGCAATCGGATTTTTGTTTGCCCGTCGGTTGCAACCCATTCCTCCCCCCCTCCCCTTTTTTTTGTTTAATATCAAATTAATCGTATTGAGGGAAGTAGTTGTTTACCAAATGCTAGTTCTCAAAATACGATATTTTAAGTCGGAGGGTGATATTTAGCATTTCATGAATACTGCTCGCTCTGATTGGTTCTCCGAGTCACGTACTCTCGAGAGGATTTGCTGTCGATAAGACGTTTTGGTCCGCATTGACCACTTCTCAGCGTTTTGAAATAACAGGTTCAAAAAATTATTTTTTAATACTTTTGTACTTAATACTTTAAAAAAAATCAAAACCAAAGGCAGCACTGTTCTTCGCGTATTCATTTTAGAATAAGTTAGAATTTTAGATTTATGAAAATTGTGATACTTTGTGCATTAGAAATTAACGTGTTTAAAAAGAATAAAGAAAAGTTGAGCGGTATGTGCTAAATTAATTAGCAGCATACCCGAGAAGAACAAGGGGAAAAAATACACCGAAAACAATGTAATTTCGATTTGAAAGATATTGCAAAAACTCCACAATGGCAATCACTAAGAGCAGTTTGAAAAATTAGGGAAATACACACATAGACAAAGAACCATTACTCTTACTTTCATTCTAATAGTATAAAATATTCTTACATTTAATTTATACAAAAAATTTTAACTCATAACATAAATAAATTTTCTTCCATTAGTTATTTATTGTAAGTAAATTACATGGTTTATTCTTTCAAGTTTCCTATCAGAGAACAATAAACTTTATTTACTACATCAGATGCAGTTAAACGTGGGTATTAGAAGCATCTAACAATTTCCATTTAATCATTTTAGCTGTTCTTTAGAGTCATTAAATCTTCTTTAATGTCTGAGAACATTGGCTCCAGATTCACAATTTAAAGGTTACTCCTTATTACGAGACAATAGGCAATTTATTTAGAGCTTAAGCGGAAACACAATTTTTAAAGCTGTTATGAGTTTTACATATTCGTTTCCATTCCGCGTACTTTACAGCGAGAGTTCATTTCCTCTTTGGTGTACGATTTAAGAAATAGGAGAAAAAAAAATGAAATACGCATTTTTTTTTCAGAAATGTTGTCACAGAATATTATATTTAGTACCCCAATTAAAAATTTATTTCAAAAAGGCAACAACGCTTAAAAACAAAAATTTTTTCAGGACATAGAAAAAAAATGGCTTATGAAAAGTTGGAAAGCTCTACGAGTCTGATCTCTTACCGTTTTATTTCAGTAGGTAATAGCAATGCAATATTGGTAAATTAAAACGATATTTGATTAATTATGCCATAAAAATTAATAAATTAGTACTCAGAGTTCTTTCTTTTTCAAAACAGAGATGTTGCCTTTTCGAAATACTCTATTCAATTTTTCTCTCACAGAAAAATGAGCTACTTACGGCGTATTAACCCCTTCCTTCTCGCTCCCGTTAAAATGACGGGTTGAGGTTTCACCTTCTATTTCTCGCTCCCGTTATATTTCCGGGCTGGAATGTTTAAAATTTCAAAATAAAAACAAATCAAAAATTAAAAATGAACATAGACATATTTTTATATAATTTTCAAGGATGAAAAAAATAGGCACTTTTTCTTGAAAATTACCCGTCCGTTACGGGGTTAAAGAGCTAAAACTACCTTTTCTCCATCACTCCCTTTTTTAAATTAAAAAATAAGGGATGGAATGGTGATGTATATTATAGCACGCAAATGCAAGAACTGTTTTGCGGAGCACTTTAGTATTCAGCGGAGCTCAGTTTCAGAAACTGCATAAAGCAATTCGGTAGCAACAAAGGGAACGTGCAATGTTCTTTGTAAGCAGTAACCACATTGAATAGGAATATCTTGTAGAAAATGTTTCCTAATACTATAACCAGAAAAGTAACTGTTGTCCGATATTCAGAGTATTCTCTACTCAGGGGAGATACCACAAAATATTACTACATTAAGGGACAAGGAATCGAAGAAAATGTCCGCAAATAGAAGTGTCCCCGCGATTTGGGAGTGTCCGTTAAAGGAGGTTTTACTGCATTTATATATATATATGTGCTCAAAGTGAATGCAAAATTAAAGTCAGAAGTAAAGTAACCTCACTTCCATTAACCCAAAATAAAAATAAATAAATAATGGTTGTAACTTTTCGGCTTAACACTAAACCTACCAAGTACCGGTCAAATTGACCGTTTTCAAATTTTTATAAGGATTACGCACTTTAAACGTTATAATACCGTTAGCAAACTATATGACAATTCTTAGAATATGCATATAATATTTTCTTCACTCTGTACTTCTAGTTATTTTTTCTCTCTTCCATGGAAAATTTATTTATTTTTAAATTTTTTAATTTTAATTATTTAATTTTTTAATTACCGGTCACTTTCCCGAGTGCGGTAGGAATAGGTATACAAGAACTACCGGTAGGTTTGGTGTTAATGGCCGTCTATTTCAAGAAACCATTCTTTTTGCTACTGATTCAAAATAAACCGCTCATAAAATGTAAGAAAATATGTTGTTATTCTTAATATGGTGTAATAAAATATATGAAGAAATTTGGCTTTCGTTATTTGCTCTTATTTCGATATGTCAGTAACAGAAGGGTCGCACATGAAGAAAAATTTTATGAAAAAATAAAAGTTTTTATGTAGAAGGAATTGAACGTTGCACGAAAAGTATATACTGAAGTTGAATTTTTAGGACTTTCTCGATGCTGATGAGTTTTCTCTTCTATGGAGGGAAGGGAAAGAAAACGAAGTTGTTCGCCAAAAGAAAGAAAGAAAAAAAAAGGGAATGAAAGAAAATGTTACTGCACGTGATAAAGACGAGAAACTGTTGGTAGTATCTGACACCGCATCTAGTCATTGTTCTATTAGTTCGATTAAAAATAGCTGGGAGTTTTAATCGATTTCAACTACCATAATAAAAAACATCTTTTTATTCAAACATGATGACTGCGTTATAAAAGAGGATTACGAAATTTCGGTATAAAAAATTTTATTTTAGATATTTTGACACTAAAAAATGGCCTGCCAACAAACATCCACAAGATTTTTCGAAAAAAAAAAAAAAAAATGAAAGGAAGAAAAAAAAAAAAAAGAAAGAAAAGAAAATAATAATAATGACAATAAATTCATTATTTTAATTTAGAGTCTTATATTGCGTTAAAATCATAACCAATTTTATTTCTTATAATCTTCTACATACAAAACTCCGAATTTAAAACATACTTTGAGCCTTTTTTTCTTGTGTGTGTATACCAACAATAATATTTTACCTTTCACGACAGCTAAAATATTATAAATCATTTGCAGCTCCCACCACTAAATAAGTATTTTTTTAACCAAAAGTATACATAAAACAATACCTTTTTAGCCTACTTTCCCGTAAAAGTAAAAAAAATAATTATAAAGCATGAAAGAAGGCTTAATGTGTCGTGAAAATATCGTTAAAAATCAAGAAAAGTCAAAAATAAATTAAGTAATTAAATAAAGATTGAAAAATAAAAAATTTGAAAGTAGGGTTTTGAGATGGGGAAAAAGTGTGTCTGTCGGTCTGTCGGGTCCTGGGCCGTCGGTCTGTCTGTCGGTCTGTCCCCCCCTAATAACTTTTGAACGAATTGTTCGATTCGAAAAATTCTTTTTGCATTCGAAAGATTCATATCGAAAGATCCATATTTTATTTTTTGATTTGAACAATTTTTTGTTCAATTTTGAACAGTTAAAAAATTTTTAACATTAGCGCCTATGGGCGAAAATGAAGCAAATTATGTAAACTCTGGGTACAAGATCCAAGTTCCAATTAACAAGCTCACTGGAAGAAGTTCTTGGCGTGAAATATTGATTTGAACAATTTTTGTTCATTTTTAAACAGTTCAAAAAAAAAAAAAAAAAAAAAAAACGTAGTGCCTACGGGGAAATTTCAATCCTATATAAATCCTGATCTAACGGGCCGATTTGCTTGGAACAAACTTTATCGGAAAGCTCTTATGACGTAGAATATGTACAGATAAAAAGTTCAACCAGAACTAACGAGCCTATTTTCTTATGAAATTTTTTGATCGGGATTTTCAAGAATATTTTTGAATTAATGAAAGATTAAATGAATAAGCAAAATAATGAATGAATAAATGAGTGAATAAATACATGAATGACTGAATAAATGAATGATTGAACGAATCTGTATTAACCGTTGAAAAAGACATATTTGAAGCAATTAAGAACTAAAGCTAAACGAGAAAGAGAAAGAGATAGCTAGATTATAAATTTGAAGCTGGTGTATACGGGAAAGTAGGCTCGTATAGTTCTAGACGGAACTTCTTGTTGAGCTTTCACATAATTACATTTTGTGTTTGGAGACTCTTAAATATAGTACTATGAACGTTCGTAAATATTTTTTTCTTCCCTTTAATATAAATTTGATTTTTTTATTAATTAATTAATCTATATATTTATTTATTTTATTATTCGAATGTAAAGCTCTTGGTCCTGTTAGTTTACCTAACATTGATGATAATTCTTTAAGGATTCTGAAAGTTAGAATTTAAAAATTAAAACGCAGCAGCATTTCCCACTTCGGTTTATAATATGGTCAGAAAATAGTTAAAGTCAAAATAATAAACTTGTTTTACTCGAACGAACCTGGAAAACTTTGTTTTCTGGGATGAACTTCTAGTTAACAATTTTTTGAATAAGCTTCGAAGAAAGAATGGAAAAAAAAAACTTTGAATTAATTTATGTGTTTTATAAAAGTAATAAAGGGTAACGTATTTTGCTGCGAAAATTTTCCTTACAGTTTTATCTGTGTCCGAAAAAAATATGTCTCATAGAATAACTATTTTTGAAAAATTAAAAGTAACGTTAATTGCATTAGAGTATACCTTTAAGATGGCATCAAACAACAAAATATTTTCTGTATAGTGTGGTGGTACGTCATTACCGAAAAGGCAAGAAGTTGAGAGAAAGCGTTGAATAATTATTTGAGTTCAGGAAAGCCTTGTAGACAAAACTTGTAGCTCTGTCTTTCTCTCATTTTCTGGTTCACGAAAAAACTTACTTTCTTATAAGTTAAGAACAAAAATAACGCTTGCAAAAATCTGACTTAGACCAGTTTTAGCTATCCATAAATGTACTCCACGCCTTTCCTAAACTTTGACCTGGGAGAGAAATGAAAAATAAAAACTCCTACACTCAAAAAATAATTGATAAAGGAAAGAAAAATAAATAAAAAGCGACTCATATTTTCCCTAACATTTCCTGAAATGAGCCCACCCAGGTAAAAAACAAAAAAGTACCAGTGTAACTTCTTTTGCGCTATGTCGAACAAAAATAGCGAAAATTTCTTAATTCCCATTATTGATTTCATCGTTGATGAAATAAACCATTTTTCAAGCTTAATCGGAATTTACATTAATTCTCAAATATAAAGTTTTTGATTAGTACGTTATTATTACGTCTCATAATATTTAAGATAGTAGTGTATAGTCTAAAAATGGGTTTTATTTCTTTCACCCCGTTGTCAATGTTCTATGTTATATTTAATCATTCATTTATTAAGCAATTACAATTTGCATGAAAATCTTATCATTTAAAATACATATTACTTTCCCGAGTTTGTTAATAGTTGTTATTCGGACGCGAATTTTTCAAAAAGGAAAAAAAAAACCTAGTTCGTAATGAAGTACCTAGTTCGTAATGAAATTACTGAAATGATATGAGTTAAAAATGAAACATATAGGGATAATTATCAATTTGTAATGATATGCCGTTTATAATTGCATATATAACCAAAAATTCGTGTTGGCGACAACTCAGATGACCGTCGCCAACCTGGGCCCTGTAACCAATATAAGTAGTACATAAATAGGCTTACTTAAAACTAAAATGCCTTCTTGTCAACATCAAAGTCTAAATCAGCAGAGCAAAGGGAATATCGTGTTAATTCTCAAATTGATGGGAACATCATGGAGTACTATGACTTTTGAAAGGCACATTGTTATGGCTCATGGAAGGCTTTTGATGACATTCGGAATCTCGTCAAACTTCCGACTCTGGAAAGTCTAATCAATTTCTGAAACTAAAAAAGCAAAAACACGAAAATCTATTCATAAATGTGTCAACTGTCGGAAACTTTTTTTTTTTTTTGGCTGCGTGTCGAGATGAACCAAAATGTACGCATTAAGAAGTCGTTTCGATCACTGATATTTTCATTTTAAAAGTCTTTTTTTGGTAAATAAAAAAATTAATTCTATTGAGAAGATAATTACTATACACTTTAAAAACAACATGAAAACAACTATTCTAATTATTATAAAAGCAAACATAATAGTGTAAATTTGATTTATTTAGGAATTTTACTTAAGTATTTGTGAGGCATTGCTGTAAGACGTTGATCGTTATTTGTTAAACCAAGGCTGAACTTGATCCGTAACAATTAACTAACTGGATCAAGTTCAGCCTTGGTTAAACTTATCGGTTTCTATTTGAGATGAGTCTAAAGTTTTTAGCCTACTTTCCAGTATAAGCTAAAAAAAAGTGTAAAAGAAGGCTTAATGTATCTTTAAAATGTAGTCAAAAAAACCGACATACATACAGTATGAATATATGACCGCCTCCTTCGGGAAGTCTGTTAAAAACAAAGAAAAGTCAAAAATAAGTAAAGTAATTAGATAAAGAATAAAAAATAAAAACTTTGAAAGCAGGCTTTTGAGATAGAGAAAATGTAACTGTCGTTCTGTATATCCCCCTAATAACTTTTGGGGAATTGTCTGATTCGAAAGATGTTTTTTGCATTCGAAAAACCTCGGCGTGAACATTTCATTTCCATATTTTACTTTTTGAATTAAAATGAAGCAAATTATATACAGCGTGGCATAAGATCCAAGTTTCTTTGAAGAAACTTATTCGAAGGTGCTCTGGATGTGATTTGAACAAGTTTTGTTCAATTTGGGCAATTAAAAAAAAAAAATTTACATGAGCGTCTACGCGGGAGATTTGAATCCCATATAAATCCTAATCTAATAGCTCGATTTGCTTGGAATAAACTTTATCGGAAGGATCGTATGACGTAAAACGGGTACAGGTACGAAATTCATCAAGAACTAAACGAGCCCATTATCCCATGAAATTTTTTGATCTGGATTTTTAAGGAAATATCTGAATGAATCAATGAATAAATGAATGAGCGAAAGAATGAATGAACAAATGGGGGAATGAATGAAAAGTTATTGAATATGTATTAATCGTTGAAAATGTATACTTTAAGTAATTTAAATTAAAGGTAAATAAGAAATAGAGAGATAGATAGCTAGATTATGTGGGCTCGTATAGTTCTTGGCGAAACTTCTTGTTAGTTCTTAAAAATAAAAATTCATGTTCGCATTTGGGTCAGGTCGTATAAAAACTCTTATAGGAGCACATTTTAGCTATATTTTGAAAGTACAAACCAAATGCAGACATAATCTCGTATTTTATAAGTAACTCATGAATGTGTAGCCATTCAGATATCATTCATACAAATTAGGAAAAGTAGGGTCAGTTGGGGTAACTGTAAACATGGGGTAATTGTAAACAAGCTTCATAACTACACTTGTGGTGGTTTTGAAAAGTTAATTGGCAACATAGGGAAGACACTGAAAGAGCTTTGTAAGTATCGGAACAACTGTGAAGGCGTCAAGATTGTTTGAAAATGACACAGTGAAAAAAGTTGTTTAACAGAATTTAGTGATCTTAAATTTTCCTCTCCAGCTCATTTACAAAAGCGATGTAAGCGGTTTCAACCATTTTTATTTGTCATATGGAATGCCGCTAAAAACATTTAGTTATGAATTTAATCTTCCCTGTCATTTTTCATGTGCAAGTTAGGTGTTTACAATTTCCCCATATATTTCGTACTCTGGGGTAATTGTAAACACTTAAATTTATTCTATTTCCAATATTTTGGGGGGACAATAAGTATTATATTTTGATTTAAATTACACTTTTGTGTCTATTTTATATAGCTGTTGTTGTTGTTGCTAATGTCACTTCGAAATCCAAACCCCTCTTGCAGGGCGACCATGAGTTAAGGAAACTCCTACTGATTATTAATGAGCTCCGCTAGAATGAAATACACTTGGCTCAGAGGGGCCCAATGACTTTGAACCAGCTCCCAGAGGAGAGATCGTCACCTAGGATGGTCCCTCAGCGGAAATTATTTCTAACTTGGTAGACATTTGAAGCGACGGTTTATTTTACGTGCACAGCTCCCTTTAGCGCACTCGGTTTCAGAGTAATCAGTCGCGGGAGGTGGTCACCCTCCCAAGCTTTGACCACGGTCAGTTGTGCTTCACTTTCGGTGCTCTGTGGGATCCAAGCTTAACCGACTGATCCTCTGCGGGACAAATTTTACATAAATTTGTCGCATTACTTGATTTTTTGCAAGCTATTTCTCGTTAAATGATCTCAGCCAATTCATAACATAACTCAGCGGTCCACAGATTGAGAACCATTGCTCCGGAACTTCTTAAGCCTTCAAGCAGACTGTGTATGAAGCAATTTTCCATTTGCACCAACCTTATTCTAAAATAAATCACTGTTTACAATTACCCCAGATCTCTGGGGTAATTGTAAACACACTGGGGTAATTGTAAACACGAGCTCATTCACGAACAAATAGTCATAAAATCAAAATTTTTGTACACATTTACTCACAAGAAGTACAGTAGTGGCTACAATGCTCACAATTTTGTCTCTGAATGCATTTAAGAGGTAGGGAAGGATCAAAATTTAAAACATTGAAAAAGCGTTTACAATTACCCCAACTGACCCTACCAAATGTAGTAACTGTTTTGTTTACTTTCGATCTCTAAATTCGCTAAACAAACTTAAGGCTAACGCGCAGAGGAAGATTTCAATATTTATAGATAGTATGTGTTACATATATTTGCGCCTTGAAAATGTGACCTTGTTTACACATTCACAAGATGAAACTGACTACTTTATAGCTGGCAGCAGCAATAATAAAAACAAATCCATAGTAATTTCCTTCATGATAATGTGCGTTTCTGAAATTAAAAATTTACTATGAAACAAATATGCGTAATTTATTTTCCTTGTGCTCTATCTCGTAGTTTTATGCTGTAAAATGAGCCACATGGACCCCGATACACTCAAAAACTTGTACGATTGGCTAGACACCATTCCGTTCAGTCGTTCGAAGAAGAATCTAGCCCGTGATTTTTCTGATGCCGTTCTGGCAGCAGAGCTTGTGAAGACGTTCTTTCCTTCCATGGTAGACTTGCACAACTATCCCGGTACCCATTCGCTTCAGCAGAAGATTATCAATTGGTCAACGCTCAACAGTAAAGTCCTCAAGAAACTGGACTGTCTGCTTCCGCACTCAACTTTGCAGGACTTAGCCGCAGCCAAGAGAGAAGTCATGGAACAGTTCCTCCAGACGCTGAGGAAAAAGATCCAGGAGAAAACAGACACAATGTCTGCCACCAAATCTAAAACGGTTGCCAAGAAGAAAGCCAAAGCAGCCAAGCCGGTTAATACTGAGGATCATCTGGAGATTATTGGCGACTCTCTGCGGAACCAGGATCTGGTATGTAGGACTTCACATGACACTAACATCGACATGGTATCCAGAGAGTTGTACGAACAGAAAGTGGAGCAGCTGCTGAAGGAAGAAGAGATGATACAAGTCCTCAAAGCAAGGATCAAGCGGCTTGAAGACACGATTCTCTTGAAAGACATGGCGATCGAAAGATTAACCATCAGCTTAGATCGACTAAAGGCAAAAGCGAACGAATCCTGCCTTGAAAACTAGCTTTGTTTTCATTTTGTAAATAATTCAAGGTAGCGTGAGATTATCATACAACAAGTTAAAAGGAAACTCATTTAAAACTTATCAGTCCTAATGTAAACAAACTGTCAAAAATTATTTGTGTTTTATTGCCTATAACTGAACGCTATTCTTATTCTTTAGAAGTAGTAATTATAATATAGACATGATTCTTGAAGAGTAAAACCTTAGTCTTATTACTGCATAGTTATTCTTTTCACACTCCATTACAGGGCTTAATTTCTAACGAAAAAGAGGGCCGAAGTCTATAGTCTTCAGAGCTTGTTTTCAGACATAAATTGTCTGAAGTACATCTGATGTGTAAATATTCACATAAAATTGAAAAGAAGTTCAGGAGGCGAGCTCGCCTGCTGTGGGATTCCGTGCAAATTAAACATCACGTATCAAGCAAGTCAATGCATTCTGTTCAAGATGTCCCAGAATTGTTAGGCACTTTCAATTGCTCACAAAATTTAATCTTCTTTTACTTTTTTTTTCTTATTTAGAATTACGTTAAATATATCGTTACTGATAACTTTAATGCCTAAAATCTTTTTTTTTCTTATACAACGTGAAGGCACTTACTTGCCTTGTCGGTATGGGCCATTTTCAAAGAGGTGTGAATTACTGGCCATTTGTGAAGTTTCACCTGATAAAGTGGCCAACATTGATCCTAACACTCGGATGACAACATCTTGCGCCACTACAACAACGCCACCTCCCTTTCAATGGAAATTCAATGGAAATTTTCTCCAGCCTTCGGTACCCTTGGAACTACCTCAGTACTTTAGGGCTCACGGATTTTACATGCAGGTATCCCCAAGTGTACATGGAGTTTCTTCAGCAAGTCGATACCCAAATCTTTTGGTTCGAAGAACGACGCCCTAACCACTAGGCTACAACGACCCCTATCTAAAATCTGATAAATTTTAATGTCTAAAAACTAAAGTCATCGCTTATTATTTTCTTTTGTTTTTAAATTTCTTACAATTTCTTATCCAAAACCCAATATATCTTTCTTACCAGCTCTCCCCTCAATCCATAGCAACATCCATCCCCCGCGAGAGAGTACAGGGAATAAACCCTCACTTTTCTCTTTTGTGTGGGCGGAATCTTTACCCTGCTTTCTTCGGATTAATCTCCCGGCCACCCCCGTTCGAGGACGATCCAATCATTGTTCCCCTTCTCTGTTTCTTTCCAGACAATCCATCAGAATTCCAGACCCCCTTTGACTGCCTGACAGAACTCCGCCACATATGCTCCTGATCACCCGAACACTCCTTATCCTCAATACGCAATTATGTGGGCTGTGACTTTCTGAAGTTGGAGGGCTAACTTTGGGGAACAGATGTAAGAATCGAGAGTTTCTTCTCAAATATTTGCTTCGTCTCACTTTCTTGATATCTTTGAAAAAAGCTTTCCCCTCTCTGATTGGTCAACTCGCATTTTTTTCTCTCAAATCGATATATTCATTCATAATGTTTACTATTCATTTTAAAGTAAATAATGGTTGATTCCATAAGTGAGAAAGAAACATCCAAAACAAACTTTTTTTTTGTTTCATTTCAGGTGCTAGAGATATTAAAGTAATATTAAATTTCGGTATGCGCACACATCTTTATAACTACTTAAAGTTCGAGGTAGAATTTTAGTGTAAGAAATAAATTTTTTAATTATTATATTATAAACGTGTCATGAGAACCAAGTTCACTTTTGGTTATTGTCACGGTATAGTTTTACAGAATAAGTCAAAATATTTATTTCTTAGACTGAAATTCTCCCACTATTTTAAAAGTAGGCATAAAGTTGTATAGTCGCACCAAAATTTACAAGGTTTTTTTAGTTTTTCGTACTTGAAATAAAGCAAAAAAGTCGTGATAAACATGACAAAAGACATACGGAAAGAAACACATACATATTGTTACGAATTTTAGGGTACCGATGTTGTTTCTCGCCAAACTTGGCGACATCTGGATCACGTGATAGACAATTCTAATCTTTGATGGACATTTCTGGAATATTCCTGTCACGTGATCCCCGATGGTATATAAATAGCTCCGACGAGAAGTTCAGAGTTCAGTTTAGTTGAGTTATATGTTAGACTTTGGCGAGTGCCTGATATAGTCTGAGTCATAAGCTTCGTGCTTGTTCTTTTCGTATTTGGTTAAGAAATACGGGATTACTGTTGGTTGTACGGTAACGTGTGAATTCAGAGAGATGTGTTTATGTGAAATTTGAATATAGTGTAGTGTAAATAGTTTAATTAGCTTATAAAATAAATTGCTCTGTTTGTTTTCTAAAAGGAGTTATAGTCGTTGAAATTTAAAGTAAGAAGAAGAACCCGTAACAATATCTTCTGTTGATTGTGCTTTTTGCATTTTTCTGTATCTAATAAATAGAGGAAAGTAGTGTTCTTTTACGAAAATCGTGACTATCCGTGGGGCAGATTCTATTCGGCAAAAAGGGGGATACGCTGAGATGGGCACTTTTCGAAATTATATTTTGCGCTGACGTTTGTTTCCCCCCGTTGATAATCTATTCTATTTCAAATGTGAATCTTTATCATAAAAGAAAAAAAGGAAAAAAAATGTACAGAGTTTATTATTTTTCGGAAAAACTAAACATTTCTTAATCTTTATTCATGCTATCCCCCCTATTTTGATGAAATAGAAGCAGACCTGACGCATGCGTAAATTCGAGGAAGGTCTTGGCTAAGAAAATCGGACAGTATTGGATTCATGAAAATTTTCGAATTTCTATTTGCGACAGATTTATACGTTTTGAGGTGTGCTTAACGCCTTTTGACCCTTTTTGGAAAATATATGTCAGTGTGCCTGTATGTGGTCTTTTTTGTGGCCGCTGTAACTCAAAAGTAATGCATGGAGTTGAAAGAAATCTGGTGCCCACGGGGACCCTGATGGGAACTGGTGCTGATTAGATTTTGGCGCATTAGAAGGGAGCGGAGCAATCAAACGTTTTTCTCGATTGGCGTGAGTGCTATATCTCAAAGGGTAAAATTCTAACTGAATCTGGTATACAAATGGACCTCAATAGGAACAGGTGCTGATTGAATTTTGGCTTCATTCGCTCCAAGAGGGGTGGAGAAATCGAACTGTTTATTAGTTTTTTGTCTGCGCTGTAACTCAAGACGTAATGCATGAAATTAATCGAAATTCGGCACACACATTCATTCTGATTGGAAGTGGTGCTGATTACATTTTGGCGCCATTCGCCCCAAGGGGGGTGGAGCGTTGAAGGATTTTCTTGCTAAAGGTACATATCAAACAAGAATCCAAGAATTCAAACAAAATTGCAAGTGTACCTCAATGGGGAAAAGGTGTTAGTTGTATTCTGGCGCCAATCACGCCAAAAAAGCAAACTTTTGTTTTATATTGTATTCTTGCCATTTAACCTACACGTTCACAAATAAAATTCTTATTAATATTTTTAGCATTTTAAGGCTTTGCTGGCAGCACAAACCTTTCAATTAGTCTATTCTTGGTTTAAAATCATTCCTTTTATACCATTTTATTTTATTTATTTTTTATAAGAATTTTTATCATAAGAGGGATATTTGGTGAGTAGTAGTATTCATATGAAAGATGTAGCTGTTCTGTGAAGGCCACAACAGAATAGTTTTTGGAAATTAACTTTCATATTTAGCGCTACAATTAATTGTCTTATTTTACGGGAATATAATGTAAATATTTGACACTTGCAAGTATCTTAAATACCTCATAATGTAGTAAGTTATTAAATTACACATTTCATCCAAGCGAAAATTATAGCAACAAGTTTACAAATCATCAAAATATGCATTGAAATTTAAAAAAGATAGATTGAAATAATTTTTTATTTATAAGTATTAACAACGAAAAGAAGAATCATCGCAATGTTTCAAATATAGTAATATTGTTAGCTTTATTTTTACTCCGTTTCTTTTTTCTTCTAAATGCAGCATTTTCTTTTCTCATTTTGAGAATAATGAAGTAGGGTTCGACCTACGCCCCTCATTGCAGAAGCTTAGATTAAATGATGACATTTTAATCGTCTTTTCAATAAACTCATTGAAATTAACTTTGGCAGCTGCTATCAATGTCACATCTGCAAAGGTCTGGCATTGACTCTAAGCATTAAGCTTAAGGATTAAAAGAAAAAAAGAAAAAAAAAGTGCCCTTCTGCTTTTTAGTGGGGTGGGGCTCGGATTCACCCGTGCAGGGTAGTGGAAGCCGATCGATAAAGGTGGGGGTTGTAAGAGGAAAAATATCAGATAAATGGAAGAAAAAAAGTCCAAGCGGGTGGAAGTGCTAAGGGGAGGGGGGCGGTTAGAATGGATACTTTAGTATTGAAGTAACATGAAACGAGCTTCAATACTCCGGACATGATTGGTCACGAGTCTGGTTCACCGTTTTAAAATCCTGGGTGACCCCAGGATTTTAAAACGGGAGAGGCTCAAAAATATTTTTCGCCCTCGGGATATCCCCTTTTTTTTCAAATGTTTATTACGAAACAAAGGGGGCGGGGGATTAAAGAAAAAATGTTGTAAGAGCAGAAAAATAGTGAAAAGATGGAATATTTTGTTATTTTAATTCTAAAATTCAATTAAGCTTTTTTTTTCCTTCTAATGAAAGGAGTTAATTCTTGGCCACAGCCTTGGTTCAAACCTAAAATAAAAAACCTGTTCACAACAACTTGCTTGCTGAAAGCTCAAAGCAAACTTATTTTTTCTAAATTCTTCCCAGTGAGAGGTGTTAAAACTGTAAAACCATTCCCTTGGCTTTGAATTCAATATATTTAAAAATCTAAATTTTTAATATTGAAAGCTATAATTGGCTAGGTTTTTAAATAATTTATAATATTGTTATGTCTTTTGCAGGATTTATCTAATGAGACAATTTCTATATGATTTTACCAATCTTGCTATTCCATAAATAGGTATAAATCTTGATATTTGTTCAAAATAATTTCTGGGCACTCTCTTGGCCATAAATGGCAGCCATTGCACGACTTGGAATTTTTATAACTTAAAATAAGTTTTCCGGCAGCACAAAAGAGGACCAGTCAGTGGTCAACAGCTTGGATTCGAACAGACGGTCGTGATTGGATTTTGAAAAATTGCCGAGGTCAGGAGGCAGGAAGATTAGTTTAGTTGTCACTTGAAAAAAAAAAAAAATTATATGAACAGGAACGAATAAGGGTAGAAATAGGTGAACAGCATGCTTTTGATATTGCAGAGGGAGTAATTTATGAATATCGTTTAATCCATCTTGCAGTTGTGTGATAATCATTTGTTCAAAATGTTAATTGGATCGAAACTAGTCAAACACATAAAAATCGAACTTTTTTCAACTAGAAGAAGCATGGAGAAAATAAACTTATGCTCAAAATGATTTTTAATTTCTTTGCAAAAGACGAAGTATGGAGATTTATCTATATACATATGACAGAGATCGTCTATGTGTATGTTTGTTTGCTTGTATGACCGCTATACAAGGCCACATCAACTGACGGCTTGGAACGAAATTTGACACAAAATTCTATCATTCCTTGAGGAAGGCTACGCACGAATACCCATTCGAAAGTTTGTTTTATTCCAAGATACGTTCCAACAATAAAAAATAGGGAAAAAATATATAATTTTCTCAAATTTTATATCATTCTGAAGCTAATAAAAAAGCTGCTCAGATGGAATTTGTTCGAAAAGTCTAGAATAAATAGAACGTGAGTCATTTTCCAGAGTCTCATTTCTTCTAAATTCGAAGATTAAGCTAAGCATTGTTGGCGGATAAAGGTTTTAGAGAGAATGAATTCCAATAATTCATTTTTTTTAAAATAAGCCTGATAGTTTTAATTTAAACTTGATTGTTCATTTTCTTCGACCAGGTTTCACTGTGTTTAATATATGACAAAATGAAAAGCAAAAAGGGATGTAAGTGTCGAAAAAACGATGCTTAGTAAAACTCTTTCAAAGTTTGGATCACATGGAAGCTTCAATGTTATTATTATTATTATTTTTTTTTTTTTCATGTTAGGGTAAAGCACACGTTAGAACTATCACTAACATTCCATATAGAATGGTGCTTTCCCTATCTTGGTGCTTTTATTTGCACTAGTTATCTCTAAAGTTTCAATTTTGTTACTTGCACCCCTTTGCTTCTAGGTGCTTCATATGCTGACATGTTTTTTTCAATGTTATTAATGTAGCGGGAAACGTCGGGTAATTTTTGCAGTTTTATGACAAATGTTGTGGGAAACAAGTGTTACTTTTTAGATAAAAATAAGAGCATTGGAAAAGAGCATGTTTTTCATAGATTAGCAATTGAGTGCTTACAAATATTACGCCTAATAGCTTAGTGTCCTTTCATAATATTTACTTGAATTATTTTTATATATAATCGGTTCTGGCTAGAACTCCTTATATAACGTATCCGATCACGTGACATGAATGTTCCAGAAAATTCATACGGATTGATAGTGATGGATTGTGTTGCTGAATATAGAAGCTTAATTGTTATATTAATATAAACGTATATTAATATAACATATTAATGTATATCAACTTTCGTCAAACTTGCTTATAAGATTAATATACTTATTTAGTTATGCGAAAAGTAGCCAGGTTTGGCAAGAAACAACATTTATACATCTAATTTCGTAACAATATGCATTGAATATTATGCCCTTTTACCTTCCAGAAAACTTTCAACTCACGGGCCTGGCGGATGTTTTTTTTTTTTTTTTTTTAAATATTTTGATGGTGATTTTACATTAACGAATAGCTATCATAAGAAGCATTAAAACGAAAGCTAACTATCACCCCATCCTATTTTAAATATTAAAGTTAATAGTTTTGTCAATGATTTTATGCTGATTATTTTAAGCTTATTCAAAAAATTAAGTTATACGTAATTGTTGTAAAAAAAATATTTTTCCCAGTCCTTTTAAACTGTACATTTTCCCTTCAACTCAGTCAGAAACTAAAATGAATTTACATTATCTGGAGATTATTCTTGTACATTTGGTATTGCCTTCCTGGTACCAAATGTTCTGGACTTCAGGAAAACAGTTACGAAAGAAAGACTTTCTTTGGAAGTATGGGTTGTAGCCAAAATATAGGTTGTAGCCAAAATGCATTTCAGTAATATATGTGATATAATTAGAGTTCATTTATACCGACATCAGTTCTTTTAGTTAAAAAATGATTGAAATGTATCATGTCCTTTAACCTATTAGGGGCTGTTCATAAATGATGTCACGCTTTTTGCCCATATATTTGACCCCCTCCCCCCCCTTTGTCACAATAGGTCACATTTCAGCGGACCCCCCTCCCCCTTTGTCACAAGTACGCCCAGAAACCCCCCGCACCTGCCATTTTCTGGCCTATCGTATTTTTATATGCAGCCGAGTGCAAGCCCTCGGGAGCAAATGGGGTTCCGGGAGAGCTCGACCAACCGCAAATTTATGAAAACCATTAAAAAAAAAATACAGGTCATTGCAAAGGGTGCTTCCCATTTGCGCGATTCCCATTTGCGCTATTCCCACTTGCGCGAAATTAGATTCCCGTTTGCGCGACATCTGTTCCTGCTTCCGCGAAAAGGAACACCCAATCCCCCCCCCCCCCCTAACATTTCCTCCAACGCCTTTTTCCGGTAAAAGGTTCAATCAATGCATTAATTAAGATTGCAGCCCCTTTAAAAATATTTTTTCAGTTTGTCTTCAGATCTGTAATGTGTAATGTTGTGATATTATTATGGAAATTTAATTTTTAAGAGTATATTCTCTACATCTTTAAATTTACTAGGTGGTTCTTTATATCTACGACGAAATCCCATGTTTGGAATTTTGATTGCAATTCATGACTCATGTTTTGGTTTTTAAAACTAAATTGTCATTTCAATGAATTTTTAATTTAAACAATTTTCCGTCACACTTTTCCCAGGCTTCGGACTGGCAATGTTATTACACTGGCGTGTTTAAAAATTGCATGTTAATTCATTTGTCGATACAAAAATATATACATATTTACAGTGCAAAAGCGTGTAAAAACTTGTCATGTTTTAGCTCAAACCAGCATTACTCTAATTTGTTAATGTATGATAAATCTTTTAAACATTTACCGATGTTTCCATCAGAATCCAGGGCTGATAAAATAGTACTAATCCTTTCATTCTTTTCAATAAAATTTTTTTTACGTCTCTTGCCATCTAAATTGAGTGATGCTCTATCCGCTAAGAAATCGGCATATTTTGCTTCTTCTTTCAGTACCTTTATTAATTGTAAGGTTCTTGGGTGGTATTTTCCCATTCGCGAATTTATTCGTTTATTCCATCCTTCAACAATGTTATTTGTGCGGTGAGTTTTTCCGTGGCAGTTCCATACCTCCAATGTGATAATATCATTATCCAGCCACTGAGCAACGAAATAATTATAAAATTCTTGCAACTTAGAATTTGTTGGTGTTGTTTCCTGAATAGCCAGCCAACCTTCACCAACATCTGTAACTGGAATGTATGCTAAGGACGCACACATTTTGATGTGTCTCCGAATTTCTTCATCAGTTTTATACAAATGAACTAGCCCAATGTCCTGTACTTTTCGCCAAAGACTTTGATTAAAATGGAAATTGCAGCCTCTTATATTTGCATCAGGAAAAAGAGCTTGCAAAGTTGAAATGACTGCAACTTCAAAATCCAATACAATTTCTTTTGGACTCCAGTTGGGAATTATATTCTTAATTTCAGAAAACAATTTCTCATAAGTTTCCTTCTTCTTATTTTCTAGCAATGCATATATTACTGGAACAACATTAGTTTCAGACACTGTATTTCCAATATCCGCGTGTATAGTGAGTGTACAGCTGCGTGAATTGCTGTGGTGAATTTTTAAAAGTTCCGTCCATGAAAAATGTTTTGCAGTTTCCTAGAGCTACTTTTCCCTTTTGTGTGGCAAATACTAAAATTCTGCCTCGGCTTTCTACATCCAAAAGTAAGAAACTGGAACCGTCATTCAATTCTAAAACTTCTTCTGGCATTATAAGATCCTTGGCGTCCGTCCCTTCTTTCACGTGGCCCTGTGTTTTATGTCTGGAGCGGTATAACGAACTTTTAAGACTTGTAAAGGCGGGTATATTCGATACAAGATCTAAACCTTGATCAAAAAGTTGGCTCATTTCTTCTTCATAAATTTTAGAAATTGTACCTTCTTCTTCTCTCGCACGCTTCTTAGCACCGAATACTTGTTTTTTAACTTCACATACTGCTATGTCGGGTACACAATCATGCGACGTCTCTTGCAAAACGACATTGTCCTTGGTTTTCATTCCACCTTTACATTTTTTCTTTTTCTCATAAATGCAGACCCACGTGTTAATTTCTTTGCCTTTATGCCGCAGTCTGTGTTGATGGCCTTTATAAAGAGCCATTGGCTTTCCTTTAGTTGTTTCTACAATTTCTAATTCATCCATGCCTTATGTTAAACAAGAAGTAATATAGTAGTGAGACTTTGCAACGCAACGATTTCACAAATGCATGTGCTACCTGCGGAAACCCCCGAAATAATGGAAAGGGGTGACTTAAAACTGGTTTGGGCAGTCTTATCTTATAAAGGATAGGGGAGAGAGCATCTGCATAACCCCCCGGCGTGTTCCGGTCGCGCAAACGGGAATTTTCCCCACCTTCGCGCAAATGGGAATCGCGCAAGTGGCACCAATTCCATTGCAAAACTCTAAAAGTCATAATGCGCGTGGTGCGGAATACGAAAGATTGCATAGTGTCTGTAAATCAACATCAGATAACAAAAATTGTTACACTACAAGCATTAGTATCATTGAGCAATTGCGCACAACCGAAGCCGCACCACACTATAACAATATAACTCAATATAACTGGATATAAATTGATAGGGTAATACACAGATGAGAAATAAAGTACACAAAGTTTAAATCATGCTACAGATGTCCACAATACTACAATTTGATGTCTGGATGCGCATTAAGAGAGTAAAACACAGTAGAGAAACAGTATACAAAATTTGATGTCTTGTTTTGAAGAATCCAAAGTTGTAAAAAAAAAAAAAGAAACAAAGCTTGATCTGATATTATGGTGTCTGAGTATACATAGACAGAGTAATACACAATAGAGAAACGAAGTATACAAAATTAAGCCATGCTGAAGTTCCCCAATTGCATAGTGCAGCCTACTACAAGAGATTACAAAGTAACCGTAGTACAGGTGACGTCTACATTACCACAATATGGTGTCTGGGTATGCATAGACAAAGTTATACTCCGTGACGAAACATGCCACGCTATGTTGCATAAGCATAGATGTCACACTTCTTGTTACCCCCTCCCCTCCCCTTGTCACACTTTGTCACAATTTCACGATCCCCCCCCCCTCGAAGCGTGACATCATTTATGAATGATCCCTTATCTGTAGTTTTTTTCATAGATACAAACGACTCATCTTAAGACAAGACCAGTTGTATGAATCATGTATTTTTAAAAACATTACATGTTTTTGGTGTTCTTTCCAGCGAATTTGAAAGCTGTTAAATACACAAGTAATTACAATTTTTTAAAATTTCTTTTTTGAATTTTTGGCATATTACAAGCGCTTTTCTATTTCACCGCGTGGGTTCTCTTGTCTTGATGGAATCGCAAGCATTTCATGCGCATCAAATATCTTACAAGAGTCAATTTTTCATAATTTGAAAGCTAAGAGTACAAATACATTGACCCATAACTTGTGACACTGCCCCAATGTAAATGCTTCTTCATAATGATTTTACGAGGATTAGATTGATGGAGAATCATGACATGCATTTTAACTGGTTCCCATTCCCTCAGTATGATTTCAGTAAAATATTTCGTAATAGTATGCAGTTTTTATTTATTTATTTTTCCTCTTAAATGAGTCATGATGCAAATTTGTTATTCGCATTCTAAGTGGGCGGAATATTTTAATAATTTAAAAGCATTCTTATGTTTAAAAGTCGTATCGAAGTTGTTTAAAGAATAATTTTATTTTTTACTTTTTAGCGCAATTTATAGCTTGAAGTCGGTTCTATTTTTTTCCCAAAATTATTTTATTCACTTTTCAGCACAATTTATAATCTGAAGTCGGTTCTATTTTTTTTCCAAAAATTATTTTATTTTATTCTTTTTAGTGTAAATACATTTTTTATATAAATACTCTATTTTTAAAAAATCCATATCAAAGGGCAAACTTTCTTTGAATGAATGACACTGAAAACTAATCATTTGTATGAAAAATTCCGTTTTGAAGTCGATTTTAGCAAACAAACTGATTGAATTTAATTTTTGCCTCAGAGAAGCCTCCAGTCAAAATCTTACTGTAATTGCATTTATTATTATAGCACAATGGCAACAAATACTTTTCTAACAATGAGTTTTACATTTATTAATATATTTTCCCAACAAGAAAAAATCAAGTTCCAATTCAAGCCTTTCCAATTAAAATAAAAAATACTTATTTTTCACCCATAACGTTTTTTCTAAAAAACAAATGTAGCCAAATTGATGTGCGATACTTGAGTTAGACGGCCCTCCATCGATTAAAGAAAAAATCATCAAAATCGGTTCATTTAGTCAAAAGTTATGGATGAAAATCCAAAAAAAAAGGCCGTATTTCTGCCCATAACTTTTTTTCTAATTTTCGAATATGGTAAAACGAAGATACGGGACCTATGGGAAACCAACCTCGATCGATTAAAAAAAAAAATCATGAAAATCGGTTCATCCGGTGAGAAGTTGTGAATGGACAAAAAAAAAAAAAAAAAAAAAAAAAAAAAAACGGCATACATACATACAATATCAATGTTTTTCCTCCTTTCCTTTGTGAAGTCGGTTAAAAAGCAGAAGCTCACAGCCTTTTTAAAATTTTATTTTTCAATATTATAATTTATGCGCAAATGTAAAAAATAAAAGCCAGAGAGCAAAAGGCAGTGCAGTAACTAATATCACTTTAAGCATAAACATTAAATGAATTTCGACGCCAAGTTGCTGAATTCATTAACGCTGGGTGAAAATGAACGATTGATCAGCGAAGCGACTCTGCTTGAAATTGAGTTTGACAGCGACCCCCTCTGCAGGCAGTTACGAAAATCCTCCATTACGAGTTAATTACCGCTATGCGTGCTTTTCCAATCAAATATCATCGCCGTGGAAAAGCAGAAAATAAACGAACTGCGGGAAAGATCAAACACTACGCTGCTCCCGAATTAAACCAGAATATCAGCCACGAGTTGTTCTGATTAATAGGGGACGGGGGGGAGAGGGCAACGATGTGAGATGTCAGTTTTAATCACTTCTATTTCGACCCTGAGAAAATAGCAGTGTCGTAACACATTCTAGTTTTAACTCAAAGGAACCAAAGGATTCCATAATCTTATAGCCATAAAGATCAGTCACTATAAATAGCTTTTACAGTATAATAAATGATCGTTTCCACGTAAGACTGACACTGATAGTACAAAGCCTTGTGGATCTTTTAAAAGCTGTCGTAGTCATTGTTGTTTCAATAAACAATATCCGAAAGATAATAACGAAATCTTGAGTTTAGAAATGCTTGATGATACCACCGTTATTCTAAAATTCTAAGCTAATATTTAGCAGTGGCGTGGCTAGCATGGGTGACACCCGGGGCGGGTAATGATGGTGTCACCCCATGTAAAAGATTAAACAAAAAAAAAACATGTAAACGTGAAACACGCAGTTTAATGCAAAATATTTATTTAAAAAAAATTACAGCTTAAAAAAAAAACATTCGTATTCATGGGCGTTACAATATTTAAGGTATTTCTTGACGGAAATGGTGTGTTTAGCGCTAAAAAACACTTCGGATACATTTTGGGAGGGAAACACTTTGCTCAGTTAAAAACAGAAAAGAAAATGATAGAAAAAATTATTCAATTTTTGGCATATATGTTCTATTTTATGAAGCTCTTAAAAGTTTCTTTTTTCCCTGTCGTTGCTGTCGTGTCACCCCCTTAGCTATGTCACTTTCTGAAGTAATTAGAAAATGTAATCGAAAAAACTAGCTTGCATATACAGGATTGTTTGATATAAATATGTAGTTCACAAGGGTTTGATATCGTTAGTGGAAGAAGGGATAGAATACTACGAGGGTGACTTGATAAGCTCTCAGAATCACCATTAGGAGGTAAGGGCTGTCACAACGAGGTTCCCGCAATTTGCATCATCCATTATGAGTAAACACGTGTAGTGACAGTGGAGAGCTGTCATCTGTTGTTGTTCTGGTGCAGTGATTTTTCAAAATGGAAGGAACCAAAATTCGCACTGTGATCCAGTACTTTAAAAAAAGGTATGAAAGCAGCGGAGATTCATGTCAATTTCCAAAACACTTTAGATGACTTAGTTTTAACTGTCTAATTTTTATTTCTACAGTAGGACCTGTACTGTATAGTGTAAATGGGGCACAAGTGCTGCAAAAACTATGACACTGTGCTTTGGGGCGATGGGGCGATCGCCCCCCCCCCCCTTGGGCTGATTCAAGTGGATACTACAACGACACTCCTAAGTGAGTTTTTACTCTTTGTGCCCCGGAACCAGCCATTTTTTTATGTTCTTGGAATCCCAGCCTAAACGCCCTTCAAGTTCTATGCTTTCCCCCTGTTCCTTTGTCCTTTAGTATTGCTGAGTTGCTAATCCTCGGAGTAATGGGAAAGAGATTCCCTGCTCTTTTCTTCTACCTATCAAACTGGTGACAGCTAGCCAACCCTTAGCACGTAAATTCCTGCAGCATTTACGCTAAAACTTGGAGTCTGAAACATTTCATTGAACATTCATAATTACAGATGTTTATATAAATTGCACATACTCGTTGATGGTTTTTTTAGTACATATTTAGTATTACATTTTGAAAATTTTAGAAAATATATTTACTAATAATTGCTATTATTTTGTAATTTAGACATATCAACTCAAATTTAGAAAATGTATTTACAAGCCTACATTTTTCTTGAGAAAGCTTGAAGGAAATCCTAACTCGGTTAAAACTTGGCTAAGAAGCAGAATGAGTGATGATAGACTCGCTGAATTAGCGTTATTGCATATCCATAAAGATATTACATTGGACGTTGAAAAAATTATAGACAGATTTGCGAAAGCAAAAAAACGTCAGCTTGTGTTCCTTTTATAAGGGCTTTGAATAAACGTATATGCGTTGAAAAATGTGCTAGTAAAATTTTAAATAGCACTACACTAGTATTTTTTTTTGTTGTTCCTGCTGTTTGAAAAAAAAAGGGGGGGGGGGGCGGAGGGACTGTTGAAAAGGAATGAAGAATCTCCTCCATCCATCCTTACATTGAACCCCGAGATTTCCAAAATCGCCCCCCCCCCCCTTGAAGATTTTCTAGATCCGCCCTTGTCTCACAACGAGGTTCCCGCAATTTGCATCATCCATTATGAGTAAACACGTGTAGTGACAGTGGAGAGCTGTCATCTGTTGTTGTTCTGGTGCAGTGATTTTTCAAAATGGAAGGAACCAAAATTCGCACTGTGATCCAGTACTTTGTAAAAAAAGGTATGAAAGCAGCGGAGATTCATGTCAATTTCCAAAACACTTTAGATGACTTAGTTTTAACTGTCTAATTTTTATTAGTACTTTATTTCTACAGTAGGACCTGTACTGTATAGTGTAAATGGGGCACAAGTGCTGCAAAAACTACGACACTGTGCTTTCCCATTACAATATTAGTGGACATAATGTCGATGAAATCGTCCCATGTGACGGTCATCTAAATTAAGTTTATTTCTTAAGGTACGATTCAGAATATTTAACTCACCTCAGTTGTTCGTTTAGTGACGTAGCGAAAAGGAGAAAATGGAGGTTCTCTAAAGAATATCTAGTGTCAAAATCTAAATTGTAAGTTCTTTTTATTATCATTGTCATCAGAGTTAGACTATTTCGCATCGCCTAAGGTATCAGTGCAGCTTTGAACATTACTCAAATAAAAAAGTACACACATTCCAGCTGTATATAAATACACACACACGATGTGTCAAAGAATTTTTAAGACGACTAGGTCTACAAAATAAAATAAAAACTGGTAATTATATTTTTTAAAAGTATTTTTATTCAAAATAAGCTCCTTTGGTTTCAATACATTTCTTACAGCGGTTTAACAACGATTCGATGCCTGTTCCAGCTCACATTGTGGGACTGCCTCCAAAGCTCGCGTCGAAGCTGTTTGTACGCAGTGTATCAAAGAATTTTTAAGACTACAGCTGGAAATAAGCTTACAGTGGCGCTATCTGTGTTATAGAGCATTCGCGAAACTCCTGAACTATCAGTTGATCCACTGCCAAAATCTCAGTTCATTTTTTTACTATTTTCTTTTTACTTTGACGATATTGACACTATACAGAGTCTCTACGCGAGCTTTGAAGGCAGTCCCACAATGTGAGCTCGAACAGGCATTCGAATTGTTGTTAAAACGCTGTAACAAATGTCTTAAAACCGAAGGAGCTTATTTTGAATAAAAATACTTAAGAAAATATAATTAATTTTTATTTTATTTTATAAACCTAGTCTTAAAAACTCCTGACGCTCTGTGTATATGACTCATCATTGGTTCTTTTCCGCTTAACCAACAATAGGTGCCCCTCCCTGCGTCGTTAATTGGACGCGACGGCCGAAAGCACAGATTGAAAAGAGCGGACAAATTTTTTTGATTTGTGTCGGCCTTGATTGGATCACTATTAATGAATTTTTATAGCCTGCCGATGATTAAAATGAGCTGCGGATGCTCCGGTTTTCCGCACGACTACACGCCCCGGGTTGTCTTGGTGCTAAAGGAAGTGAAGTGTTTACATAAGCCCCGATTTTATTGCTAGGTATTTATACACATCCTGCGCAAAGGAAACGCGATACCGTAATTGCGATTAAATAGAAAATCGAAGTCTGTTTTATACTGTACGTCGAGTTAAAACTCATTCCATTCGGAAAAGAAGTTTCCCCCTTTGCCTGGGTGGCGCTTAAATTTCTTCCTTCACATGGGAAAAATTTATCTATGAATAAAAATAAAAAAATTAGTCCACCCGCGAGGAATTCCACGCTAATTTGGAGGAAATATCATTATGGAAAAGAAAAGTAAATAGTAAACGGGTGTTGGTATGAAAGAAGGTAAGTAATTGAACACATCAGTATAAATAGCTGTTACAATTTTTTTCCAATATTATTTAGATATTCAAAATAATCACAATAATAATAATTATTATTTTTATTATTAGCATACATAGCATTAAAATACAATAACGAAACCATTTCATTACTTAAGATATAGTTATTGTCGGTTGGTTAGGCTCAACACATTCATAACATAAATGAATGTGTAGAGCCTAACGATTGAATAAGTTTAACACACAGACGCAGCTAAAAGTATCAAATTTTCTACACAGTAAAAACAAAAGAGTTTCTTGTTTGTTTACTTGATTACAGATGGCTCCAGCATACACAACATCAATTTGGCATCCATTAAAGAACCTATTCCTGGATGATTTAAAATCTCAAATTTAAGAGAAGCGGTGCATTTTTAGACCGTCGTGGGTCTATTTTTCGTCGTTAACCCGCCCGATAAGCTTTAAAATGAGGGGTAAATCGTGGAATTCGATAAAAAAATAAGGAAAATATCGCGGAGCGACAGAAAAACAGGCTAGATAAATAATATATATAGATAATAAGATAATCATACATGAACCACTTCAATCACTTTTGCAATCGTTAAATTTGAATACTTAGATTTCGCTTTTATTTGGTTTATGTGTATCTTAATTTTATGTGTTCCTCAATATATTGTCCTACATGAAATGTGACTTTTCCGCAATGTTTTGCTATTTTTCTAATACATTCATTGGCCATCTCTTCATCCCTATGAACTTTAAAAAGGAGGGTAACTTGAGTTTCCAGAGAAAAAATTCTTACGTGTTTTTTTTTTTTTTTTTTCCTCCATTTTGCCATTGCCAAATCAGATTTAAAATTATGAACGGGTGTGAAATTCCGTGAAATTTTTATTCCTCAATTGTTTCTAAGGCACAAAATAGCTCAATTTTACGCACGATAAAAAGGTTCTCCATTCCAAAGAGTTGAATTATTCTTGGCAATGACAGTTAATTACATTACTCAACTTATTATTAGCTCATAAAATTTTGTGCCGTTCTGTAGTCAATCTAATGAAGGTTAGTTTCAGCTTTGCCATAATGATTAAAATTTTGAACTTGCCAATGAAGTAAGTAATTACAATAAAGCGCTCACACTATTTCTTAATGGAGGAAACAACAGCTTCTAAATGAAACTTAAGAATAAATTATTCAAAGGAGGTCAGCTAGAAATGAAACAGATAAAGATAGAAAAACCAAAATGCGTCCAAATCAACTTCAAAAAAGTCTAAACCAGCGAAATCGTGTTAATTCTGGAACATCTTGTAAATAGTAGCACTTCCGAGATACGATTGAGGCGTGCGAATTTCGCCAGGAGACTTTCGGGTGTGAAGGTTTTTAGTGACATTCCGCATCTCGCCCAGCTTGCATAAAATTTCTATAGATAACGTTACAGTTAAAAGATATATATTTTTTGATGAGGAAGAGTTGCGTGTTATATAAAACATAATTTTTGACTGTGTACGGATTCTTTCTATTGTTGCTATAAAGCTAGAATAAATACTATGTTAATTAACAATGAGCGAGCAAAACGAGCTCGGATCGCGAAGTAATCCGAACGAATTACGTAAACAGCTCCCGTGGTTGATAGCAAGGATCGATTGCTATCGCTCGAGATTTTGAAAAGATAAAGATAGATCTTTTTCCAGTGAGGGTGTTCTCACACCAAAGGCGACAAAGACAATATTCCCGTCTTTTCTCATCTGCGCAAGCGCTGAACACATATTTGAAGGCAAATATATGCTCTGCGCTTGCGTAGATGAGAAAAGACGGGAATATTGCCCTTATCACCTTTGGTATGAAAGCAGCCTAAAACTTTCCCTGACAAAAAAACTTAGTTGCAATAACTTTTCCATTAGACATCCACGAAACTTTTATTCATTGCGATATTGAACAGTCACAAACAAGGCCCCGTAGGCTCACCGCAAACCGATGTTTTGCTCCATATCGAAGTGACTTAAAATCAAAACTTATTTTGAAGAGCATACCAGGCACAAAATTTGGACAGAAATATTTGTCGTTTATGCACGGTTTCGTTGATACAGTAGAACCTCTGTTAACCGACTTAATTGGAACCGATGGTAAGCCGGTTAAGTAAAATTACGGTTAAAGTTATACCAGTTATTAAGCGCTAGTAAAGAAGTCTGTGACCCGTTTTTGCTGCAGACGAGAAGCCCGGCACTTCTACGCATAGTCCCACATACCGCAGACCATTAGTCCCCATATTAGCCGGATAAAGTGAAGGCCGGTTAATCCGAAGCCGGTTAAGAGAGATTATGCGCAATAAAATGATAAGCGCTTGTAATTGTGCGGAAATATGTCAAACTTCTATTGTGTGTCGTATAATGAGTTGCATACAAATAAGCATTTTTAAATGGCGTCATCGAATTCATGTTTAAAAAGCAAGTCGTTTGTAAAATGCACTACATGACGTTTTGAATTAGCAATGCTTCACTGTGTACTATGCTTGGTAGTACACAGTGAGAGGAATTCTGACATTACTTTAGTGTTAATTCTTTCCAGTTACTGTTTATATTAATATTTTTTGTACGAAAGACATTGACAATAAGTAGATTTAAAGATCGAAAATCAATAATTTCTTCTGTCAATTGCATTTAATTCATAATGCATGTTTTTCATACTTATTCTTTTTAATTAATTAATTATTATCACTTTTTTAATCTCCCTTACTGTGTACTAAACTTCCTTATTTATTTATTTATTTATTTTAAATGTTTCAATTAACTGCATCTTAATAAGAAGTATAAGATTTACATCAAAGCAGAAAAAATAAATTATAAAATAAAAGTTATTAAATCACGCATTTTCAAAAAGTATTCCAACCACCTGTTTCGAGATTACAAAGGCCAGGATCTTTTTTCCCAATTTTCCGGAATTTCTTATTTTCAATGGATTCTCAAATGGTACGTTTTTCGCACAATAATTACAATTTTTAATATGCCGAAAGTCCCCGAAGTTCCAAAATTCATTCTTTCAAAGAGAAGCTGACAGATCAATAATGGCAGTTGACAGCCGTTGATTAATGCTTGACTTGCAACAATTTTTATTAAACTAAAAGAAGTAATCTATTTTTATATATATCGACTTCAGAATGCTGCCCAAAAAGCGTGAAAAAAGAGTAGAATCAAGCGAGGAAAATGTTTCAAGCATTGTGATACGATATTCAATACTGTATTATTGGGATTATTCGAACATTTAGTTTTCAAACTGTTCGATGTTTTTATCTGCCTTTCATATAATAGGTATTATTGAATTATCTATTTTGAATGTTGCTAATTGAATGTTGCTAAATTTGAACTTTTTTTAATTCAACTTTTTTGAATTGAAACTAATGAGGAAACACATTTGAAAGATTGATTTGAAAACTTTATACTTGGTTGAGTTCAATCGAAAAATCTTTTTCCCTAAGGTATTGGATGATATACTTTTTTTTCTTTGCAGGAAGTAGAATATGACATGAAGATCCTTTCAAGTTTTTTTTTCAATTATTTTTCCAAAGTAAAAATTACTGAACGACAAACAATGTTCCAAAAAATTTAAAATTGAAATAAACATTTAAAAGTGAGGATTTAGCTTTTGTATACGTAGGGACCCTACAGGGCCGGTACTACGTAACCAGTGTGGCAGAAGGATTGTCGGTCTCCATTGAAAAAAAAAAGGTTGAGTATTGCTGATATATAGCTAAACTAAAGGGAGAAAAAAAATGCTTGAAAATTTAGAAGTAGGTTTGAATGTAAATACTAGAATTAAAAACCAGAAGAAAAAAAGAGAAAGAAAGAAGGGAAAAAAAGAGTGGCGTGAGGAAAGCAGGGAGCCCATTATAATATCTGGCAACAGGGCTGGTAACCATAGATTGATGTGCAATTTCATTTTTTCTTCCTCCCCTGTGATAGAGCTTTTGTCTGTGGAATCACAGTTTGGACTGTTTGGAACTACAGTTTGGACTGTTTGGAACCACAGTTTGGTCTGTTTGGAGCCACAGTTTGGACTGTTTGGAACCACAGTTTGGAGTGTTTGGAACCACAGTGTGGACTGTGTGGAACCACAGTTTGGACTGTTTGGAACCACAGTTTGGACTGTTTGGAACCACATTTTGGACTGTTTGGAGCCATAGTTTGGACTGTTTGGAACCACAGCTTGGACTGGGCAAACTAAATCAAATGAAGAGAGCCATATTTGAAAGACTGATTTGAAAATTCATATTTATTTGGTTTTATAACACAATTAGTTTTCCGAATGTTAGATGAAATACTTTTCTTGTTGTACGAAATGGAAGTGAAATGTAGAACTTTTCCTATTTTCATTTTTTGATTCATTTCTTGGAAAGGAAATAAATAAACAACAAATAATACTCGAGAAAATAAAAATTGAAACAAACATTTCAAAATAAAAAGTCTGCTGTCAATCTTGCGTAGTAGAGAACTCTATTTGTCGAAGGTGCTATCGAACGAAACATGCTATGAGATAGATCTCATTGAATACATTTACTGCTCTTCCGTTATCAATGTATTTGTTGGCAAAGAGAACATGAAATATACAATGTATCTTTTTTAGCCTACTTTCCCGTAAAAGTAAAAAAAAAATAATAATAAAGCATGAAAGAAGGCTTAATGTATCGTAAAAATATCGTTAAAAATAAAGAAAAGTCAAAAAAAAGTGAAGTAATTAAATAAAGATTGAAAAATAAAAAATTTGAAAGTAGGGTTTTGAGATGGGGAAAATGTGTGTCTGTCGGTCTGTCGGTCTGTCCCCCCCTAATAACTTTTGAACGAATAGTCCGATTCGAAAAATTCTTTTTGCATTCGAAAGATATCGGCGAGGACATCTCATTTCCATATTTTACTTTTTGATTTGAACAATTTTTTGTTCAATTTTGAGCAGTTCAAAAAAATTTAACATTAGCTCCTATGGGCGAAAATGAAGCAAATTATGTAAACTCTGGGTACAAGATCCACTGAAACTGAATAACTGATATCATAATTTTAATTACTTGCTTTGACAATGATAACTGAATATTACTTCATAATATTAATAATGATGTGTACAAAATTTCATATTAACTTCTATGAAAAGATAATATTAGCTCTCAATTATTTTCTTTCTTGAAACTTCAGGGGAATATTCTCAGAATATTTTAGGTTCTCCGAGAATATTCGACTTATATCTCAACACCAACTACTCACATCTCTAAATAATAGCAGCTAAAAATGGAAGTAAAAGATGTACGTTGCACAGCACAGTCCCATAATTTTTGCTATCAAAAATAAAATCGCTTGCATTTGTCTCTTTTGGGTAGAAAATAAAGCGCTTTAAACTTCCGTAATTTATAAGTTGAATCAGACTGTTTTGTCCGTTAATGACAGAAAGGTCAAGTATCTTCGCAGTGTAGGCAGAAATTTACAATATGTTTTACTCATATATTTTTGTTAATTCTTGTTTTTAGAACAAAATGCTGAAAATATGTTCGGAATCCCTGCGGTGTCTTCGATTATTTGGTGCGAAAATATAATTTCTTGCATTTTTCAAGCAATAAGATTCAAATATTTCCCCTTTTAATATTTTGTATCTCTTCAAAAATTACAGGTTTAAAATAAGCAAACAATCCTTTTTTTTTTTTTTTTTTTTGTTTCTGTACTATATCAAAAGTTCTTTCTGACCAAGTTTTGAAAATACACCTATTAGGTCAAGATTTATGTAGAATCCAAAACTTCCCTGTCAAATGTGATGTCCGTTTTTTTTCTTGACACCAATAAACTGACACAACACATTTCCCTCATCCCCATCCCAATTCAAAATAAGTTACCTAAGATTTCAGAAATGGTAAATTTTTATTTTAAAGGTGTTCTCATTTTCATTTGAATATTTCAAATTTGCGATCTTTCTCAGTATCAGCTTTGCATATAAACCACTTTTGGTGCTTCTTTACTTCTTTTGAATAATCAGCAGCTGCAGCTAATCTTTGATTTTTTTTAAACATTGGTTTTGATTTTGATCTATTTTTTTCCAAAAAAAATATTCAATGACAAAGAAATATTATTTATTCAGAAAATTAAAAAAGAATAAAAAATATCTTCACTTGTTTTTAAAATTATCATAGACATGAAGATGCTGAATGTCGAAAGTTACCACATGAATATTTATTTAAGTGTTGAAAGTTCATATATTTTTTTTCAAATGACAGGAAGAAAAAAAATTCAGCTCTAAACGTCATCGACGAATAAATTTCTAGAAAAATTAATTGTTTAAACAGAAGGAGAGTGAAATTATATAGTGTAAGTGAAAAGGCAGAAGGGGAGCATCAGACCCGGACTGGCTCCCTCTGGGGCCCTCGGGCAGGGGCCCCTTGGAGGAAAATTTTTGAAAATTATGTGTCTGGAAACCGTCTTTTGCTTTTTAAGGATCTTATACAGTATTTAAACTGAAGCGATTTTTATATTAAATAAGAAAAAAAAATCAAACAGTGTTTTAAAGTTTTGCTTGACTAACTGTTTAGTACACTGAAATTTCATACTATTTTTATTATGTCTTACTCACTTATCATATCTAAGCCAAGATCTCTGACTAAATAATAAACTACTATTTATTAAATTAACGAATTTTTTAAAGGAGTTTTCACTTGGGGGCCACTGATAAACCCTTAAAATTTTCAAAGCTGTTTTCATGGCCCGGCCCTTTCAGCTGAACATTAGGAGGATAGAGACATATGAAGAGTACCCCTTAAATGGAAATATGAAATTCTGCCTGTTGACGGGGGTCCGGGGATTCTCCCCCGGGAAAACTTTGAAAACTATATGCAAACTGGTGCATTTGAGGTCTTAGGAGACGCATTTGGGACAGTAAAAATATTAGGAAATAAAATAATTTTTGAGAAAAAAATAGAACCGACTTCAAAGCAGAGCAACTATAAATTGCGCTCAAAAGTTAAAAATAAATTCATTCTTTAAACAGCATCGATGTGATTTTTAAGCATAGTTTTAGAAGTCGGTGCAAAATTTTGAGTCTAATTACAATTACATCATGTCCCCATGTGTTACTTCATCTTGGAACTGTTGCTAATTCTGGGTCACTTATATTTGTAATTTATTAATCATTAAAGAAGATTTTATCTATCCTAATTTCTATACTTCTAAAACTATGTTTAAAAGTCACATTGATGTTGTTTAAGGAATGAATTTATTTTTTACTTTTTAGCGCAATTTATAGTTGCTCTGCTTTGAAGTCGGTTCTATTTTCTTCTTAAAAATTATTTTATTTTATTCTTTTTAGTGTAAATATTTTTTCTAGAAATATTTTATTTTTCAAAAAATCTACATCAAAGGGCAGACCTTTTTTGAATGAATGGCACTAAAAACTAATCATTTGTATGATAAATTTCGTTTAGAAGTCAATTTTAGCAAACAAACTGATTGGATTTAATTTTTGCCTCGGAGAAGCCTTCAGTCAAACTGTTGCTATAATTGCTTTTAATGTTACAGCCTAATGGCAACAAACCAAGGGCGGATCTAGAAAATCTTCAAGGGGGGGGGGGGGGCGATTTTGGAAATCTCGGGGTTCAATATAAGGATGGATGGAGGAGATTCTTCATTCCTTTTCAATATTCCTCCCCCCCCCCCTTTTTTTCAAACAGCAGGAACAACAAAAAAGAAAATGCTAGTTTAGTGATATTTAAAATTTTACTAACACATTTTTTCAATGCAAATAATTTTATTCAAAGCCCTTATAAAAGGAACACAAGCTGCCGTTTTTTTGCTTTCGGAAATCTGTCTATAATTTTTTCAACGTCCAATGTAATATCTTTATGGATATGCAATAGCGCTAATCCAGTGAATCATCACTCATTCTGCTTCTTAGCCAAGTTTGAACTAAGTTAGGATTTCCTTCAAGCTTTCTCAAGAAAAATGTAGGCTTGTAAATACATTTTCTAAATTTGATTTGATATGCCTAAATTACAAAATAATAGCAATTATTAGTAATATATTTTCTAAAATTTTTTAAATGTAATACTAAATATGTACTAAAAAACCATCAACGTGTATGTGCAATTTATATAAACATCTGTAATTATGAATGTTCAATGAAATGTTTCAGACTCCAGGTTTTAGCTTAAATGCTGCAGGAATTTACACCACGTGCTAAGGGTTGGCTAGCTGTCACCAGTTGATAGGTAGAAGAAAAGAGCAGGGAATCTCTTTCCCATTACTCCCAGGATTAGCAACTCAGCAATACTAAGAGAGGACAAAGGGATAGGGGGAAAGCATAGAGTTTGAAACTGGGCTATTAGGCTGGGATTCCAAGAACATAAAAAAATGGCTGGTCCCGGGGCACAAAGAGTAAAAACTCACTTAGGAGTGTCGATGCAGTATCCACTTGAATCAGCCCAAGGGGGGGGGGGGGGCTATCGCCCCATCCCCCCCCCCCCCCCTTAGATCCGCCGTTGCAACAAACTCTTTTTTAACAATGACATTTTTATTTATTAATAGTATTCCCCAACAAAGAAAAATCAAGCCAAGCTTTTCCAAATAAAATATAAAATGCTAATTCTTCACCCGTAACGTTTTTTCTAAAAAACAAATGTAGTCAAATTGATGTGCGATATTTGAGCTAGACGACCCTCTATCAATTAAAGAAAAAAAATATATATAAATCGGTTCATTTAGTCAAAAGTTATGGATGAAAAAATAAAAAAAAGACTATCTTTCTGCCCATAACTTTTTTTCTAATTATCGAATATGGTCAAACGAAGGTACGGGTCCTATGGGAAACCACCCTCGATCGATTAAAAAAAATCTTGAAAATCAGTTCATCCAATGAGAAATTATGAGTGGACAAAAAAAAAAAAAAAAACGACATAGTACATACAATACGAATGTATAACCTCCTTCCTTTGTAAAGTCGGTTAAAAAAGAAGCAAATAAAAACTTTTTAAAGTATAAACGATTTTATTCATAAAAAAACTCATAAAAATGCAGAATAAAATTAGCATTTTTTTTAAAAATCCGGTCCTCCCCCCCCCCCCCCCCCTTCTTTCTAGCGCTCATATCGAAGAGACACGTCTCTGCCTTCTCAAACGCCACTTGCAAGCTAACCCCCTAACCGCCTTTTCCCGAAAGGATACTTTGGAAATTTGTAAAAGAAAAGTTATTACATTGTTTGAGCATAGCATGATTTATATCTCAGTATTACAAGGGCGAAAAACCTAGACTTTTTCTTAAATTTTGACATTGCAAAATTTGCCGCCCCCTTAAAACTGCCTTCCCAGGAGCCCTTGCCTGCCACAGGAGCCAGCCGACTCATCAACGACGCAACATTATTCAGTATAACTCAGTTTTAAAGCTACCTACAGTTTATACAAATAAATACTTCTATTAATCGGTTTTAATCGTTAGCAAAATAGCCGATCAATGATCAAATCGGAGCGCCGAACTAGGATTTTAAATCTCTTTCCAAAAGTTAATTTTTCAAAAATAAATATATATTTCTTTTTTTATTGTATTTTCTTTCTTCTTCCCTTTCCCAATATGTTTTTGAAGCGTCGTCGTCCTCCTGGTTTGGGGGCCCCTAGTCCGGGGGCCCTCGGCGATCACCGACCAGCCGACCTGACCAGTCCGGGCCTGGGGAGCATTGAAACACAAAAATATGATGTTCATGTGTGTCTTCGGGAATTACCTTTATGGAAAAAGCTGCAATTCAAAACCGATAGTGCTGCCATCTACTTGCACTTTATAAATGCTATTTTCAGTTGCATCTTACAATAAAAATTTTAATAAACATAGTATTTATCTATTTTATTTTGAATAGTTTCTATATATCCCTTTTCATATTATATGTGATTGTTTTCTACGTCAAATTAAATATAAATTGCGGTTTTTTCCACTTAAAAGCTTTAAAAGAAATGGAAGATAAATTCTGAAATAGGAACCGAATTTAAAAAATATAATAGCATTTTAAAGCATTTAAAAAATTTAGTCGCAATATATTTTCTGTTCTTTTTTTCTGATAAATGAAATAATATTCAAGAGGAAACAGCCCTTGTCACAGTTCAGCATCTTTAAAAAGGCATTTATTTAAAATAAAAAGTATTGAATTCAGAAAGTGTTTCTCACATTATACACCATAATTTTAAATTTTAGAAGGCAAAAACTTAAATAAAACGGCATGACAACTACTGGAGAGTGTAAGACACGCGTTTAATTCCTCGAAGGGCTTTGAAATGAATATTTTTCCTTGAAAACAATCGACTTGGACTAAAATATAATTTGATAAGTATTTGAGTTGAAAGTCTGAAGGCCAAAACTTAAGATTTTTATTAAAAATGGCTTTAGTTAGAAATGATTTTTATTAAACGTAAGTGTTCTAGAATTGTCGCTCTCGTTTCCACTCCCCACCAGCAACAACAAAACGGAATGATTGTACTTAATCCTTAATTTGTACTGCTCATCGTTCGTTTCCCAGACAGATGTAAACAAATTTAAGCATTCAACAAGATATGAGTGCATGTGAAACTGTGTACGTCATATGACGAACTAGTGAAGAAATGTCGGACTCGGAGGTCATGAAATAGAACTCTGACACGAAATCGAGAAACGTGAAACGACAAACAATTTAAACAGAGAAAGTGATTAACAACGGTCTTAAAATGCGTTTTCTGCAGTTGAACATGTGCCGAAAGGCAATCATAAATAGCATTTCATAAAGTTCCTGCGAAGCTATTTGGTGGTTAAAAAAAAATACTTCTTCACACCAAGGTATTCATAAGGACCATTTATAATCATAAGTGATGTCACACTTTTGATTTCAATATATTTTCCCCCGTCCCTTTGTCACAAAATGTCACACTTCATCATACCACCTACCCCCTTTTGTCACATATCACGTTATATTACATAAACATATGTACTTGCAGTTCAGGGGCAGTTCATAAATGATGTCACGCTTTTTTCCGATCTATTCGACCTCCCCATATATTTTTCCCATATATTTGACCCCCTCCCCTCTTTTGTCATAAAATGTCCCACATCAGCGTACCCCTCCCCCGTTGTCACATGTCACGCTATGTAGTATAAGCCTGATGTCACACTTCTTGTTATCCCTCCCCTCCCCTTGTCACACTTTGCCACAATTTCACGACCCCCCCTCCCCCCTCGAAGCGTGACATCATTTATGAATGATCCCTCAAAAACAAAAAACTACGGTATAGATCACCTTTGTAATTTTGTTCTGATCTTTTAATGATATTTGCGAGCATAATAATAATAATAATAATGATTACATGTGTACATAATTTGTATAAAATGAGGGTAAGGTTTACAACAGAAAAGATAATATGTATGTAACAGTAAATATATTTATTAATTGTTTGAATTTAAAAAAAAAAAGACCCAATTTTACGTTAAATTGTAAATGCCTAAGAACATTTCTTTTTAAACGTTTAGCAAGAAGTAAATTTAAACCCTAATCAGCATCGGTGTACAATACAAAATGATCAAAGAAACTTTAAAGTCAATTATGAAAGAAAAAAAAACTTTAAAAATACATTTAATTTGCTGATTTTAAATGCTTTTATGGAAACAAAAATCTGTAATGTCACTCTTTTTGTTACCCCCCTCCCCTTGTCACAAACTGTCACAATTTCTCGAACCTCCTCCCCCTGAAAGGGAGTGACATCATTTGTGATTGACCCCTTATCAGGGGAGCGCAACAGTGGAGATTTTGCTTGAAACCAGAGCAGAGTTGGAGCAAGCCCATTTTCTGTGATCTTAAAAAATTTTCACGTATACCTATTCATAAATTAATTAAAATTAAATATTAGAAATAACATGAGGTTTTTTTTAAGAACTCGAAGCACGGAGGGGAGTCAAAGCAAGTTAAGTAGATCAACTCAAAATAATGGCTGCTCCAGTTCCCTGAGTTTTATTATACTACGGTATGAAATTTTATTTATAATCTCAAACATAAGTCTCGTCCCGCAGTGGACCAGTCGTTAGAAGCTCGGTTCCCGCAGAACATCAAGAGTGAAGCAACATCGACTAAGGTCAGTGTTTGGGGATGACAACCTCTCGCGGCTGGTTGCTTTGGGACAGTGTACGCTAAAGGGAGCTGGTGCACGTTAAATCCGTCGGGGCTCCAATGCCCTCCAAGTGAAACGATACCTCTGGGGGTGCCAACCCCACGTGACGGTCTCTCATCTGGGAGCTGGCTCAAAAAATTAAGAGACCACATAAAAAGGGGCGGAAGTCGGACTCCTGCCTACAAGGGCCCCATTTTACTTAGGAGCAGCGCACCCATTCTTCCTCTCTTCGCGCGTGGACACGGCACCCACCAACCAACCAACACAGTGGCGTACGCAGAATTTTTTCAAGGGGGAGGGGGGGGGGGTTCATAATGTTCTGAAACTACTAAAAGAAATTCGAGTATGTAATAAAGCACTATTATTTAGGGATCAAGGGGGGTTTAAACCCCTAACCCCCCCCCCCTTGCGTACGCCACTGAACCAACATAAGCCTCCTTTATAACGTCACTTCGGCTTTAACACATATATGCAGCGAGCCCTCCGATGTCGTTATAATCGAGGTCGAAAACAAAAATGGCAGCACGTTTTGAAAAACTGTATTTTTAGCATATTATGCCATTTTGCGTTACCACCAGCGAAACAAGACTGGAGGATACCTGCATAAAGGACATCTGTTTCAATATAAAATAACTTTTTATGTTTTGGAATCATTAGCAGAGTGTATGAAACATCGTTTAACATGGAAGAGAGCAATTTTAATGTGTTTTTATGTTTTGTAGGAAGTGATCGTTCTTTTGAGGTTTATGCTACAAGATGGTTCTGTGTACAGAAAAATAACATGCCTTTGACACCTACCGCAGCGTTAGAGTGCTAAAATTCTATTTTTAGAATGAAGCTCAAAGGAAAATACGTTTTTCATAAGATTCTATTTGTAGTGGGTAAGGGTGTATTAAAAAAGAATCTTAAGCTTACCTGAAGTGCAGGAAGTACGGGCGGTTCATAAGGTACATTTTTTTCTTTGACTGTATTTGTTTATTTCATGGAATATAACTTCGGGTGGTCCGGGGAAGAAAAGATAAATGGCGGTTTTAGTAGATGAAAAATTATAAAAACCTATTTTAGTTAAATATCTTCAATTCGCAAAAAGTTGCGGAGCTTTATCTTTCTTTCAGCGGCAATGCGTGCGTTTATAGTAATGGACCGTTCATAAATGACGTCACACTTTTCTCTATATATTTGACACCCTTTCCCCCCTTTGTCACAAAATGTCACACTTCATCATACCTTCAAACCCCCCTTTGTCACATGTAACGCTATATTACATAAGCACTAACAGTTCAGAACCAAAGGACTACGTTATAGATCAGGTTTGTAATTTTATTAATGACCTTTTTTAAATGACATTTGTGAGCATAATAATGATTACATGGTACTTAATTTGTATAAAATGAGGTTAAGGTTTACAACACAAAAGATAATTAGTATAGAACAGTAAAATATATTAATTGTTTGAATTCTAAAAAAAATTATCCACGCTTTATCTTAAAAGTGTAAATGCTTAAAAGTTTAAATTCCTTTTAAACTTTTAACAAGAAGTCTATTTAAACCTTAATCAGCATCAGTGTTTTCGATTCAAAATGATCAATAAAACTTTAAGATCAAATTATGAAAATCAAAAGAGCTTTAAAAATAAATTTACTATAAATATTTTTATCGAAACCAAAATGTGTAATGTCACACCTCTGGTTACCCCCTCCCCTTGTCACAAACTGTTACAATTTCTCAACTCTCCTACCCCCTCGAAGCGTGACATCATTTATGGATGACCCCTAAAAGTATTCATTAGGGTGGGTCATTTTATTTTATTTTATTTTTCATTTTTACTAGGGGGCACAGTATTAGAACTAGGGATGTAACGAATATTCGGCCACTATTCGGTATTCGGCCTATTCGGCCAGGCCGAATAGTCACTTCATGACCTAGCCGACTACTCGGTAAGATCAAATTCGGCTTGGCCGAATATTGACGGACTATTCTGCCGAATAGTTCTCCTACAGTAGAAATGTAAAAAAAATAAAGAAATTAGTAGATTTTTAAGATTTAAAATTGTATTATAAGTTATTACAAAAGAATACATTAGTATATAATTTTAATAAATAAAAATAATTGAGAAAAAACTATTTTTTTAAACATTGTTTTTAGGTTTGACTGAACAAAAACAAATTTCAAAGCTATAATACAGTGATCCCTCGTTTTTCACGGTTAATGGGGACCAGAACCTTCCGCGAAAGTCGAAAAACCGCGAAGTAGAATTTGCCACTAAGAATTTTCGTGTATGCGAGTACACGAATGTTTTAAATGTGTAAACAGTATTTATACTTTACACATTTAAGATAAAAATTACAACAGTATACGTATTTACTTAAACGTGTCAGTGCTAATTAATAATGTTAAGTACAAAACCTTATAGTACAGTAATAAACATTAATCAATATTGCTTTCTGAGAGAGGCGAAGAGTCTTGTGTTGGTAGGAGCTTTTGAGGGCCCGTGGTATGTACTCCGAGTCAACTGATTGCTTGGTTTGCCCATGCAGGGATCCTTCACTCTCTCGCAACAACATGAAACAACGCTCCTTACCGCAATGTGGCTGCCGACATAGTTGTATTTTCTCATTTTAATTTTTTGATGAATATTTTGGATAAACCCGCGAAGCACTGAAGACGCGAAACATGAAGCGCGAAGTGGCGGAGGAACACTGTATTGTATTTTATACTTAGCATTTGCTCTCAAAAGCTAGAAATAGTAGGTATAATGAATTTTATTTTGTTATTATTAACAAAGTGGAAGTCAGCCTTTGTTAGAATAGACTGATTTAATGTGAATATTGGGCAAGAGAGAAATGTAAAAAGCCTGGAATGTATCATGAACATTGCAATAGCATAATTTATTGAGGTTTTCGAAAATAATAATATGTTGCAGTTAAACGCATTAAATTTTAATGCAGCGTTTTAAAAATAGGCATGTAAAAAAACCACATAAAACAAAAATATTAACTCCTAATAACTATTAAAATATCTCTATAACACTTTGAGCAAGATAAAAGTTTACTAAGCAATAGTATTTCTTTAATTTGAATTAAATAACTGGTAAAAAATTGTTAATGCTTACATTAAAATCTGTCGCGTCTATCTCACTTGGTGGATGAAATTCTCCGTTTTATTGTATTCAAAACAATGGAGAAAATACATTGACTTTAGATGCTTTTAGATTCTTAGCAAACATAATTAAACCTTACATCATAGACTAAAATGTGGAATTGGTGTTTGACTTTGAATAGTACTTTTAAATTTGACAGATACTTTTTATTACAACGATTTTCTAGAATTTTTAACATTCGGCCGCCGAATATTCGGTATTCGGCCTAAGACATTGGCCGAATATTCGGCTTCGGCCTTGTGGAAATGGGCCGAATATTCGGTATTCGGCTATTCGGCCAAATCACTATTCGTTGGGATATTTTAATATAATTAAATAGCACACCGTAGGTGCTTACTTTGTTCGCATATGGTTCTGTAAGTTAACATTTATATGAAAAATCAAAATTTCACCTACGGTGCTTATTTTCATTTAATATAGCAAAATTTCTTCTCTGCAAAAAAAAAAAAAAAGCATCTCTGAGCAGAGCCTAGTTTTAAATAAAATAGAGTAAAGAGTAAGTCTAGGAATTGATCTTGAAGCAGTGTTAATAATTTTATGTTACATATGACTCTTGAAATACGAAATTAATACTAAACCTACCAGAATGGTTAAGTAACCGCTTTTCAAAATTATTGAATTTTGAAGGGTTTCCATTTTCCAGGCACTTAGGGATCGTTCATAAATGATGTCACACTTCGAGGGAGGAGGGAGGAAGTTCTAGAAATTACGACAGTTTGTGACAAGGGGAGGAGAGGGGATAACAAGGAGTGAGATTACAAGTTTTGGTTTCCATAAAACATTTAAAATCAGCAAATAAAATTTATTTTTTAAGTTTATTTATTCTCATAACTTGATATTAAAGTTTCATTGATCATTTTATACCGTAAACACCGATGCTAATTAACGTTTAAATTTACTTCTTGTTAAAAGTTTAAAAGAAAATTTTCTTTGACCCACACACTTATAAGACCAAAATTGCGTGGGTCATTTTTTCAGAATTTGAACAACTAATATTTGAACTGTTTTACTGTTCTATAATAATTACCTTTTGTGTTGTAAACCTTAACCTCATTTTATACAAATTAAGTACACATGTAATCATTATTATTATTATGCTCACAAATGTCATTAAAAGTTCAAAGATAAAATTAGAAACGTGACCTATAACTCATTGTTTTGTTTCTGAACTGCAAGTATGTAATGTAGCGTGACATGTGACAAAGGGGGGTAGGGGGTCATTGAAGTGATATTTTATGACAAAGAGGGAGATGGGGGTCAAATATAATGAAAATAAGTGTGACATCATTTATGAACGGTCCCTTACAGGTAGCTATATATTATAGAAAAAGTCGAGCAGTAAGTTAAGAAAAACGGAAAGGGACCGTCCATAAATGATGTCACGCTTTTTTCCCAAATATATGAACCAACACTTCAACATCATGGAGGTAGTATCGAGGGGAGATGACACGGCGGCTAACATCAGAGGGATCGGGGTTACCATTTCCTGCCATGTGTCGCTCTTTCGCATCGGCACAAACAAACCGTGTGCTTAATGCTTTTCTACGAGAATTTTTCAAATTTTCATTTCCTATATCTTATTCCGATTTCATGCAATCTTCCAAATAACGCGAAAAACAATTACACCATACTATTGGCAAGTTCTCATTTAAAAACGGTTAACATTAGGTGCAATTTTATTATAGAAAATGCTGGTTTTTGTAACGCATTTTTCGATGCTCTGAGCGCTTGCCTTTCGATAATTTTGCCGATTTTCTCATGTATTGTATTAATATTAAACTTATTTTATACATTCTTATTCAGAGTTTGCGCTTCCATGTCTTCTCAAGCATTTTTTAAAAAGTTTTAATAAAGATCTTGTATGCCTTATATGCACACACACACACACACATATATATATATTTATTTATTTACATGCACATTTGATCTGATATTTATGGTTATATAAGCTATGATATCGCATTGTAATAGAAAGCTCATTAATGTAAATATTTCAAAGAGGACATTTAATTGTTGCGTAACATTTTATTTAAAATAAAGTACATTGTATTTTAAGAAATAAGTAGTTTAAAAAAATATTTGCAGAATTATGCATAAAAACTAGCGTCTATGATTTAAAGTATAATTTTAGGAATATCATTTTAAAAAGATAAAATTAAAATTGGGATTTTTTAATGAAATATTTTTTTTATTTCTGTTCAAAAACACTGAAATGATATAAATAATGACAAGCATTTGCTTAGTGATGTGACAAATAGTTCTTGAAATTAAAAATTAAAATAATCTATTGGTACAAAAGTTAGTATTCATAACAATGAAAAGAGTTTCACACGGGGAGTAAGATCTTTAAAAAATTTCATTACAAAGAAAAATGCTGATCAGTGATTTAAATTTCTGAATGACTGAACACAAATGGGTATGCTCACTAAATTTGAAGCATTTACTGGAAAACGAGGAACTGTGATGCATAAATTTTGGGGAGTTAGTGTATAGGAATGTAAATTTTAGTATCATTGAAACCCAAGGTCGATGAAGGAGAGCCCCCCCCCCCCCAATTTTTTTCTATTCAGCGCCAAATTTTAACAGTAATATGTAGATGTTAATAACAAGATTTCTTAGGAAAAATCCCACTAAGAAAAAAATTCTGGTTGTACTGCTAATTAAGACAATCAGTCTCAGTGACAAAGAGCATATGAAATTAGATAGGCAGATAGAAAGGAGAATGTGTTATATTTAACAGTGCCGGGTCTAGGGGGGGGGGGGGCACCCGGGCGGCACTTCTAGGCAGCAAATTCATTTGTGATGCAAAAAAAAAAAAAAAAAAAATGAAGAAGAAGAAAAAAAAAGACAATAAAATAAAAAAAAAGAAAAATATATTTAATTAAGAAAATTTAACTTTTGGAAAGAAAATTAAAATCCTAGTTCGGCGCTCCGATTTGATCATTGATCGGCTATTTTGCTAACGATTAAAACCTAATAGAATTATTTATTTGTATAAACTATCGGAAACTAAAATTGAGGTATACTGAATATGTTGCGTTGTTGATCAGTCGGCAGGCTCGTCTGTTAGGCAAGGGCTCCATATTAAGGCAGTTTTAGGGGGCGGCAAATTTTCAATGCCAAAATTTTAAATTAAAAAAGTAAAGGTTTTTTCCTCCTCTGATAAAGAAATATAAATCATGCTATGCTAACAATATATTAATAGTTTTTCATTTACAAACTTTCAAAGCATCCTTTTGGGAAGGGGCGAAGGGTGGGGGGGGGGGGAGAGCTTGTGATAGTGAAATATAAATCATGTCATGCTCAAACAATACAGAAGTTCTTCTTTTACAGATTTTCAAATCATTCTTTTGGGAACGGGAGGGGGGGGGGGGGGAGCTTGTAAGAGACATTTGAGAAGGCAGACATGGCTCTTTGATACGGGCGTTAGTTGGGGGGGGGGGGGGTCTTTCTCCTGCATTTAAACAAAAATGCTAATTTCGTTCTGCATTTTGATGAGTATTTTCGTGAGTAAAAGAGTTTTTAAAAAGTTTTTGTATGCCTTTTTTCTCCTAATATATTTTTGCCGTCCCAAATGCGCCTTAAGGCACTGATGTCTTAATGCCACTGGCCAGATGCACCAGTTTGCATATAAATTTTCCCGAGAGAGAAACCCCTGGACTGTCAGAATTTCATATCTCCAGTTAAGGGGGCCTTTCATATGGCTTCACCAACTCCCAATGTTGAGCTGAAGGGACCATGCCTGGGAACATTAACGAAAGTTTCATGGATTTATCAATGGCTCCCCCCCCCCCCAAATAAAAAATCCTTAAAAAAAGGCCAGTACATAAAGGCGATGTGAAATATGACCAATATTTAGATGAAGGGGGGCAGCATATTTAAGTTCGGCCCCGCCACGGAAAACTCCAGCACTGATATTCTATCGTATATGTAGAGTTAGCATTACAGACAATCTTACTTTCTCACAACATTAACGAACATTACTATTCATATTACAATTAATATACATACACGTATTTTTTACTTTTTAAATATGATTTACTTATCTAATTTCATTAAAATTATAAAAATGTTTTCCACATCATCCAAGAGGTACGGTTTATAGAAGCATTACCCCTTTTACAAGATGCAAGGCGGATATCCCCAGGAAGTATATATTCCTTCTATATTAAGTTAAAATAATGATCCACAAAAGTTTTCAAAAGATTTCATTGCGTACTGCTATATGTACAGAAATAATTTCCAATGAGTGGCAGCTCTGGAAAAGTTTAAACGAAATGAATTGGTTGATTTCAAATTTGGAAAAACAGTCAGGGGATATGTCTCGGAAATGCAACTATAGCATTATAACAAGAAGTTCCGTCTAGAACTATACGAGCCTACTTTCCCGTATACACCAAATTCAAATTTATAATCTAGCTATCTCTTTCTCTCTCTTTCTTATTTATCTTTAGTTCTAATTATTGAAAATATACCTTTTTCAACGGATAATACATATTCATTCACTCACTCATTCATTCTTTCATTTATTCAGCCATACATTTATTCATTCATTCGTTACCTCATTCAAGTGTTTATTCATTCATTTACGCATTCATGTATTTATTCACTCATTTATTTATATTTTCATTTATTCAATAATTTATTCATTCATTCTTTTCCTCATTCATTTATTCATTGATTTATTCTTTCACTCTTTCATTTATTCATTCATTCATTATTTCACTCATTGAGTCACTGAGAAATATCCTTGAAAATCCCGATCAAAAAATTTCATAGCAAAATAGGCTCGTAAGTTCTGGATAAACTTTCTATTTCTACATGTTCTACGTTATAAGAGCTTTCCGATAAAGTTTGTTCCAAGCAAATCGGTCCGTTAGATCAGGATTTATATAGGGTTGAAATTTCCCCGTAAGCTCTGTGTTAATTTTTTGAACTGTTCAAAAATGAACAAAAACTGTTCAAATCAATATTTCACGCCGAGAACTCCTTTCAATAAGCTTTCAATAGGAACTTGGCTCTTGTGCCCAGAGTTTACAGAATTTGCTTCAATTTTGTCCATAGGCGCTAATGTTAAAATTTTTTGAACTGTTCAAAATTGAACAAAAAATTGTTCAAATCAAAAAGTAAAATATAGAAATGAGATGTCCTCGCCGAGATCTTTCGAATGCAAAAAGAATTTTTCCAATCGGACAATTCGTTCAAAAGTTATTAGGGGGGGACAGACCGACAGACAGACAGACAGACCGACAGACCGACAGACCAGACAGACAGACAGACCGACAGACCGACAGACACACTTTTTCCCCATCTCAATACCCTACTTTCAAATTTTTTATTTTTCAATCTTTATTTAATTACTTCACTTATTTTTGACTTTTCTTGATTTTTAACGATATTTTCACGATACATTAAGCCTTCTTTCATGCTTTATTTTTTTTTTTTTTTTTTTTTACTTTTACGGGAAAGTAGGCTAAAAACAAGACATAAAAAGACAACAGAATCAATAAAAGCTACGAGAATGAGCACGAAAATAACGGTCAGCTCAGCAGAAGCTGAACTGGTCTCCGATCGGCACTTGCATCGGCCCTGCCACGCCCCCCTATCGGCACAAACAGAGCTCGGTAGGGTTGCTATTTGGCAGGACGTCACGTGGTACGATGTCATCTCCCCTAGATAATAGCTCCATGTTCAACATACCCCGCTCCCCCTTTGTCAGATGCCACGCTATCTTGTATAAGCATGATGTCACACGTCTTGTTGCTCCCTCCAATCCCCTTGTCACAATTTCCTTCTCGAAGCGCGACATCATTTATAAATGATGCCAAACCTGTAATTTTAAAAAAATTTAAAGTCTCAAAATCGGTCAATTTACCGCTCTGGTATGTTTTGTGTTAAATGATTAACCGTTGCGCTTTTCGCCTGATAAACCTTTCTCTCTTCTCTCTATGCCCTGTCTTCAGCATTTAGCAACTCTAAAAGCAGCAGCAATCGTTGTCGGCGGGATAAGGATTAAAGCGCAACAGCTGCTTTACGCCATTTAGTGACATCTTGTTCTTCAAATGCAATTTAAAAGCTCCGTTTTTTCCTAAATATAGCTCCGACTTCCTTACTCATGCATCGTAAAATAAAAATCTTCACGTTTGCCTTTTTTTCCGCGTCTAACTTATTTTCATATTTTTATTTTGACAGATTTTTATCTATAATATTTTACATTTCTATGTGAGGGAATGTAGATGGGCTAACCAGAGTCATTCGAGTTCCTGAGAACGCGTTTTTATCAATTGTGTAGAGAAAATAATAATGATAATAAGGATATTTTTATGGGGCCCTCTGGAGAATGACCTTAGTGAGTACTAAGGGCAATTTGCCTTAATTGCTGCCTCTTTGGTATGGCCTTGGACAATGGATCCAACCATACCAAACTAATTAACTTATTTTTATGTAGTGAAACTTAACTATTTTCACAATGGGCTCCTGTTTCTAGCATTTGCTAGTAACGTTTCAGTTTTAAAGTGAAGAGTTTTTAATTTGAAAGATTGTTAACGCATTAGATAACAGATCTTAGTATTTATTAGATAACAGGATTTGGGGTCTATGAGATAGAAGCCGAAATTCACTACAGGCTCGGAGTTATCAAATGCAGGCCTTAATGTATTGTAAAAATAAGAAAAAGTCAGAAATAAGTTAAGTAATTTAATAAATATTGAAAAATAAAAAATTTGAAAGTACGGTTTTGAGATGGGGAAAATGTGTGTGTCTGTCTTACTGCCTCCCCCTCCCCTAATAACTTTTAAAGGAATTTTCCGATTTGAAAGTTTTTTTTTTTTTTCCAAAAATTTCGGTGAGGACATCTCATTTCCAGATTTTACTTTTTGATTAAATAATTTTTCATTCAATTTTGAACAGTTCAAAAAAATCTTATCATTAGCGGCTATGGGCAAAAATGGAGCAAATTATGTAAACTCTGGGCATATGACTCAAGTTCCTTTGAACAAGCCTATTGGAAGAAGCTTTCAACGGGAAACATTTTTTGATTTGAACAATTTTTGCTCAATTTTGAACAGTTCAAAAACAAAAAAGATAACATTAACGCCTCCGGGGAAATTTCAATCCTACATAAATCCTGTTCTAACTCACGGATTTGCTTGGAACAAACTTTATCGGTAAAATCTTAGGACGTAAAACATGCACAGGTACGAAGTTCATCTAGAACTAATGACTAGCCTATTTTCCCTCGAAACATTTGATATGGAATTTTAAGGATATTTCTGGAGGAAAATGAATGAATAAATGAGTAAGTGAATGAATATGTATAAAACGTTGAAAAGGGTATATTTGAAGTAATTAAAAGTTAAAGCTAAATGAGAAAGAGAGAGAGAGATAGCTGGTTGGTTGGTGTCGTATCCATCATGAAGTCAAATGGATCTGTGGTATAGATTAAAAAATGCATCATCGATCGCCACTCGACGGTCACTTTTTAGCATATTCTATAGTATGGAATGAGTTTTTCTGAATTGTTTTTGCTATGATTTTTTTTTCCATGGAAACATAAATATTGAGCACTTGCTTTGCCGAAAATTTCATGTCGAATTTCAACTTTCAATCTTTCAACATCCTATATATATTTAAATCATTTTAAAAGTTCGAAATAATTTTAGAATATGCTAATTCAAATCTGCACATTTCTGCTTTATTTCAATAATTAATTTATTTTCTAAACAATTTTAGAGTTAGTTTTTAATTCTTATTGGCAATTTTAAAAAGTGGCCACTAACGAAACTGAGTCTACCAGCCACTGGCTACTATCCTAATTTCCCAGTTTTCACCTATAAAATGAGGGCTCTAATGACAGCCTTTGTCAGTTCTGATATTTTGTCTGTGCAGAGATCACCTTCAAATGGGTAAGTCTCCGATGTTCTGGGGAGATGCTAGTATTGCTGGACAATTGAAAATATGACTAGGGGAGAGCTGTTCACTAGGACAGCTTCTACATTTTACATACGTCCTGGTATTGTCTGCTTTATTTTCATGCCACCAAAATGGCTTGTTCTCAATCTAATAATTGTCTTAGTGATCTCTCTGTTTGCATAATCTCGCAATTTTGATGATGGTTTCTCCTTTAGTCAATATCAGGCAATAGTGTTTGCGTCATCAAATGTGACCAGCCTTGTAGTGTTATTATTTAGGTCTAGAGAGAGATAGCTAGATTATTAATGTGATATTGGTGTATACGGGAAAGTAGGATTGTATAGTTATAGACAGAACTTCTTGTTTTAAATTAATTATTTTTTTACACGATGAAAAATTAAAAAAGTAAAAAAATTCGGAACAGTTGAGAACAACAAATTTCTTTCCTCCGCGCTCCGCGCCAGATCCCTGTCTTTTAAAATGCTTCATATATGCGTATAACAAGGCGAGGTTACACTTACTCCGAACTCTGGGACAAAACACAAAATTTAAAAAAATATTATTTGAACATTTTTTTTCAAGGCAAAAATGCACATGGTTTTAATAGCAATTAGTTCAAGTTTATGCATGAAGAATTTCAAAATTATACCCAAAGTAACAATTTGGCAATTTGAGGAGAAAAGTTGAGCTATGCTAGAACGTGGTTACATTTACTCCACTTCATCTTACACCATTCGAGCTTAAGTATCTAGAGCAGGATCTGCCCCAGAGGAAATTCAGGTCCACTTTCGAACCCTACACAAATACAAATACAAAAGTGACAACCAGCAACAGGCTCAGGGCCCAGCTAGGCTGTTCCTAGAATTCAAATCATTCAAAATTCAAACAAAAGATACAAAGTTCAAATCATTCAAAACGGATCCTTCAAAAAATTCCAAGCTTCTAAATCGTATTTTTCACACTATTCTTTATTATAAAAGCGGCAAATAATAATACAATTTTTCATTAATATATGTTTAAATTTTCAACTTTCACAAATGTATTAGATTTTTCACAAAAATCTCTTTAAAATTCAAAAATCGGACCCTGTTAAAAAATGCTGAATCGATCCCTGGAGAGGAATGGATTTTGCTTACTATAAATTTGCAGCATATTTAAATGTACACAGTAGTCTCCGCTTAATGTGATCACGGTTAATGTTATCAATCGCTTATTGTTATCAAAATCACTCGGTCCCGATTTTCTCTATTCATTTGTATGTTAAAATTATCGCCTTTTGTGATCATTTCTGATCGTTTTATGTTATCAGTTTTGAATCCCCCCCCCCCTTAACTGCCACGGAAATCAGAAACTTCTCAGGAATAATTGTACACAATCAACAATTGATGCTTTTGTTATAAATGTACAATTTTTGTATTTTAAACAAAATGTACAGTACAATATAAGATGATTTTTTTTACATTTTTTGTGACAGTATTTATTTTGAAACAGTATGGGCGACTTAAATAGAAAAATTTATTTAATTTCGTGATTCGTTATTTTAATCAATTGGTTGTTCTTATCAAAACCATTGTGCCCCAAAGTGGTCACATTAAGCGGAGACTACTGTAAAATAGGTGCATATTTCCAGTTTTCTAGTATTTTGCTGCGACGATTTTTTTAATTTAAAATTTATTTGATGGTTACCATGAATAAATGTTTACAAATCTATTCAAGCCAGCGAAGAACTGAATTAATGAAGAACTAGTTTTTATATGAGCATCTTGGGATGCTGTGTCATTAATAATAATCATGAACTTCAAAAAACATGGCCATCGATGCAGACATAATTTCAAAATAGGAGTTCCTACTAATTAATATATATTTATACTTCATGAATAAATCCATCTGCGTAATTAAATTTATTCCAATTTTAATTGCTTTTTGCGAACATGAAGTTGAGTGCATGTTTACGTCTTGTTACAGATTTTTCGTCTTCATTTTATTCAGCTATGCTAGTTAGTCATGGATTACGTATCATCAATATTGGAAAACCTGTATTTTAATTTTCTGAAACTTATTTCTCACAGCAAACAGCATACAGTGGTACTAGCTTCTGTAGTGGTAATAACTGGAGCCCTACTTACAGTAATAACTTACAGATGTTGTCAATCCCCGAAGTAAGTTAAAATGTTGGATTTGAATGTTTTAAGAAAAATATTCCTGCAAATAGTATTTTTAGCAAATTTAAAACTTTTGTTATACAGTGTAAAAGTTAGGGATAAGTATTTATTTTCAAAAGGGTTGTGTCTTCTGCAATTAATGTAGTTCGAGGTAAAGTTTTGATGTGAACCTCTTCGCTTCATATAGTATCCTAGTTCTTTGACAAACATTGATACTTGTCGGTTAAAGGGCCTACCGTGCTACATTCGCCAAAAGGGATTTATATCGCCAAATCAAATGTAAACAAAACAATTTTTAAACAACTCAATTTTACTCACCTTAAATAGATGGTGTTTATTTTGTTACACGAAATAATTCATTCGAAAAACTCGCCAGTGTCTGCCCTTTAATCGGTAATAAGTAACCTTACACGTTAATGGAAAATGAGTAGCTACGTTTGGTGTTAATATTAACGGGTATTTTTCCGTTTCTGGATGCCTCTTGGCAATGGTTAATTTTCTTTTTGGTCAAATCAAACTTCTTTTCCATATCGAGCTACCGTTGGCGATGATTAAATATTTTCCGCCAAATCAAACTCCACACACAAAACAAAGCATCATTGGCGTAATTGTTTGGCAATTTTTTTTCGGCCTTCTGAAATGGAAAAGTATGTTAGCGAGTTCATAGGATTGTATTAGCAATTAATTTGTTTTATAATACCAAAGTTGACGCTATATAACAGCTATCATGACCCAAGACATAATTGTGTGCCAAATTATGCATCATCACTTGCGATAATATGCCAAATGCTTGATCAACGAGTACGAATCAGGAATCAACTCGAATGTGAAATAACTCTGCAGGTATGATTTACAATCCTTTTTAGCGAAACTTGTTGGAGAGCCGTCATCAGTAAGCTCAATCCCCCTCCCCTGTTAGCAGGAGGCCTTAGGGTTGCTCTCCCCCGGCCACGGGGATGTGAAGTCCGACACATGCTCATTACCATTCCGAGATAGGTTTGCTGGGCGCCAGCCAGGCTTGGAGTAATCGCGATTACGTAATCGTAATCGGCTGTAATCGATTACATTTTGACAAAATCGTAATCGTAATCGTAATCTGACGATGGCATATTCTCATAATCATAATCGAAATTGTGTAATCCCGTAATCCTTTTTCTCCCGTAATTTTAATCGTAATCTTAAGGAAAAAATCCGTAATCTGCTAGTCCTGCAATCGTGTAATCTTGACCTGCTGAAAGCTGAAATTTTTAGCTCTACCATTGGATAGAAGAGATAAGATTACAAGAAAAAGGATTGAAGCTGTGTACTGAAGTCCTATCCTAAGCGGTCTGTAACCTACGGGCGATCATAATATAAAAGGTTCTGTGGGGCGGTCGCAGAGCCTTGATGGCAGGACCATATAATAGTCTGCTAGAGACGCTTGTTGTCCTACTGTTGCGGTCTCTCAGAATTCTTAATTGCGGCTCCACTCTCCACGGGGAATGGCTGGAGAGCTCGAGAAGAAAGAGAGTGGATATGTCACTCGCATCGCCTTGGGGCTCTCACGGGGGGGGGGGGGGGGCTCCGGTCTCCTCGCGTCGAGTGGTAATCTGTCCGCAAGTCAAAGATTTCGGGGTAGATAAGAAAAGGGAAGGTGTCTGACCAAATGCCTCGGTCATTTTGCTTCCTTAATTACCCCTTCAAAACATATTCAAACGGTTGGGCTACAAGCGAGAGTCTGGCGACGGCATAATAAGAATGGACCATTTTCCCTTTCAATAATCGAAGCAGATTGCCCCCCGAAAATCTAGTGGAAAGAGTACTATCACCTACACACATAAAGAGACGCACACACACAAAAAAAAAAAAAAAAGAAATGCCTTTTGGCGTTTTTTTTTTCTCCTTTCTTTAACGGCAGAAGTGAAGAATTTTTCTAAAAAATACATTTACACTTCAGCAATTTAGGAGCAGGCGTTACATGATGCTCTATGCTTAAGATATATGAAATCTTAACCCTGGTACGTGTGATTATTATTACTTTTTTTCAATATGTTCTTCGAATATTTAAAAAAATACATACATTTAAATCTTAAATATATTTATATTTTAATGCTAATATTCTTTTTAATTAATAGGTATGTAAAAGAAAAAGTGATTTATGTTCAGACATTCTCCCAATTGTTTTTTACATGCATGAATTAATATTTAGGAATTATTTTTAAAAATTAATTATCTTTTTCTTCTTAGAATAACCTCAACAGAATTTTGTATTTCAGTTGCATCTTGTACGTTAAATTTGTGTTGTAAAATTACTTGCACTTTATTTTTTTATTAAAACAGTTAATACATGGAAAAAAATTATATGCTCGTGCATGTTAAAAAAAAAAAAAAACACACACACACACAAAAATCATATTAAAATATTGTAGTCATTCGTATTATAATTATTCTTCATATTACTTTTTAACGATTACTAATTTTGCTAAGAGTTATTTGAATGTTCATGTTCAAATTTTTTGAAATTATTCTAAAATGCAGCATTTATTTTCAAAAGATTATTTATCTCTTACACTATCTGAATATTTTGTTATCCCGTGCAATTCATGCACATCTGGTAATTGGGGTTATGTAAATATTTCCACAATTTAAACTAGAAAATAAATACAATGGAGAAATATACTACATTTTCAGAAATTGCAGCCAACTAAATTTTGATTGTATGCACACAAAATAACAATGAACCAGGTAAATCACTTATGCATTATATATACATTTAGTGCATCGTCTTTGCTTATATACAAAATACGATCGCTGTAGTTATCCCTCACATGAGTTTTAAATATTCAAAAAATACTGAATGTGCCTTTCTTGATTATATATATACATATATATATATATATATTACAAATTTTTCATTTCTGCAACGACGTCATAATTCCAGAACTGTGATGTTGAAATTATTTCATTATAATTGCATTCATCATCATTTCAGTTATCACTTATTAAATCAAAAATTTAATTAAAAATCATAACTTTTTGATTTATGACACTATTGTGAAAATGAGAGTTGTATGCATAATATCGGATAATTTTATGCTAATCTAATCGTAATCAAAATCGTAATCGGATGTCATAATCGTAATCGATTACATTTTTCAACGACTGTAATCGCTGCCGTAATCGTAATTACTTTTTGGCAAAGGATTACAATCGTAATCGTAATCATAATCTCTCAATTTCTCCCTTTGTAATCGTAATCGTAATCGATTACGTTTCTTTGTAATCGACTCCAAGCCTGGCGCCAGCCCATCCTAAATAACTCTTGCTGTGTCGACCTGGCCCTCCTTAATACCCCTATGCTTTAAGAGTATCATTAGAGGGTTGTGGTTTCATGTCATCAGTAAGTGGCTCCAACTCTGTTTATTATATTGTTGGTAGGGGAATGTGGGGCAATTGAAATGGTGAAACGTTTACTTTTTTTGCAGAGCCACTTATTTAATAACATTTTAACTATGTTAAATAGCATGTAGTTGATCCAGTCAAAAAATAGTTAACTCGAAAGATTACGCTATATGATAATACAAGCTCATTTTCAAAATTATATGCTCATGCTGCAATATTTTGTGTTTAGTTAAAAAAACATTTTTTGCCATTAACTCTGTGTATAAAAATCTAATGATGGTGTCGCAGGAATCAATGAAATCGTGACGGCTAATAACTGCAGCCAATCAGAAGCGCGGTCTCATCAGCGGTAGACGTGTTTAAAATTCAAACAATGGTGTATCTTGACCAATTGACACTATTGTCATCCTTTTCTTTTATTCGGCTTCTTTAAACTACTTTTACAGTTAAATAGTATCTAGAGTGACAACACTTTTGGGAATATTTCAACAGAGACACTTGGCACTAACTTCTTCTCGTGAGTTCTTATTTTAAACAAATTTTTTGACCAAGGAAAACATTGCATTTTTTTAAGCTTCCTTGTCACCAAAAAGGAAAACGTCTTCACTCAAATCTTACAATGTGCAATAAAGGGTTGAATAACTTAAATTCTTCCTGTCGTCGCCAAAAATCATAATAATAAATAATTATAAGTGCGTAAAAATATACGTATATTTATGTTATAATTTATAATTTTGTCCTTGGGATACGATTCGCTTTTCTTTAAATTCTCGAAAAGCATATTACTTCGTAACTATACATAAAATTTCAGTGATGGATAATAAAAGCCGCATTCGGAATCTCGCCACAAGCTTCTGACACTGTACATTATGTTGCAAGATATATATTTTTTATTTCAACAAGTTGTGTGCAATATACAAAACGTTATTTCTTACAAAGAACAGATTCTTTAAATAAAGCTACTCTATAATAGCTTAGTTTGTAATGAGGGAGCGGAGCGAGCTCGAACTTGCGAAGGAGTTGCGTAAGCAATTCTGGGGGTTGGCGAGCGACAGCGAACAGGGGGGCGAGAACCCCCTAGTGTAATGGTAAATTTCCTATTACTAGAGTTCGCCTTGTGGTCGAAATTTTACGGTAACTCATTATTAAATTTTTAAACTTTAGTGTCGAACGTTTGAACAACTTTTAGACATTTTAGTTCTTCTGTTTGACAACAGTTTGTTTTGTTTAAATATTACAAACTTTTGCTCACGTGTTCACCTTATTTTTCCACAAATAGAATTTTACACCAACAATGTAATATTGTGAACTTTAAGAAGTCGTGTCACTAATTCTAGTTAATAGGAAGGAGAAGATTTAGCGTGATGATCGAATTAAGGAAAAGAAACTGGCGAACAATCACTGCTAAAGTGTGCAGGTCTCTTAAAATCGTGTGAACATATGCTTTTCCTGAATTCAGTTGCTCTATTTATAAAAATCCGACTTGAGAGAGAAGAAAAGCAGACAGTTAATTTTGACTTGAATATTTTAAATATTGCCTGAAAAGACAAAAACTGAAAATATCCGTTGCTGACATTTAAAAATAAAATGTTGATCCAAATAATCGAAAATAATACTTATTTATTTGTTTTTTTGATCCTTAAAATGTCTTCTGTTTCTCATAAAAAAACTTTGCTTGATTTCAGAACAAAGAACAAAAGCGAAATGCCTAAATCCATCAAGCGCAAAACGACCGGGAGAAATAGAAAGTCTCGTAAAAAAACTATTTCTAAACATTCCACAATTCAGATTGATTCAAACGGCCCTGAAAATGTCTGTTTATTAAAAAATAAAAAGAATAATTTTGAAAATACCCTAGTCAGCACAGAAAGCGAGTATGAAATTGATTTAATGTTAGAGAACGCATCACAAACTAGGGATTGCGGCATTCCAGATAAAGAGATGACTGTCGTTGAAGTGAGATCATTAGCAATACAAACTGCAGATACTCTACAGAATTCAACTTATGTGATTTGCAACAATTGTTCTGACGGTGATTATGCCAATTGCGAAATTATTAAAAGTGTTAATATTGATGATTCTGCGCATAACAAGCCACTCGAGAATCAGTACATGCTCTTTGGTAGGCCATTTCACAAGTCGTCACAAAAAGATTTATCATGGAATCAGAGAAATACAGCAGTAGATGAGAACATTGTATGGAATAAACATCCTGATAAAGCCAGAAACAATTTTCGCCATTCGAAGCAAGCAGAAGAACGATATCAGTATTGTGATATGAATTGCCACAGCGCTCAAAATTCCATTATTGAATCAGTGGGATGCTATGACAGCTGCTGTTCCCAAAATGCAAAGAAACCAACAATGCCGAAACCAATACAAGCATTTAAACCTTCGCAGCACCAATTCCAGAAATTTCCATCATGCGTGAATAGAGACCGAGAAAGCTATAATAATAAGTATCATGGAAATACTAGCATTGCTGGTTACATTAGAGATGCCATTGAAGAGGAACGAATGCGGAAGGTACGGCAGCAGCTGTGTGTCAATGTCAGCGATTTAAGTAACAGAGACGCATATTCTCAAACTCCAAAAACCTTCCCTTTCAGCCAGAAACTGCCCAAGAGTACTAAATGGGATCAATCTAGTTACAACATGTTCAATGATTGCGTCCCTACAGGAAATAGTCATCGAATGACAACTCAGTTTAAAAAAAATAATTATTTTCCTGGGAAGAACAATTCAATAAGAAATGACAATTATTATTCCAGGACTCGGCTCACTAAATTCACTCAAACAGAACCTCCAAAATACAGTGCATCATTTTCAACTCGAACAGCAACGAATGCTAGAAACCATTCCTTATGTAGGGGCAATGGAAGTGTATCATATGAAAAAGATAATTTTGGAGACACCAAACAGGAAAATGTTTTCAATTTGTGGCGAGATTTATTGGTAAATGTGCCCCCAAAGAAGCAGGATGTGGAAACCCAAATTTCCTTGTCTCCAATACCAAAAAGAATTTCGCTCAAAATAAATGAAGATGCACATTTTAAAGATAATTATATTGCCTGGCGGAATCATGAAACAAAAGCTAATACTATTCAACGCAAAGGAAAAGTACGAGCTAGTGTGAGAGATTCTCAAAACAAAAATTACAGAAATGAAGGGTGTGGATACAGTTACCTTTATCCAGGAAAAACAAATGAAAACATAAATTCACAATTTGCAGGAGGATTGCTCGATTCCAGTACCCAAACCTCGAAATACCTTAGCAGTCAATGTGCTCAAAATTTGAGTCATTCAAATGGGATAAAATGCCGGCCTCATGTATCAGAGAATTTTTATCGTACGAACTCTTATTCCAATTTAAAGGATTTACAAACATACAAAAGACAACAGGAAGTTTCTCCGCTTTTGAATCAGAAAATTAATAAAATACCATTATCTGCAACGCGTTCACCATATGCATACAAATACAAACAAATTGAGATTGACAGTTCCCATCAAAATGACTATTATAAAGACTTTACCAGAAAACATACAAAAATTAAAAATAACTATCCCGACAGACAAAAGCTATCCCAGCAAGAATTTCCAAGTAAGTCTTGCGATGACCATGAAAAAGAAGAGTACTGTAGAGGCTATTGTAGATCTGATGATTGTAGATATTTTTCTAAGAGTCATATGTTAAGCAAAAATGACCATCCAGAGGTTCAAAAGCTATCCCAAGAAGAACTTCAGTGTAAATATTGCGATAATGATGAAAAAGAGAGTTGCAATGAACAGATTCGAAAATCTAGAGAAGGAAAAGATAAAATTAATATTTTATTGTGCAATCAAAATGAAGAAATAAACAACAATTTATATGAACCTCGAAACTGCATAAAAGCTCAAAATGCGCATGCTTTTGAAAATCCCACTTGCTCCAACGTAAAGTATCCCAAACAGTCAACTCGACAGAACGTGCACGTCAACTACAGCAGCATTCCAGCGAAACGTTGTGAAAGTTTTACTTGTAATTCAGTTGCACAGGACAATGAGAGCATTAAGACAATAAATTCAGGTACTTGCACAAGAAATCAGAACTCCTCAAAGCAAAATTTAGGCAAGGAATCAATGCAAGATAACTCTAGACAGTCTCACCTCAGTGAAGACTTTTGCTGTTGGAAAGAAAATCATGGAAGAAATAAAAATCCTTGCGTGAAAGCATTAAAAAATAGTAATGATCGGTCCAAGTCTAAAGAAAAACAATATTTAACTACATGCAATCAGGATGATTTAAACCATTCCAAAATGGCGATGAAACCACCAAAAGAAACTGAATCAAGTAGTTCGGATAAAGTCGAAGGCAGCTCCTCTACTGCAGACAGCCATTCAGGTTTGTCTTATCAACCTTCTGATCCTGTTCCTCCATTCATCTTGCCTCAGCTTAGAACAACTGATGACACAAACGAACAGGCTTGCTTTAAGAAAGATGATGAAGCGTCTCCAGTGAATGATGACCGAAAGGAAATTTCAGACGAGAAAATTGATTGCTTTAATAGTAAAACCGCTGAAGAAAAGTTCCATGATTCATACGACATTGAGCCCAAACCTGCAGTTGTCAAGCGCATAAGAGGAATGTACCCAAACATTGATTGTAATATTCATGAAACAAATGGAAATGTCGTTAAACAAGTTAAAGAATTCTTGAAAACAAACGGAAAATGGAAATTTCAAAACTAGTGACGCATTATGTTCGTAAAATTCAGGTTCAAGTCTTAACTTGTTGCAAAAGTTCCTTTTAGAATGTCTTTAAAATAAAACCAGAACCAATAGTGCAAAGAGACTAAATGGCTTTCATTATAAACCGTACATCTGCATTATAACGGCCCCCGGAGAATCGACTGCCAAGATGGGGTTACAATTTGTCCAAAGCAGGAAACATATGATTGTCATTTGTTATTATTTTGTTCTTCACGAGCTTGGCGAAATCATAGCTACTACCATGGAGGATACATACGGTCGCCACACAAGCTCGGGATCCGGTATAATGCAGATGAAGCAACTTATAGACAATATGCAAAAAAAAAGTAATATTTTCATTTTAAACTGCAATTGGTACTTTTCCGTTACTTGGGGGCTGGCGATGGTTAATTTTTTTTTTCGTTGAATCAAAATACTCTACCATTTTGGGTTGCTATTGGATATATTATTCCCAAAAACAAACTCTACATACAAAACGAATTGATTTGGCGAAAAAAAATAACTATCGCCAGCTCCCCCGAAACGAAAAAGTACCCAGCAATTGCCTTAAAACAACTATTCAAACAAAGTAAATAGATTCGATAAATTGTTTTTAATTTCTGCATGACTTTATAATAATGTCTATATACATACATTTTAAAATACTTATCGGATAAAGGGCTGAGATTGATGACGGTGTTCCGATTTGTCACCAGTATTGTCATCTATCGAAGGTCGTGGTAGCCTAGTGGTTAGAGCTGTTGGATATATTATTTAAATAGTATTCCCAAAAACAAACTCTACATACAAAACGAATTGATTTGGCGAAAAAAAATAACTATCGCCAGCTCCCCCGAAACGGAAAAGTACCCAGCAATTGCCTTAAAACAACTATTCAAACAAAGCAAATAGATTCGATAAATTGTTTTTAATTTCTGCATGACTTTATAATAATGTCTATATACATATATTTTAAAATACTTATCAGTTAAAGGGCTGAGATTGATGACGGTGTCCGAATTGTCATCTATCGAAGGTCATGGTAGCCTAGTGGTTAGAGCATCGGACTTCCACCGGGAAGGTCGCGTGTTCGATACCCGCTGAAGATCCACCATGTACATTTGGGGATATGTGCATGTAAAATCCGTGGACCCACTACCTCGCCCCGTACGCAAGCAATCCTAAGGCCTCGGCTAACAGGTAGGAGTCTGGTGGAGAAAAGTATGATTCTATCGATGACTATGTTGGCGATAAATACATACACATTAAAATACAGAAATTTTGCCGTCTTGGCGAAATTAGCACCGAATGCCCTTTAACGGATAAGTACCTACTTTAAGGTATTGATAGTACATGGATAATATATTCTTCGTTCGCTATGTTGCGATATATTTTCGCAGTTCGTTTGGCTAGTTTTTATTGATTATGTTGTTAACTTCTGATGCATTTTAGTGTATTAGGTTTTAATATGAGGTATCACTGCTTGTAATACAAAGCATATGTGGGTCTAAAGGGGCAACTTTTTACCTACTTGAAATTTTTAATTTCCAAAAAAATGTATTTTTCGATACACCCGAATATGCATGGATAGCCACGTAGCAAAATATTTAATCAGCATTTTTTATAGAATGTGAGTCAAAAAATGAGTCGACATGATATAGTCTCGAAGAACGGATTGTCCTGAAAAAAAAGTTGAAGTTGAACTTTGAACAATATTCTAAAATAGTCTTTTTTCTTCAAAAAAAAAATGTAAAATTTTATGATCATCATTTTTTTTTTCCTTTCTAATGGGCTGCAGTATTGGTCCTCAACCATTGCAGACCTAGTGCGTTCCCAGCGATTGGTACCAACTCTTTCAGAGGCACCGAAATGAATGTGATACCATTGCCGCAATTTTTTGACGCTCTGTTTCCCCCTAGATGGAGGAAACTTGGCTCTCATTGATGCAAACGGCACTAAAAACTTTTGTTAGCCGTGAGTATCCACGCCAAACGGATACTTAAGGGTATCTTTAACATGCCGCATAATCATACGACATGGGCGCTGTCGATTTTCTGCATCTTGAAAATCCACCGACTTGGGCCAGGTTTGATGCTGAGAACTTGGCAGTACGAGGCCTGCGCCTTTACCACTACGCCATCTTGCCGGCTATGATCATCATTAATACTGGGAAATAATATTTAGTTATTTGTTAGTTTCAATACCCAAGTCAAAATTTATGCTAATTTTGCTTTGCTAACTAGCATAAAAGATGCTACTGATAGCATATCAAATTAGCATGAGATGCTTAAAATATTTGCTAATTTAGCATGAAAAACCAGCATGAGATGATTAAAATTCGAACACAATTTATGCTTATTAGCATAAACAAAAAACCATAGAATGCTATAAACTGTTGCTTATTTAGCATAATTTTATAGCATCACATGCTATAAACTGTTGCTTATTTAGCATAATTTTATAGCATCACATGCTATAAACTGTTACTTATTTAGCATAATTTTATATCATCACATGCTATAAACTGTTGATTATTTAGCATAATTTTATAGCATCACATGTGTAACGGTGCGAGAGGGGCTGTAAAGTGCCGGGAGTCGAACCGAGATCGTTTTGGTGGTCATTTCTGTACCGCTATCCCAAAAGGCGCGCCCTCTGGGTAGGAGCAAAGAGGGCTATTTGAAGCACTGACTCGCACCGCTACATACTCCTTCCCCAGTGAACGAGTTGGGGAAGAGTGAACGATATTTTACCACAGATAGGTGCACCAGCGCGAGAGAAAGGCTGCGTCAGGTTGCTGCTTGAGTGAGTGAAGTTTGGGCCTGTTTGCTCGGATCCGTGGCTGGGCTCAAGTGCGAGCGCGTGCAGACTGCACGAATGCGTGCGAGCAAGTTATCTCGTGGCGCCATCTGTGGAGTGTTCGAGTATCCATTGCTGCGTGCGTAAATGCCGGGACACCAGATGTAACGGAGCGAGAGTGGCTGTGAAGCGCCAGGAGTAGAACCAAGATCGTTTTGGTAGTAGGCGCATTCTTTACCGCTTTCCCAAATAGCCCGCCCCCCGGACAGGAGCAAAGAGGGCTATTTGAAGCACTGACTCGCACCGCTACACATGCTATAAATTGTTGCTGTTTTAGCATAATTTTATAGCATCACGTGCTATAAATTGTTGCTTTTTTTAGCATAGTATTAAGCATCATATCTTATCTTTGGGTGGATTTTTTAGCATAATATTAAAGCATCAGATGCTAGCTTTTTTTAGCATAAATACTGGGATAACCGCGAGCTATGTTGTCCAATAGGGAAAGAAAACCCTTTAAATTATGTATATTAATGTACTACATCGGACATTTATAAGTGTTTTAAACTAACACTTATAATAATGTCCGATAAAACAAAATAACATTTTTCACGTCATGAAAAGGCCACTAAAACCTCATTAATTTTTGTTTTTTAAAAGCTGTATGAACTATGTATTTAACTCTCTTGTATGCTAGTTGTAAAGCATTTTATGCTAGTTAGCATAAAAAAGCAAAAAATAGCTTGTCAAGGTAACTACTTCAGCATGCTTTTGAGAAGCTTGCAGTGCTAGTTAGCATCCTATGCTAGTTTTATAGCAAAAGATGCTTTTTTTCTGTATGCTAGTTGTATAGCATTTTATGCTAGTTAGCATAAAAAAGCAAAAACTAGCATGTCAAGGTAACTACCTCAGCATACTTTTGAGAAGCTTTCAGTGCTAATTAGCATCATATGCTAGTTTTATACCATGAAATGTTTTTCCTGTATGCTAGCTTCATAAGCATGGCATGCTAACTAGCATAAGGAAGCATATTTTAGCAAAAAATTAGCATACATAGCATAAACATAGCATAAACATAGCAAAAACTAGCATATTTTTTATGCTACTACTAGCATAAATTTTGACTTGGGTATATTCAGTTAATTTTGTAGATTTCAAGACTAAAAGTGGAACTGAAAGTTATTTATTAACTAACTTAAAATTTTCTACAGTATGTTTCCTTGCCAAAGCACCATATTTCTTTACTATCGGAAAAACCATTTCTACGCTTCGTATTTTAAATTATTACTTCTTTATTTTTTATGAGACCATTACGATAGCAAAGGCATAACAGTGGTAATATGTATTACCATTGTTGTCTATAAAGTAGCGTTTCCCATACGGAGGTTCGCGAAAATAATATTGTATATAGAGAATTTCAAATTTCATAAATTGAAGCCGAACGTGTGGTGAAATTATGTTCTACGACAGTCCTGTGTGTTCGAAGACATTACTTAAACCAGCTGTCGGCAACCTAAACTGCCCTGAAGATCTACTTTCCCAGTTTGGCGAACACCAAGATCGACTCGGAGACAGGGGGGGGGGGTATACATTATTAATAGGGCATGTTGGGATTGCGCCTGTCTTTAAATTGTAGGTTAATTCTTGTCAAAACAAGTTCTGATGCTTATAAAACACCTACTTTAAAATTTCAAAAATAATGGTTTGCTAACACCGTTAACTCGCATCAAAATAATACAAATATATTATTTCTTTCGAATTTTATAAAAAAAAACTGTTAGTTTTTGTTTTGTTTTTTAGCTAAAACACACATGTGAAATGTATACATTCTTGAATTAACTCTCACCAAGAGCATTAAAGTGAGACTGACAATCCATATTATTAGAAGCTTTTTTAGGTCCGGTGGATGTTCTGACAAACTAATAAACATCTTCTGAAGGAAAAAATAATAATAAACTCGCCATCCAATTCAAAAGTTATTTTATTTATTTTTTTAAACTATAAACTGTCCAAAATACTGTCGCGATCGACCAAAAAATGGGCTTTGCGATCGACCGGTTGCCGACCACCGACTTAAACAATTGTGGTGCAAAAGCAAAGCTAAAATATCATCTGTAAGACATTTCTTATTACTTTTATTTTTAAATATACTAAAACTGCTGTATGGCTGACGCCAGCGGGACAAAAGTATTTGTCCCTAATAGAGTTTTTATCAGCAAAAGAGAGTATTTTTTCTGTTCTTGCTTTCTTTCTTTTTTTTTTTTTAATCAATGCTTTGCTAGCTGGGAAAAAACCGTCTGCCTAAAATAAGTGTCCGTTAGGAGAAGTTTTTCAGTATTTTTCTTACTGCAGCATTCTCTTCAAAGCTCATAAAGTGGGCAAGCTTAAGTTTAATATCACATGACATTAGAGTACGGAACGTTTATTTTTCGTACCGTTTTCTCTTCTATGACTACGTAAATCGAACTCTATAAACAAATGATGTTGTATGCATAATACAGGGTGTCTCAAACGACCGCATAAACTCTGCACAGCTAGATTCCGTTGGGAGTGCATAAAAACTGCCAAGGAGCGTTATTAATGTACGATCTATAGTTTACGAGAAAACAAAGTATGACGTCACTGCCAGTGCAAGAAAAAACACTGTATTGGACATATCAACAACAGTATTTGCATATCTGTCCAGACGATAATGTATAAAGCGAACGTTTTACATTGTGAATAAGAAACATATTTTGAAATCAATTTTGTAAATGGGTTCTTAAAAACTTTACTTTTAAAGCAAATTTTACCAAAAATGAAAAAATGTTACGATGTCGGTATGCTGTTGAAGGATATAACATTTAAAACAACAAATAGTTTTAAACATATATTTTAATATGTAACAAGTTTAAGTCTTTCAGTACTATCAAGAATCTGTTATCCAGCATTATTATGTAGAAAAGTTCTCTTTTTAATTGCTACCTCTATTGTTTTATTTTTAATATTTTTTTTATTAAGTGACAAAGATCTTCGTTTAATATAAAAATAAATCGTTTAAGGAAGGTTTGGATCGTCACTGGGGGATTGTGAAGAGAGCAGCCAGTTGAAATCTGATAATGTTTCTCTTAGCTTTTGTTCAAATAGTTTTTTATGTAAATTGATACTGCTTTTTCTTTTTCTTTCATGCAAATGGGCGTTCAAGATAAAAGTAGGGACAAGAAGAAGAGGAAGAGGAGCATGAAGAAGTCAAGCAGGAATTGCTCATCTATTCACCAACCTTGTTGGGCCTAGCGCCTGTTGTTGGTGTACTTTTTGTATTGTATTGTATTGTATTTCCAATAAAATACAAGAAAAAATCAAAATAATGTAGAGAATTTTAATTATGTATAAGATACGTAAGGAATATTTCAAGATTTATTGTAAATATTGAATGCAAGTTAAAGGCTGCATTTTTATATTGTTTACATAGTTTTATGAATTTGACTGAATTGAGATCACTGATGTAGTTTTTTGCTTTTATTATTCTATTCGTGCCCAAGCTCACTTTTCAATCGTTTCAAAATAGAGAAGATTGAGACTGAATTATTACACACAAGCAAGACGCAGATGCAGAGCATGATACCAATAAAATTGGTCTCACGTCCAATACTTGCGAACAGAAAACATTAATTACAACAACTAATATGCGTTTTTGACGCAGAAAAAAGGTATGAAATTGAAGCTATTTATAGCATCTCTTTAAAAAAGCAACCGAGTGGACGACACTTCAAATCAGACCGCTCAGATATCACTCCAGATATTATATAATTCTTACATATTTTTATGGTCCCCTCATGTGTCACTCCAGGTATTATATAAAACTTAATTTGTCGGCTATGTCGCTGTATTAAATGGAACCCGTTTGCTTTTTTTTAAATGGCAACACTTAATTCCAAAGAAAACTGACAACTGTTTACAAAAATTTTTCCTCAAATAAATTCTAGCGTTATTGCGAAAATTTTAATTGTTTTCATTCGTTTTTGCTCATTCTCTTTTGCTTTGCAATGGATGAAAACTTAAATTCTATCGGTTCCGAAGAGGTTTGCATTTTATTTTTTTAAATTTTGTATTAATTTTATTCGATCTATTAAATGAACAGCTAAAAGAATGTTAATCGAATTCGCAAAGAAAAGTATATATCGTGCAACTTATAAAATAATTTTTTAGTTATTCACCTTTGGACAATTTTTGTGTTTCTGGAGAATTTTTTTAAATTTATTTATCTACTTATGTTTCTTTCCTGCGAGAAAATGTTAGTTTCTAACTAAAGAATATTATTTAAATAATAAAATTTCTTACGCTAAAGTTAATACTTTGATGAATACTCTGAAAGAACTGATAGAAATCAGGGGTCGCGCCAGAGCTAATTTAGGTCCGTTTTGGGACCCTTCACCCCTTGTAATGAAAATTGTAATCGACCTATCATAATCGTAATTGATTACATTTTTTAACTACTGTAGTCGTAATTACTTTTTGGTAGAGAATCATAATCATAATCTCCCAATTTTTCTCTTTGCAATCAATTCTGTTTCACATTGTAATCTATTCCAAGTCTCTTTAATCAGGGTTCGCGCGATTCCCGCAGTATTTTTTGAAATCCCACTCAAAAATAGTTCGTTTGCGCGCTGTTCCCGCAACTAGCGGACACACGTTCAAAACATCGTGAAACGAAACTACTATTCTAAACTGATAATTCAATACAAACTAAATGGAGTATGTTAGTTTTCAACTGACATCTTATCCTCATTAATGAAAAGAAGAATCTAAGAACCCTACTTATCATATATAATAACATGGGGGAAAAATTGTCAACTTCTTCATTCCTTGGGATTATTGAACAACTTAAGCCGTTTGCGAATGCAGACTTATCTTCATTCATTCTATTTACAGAGGACAAATAAAAAAAAAGGTGGGGAAAAAGGGAATGTTCCTTGGTCACAAGGTTACAAGAGAATGCTGGTTTCTAAAATATATTGTTTTCATTGAAAAACATCAATAGATAAAATGACATATGATCAGAAAGAATAGAGGAAATATTAAACTACTTTTTAGGATTTTTGTGTAAAAATCACACATTAAAGGTTTTTGGTTAAATAACCAAAATACCAGAGGATATTTTACATGCTTAACATTTTATAAATCACCCATTTGTGCGGTTACGAATTTTGTGAAGGATCCGTTTTATGTGAACCTTGTTGATGTTTATTCGTTCTTTGCTGAGCATAGCTTAGATAATCATCTTTTATTACATAATTTATTGGATCATGATCGGACAATTTTGTAATATTTTTAAAGACAAAAGCAAAAAAAAAGTTCCCACTTAAATTTTAAAAATCCCACTTAAAATTTTGGTCAAGGTGGGAAATCCCACCTTGTATTTTTCCCCAGTGTGAACCCTGCTTTAATATAATTAATATATGTATGTGTTTTGATAAATTTAGTATTTGACTGTATTTTGAACAATATCTATTTATTATTTTAGAGTACATTTCCTGTAGATGATGTGAGCAAAATTATTAAAGCAGTAAGTTTTCATCTTTTAATTCTTTAGCTAAATCTATATTTCTAAGCTTTATTAAAAATGATCTATATGTTAATCCTGAAGTGGTACTTTTCCTTTATTAGTTCTACCCATTATAAGTTTTCAGACCAATTTTGCACATTTTCAAATATTGCCAAAAGCTACTTTTTGCATATTTTGGAAATGAACCAAATCAGTGTGTCAAAACAATTCTAGTACTTATAACAGAAAAGTATCCACAAAGCTGTAGTGACTAAAACAAAAGTCAAAGTAGGTTAGTGAGAGGTAGATTAATTGCAAAGGAATAACAAAAAATTTTTCAAGGAGAGTATCCAAGGTAAGAATAAAGAATGCTGATTCATGGGAATGTAAACAGAAGTGAGCATAGGTATTTTTGCTAGGTTGGTAGCAAAAGCTGGAAAAAACCAGAAGCAAAAATTGGCCTAAGTGGCAAAAATACTTGTACTTTTGCCACTTTGTGTAAGGTGCAGTAAAGTCTGTAGTTTAATAAGGACTGAATAATTAAATTATCTTTTGGGGCTATTATTGGATGTCTTTATTTTGCCAATTAATAAGTGCTATTATTAAAAAAACTATTTAATGTTAGTCTAAGTTACAAATTCAGAATGTAGTTATAATTAATTAAAAATTATACAACAAAAAAACTTTTGTAATGTCTTTCAGGCAACTTTTTTTTCTTCCTTGAAAAGCAAAAAGAATGCATAGTTACTTTCATCACTTTTATTTTTCTGTATCCTTACAATTCAAATCCTGAAATTCACCAATGGCATTGTGAAATGCATATGTCACAACAATTATAAAAATACAACAGAACCTACCCTACCCCAATTATTGCACCCCATAGTGAAATTGTTGAGTAAAAAGTGGAAAAAACACTGGATAAAAGCAAAATGAATAGTTCATTTTATTTTCTATTTGTTTACTATAAATTTCATTAGTTTCATTCTAAATTTTGTTTTAAAATTGAGCTTTTTTTCCCATAAAATGCCTAATTCTAATGGTATAAAGCATAAATTAAGCTTATGTAACTTAGTATTCAAATTAAATATGAACATTGATGTGAAACTAAAATTTATTTTACCCGATGCTTTAGTTTGCTTTTAACCTGGGTGGGGGGGGGGGGGGGGGGTTAAACAAGCACAGTGAATCCTATTTTTGCCACTTGGATGTCAAAAACCTATTTTTGCTGGAAAGGTTTTAGTCACTTATGGCAAACCTGATGGAAGTAATTAAAATTGTTTTATTATTTTCATCGACACTCATACGTTAAATGCGTAAAATTGTTTAACAGAGAAAAAATATCTTTTAAACACAAAAGAATAATCTTAATTTACATTACTGGAATTTTATTAAGAGCTTCAGGGGAGGGGTCTGAATCCGGAGGCACCTCCTTGCCTACTGTACTGATTAATTGTACCTAAGTTTGTTTGTCAAAGAGCAGAAAAGCATATTCCGCTGTAAAGGAAATGCTATGAACTTCTTGAACTGCAATTATTGTTACACATTAGTACTTCATATTAAATACAATTGTATTAAAAATTGTTTTTAAATGCTATTGTGCCTCTACAAATAAACAAATACATGCAGAAAAGCATCTTGCTCATACTCGATATGATTGAACTTGCAGGAGTATGCTTGTAATTATTTTTCATTAGTTCATCCATAGCATGAGTTAGGTGTGAACAGAGGAGCGCTTCCACAGTAGAAAGTTTTGCATTGTACTGTAATACAAGAGACTTTTAGCTAATTGAAGATATGCTGCAGGACATATGCATGTATTGTTGAATTCTGATAAACACATAATAAAGTGTAAAATTATTTGGAGTGTAATCCCCACCTTAGTGGAATATGTTCCTTCTTACTTACAACATTTTAAGAAAGAAAGATGCAATCATTATCATCCCTTTTTTTGGGGGGCTAAAGCAATAATATTAAACTGTGTGGCACTAAAAAAAAGTGTTTGAAAAATATTTGCTTTGATTATGAAAAGAAAAAAAACTATAATCTGTGGATATTTGTTATTAATACAACATTCTTCAAAAAATTCTTTTATTTTTGTTGTAAAGGTGACTTACTTCTAAGAACTTTTCTTACTCGTTTAATATTGAGGCAATTCTTGTTTCACTAAAACGCAAAGTAATCATGCTAAAGAGCTTCTCAGAAAGAAAAAAAAAACATTCATGAGTTATTAAGACCTGGATTCTGATAAAGTGTTGGAACATACTCCTAGGATTTCAAAACTTTTAAAACCACATCCAAGACATTGCTGTAATTTTAACCAAGCAAGCTGCTTTAGAAAGTGCTATGTTTTTCAATTAATATATACCGTATATTTCCGTGTATAAGCCGAGAATTTTTGGACCTTTTTTGAAAGCTAAATCGGGGGGGGGGGGGGGGGGGTCAGCTTATATACGGGTCTGACAATCTAAAAAAAAAAGTCAATCTATATATCGCGAAATATCGACTGATATAGAGCTCCAATTATGTAATTTACACCTCCTACATTAAAGAAATAATAAACTTAAAATAAGTAGAGTTTTATTTAAAAGAATATACATCTATTTTATAGCTGGATTTTTAAAAATCATCGCTGAAACAAAATGGCGAAATTCGCTCCTGACTACAATAATACGCTCGCGACTAGCTGTGTATGCCTTTCTATTCCCGCTCATCTTCTTATAGAAATGTAGAAAATAACTGAATAAAAACTAAAAAAAGTAAAACAAACTAGCAAACGCAGGGGCAAAAACCCATGAATGCCCGAGTGCCATCTGCCATGTGCTCGCGCTCGGTCACTCGGCGGTCAGCACTTCGGCACTTGCCTCAGACAGGGTTACCAGAGATCAATTTGTCGCCGTTGGTGCCAAGCTTCTCACTTTCACAACGTCTTGATTGGAAAATACTTGATCTGTGTTACTTGCTTAGCGAAAGTTTCACCAATTTTGGCGATTCTCTTTGAACTGTAATTTTTTTTTTCTTCAAATTTTTATCTCGGCTTATATACGAGTTTTGAATTTTTGGTACATTTTTGAAAGAATACTGCACTCTCGGCTTATACATGGATCGGCTTAAATTCGGAAATATACGGTAGTAATCTGACGGTTAAAAAGCTTAATTTCCTGATAAATTACATTAATTTTTGTCCATTGTTAAAAGGAAAAATTGTATTATAGATAAACTAAAAATATTCATATAAAACTCCTTCAAAACTTTTTAACTTCAATCATTTTTAATTGCAAGAGATAAAATTCCCTTTTCATCATCAAAATAGATTGAATCTCCATTAAGAACTTTAATGTTAAATTGTAAATTAGCTTCTCTTGCAGTTTTATCCATTGAAGGAAATGTAACAAAACTGTTAATGACGTAATTATGAGATATTTTTTCAAAAATTAACACTGACAAAGAAACAAAAGTTTTCTTTTGTATTGTTTATTGAATTTTTAGTATAAATTGGCATGTTTAGTTCTTCTACCTTGCAAATGTGTGAATTTTATTTGTAAGATGGTCAACTAAGAACATTGAAATAATTTAAAACATTTGTTCCTTCATTAGTAGTAAAAATAAGAGTTTTCAAAAAATTTTTTAAAATTGTCATATGTGGAAAAGTGTAAAGCTTACTTTTTGTGCAAAACAAAATTAAAAACAATATTTAAAAAGCAACAATTCAAAATTGCATGGCATGTTTCAAGTTTCAAGGTTATGAGGAACAGCTTTTTCAATGCACTAAGATGTAAGCTTATGGATTAATATGCATCTAAACAGTTGTTGGATGTTGTTTTGTGTTTTATATATCACACATTTCAGGAAATTATTCATTCAATTTCTGATTTTTGTGTAAGTAATCACATGTACTACAAAGTATTCTTTATATAGGCTGTTGAAGAAGTAATTGAAAGAAATGTATATCAGCACGTCAGGGTGAAACAATGGTCTGATAAAATTGTTGAGCAAATTTTGACTTCTCTTAAGGACCTTCATAAACCTTTCAAATATATTGGTAGGTATTTTATGATTATTATAGTTTGAAGAAATGTGATTGCCCTTGTGATTTATGTTTTTATCTTTAAAAATTTTCAAGCCCTCCGTCTCATATCTTTCTTTGTCTAGTGTAAGAAGATCAGAATAAAGCTTTGAGAAATCAAGTGTTTTTCATTGTTCTGCGCAGTTATAAATTTAGCCTTTTGTTTTCAAATAAGAGTTAATAAAAACATTTCTTTTACTTTACATTATGTTTATAAAAATGTTTCTGCCTATTGCATGGAGTGAAAGATACAAATACAAAAGAACTAATCAGCAATGGGCTTTATGCCCAATTAAGTGAGCCGTAGTCAATTTATCAATCTCCAATGAAGATCAAATGGAAAAATGATAATTCTGGAAAACATTCGAAATGCCTGCCACCTAGTAATCTTTCATCCTACTTGCAAGATAAACTTGGAGTTAACATAGCTTAAAACTGAGCTCTTGCTTTGCTTTCTGGAAAAAATTATCTCATCATCTTCCATTCTAATTTAAGCAAATGATCTAAAATTCAACACCTATCATAGCCTCAAACTGGGGTTGCCATTCTTCCCCAAAAAAATGGGGATTGTCTCTTATTTATTCCAACCAGCAACTTTTTTTTCCCCTTTTAACAGTGTCCACCTTTATACTTTATATCTTCTTTTTAAAGCTTTCGTTAATGCATATGGATACACGTTACATTTAAAAAAAATTTAGTCCCTCTTTATCAAACAGTTAACTCACAGTGGCAAGTTTCATTAAGCTCATAAATTGTAGACTCCTATTTCCTAGCATATGAATTACCAGTACACAAAACTAGTTTTCACTGAAGCTCCTTAGTATCTTCAATTCCCATTTTCAAACACTTTCTCACATTTTTGTTTGTTTTTATATTGAGGATTGCTGCATATTTGTTTGTTTTTATATTGAGAATTTAAAAATTTGATTTGTGTTGCTTTTAAACATTTCTGCACAACCTTACATGTAAATGACCATCTTATGCACAGTGTAGTAGAACTTGTTTTCATGCACTCCTTTTCTATGCATCTTTTTACTCTTTTCTGTATCCAAAATATATGGTAGAAAATGGATTCTGAAAAATTTTTGAATTTTGCATATGGCCTGTTACTTAGGGGGATCAGGAAGAGGGCAAATGTCCCCCAGCTTAAAAAATATAATGAGTATGTTTTTTTTTTTTTTTTTAATGTGATATATACATAGAATATACCTTTTTCTTGCATTCCCCCCCCCCCCCCCCCCCAAAATGACAGGCCTCTCTGATTTGGACGGATTTACAGGTTTTGAAGGGTGTTGAACCCATTTGAATAATTTTTGGAAAATATCCGTCTGCATATTCGTATTAGGGCCAACCATGTCAGCATCTTTTTTGTATGTTCAAGGAGGGTTTTTCTTGCTTGACAGGACTTCTATATCTGAAGAAATAATGTGAAAACCTTCAAAGAAAAATGTGTATTAAATATAAGAAGGTCTATGCAAAATATACTTAAAATAAAAAATTTGAAAAATTATATTTTGATGTAGCAAATTGTTAGATTACTATTCTTTCCCTCCTTCTTCACAGAAACTAAAATGTATGTGAATTTATTTGAATGTGATTAGTTGTGTACTAAGAGTATAGATTCAGTTATTATGTTATTTATGCATTTATTTTTCAGCTACATGTGTTATTATGCAAAAGAATGGATCTGGATTCCATACTGCTAGCTCTTGTTATTGGGATAACTCAACTGATGGTTTGTGCTTTTAATGTTATAAATAAATTCTATCTCAGCTAAGTAAAAAAAATGAAGGATAAAAAAATGCTATAAATATGTTATATATATATATATATATACGCACAAGGATGCAGCAACGAGCCATGGAAAAACATGATCAATTGCCCTGCCCCCCCCCCCCCCTAGAAAGCATCAAATACCTGGTATTGGATCAATTTTTAAATGTCCAGAATCTAATTGCACCACTGCATGAAAGATCCAGTTATCCAGCATGTCCAGATTACATATATGTACAGTCATTCAGGGTAACTTTGTACCATGGGGGTAACTTAGCACCACCTCATATTTTTTAGAATACTTGACTTCAAGTGAAACTGTAGAACATGCCCAGTGCTACTCTCCTGGCAAGGTTATAAAATCACTTTTTCTCTCTTTCTTTTAGTAAAAAGTTAAGCAACATTGCACCCAGCTAATTATATAATTCAATAGTTCTAAAGTTATAGCTGGGAAGCTGTTTTGAAATCATGATTTAAAGTTTCTGAAAACGTATATTATTCTTTTTAAGTAAGTAACATTATACTAATTTACCAAGCATTTTATCTTCTAAATATAGTGAATTTGTTAGCATCTGTGATTATTTATTCCACAATATTTAGAAACATGTCAAACAATTAAGACATTGCAATTTTATTCCATTTTCAGGGCAACTTTGAGCCAGCTTAAAGTTAGCCTTAGATTTGTTGTTTACTGATTATAGATACCAGATATAACCAGACTTTCTATTAAATTTAAGTAATAGGGCTTATGATACTCAGGTGTACACTGTGAGCATTAGAAAAGTTGATGTTAGTATGTAGTATGTAGTGTGCATATGAATAAATACTTCAGTGATATTCAAATTAAATGTATAGAATAAAATATAATATAGCTCTTTACAAAGTACATACTATTACTTTTGTTTCCTTATAATTTTTGTTTCAGCAGATATTACCCCAGCTAATAATAGAGGAGTTTTTATGGTCCCTAACACTCTGTTAAATGCAAAAGAGTACTTGGCTAAAAGTGTTAGATTTTAATGTGATTTTTTAATGGTTGTTTTAATTAATATACTTGTCTGAAAATAAGTGCATTATTTAATTAAATAATTGAAAATTGCTTTCTGCAACTTTTTTTTCCAAAAGAAATAATAAATGGAGGTTTTTGTAATAAATATTGATGTTTTCCTTCTACTCTTTTTTTTTTTCATGTAACATTTCATGGAATATCATAAATTATAGAAAACTTGTGATGTTGTGAAACAAAAATTGAAATTTATCTTAATTAAAATTTTTTTTCTAGTTCAATGTTGCATAGCTATAATACTTTTATTATATTTTATACGTCCCTTAGTTGTAGTTACTGTAATTTTTTTAAAAAACTTTGTGAGGGTCATGTGACATGTTTTAGATTTGCCTGCCTGATTTGAAATGGAATGACTTTCCTAACATATGTGTATATACATTATAAGTTTGATTTAACAATATACGATTGAATGGTTTCCTCAAAATGTACATATAAATATGTATATGTGTGTAATTTTAAATTCCTTAAAATATTTTACTTCTAAATTAAACAAAATACTACTATAGTAGGCTACTTCACTTATAAAATACACCTACCACACTTATTTTATTTTTATCAATTTAAAATAGTAAGTAAAATGTTGTGTAATTTTGATGTTTGCTATCAAAATCTCTCAAAAGTACTGGAATTTATACACACTAAAGGAATATTTTAGGAAAAATACATTCATTTCGCTGTGTACAGTCTTTTGCTAAAGAAACATTAATGTTTGTACTTGACTTTTACATTCCAAACAAATCTATGAAAAATATCTCCTCACCCCTCATTCAAAAAAGTAATTCAAAGGAGGTAAAAATCTGTTTTGTGCTTATTTAATTGTAGTTTCGTATTGTGTGTCATCATTTTCAAATTTTACTTAAATTCTTTTCTTCCAAAATTTTATCAACGAGACTAAATGTTTACCTTGTAAAGTTTATTGATTTTTTATTTTATAATTTTATGTTTTTGTTGTAGGTAGTTGTACAGTTCGTTGGGAAAACAAATCAATGTACTGCATAGTATCTGTTTTTGGACTGGCTATTTGAAAACATTTTGCTTGTTGTAAATAATTTGATAATATATGTTTAAAGCATTCTTATTTTAATGTACATGAAGTTTGTTTTGAAGATTATAATTTTATGTATGTGTAAGTTTTAATAAATTGTTCAGAAGACAATTAAATTTTTTTAATATTTCATAACATAGATTTTAAGTTCTGCTTTTCAAAGTACAGAGTATCTCATGATGATTCATTCATGCAGCTTCAGAATTTGGTTAAGAAAAAAAAATAAGACAGCAACAAAATTTTTTTAAAATACTAATAGAGTAACGGAAAAAGATTTTGTGGTCATTGATAGTGAAGTACACATAAAGACTGGTTTATTGAAAGTCTTGTCTTCCTGAAAAGTAAAAAGTGCTGTGTGGCCTATCATGCAACATCTGTATGTTGTATCAAGGCCGCAGCCCCCCTCCTGAAATATTTTCTAAAATTTAAACTTGATCTACAATGAATTTATTCCCCCCTCCCCCAAGTTGACAGTTTAATATTGTATTTTAGTGCTTTCTATTGCAACATTGCATGGGAACATTTTTATGTTTAAAGACATTTGTTGACAACATAAGTCATTATAAAATACATCCTGACCACGGCCTTGTTTATATGCACAAGCTCATTTTATTCATTGGGCACTAGTGCTTGGGGGGTGACCATACAATTTTTTATGATTCATTTTTCTACTGTCACAAATTTGATATCACTCATGAATGATTCAACAAGATGATAGTGTTCCTACATATGTTTTTTGATTATTCTGTTGATTTAAAACATTAGATTCTGTCTCAATGAACTACACGACATATAATGCTTTTCACTTAGAGGCACTGTAGGCTACGTACAGCTCAACCACAAACTTTTGATAGTTGGACGCTTCTGTGCATGGGAGAGAAGAACGAATCCATTCAAGTTTTAGGGAACTTTGTTTTTCTGCGTTCATTTAGTACGTGAATCGGAATGTTTACTTCACTGTTAGTTGAAAGCAACTAAATTTAAAAACTGGCATATAGCATCAGTTCGGAAGAAATCAAGTATGCTAAACGAACGAGAACAGAAACAGCACTTTTTATAAACCAGCAGTTCCTCCTTTGAAGATGAATGGATTCTTCTTGGCACTCTGCCAGGCAGCTTGCTCTGGATGACGGTAGAACTGTAGCCACATTACGGCTGCCAAGATATATTTGGTAGTGACACCTATTGATGGGAAAACAAAGCGATAACTTCTACTTCTATTTTTCTAACAAGGGATTCTCCCGTCGTATGTAAACAAAGTGTTAACGTTCAAAGCTGAAAAACTGAACGCTAGAAAAATAAAGATGTTATAATACAAAAATAGATTCTCACTTTTTTTTTGTCATTTAAGTTGTATACATAAAGGACAATACAAGCGACAACAGCATTATTTTCAATAAGTCCCTTCTCATGTATTGTGAATCGATATCTATGACCAACATTGGACAGTAAAAAATATTATAAAAACTGAATACCATATGAACTTAATACCGTTGCTGTAAAATTGCCCCACGTTTTTTTTTTTTCTTTTTTAAATACAATTTTGAAGCTGTATGGATCCTTTTGGGATACCCTGTATATTATATGCTCACTTTTTAAAATTTGTCGACAAATGCAAAACTATTTTAAAAAGATACTTTTATACACATTTTCTCAATTTTGAAGGTTTATGAAGCTGGATTACACCAGTCTTCAGGAACTAGTCCAATGTTGCAGGCTTCTTTGGCTGCAATAAAAAAGTCTGAGAAATCAACATACGGTCTGATTCTACCATTTTCATCTAAAGAAACATTACTAGCAGACTGGAATAGAATTTGAGGTCCTGCTGATTCAGAACTATTACTTGTCAAAGATGTTGCATCATTATTCATACATGCCGAACTTGTTTCATTATAAAAATCGGTTTTAGCTGAAGCACTGTCTATTGATTGTATTTCTGCTAATGTGTTACTTTCCGATTCATTGACAAATTTCTTTAACTCGTCTGTAATAAGAGAATGACTTGACTGATATCCAGTGTTGTCATGAGCATTTGGAAGAAGGCAGTTGAAATTTCTTACCTTAAAAAGAAAAGAGCTTCAGTAAAGCAAAACATTTAAATTCAATTGATAAATACATTCATACAATGAAAAACTCACTAGTAATGTGATGTCATCACGTTTTTGACATCTTTTTGGAGTTTCACAATCTCTCATAAAGGCATCATGATGCATTCGAACAACTTTATCAACAACTGCTTGGGCAACACCATTTAAGGTAGACTGTTCTTGGAACTGGTCTAAGAGCATATTCACTACAGTAGTGTTTGCCTATTAAATAATATGCATAATATTTTAAAGGCATACAAATGTATTTAAAAAATCTTTTGAGAAATATGTTTAGGAAGTTCAGACTTTTATAAACTTTAAATTTCTTTAACATTGAAAAATACCTAATATTTAAAGTGAAATTTTACTGCATAAAAATTAATCATGTCAAGCATTGATAAAAATACAATACAATATTATGCATTCATGAAAAATATTATTCTATAACAGCAGCTCTTAATTTCTTTGATATGTAGAATCCTTTTTAGGATCTACTTTTACCGTAGAACCCCTATTTTCTTCAATAGGCATAAAACATTCTGGAAATGAATAACTTTCAATAAAAATGACAAAAGCTAATTTTTCAAATTAAATGAGTATATATGAGTCGTCTAGTTTCAAAACCAGCTACATGCAAAAAATAAAATTTTTCACGGCGGGCAAAATACTAATATCTAAGAAATTCGAATTTCTAGCTCAGAGCATTGGGATAGACTTTTAACTTGCTGAAATTTTAACACGAAAGTAATTTTTCTTGCAAGATATTTGGAGGGGAAAAAAGAAGAGCTGACAAGCATGGTCGATTGGGGGGATTTGGTTTTGTAACTAACCATCACATTTCAAACACACTTTTTATCATGATGTAGCTGCTTTAGAACCTTAAAAAATTAACACCATATGAAGATTACTTTAAACTATTAGAAAGTGTAAAAAAGTTGAAATAGAAAAAAAGTGGATGTATCTGGTTTTGAATCTAGACAACTCATATATACTCGTCATTAATTAATATTTTTTTTTTTTTGAAAAATAATTATAATAATTGACAGTTGCAAACAAAAATGGTTTAACAGCTTTAAATATATTTAAACAATTGTTTAAAAGGTGAAATTTTGCTGAGACAAGTGGATTGATTTTTATTCCCTTAGATAGATTAGGATGTATGGATAAATGTTGAACACTATGTCCATGTTGAGCAATGTTTACAGTTTATTTTCTGTCTACACATAAATTGATAACTTCCAAACAGGTAGCTTACAAATAGTTAAAATGTCGACACAGTCTTTTGTGACAGTGGGAAAGAATATTTATCCTTTAAACTTTACCGTCACTAAATGCATTACACTACTAAATGCATTAATTAAAATTTGTATCATGAAGGAAAAACGAGTGAAGGTTATTTAAATAAAGTTTTCATATTCTTCTACTGACATAGTCGAAAACCATGCATTGACAACAAATGTTTTCAACCCACAATTCATTTTCATATTTACGCTGCTGTCCATTCGAATAATACTTATTAAAAGAAACTCAAACCCTTCAGCTGCTCAAACATTTCTTGAATGTTTATCTCCCTTATTTCAAACCCTTCCTTTTTTGATCAGCTTTAATTGGGGGGGGGGGGAAGCAAAGTATTTGGAACATGTACAAATTCTATAAGACTGCGTTTCGTGGAACCCTCGAGTGATCTCTGCGAAAACTCTAGTTTCCATTGAAGAAAATTTACAAAGCGCTGTTCTATAGCAATCAAAGTCTTTTTAGTTTTGCATTTGGCATTGGTGTTAATTTGGCTGCAGTGAAAACATCAGAATTATGAACTTTGCATACAACAAAGTTTAATAGTAAATGTGTCAAGTACACAGTTTTGAATGAAAAAGTATTCAGATTTCAAAAGTTTTTTAGAGAATCAGCTCTATGTAAAACAAAACTTGGTTGCAGCATGCTAAAAACTTTCAAGGCACTGCCTTCAAATCAATTTTCTGCAAAAGCTCTTCAGTTAGTTAAGTTCTTACACACTTAATTTATTGAAATTTAATTTGAAACCGATAAAGGATCATTTTTCTACAAGCTATGTGACACCTTCAACACAGATGAGGGCAGAACTTTAGCTACTGCTTCAAATTACTTTTGGCTTTTGAACAAACATGAACAAAAGTGATGAAAACTTTTTATTACTCATGTCTGTAACAAATGAAAAATATGCAATATTTTAAGACTGGGGGAAATTACTTATTATTTATTCTCTATGGAAATAAAATGTGTATGATATCAAAAATCTATTTGGAATGGTCAAAAGAAAGAAATATCTTTCTTCTGATAGATAATTGCATAGCTCATGCAACCAATATGGTTTTAAAATTTCACATGTTCTTATTTACAAGTAATATGCAGGAAGATCGCTTTTAAAAATAATCGAGAAATGAAAAAATAAAGTAATTAGTACATTTTATACTGCAACATATTATAATGCAACATTTCATAAACTGCCAGCAAAATTACTGAAGACATAGTTTTTTATCGATTGAGTTACTGATAGAGGTGAAACAAAACTTTAAAAGATATATAAATAAACATGTTTATTTCTAAGATTTGCATGAATATCCTCAGTCTAATCTAAGCACTACTCCAACCAAACAAGATGGTTAGTGGCTGTAACTCCAGATGTAATAGTGCCACTACTGCAATGACTGCTATGTAAACTTTTTAGGACATTTGCTTTCTACATTTATCCAAGAGGCAAGGCCATAGCCAGAAATTTTTTCTGGGGGGGGGGGGGGGCTGACTTTGAAACACTAGTGCAGAGGAAAGATTTACTGCAGAAATATATGCTGCATTGCGAAAAAATTTCGGATTTCGGAGAGGGGGGGCTTGGCCCATCGGCACCCCCTCTGGATACGGCCTTGCCAAGCGGTATTATCATAAAATAATATCACAAATAACACAGTTCTTATTTTTTCATTCTTCTTAATTTTTATAAAAAAAGGTCAAAAATAGCATGTACTATTTTATACTTGATATACAGGTAGCCCTCCTACAGCATGGTTTCGCTTTAACACGGTTTAATTCTAACACAATAAGAAAAAGTTTGAAAACCTTTGTACAACACTGCTTCTACAGTGCAAAATAATATGATTTTTCTTTAAAAATAAATAACTTAATAATGACAAGGAGGAATAATGAACTCTAGTGGCTAAAAACATCAACTTTAAATGCATACTGCAAGAATATATGGCCATCTTCAGTTGAAACAGAAAATGTGCTTGAATCATCAGAAAGTAAAATAGGTATTACATTAGATTTTGCTAAATTGATCAAAATCAAAGGTTTTGCGGACATGGCAATTGAGGATGTGCAAATTGTATTAGCGGCTCTTAATTTGCAGGGAACTTGGGTGCTCAGCTCCTGCAATCTTTTACTGCAAATTGTTTCTTCAGAATCTTCAGAGAATTTCAGCTGATTCACACCTGAGTCTTATTTTTAAAGAATATTTGAGTTCTTACACATTTTTGTTAGAAATTAAGCCCTGTGCATTAGTGGTTAAAAGAAGAAGCTGACAAAGCAGATTTAATGTAAAAGCATCCAAACATGTAAATCAAATTTTTTCCGAATATAATAAGAACACTGAAGATTTCAAAACTACTAATTTAATGGTAAAAAAATATAAGAAGTCTTAAGCTTAGATAAATATCTTGAATCATTAGTCTTAACAGCAAACTTTTCCTCTGAAAGAAACTAAATATTCAGAAGTGGCAAAATTGTCTATCGCCATACCCAAAATCCCCTATCGAAAAATTACACTCCCATCGAAAAATTACACATTTTTTAGAGAGAATCAAAAGTGTAAAAATGTAAATGAAGTAAAGGGAAAGTTAAGGTAGTATCACTCAACCCCCTCTCCCCGCAAAAAAAATGCTCTTGTTTGAAAATAATGAGCCATTAATGGGAAAGAGTTTTATGGTATGGTAAAGTTACAACATTAAAAAATATATATTTTTTGGCGCTATTTTTTTTTTTTTTTGTGTAACACACATTTTAATATTTTTACTAAAATAAGTAAGGCTTATATGGACTAAAAAAATAATTTTGCTTTTATTGAGTTTTTGAAATCTAATCCCTCATAGCATGATTTTTAACAACACATTTTCAACCAACGTATGTACTGTGTTATAGCAGGGTTACCTGTGCAATATAACAGTTAAATTTTTTAAAACACTGCATTTGCAGTCTTATACACTTACATTTGTAGTGTTAGTAGCTTCTTCTACAGATTTATATAAACCATCTGACATTAAAATCAGAAATTTGCAAGTATCGTCTATTAATATTCCACCAACAATATTGGGTTCAGCAATTATAGGTTCATCTTTAGCTTCACTAAGTAGAAAAAAATATACAGATAAAACATTCAAATTAATTGTATTTTCGTAATTGAGATTAAGTGTGTTTCAAAATAACAAAAATGCATTCACAAATATCAAAATGTTCATGTTAAATTTTAATTTTCAATGATACCAGACATGTGACTCACCAAGGAAAAAATACTTAAATATCATGGCATCACAACATAACATTGTAATGTGAACTTACTAAAAAAAACATATTAGAAACATAAATTAACAAATAAAAAAAGTCAAGTTATTACTTCAATATAAATGATAATTGGGGTTTAATGTCTAACCAAAAATTAGACAAAATAAGTATGAAAAATAACCATGTTTTCAATGATATTTCTAGGAAAGTAAAAATGTACAAATACAGATTATAAATCATAAAACTAACTAAAAGATTTAGTGAAATGTATGTGATTCTGTTTACATTTAAATTCTTGCAACATGATTTCATAATTAAAAGTTTAAAAACATAAGATTTCTAAAATAAAATGTTTTATATTTTAAAGTACAAGGTGTCTACAGATTTTAAGTGAAATTGCATGACTTTTCATGACCTTTCGATGACACAGTTATGCTTGTTTATAGCGAATTTATGGTTATAACGTAATAATTTAAATTTCCTCTTGTTTTAACAAGTGCTATTTGTTATTTTCTTATAACGAAATTACGATAATAACAAAATTTTTATCGGGTCCCTTTGATCTCATTAAAAACAGGTGTGACTGTACACTGGAAATTGATCCTGCCTGGATATCGGATATCCAGTCTCACTTGCATGAGGTATAAGTATCGCACATCCAGATCTGATGTTTAAAACTTGTAAATTCTACACATTTTTAAACATCCAACATCTTCAAACATGTGATAAGTTACTCAAAACATGTTGATTAATTAATTTTAAAAATAAAATGTGACATACTGGATACCCGAACATTTTGTGCAGTGGCCAGACCGAATTCCAGATACTTAAAAACCTGTTGGATGGCTATACCTTCTGGAAAACCTCTGCCATTGGATAGAAAATTTTCGTGACACAATTTCCAAATTTGCAACTTTTTCTGGACTTTCGTGACCTGTAGACATCCTGAATTAACACTTCTATGTACAATTTAAAATAGATAAATAATAATAATAATATTTTCCCCTCTCATAAATGTTGCAAAAATAAGTAGCAGATTTGCTTTCTTAGCTATATGCATAGATTTTGAAATACTTCAAGAAAATAGCCTATGAATGCACAAACTTGGAAAAAAAAAGTTTGCTCCAGGTTTCACTTTTTTTTTCCACAAGAAAAGTTTAGAGAAAAGATATATTGAACTACATAGAATTTTTTTAGATAACTAATAATTAAAAAAAAATGAACTCACGCTAAATTATCAAATTCCTTGTATCCACCTTTTACAGTGTAATTTCCAATGCAGCGAGTACAAGTCTGTAGTCCTGTTTTGGGCTCCCGTCTCATATTTTGCATGTCCAATCCCAAATGAGACAGTCTCAGTAACTCATCTTCATTTTGAAATGTATGATCTGGACTTAATTGAGAGATGACTATTTTACCATCTTTATCTTCCTTGCAAAGCACCGCTCTGCTATTTCCTGAAATATAATTGTTACATCACATGCATATAAACTTCATTAAATTTTTGCAGCTATGTTATTAGTTATTTTGATTCTAAAAGCTTCAATATTATTCTTTTTAGAATTATTCACACATGCTACATTTTTATCAAAAAATTAGGAGTGATTTATAAAACATGAAAAATCTGAAGTTAATATGGATACAATGATTCACATGTTTAGTTGTGTAGAATTGTAAGGCAATAATAGAACATCACTGTGCATAAAAATAAAGCATTTAATTTTTCTGCACAAGACAAGTGTGATAAAAATAACATTATAACCCACAAATATGCAAACAAAATCACATGAATATATTTTAAATCGGGGGTGAAAATTTTATGTCCATGTTTTTATCTTTTTCCGCTGTGCGTTTTGTGAAACATTTTTTTTATTATTTACTGCTGTTTTAGAAATTTTCCCTATGGCTTGCACTAATGCCTGAATTGAAGAAAGCTGGATTTTGTTTCTACGGGAATTTCCTTAGCGCAACTATGCGAGACTAGTCCATCACTATCTCCATTCTCATCAAATGTGATGGAAAACTTTTAGCTCAATAGGAAAAAAAAATTGATTGAAAAAAGTTATTTTTATTGTCTTTGTTTTAAATGAAGGTGAAATGTCCGACATATTACTTCAAAATTTTGAAATCCTAGTAAAATTAAAATGCAGTAAAATGAAGAAATTTGTTAATCTTTTTTTAACCTTTTAGGAAAGTTATATCTTTTACTTATTTTAAACATTTCAGTGCATTTAAAAGTATATTCATTTTCAAAAATTATGATTACATTTTACATATGATTACATACAAAATTGTTTCTAACATTTGTTTCCAACATTCTGTCTTAACACCAGTTATAGAACAGGCATTAATAAATCCTCAAAGCAGCATCCCCTCTCCTCTGAAAAAATTCCTTGATATGCTTCTGTTTATCAGTTACCGTATACATCAATTTATATAAATGTAAAATATATAAGAACAAAATAAATTTCTTTACAGGAAGTAAGCTAATTATTCAAAATTATTTCATGAATATGAAAAATAACAAAATAAAATCTTACCAACATTAGCTATGTACAATTTATTGTTTAAGATTAAAGCAATAACAGCTGTGCTTCCACTTTGAATTTCTTCTGTTACACATTTAAGTCTCTGAACAACTTCTGGAAATTGTTTGATTGCTTCAATTGTTCGCAAGCCCTGAAAAACATATAGGCAAATTTTTTTAACAACAATGTGTAATTTAATGATGGCCAGATCTACAGCTCTTTTTTTGAATGATATATAAATAGAAAAAACATAATCAACAACAATATATTCATAATATAAAATAAGAGATAAACAAATGTTGATGGTAATTGAAAAGTGAAGAACCCATTCTACTTTTCTTAACTCTTGTGTACAACAAACAGCTCTTCATTCAAAATTTAAAAATTGTTATAAATGTCAATTCAAAAATTGTTTTCTACCGTGGGATAGGAGAGTTTTCAGAAACCTTTGGGGGGAGCTTGGCCGTTTTGGGACGCCCATAGCTTTTAGGGGGTGTGCTATAGCTCTGAAGGGAATGAGCACCCCTATGAAATGACTTATAAGCATTTGGTAACTCTCAATACTTTTAAATAGAAAGTGAACAAAGAAAATTTAAAAAATGAAATAATCAGATCAACCTACAATTTCAATTTGAAACCACATGTTATGCCCTGATTTTGAAATGCTCAAATTTCAACACGATATTTAAAAATATTCTTTGATTATTTGCTCAACATGTTATGCAAATTTTAATTTTTGGTTGGAATTGCTATTATCACCAGATTATCAAAATATATTTGGTTTGAACTTCTCAATTGTTAAAATATTGAATTATTATACAACAATATTTTTAGAGTAAAAGTTAAATTTTAACTTTTTTTAATAATATATAATAATTACTTGTAGCTGAAGCCTAAGGTTTTCTTTCTCTGCCAATAAATCATCAATGGATTCAAAAAAGCTCTTTTCAACCGCTAAAAATGCTTGATGTAAAACTTCTCTAACATCTTCATCCTTTTCTTTCCCTTTCAACTGACCAAGAAGAATTTCAGCTGGCATTCTTTGTGCTGCAAAGTCAGCAGCTCTTGTACCAACATGCCCATCAAAAACTCCATAGAAATATGTATCTTCATCATAGCTTAAAAAGAAACAACTTGATTAAGAAATAAAAGGAATGAAATTTAATCTTGGATTACATGTTAGCAGTATAAATGCAATATAAAACATTTTGAAGAGAATCATATTACAAGCCACAGAAAGCAAGTTTCACTATTGTAGTTTCGTGCAATTCTTGTTGAAAATTCAAGATTCTTGAATTGCCTTCTATGACATTTTCTATTAATGCAAAGGGGAAACGTTTACGTTTAAAAAAATATATATACATTTATACCTTTTTTTCAGGAATAATCAAACACATAATCGAAATTTTACTCACCGAAAATGAAAACTTCTGTCTTCAAATGCATGCTCCTCTCTTCTAAATCCATCTACCCTGTATTTTTGATTTGTTGAAAATCCAACACCAGATAATGGGCAAACAGGTAAATCATCTGTCCAACTAGGCTATTAAAGTACAGATAAAAGTTTCATTACTGTATAACAAAAATGTATGTGCAACAAAAATGAGATTTACAATGAGAGTTTATACACCATATCCATGTAAAAAGAGCCTTTCTGCAATTACCAATTCATTGCTGAAATAGAAAACAGGATACCATGTTGTCCGAAAATTCGGTAAAATTTACAAAACACTTCAATGTGAATATCGATTTAAATGTCTGTAATAGACAAATGATCTCAATTTTTTTTTTTAAATATGCGCACACACACACACACACACGCAACATATTAAGTTACTAATTTATCATATGAAAAATGAGGTTAAATTTCATTCATCAAAACTGTTCTTTAAAAAATCACTTCCCAAACTGGGAAGGGGGGGGGGGGTGAAGACAAGGGGAAGGGGAGAAACCAACTGAAAATTTAAAAAAATTCTCACTGAATTAAAATTTTAGTACACAGATAATATTTAATAAATTATAATACACAACTATTAACACTTATGACAATAAAAATAAAATATAGGAACAAACTTGATGATGCTAGTGGCTTGCATTGTGCCCTTACTAAGACGACGATGCAACCAAGAATAGGAATACTAGTTAAGAAAATGAAAGCTCATCCAACTCACTAACTTATTTTTCTCTTACCAAGCACTGGTACGAGAAAAATAAATTAGTGAGATGAATTTAAGTCTAAAGAAGTACTCATTTACTTAAGTTGAACGTAGTATTTTTGACAGTAAAAATAAATGTTTTGCTTTCAATATAATACTTGGATTTTTTTCATATACCCATACAATTTATTGTGTAGGGGGGCGGGGCGAGAGGGGGATGGTTTTCATTTCAACAGGTGGGGGTGTGATACAGGTAGGGGGGTGGAGTTTGGGAACCTCTGCCTTAAAAAGTTTTTATTACTTAAATAAAATTCTTTGTTTATTCAACAAAACTTTTTTTCCGTGATAATATTTTTTATAATTATTATTTTTAGAAAATAGTTTAATATTTTCTATTATGTATATTAGTTAAAAAAATAACCATAATAGTATATATCCTTTCCGGACGGGTGGGGGGAAGCATACTTAGTAACAAAGGTTGCTTTACATTTTCATGTCAATATTTAGTAACAATAGTTACTCATTAAATGTAAAAGCAATTTAAATTACAAAAATTTTAATTAGTTAATACTAATATTATATACAACTATTATCTTTAAATACTTTTGTTTATAATTCTACTTTTATCATTAACAATATGTCATCTAAAGAAAAAACAACTGAACATAAAATGCATTTGTTGGATTAATTATGAGCCTAATAATGTTAATTGATTTTTTTTCTCTCAATTTAAGGCTTTCTAATATTTCCATTATCAGGGGTTGCGCTAAGCATTCACCACCACACAAAGGTGAGAAAATTGTAAATTTGATAAAATAAATTCCCCTTGGCAAACAGAAAATTCTCCAAAATTTCCACCAGTAAAAAATATATAAATAAGCAATTGCATTTTGTTTAAAAAATTATACTTTTTATTTTGATTGCAGTTCTTTATTTAAAAAAAAAATCATCTTTAAAACATTTTAAAGTTGGTCTTCGGCTTAAATTTTTGAAATTTGGATAATTTACTGGCTAATAGTAAATAATAAGATGTAGCCCTGGATTATGTATGCTATTTAGAAAGAAAATAACTTATGACACCTGATGTCACATACATAATTTATACAAAGACTCAGAAAAACCCAAATACACAGGCGAGATGGGCACTTGTATAAAAACCCATGTGTTTGTCAACCCGGCTAACATCACCAAAGGTGACTCAAAATTGCGCCTTAAGACTTCAATCTTACAAAAATTTTTGGAAGAACCATTCCTTCCTCTTTCCCTAACACTTACTGAATGCAGGCTAAAAGTGGTTTTCAGCACTGCAAACAGTTAACAGAGCTGAATAGATGATGAATAAATGATCTGTCCATCTTCTATGAAGCAATTTATCCTAATTAATTCTTTAGACTATTGATATGCAAAATTACTAATATTCAACGTTCAAAAAATGAAAAAATTAACACAATAATAATAATAGATATATGCTTATAATAAGACCACATGTTCAATATTTAAATCCTAGCAAAATAGAAATCTTACCTGAACCACTCATTTGGCTCTATTATTGTTAAAAATAGTTCTTTCATTAAGAAAAAAAAAGTCTTTGTAACACGCATAAAAATAAATAATACACACTTAATGTAACATATGTAATTTAAATAATATATATCATAAAAACAAACTATAATGTTCCAAATATGAGATCCAAACAGCAGAGGCATTTTAAAGCACTGCACTAAGAAACTATTTAAAATAATGTAAAATGGATAAATATGAATATTTACTTCTTGAGCGCTTATCTGTAGTGCTTGTATATTACTTGAAAGATTACCTAATTCAGCTTTTGTAGGCATATTACAACTGAAATACAGAAAAATTAAATCAAAATCGATCTAGTATATAAATGCATGTAACTATTATCTATAAATATAGTATTACTTTTTTTCTTTGAAAAGAAAAAAAGCATAGACAACGTTAAAGAAATAAAATTATAAGTTTTAATACAAAATAAAGGTTATCACATACATTTTTACCGCAACATAGCACCGTGAACTGTTTGTTTACCTTTTCTTGTAGGGGGGAAGTGGGCAAGGGGGTGTTGACGTTTGCTCAACAAGGCGAGTACCGTGGATCTTGTCATTTAAAAGTGCGTTTCTTAGCCAAGAATATACGTGGCGTAGTGTGGGTTGAAGTAATATTAAAAATCCAGAACACTTTATAAAGATTCCTTTCTTTACATGTTTTGATTTTAACGTTTATATTTCTTACAGAAAAAGTTATCAATTTATGTTGCAACATTGTGGCATCAGTGTTTTGGAGAAAATAGAGTAGTTCTGTTTTCTTTGGATGCGAAAATAATATTTCTTACCATATTGTGGTGTTGAGCACTGCTCCACTGCACATTTCAAGAAATTTATCATGGGAAATACTGATACTAAATTAAATTTCCGAAAAGCAGTAATTCAGTTGACTACCAAAACTCAGGTAATACTAAAAATAATGTTATGTACCGAACATATGTGTTGAAGCAATTTTTTCAGTAACCAAACTACTTATATACTTACAAAAACATTCAAGAACACGTTCCTTTTCTTAGATCTGTGTGTTAATATTTCTACACCTTTTATTTGTAATCGAATAAATTTAATCTTAAAATTAAAAAAAAAAAATTTTTATTTATTTTTTACAATTTTAAAAAAATTTTGAGTGTAAAGTATAACTCGGAGATCTTCATCCAATTGAAAAGCCGTAAAAATTTTGGAATTTTAATTTGCTGTGTTTTTAAAGTTATGAATTGCATAATGTTTATTGTAAAATGCAAAATATAACTTGTACATTTATAGCATTAATACATTATAATGCTTTCACAAAAGACATTTGATTTATTTTGTAGCCATAAAAGCACATTCAATGCCTTTTACTTTTTCGTTAGTTCTACTAGGAAGGTCTTTGATATATATATACATAAAAAAGGCTAGCCCCTCCCTGCGGTAGACGACAATGTGTTTGTAACCAGATCCATAACGGATTGCACAAAATCTTTGAGTAATGGCATTTTTAATCCATTGAAGGCAGGGGCATATTTCAAACAGACCCTTGGAGGGGGAAGGGGGCAGTACCAAGGAACGGAAAATGAACGCTAATCATATATTATGCATCCACTCATCCCCGAAAAATTTTGAAATTCACTCAATGACAACAATGGGGTTTTAATAGCATTTTAAAAATAATTTTGGCTTTCAAAATAGCAGTAATTTAGATGAAAAGAGGTAGAGTTGAAGAATAAACATGAAAAATATGTACCCATCGTTGTCTATTGAGTGTGTTACAAATCAGTATGTTAACATAAAAAAAAATTAGTTCTAGTTATGAAAAAGTCAAAAGAAATGTTTATTGTTCTGGTTTCCAAGTACTATAACTATAACATACAAATAGTAACAGGTTTCAAAGAAACTCACCCACAATAAAATATGCATTGCAATATTTGCTTTAAAATTATTTTCCTTTTGAAGGAAATTTAGTATTTTAAAAGGGGGACTCTTATTTGCTACATCATTTATTAGACTTTCCATGCCAAGCTCAACTAATATGTCTTTTTTTTTCACACGGCATTCACATTAATGATTCCCATTCGTCCTGAGTTAAATTGCTTCTTAATATACTTCAACCCCTTAACGCATTTGCTCCTGTCTGACATGAGCGAAAGTTATCGGCAAATTCGCATATGCCCGTGCCTCACACGGGCAATCTTGCATCTCGCATTATTTTATTTCTAATGCCTGTTTGAGGTCCGTTTGAACTATTTTTGTACAATAATTTTTTGATTACCTTTTACCTCATGTTTTGCATCTAGAAGCTCCCTGTCGCATTGAAAAAGGGATTCCAAGCAATCCCGAAACATATGTCTGCATTTTATTGCTCATTTGTGCTTTAAATTAACGTGTAATTTGTACTATACCTATACATTCATTTTCTGTGGGAAAAAAAAAACAACCTCGTGCTTCAAAGGGTTAAAATAGAAAAATTTGACAATGGACTAAGACAACTGGCCGTGAGAAACTGTCTGGGCCGTATTTTGTAGATTGTAGGGATTAAAAATATTGTCAGTAAATATGTAGAAATGTATTTGAATATTAAATGTCTACAAGACAGATTTATTTTCCTTATTCATTCAAGAAGGGCAATAATACGTAATATGTTAATTAGCTGGTTCCCTTTAGGACGTTGTGCTGTGAGGCCTTCCCCACCAGCACTGCTCAAAATTGAAAAAAAAAAAAATTGGCAGATCTCAAAAGATGTTTGCATCCCAGACAGCCGCCTGGGTTTTCTATATGGACGAGCTGGCCGTGAGAATTTCGCAAGCCGGCCCGGCCCCGAGAGCTCGTCCAAATAGACAACTTAGGTGGCAGCTTAAAGCGCAAAACTGACGTATTTTATTTAGTTATTTTCGAAATTAAAAAAATAAAATGTAATCAAGTTTGCAGTCCCAAAAATTTTCCACCTTAGGCAGCCGTTTAGGTTGTCTATACGGACCAGCCGGCCCTGAAAAATTCTGTCCCTCCCCTCTCATGTGGCTCAGCGGCAAGACCCCACACCCTGTAGATTTTTCCGCGTTGCACTCTTTGAAGCACGGATTACGGCAAAGTTTTGGCCCCCATTTTTTTCATTAACATTTTAAAAGCTGTATACTTTATTTTAAAAAAGATAGATAGATATTTTGCGACTGGCCCAGGGAGGACAGGCCCACCGGGCATTTGCCCGAATGCCCGCATAGCCAGTCCGCCACTGATTGAAGGATTTATTTTTCTAATTCTTAGGTTTTTTTTAGCTTAGAAATCAATTTAGTTCTCCAAATACGATTCTATGCAGCTCTGAAATCTGAGTGGAAAATGCATATACAACCGATATTGGCAGGCCAGGAAGATCATGCATGTGTCAACCACCGATTAGATTTTCTTTGTGTTCATATAGTTTTGATGTTGATACTCTTGTAAGTTGCTGTGCTCTTTCTTTTTTTTATTGTTCAAATGGAGATGAAGGAAAGGGGGTTTCGGTAGAACCAAGTACTGTTACCAGAGGTCTATTGTGCTAATCCCCAAACTGAACAAAGGTTCTAAAAGAGACCCATAGCAGATGCAAAGTTCAACATGCACCTGATAGGAATGTCATGAATATTCCTGGGTTCGATAATATGAATGACGACCCAGGTGTTCAAACCTATAAGCAGAAAACACTTCACAGCTGCATAAAATGCTCATGAAGAAGGCAGCATCTAAAGCTTGGGTCATTACCGACTCTCATAATAGTATGTTGCCGCTTTAAGATACAATGATCAGTAAGAAGACCAATTGCCTTCCTGATACCATTTCTTGTCAGTTTTACTAGCTTCTTTGCCATTATGCAAGGACAAACATAATGAAGTTCTTTGGCCTGGCGTTGACCATTCATGTCACACCAGTTACGAAACTGCCTATCTTTTAAAATATTAAAAACAGTAGTCCAATAAGATTCTTTGCAGTTCCAATTGCAGGCTGTGGGCCAACAAAGAGAGTATCAGAACATTTCCTAGCCAGGCAGCCAGCTGTTTTATCACCCATAACACCTGAGTGCCCAGGCACCCAACAAAGAGCAACCTTATTATGCTTTGCAAGAGTACAAAGCAAATTATAGCATTCCCAAGTGATTTAGGAAGTCATAACCAAGGCCGCATTCAGAGGGGGCCGACCCCCCCCCCCCCCCAGAAATCCTGAAAATTTTTTGCAATGTAGTATATATTCCTCCCTAAAACGTTCCAAAACGCTAGTGTTTCAAAATCAGGCCCCCCTCCCCCCCTGAAAAAAATTTCTGGCTACGGACTTGGTCAGAACAACTTTTCTTAAGGCGAGTAAGATAGCTTACTATCAGAGCAGATATGAAGACATCTGTTACAGTAGTCCTTCTCCGGGCCTGGTAGCCTAGTGGTTAGGACGACGTCGGACTTCCACCTGGAAGGTCGCGTGTTTAATACCCGCTGAAGGCGGCCACCATGTACACTTGGGAATACGTGCATGTAAAATCCGTGGACCCCACTACTTCCCCCCGGATGCAGGGCATCCCTAAGGCCTAGTACTAACCGGGGAAAAGGTGGGAGGAGAAAAGAAAAATAAGTAGTCCTTCTCCAAACAAGAAATACAACATGTTAGAATGGCAAATACCTCAGCCTGGAAGACTGTACTAAACTTGCCTAGAGGACAAGAGTACTCAGTGCTGTCACTGGGACAGTAAGCTGTGTTCAAGTTTATTTTGGAGCCATCAGTAAACCAGAGAGTGCAGCCCTTATTGTGCATTAGGGACACATCTTTCCAATCATACCAAGAGGGAAAAATCACATGATAGGGCCTGTCAAAGGCCACAAATTATCACTTGGTAGGCCAGAAAATAGATGCCTCAAGGCCATCACCATCAAAAATTTTCCAGGAAAGATATCTAATGTAGTATTTCCCAATCTCTGAATACTTAAGCCCCTCCATGCACAGAAAAGCCTTGGCTGCAGTGCACATATAGAGGGGACGTAAATCTAAAAGCAGCTCAAGAGAAGCAATAGTGTGGTCCTCTGCCTAATGCAACCAGTCATCAGGGTTGCCAGATTTTCCGGACATGTAATCGCCCAAAATCTGTTAAAAAGTCGCCACAGACAACAGAAAGTCGCCCAAAATATTTTCACTTCAGTTAGCAAATGTATATTACCCGTGTGACGTTACGAAGGTACACAAATTTTTACCGATTTTCGGCTGGATATGCAATAATCTTGAAAATGCTATTAAAAAGAAAAAAATTCAGGAACGCAGCCGCTGAAAAAGACTTTTTTTATAAAAAGGTCCCTTTAATGGTCGTCTTATTACGGAACATCAAATTTGAAACGGTGTTGGTTTTTTAATGTTTCATCCTTTTATACATTAACTATTATAAAACTTAAATAAAATAGGCTATTAATCGTTGAAAATTGCGGGTGTTTTTTTTTTTTTGGTAACATTGGTAGGTAGAAGATCTTTTTTAAAAATCTGCGTTTTAAAATTGCCTGAACAAAATGCAGTTTGTTTTCAATTCTTTGGTAATATATTTAATAAAATGTGTTGTATAGTACTTAATTTGTTGCATGCTTCACATAAACTTATTTGGTTATATAGCAATGTCTCTTTACTGAATTACCTTTACCTGCTTTTAATAAGGGATCCGGGGTAAATTCTGGAAAAGTCTTCAAAGTGAAAGTCTGGAAACGTAAATTGAGGCTAAGTTTCCTAGATGAGGGAGGGGGGGGGGTTGGCATTCGGGGAGGAGCTCTTTCCTGCAAATTTTCTGAAACTGAAGTTTGAAAAAAAAAATTCGTCTTCCCTGCAAGTTTTGAGCTAAACATGTCATTTTTAAGTTATAGTTCGAGACGTTACAATTTTTCGCAAATACAAATATTATTTTGAACTAGAATGCTTAAAACGCAATAATGCTTTCTTACCCGACATTAAAGGAGATAAAATTTTCAAAACAAAATCTTTGTACCTAGAACATGAGTTTTCTCCTGGCTTCCTCAATTTTACAAATATTCAGGATAAATATAAAATCTCCATTTGTTTGGTGATTTGCAATTTCTAGACATGATTTTTTTACTGGGCGACTTCACTATCGCCTAGTTGTTATGTTAAAAAATGCACTGGAGAAACGTCTTTTGCACAGAAAAAGAAGAGCTCAAAGAATAAGAAATACATGCGTTGATGTACGGGGGAAAATCCGAACTTTGTCTGCTGCGAACCTCTCAATAACCCTCCGGACGTCACATGGGTAAGGTCTATTTGCAAAAGGATTTGACATTTCAAAAATGTTCAACGCTAAAGACTTTTGTTATAGAATCGCAAAGCATCACTTTTGATCAAATTCAGAGAAAAAGGAAATAAAATCTCAAAATTTTTTCAAATTTCACTGAAAAAATCTTGAAAGTCGCCCAAAAAGTAGCCAGGCGACTTTATAAAATTTTAGGTCTTCAGCGAGCTCAAAATGTCGTCCAATCGGCGATTTATCGCCCAATCTGGCAACACTGCCAGTCATGGCAATTATTGCTAGTTTATTATTACTGGTTTAATTTTGTGTAATTTCATTATATTTCCTTTTGCTCCTATCTCATGCGCCTTTGGTGTATGGGAGCGGATGATGTATAATCAAATGCTTTTGCAATAAAATAATTAAAAAAATTTTTTTTAGCTCATAGATGCTAAAGATGATGTATTTTGGGATCAATTTTGGTCTGAAAGTGTTCAGAGTGCTCAAGATGTGTTTACTTTAATACCTGCTGCAGAAATTCGAGCATTGAGAGAAGAGTCTCCCTCAAATTTAGCCACTCTATGTTACAAAGCAGTAGAAAAGCTTGTTGCTGCGGCAGATAGCTTATGCAATACTCACGTGCAACAACAAACAGGTGAATCTTTTATTCTGCTTTATACACTAATTTCCTCATCTACTCTGAAATAAAGTACTATTTATAAATGGCTTCTAATTTTAAATTTCACTTTTTCTCTTATAATGTATTCAATATTCTCACTTATGATTTATGCAATGTTTCTTAAAGTACAGCAATAACTTACTTTCAAACAAATTATAAATAAAGATTAATTCCAAGCATTTTCGAAGCAAACACTGTATTATTGTACATATGGGTACTTACTGTATTGTTAGACATATAGATGAGATAAAGAATCAAGACCTGAGCATGAGCATTCAAATTCTGAGTATGTACAACTATGGGTTAAAGAGAAAGATTTTGACTTGTGGATTTATGAGCATGTGCATTTGTTTTGATATTATAAAATCTAATATACTAGAAAGGATATACGCCTCCCCCCACATTGAAAAAATTTGAAATTATGGGCAACAATTTTTTGTGATGGTTTCAGTTGGCAGCTCCTGTGGTCATGTGTTTTATACAATTAAAGATCCAGCTTTAAAAGAAAAAGCATTTTGGATTTTTTTTCATTCATGAAACCTTTAAATGGCATAAAAAGGCCCCTTTTACCATTGCCATAATTATCACAGGTTAATTACATTTTTATGAATAAGTTAAACAATTAATATGAATAGGGTTCAATATATATACATATAAATATTAATAGTGACATAAACTATTGTATAAGTTCTTTTTTTTTTTTGGTTCCTTAGTGCCTAAATTTTCCTATTTTAGCTTGGACAAAAATCTGTATATACTAGAAAGAATTTATAGCTGTGCACTTGCTTCTCTCGTGCTATTGTGCACTACATTTTATTGTATATGCATTGCTTAAAAAAAGTACCCGGGAAATACCTAATTACTGCTTTTGTAAGTTTTTAAATTGAATGTCAAGCTAATAGCAACTTATGGAAATCAAACTATGAAAACATCTTAAAATACCAAATTAATAAATTAATTATTAAAATAATGTCCTCAACAATCAAGTGTTTACCAATTTCTCAATGAACTCTGTAATGTAAGTGATAAAAAAACCTGTGTCTCATTTTATTAATAAAATTATTTCTTTCAGTTTTGAACTGTGTTAGACTGTTGATTCGAATCTTGCCTTACATTTTTGAAGAGCCAGATTGGAGAGGGTTTTTCTGGTCCAGTTTACCAGGCAAATCCAGTGATGATACAGACAGTGAGGTGAGATATTATTCCAGAAAATGACTGTATTCAGTAAGTTTATCAATGCAGTGAGGAAAATAAGCAATATTTTTAGGTGTAACACTTGGGTACTAATACCAAGGCTGCCAGGAGCTAAGACGGACCCCGCAACGGTTTGTCACCCTCCCCTTCACTCAATTTTTTTTTTTTTAAACTGCATGTATGAAAACAGTTAACCTTATTTTAAATGATACAACATTGGACCATAGAGACATTTTATCTTACACATTACTCCGAGGTCAAACCCTTGAACTGAGTTCCTTTGAATCAGCCATGCCTGACGGTTCCTCTCGACAGCGTTGACCAAACCTATTGAGAAAATGTTGATCTGTTCATTATGTTTTCCAGCTTGACCTGTTGTATGTTTTAAATAACTTGATTTTCTACTTATCTTGACTATTTGAAGTTATATTTTAAACTTCTATAAAAAAGCATGTAAAATTGATTATTGTTTTTTAAATTCTAGGAACTTATAAATTTGACCTTCTTAAATCTCTTACAAACTTGATTTGTGACTCAATTGCTTTTACTCTTTCTGATTTCAGGCCGAAAATATGCCACTTTCGCAGTCATTAATTAGTGCCCTCTGTGTAAGTATGCTTCATGCAGTAGAGAATATTTCTTAATTTTGTATATTTTTCAAAATCTACTGGTTTTCCTCTTGGATACTTTGTTTAGACATTAAAACACAAGTATTAGAATGTGGTAATAATGTGTAATAATTATTTTATGTATTTATTTACTAACTTTTTATGAAGCTTTTTGGTTTTCAATGGAAAATATAGCATTTTATTTGCAAGAGGACCACACATTCAGTCTTCATGCCAATAAAACAAAGTAAAACCTTGATGTTTCCTGGGGTCGATCCAGCATTTTTTAACAGAGTCGGTTTTCTTTGAATTTTTAAAAGATTTTTTTGAAAAATCAAATTTGTGTAAATTGAAAAATTAAATATATAGTAATGAATTATTTTATTATTATTTGCCACTTTTATAATAAATAGTAGTGTGAAAAATATGATTTGGAAGCTTGGAATTTTGGAAAGGATCCGTTTTGATTGATATGAATTTTGTGAACGGTCTGTTTTGATTTATTTGAATTTTGTGAGGAGTCCATTTTGATTCATTGGAATTTTGTGAACGGTCCATTTTGATTAATTGGAAGTTTTTGAAGGGTCCGAAAACAGATTAAAATTTCCTCTGGCAAGACCCCTGGTTTCAATCTTCGAAAAGTTAAGAGAACATGGTAGCATGACACCATTTTTCACTTCAGGAAATAAATGAGCTAGTTAAAAAGTTTAAAAAATAAAACTGTCCTTTAACTGTGTTTGTAACTTTTTCATTATATTTTAGTTAGGTAACAAATATATCAAATAAGCCATGATATTTCTTTTCTGTGCCCCCCCCCCCCCCAAACTACATATTTTCTACAACCCTTAATAACTTCATTAAAATTTTTAAGTTTGACCCACAACTTTGCAAAGGTTGCCCATACCTGCTCTAGATATATCTTTCTATGTTCTTTGCAACAATGGTGTAGTCAAGGGGGGATGCTGGAGGACAGGATCCCCCTTCTTTTTTATTTTAATACAAGCCTTACCTCTCCCACATTTTTAAAATTTTAACATTAAGTCCTCTCCCTACTTGATTTCAATTACTTATCTTCGTATGTATCCTCCCAATTTTTCTTTTCAGGACTGCACCACTGCTTAGCATCATATGTTTGCATGCTTTTTTCAAATTAACCATTTTTTAAATTGTTGTGATGGACTAAAATACTACTGAATGCATTTTTACAGTTATTGTATATGATGTTTTAACTACATTTTGTGTAATATTAACATGGTTGTTAGTGTTGCCGTGTTGTGCATTTTATCAATCAAAATGTGCTTATGAAGTAATGAAAAAAATAAAGAAAAAAAAAATATTTTAGGATCTTCTGTTTTGCCCGGACTTCACAGTTTCATCTGGGAAAAAATCTGGACCAGTAAGTGATTCTAAATTTGTAAAGCGAGTTTAAATCGTTTATGTAAAAGAAAAATAAGAAATTGTTTAACTTTAACAAATATAAAAAACATATTATGTTCTTTGTTTTAAAATAAGGTTTTCTCTATTTTTAAAATCTCCATCTCATGGATCATATTGTACATGTGTGTTAATTATAAATTTGAGCTTGAATGAAATTTTGCTTTCATACCTGTAATTGTAAAAAGTGTGTAAAATCTTATATTCTTATAGTGGAAGTTCATTCTATTCTTTGTGAGCTTGAAAATGTTGCCGATGTTCATTTCACCTATATTCGAGGTCATAGGGCAATTTTGGTAACGAAAGAGCAGACCAACTTGCTAAACAAGTGACAAGGCACATTGACTTAATGATGAGTATTCCTGTATCTCACTGGTAGTTAGGCAGGGATTCAATTGAAACGCTTTTCGATCATTTTGCCATTTTTGATCGAACGATTCGACCAAAATCATGCAATTCTGATTCAAGTGAAACGCGGCGATCATTTTTAACCACATGACCAACACGATTGCTTTAATTCGATCATTTTCACAATTCGATTGATTTTCTTAACAGTAATGGCGGCCATTTTGGCGATCAGAGGTCGCAGCATGCAAAGAGTTCCATGATATTTGCAAATCCGAAGCTATCAATAAAATTTGGGCGAAAGAGAATTTATTCAAAAATATTGCTTAGATAAGAGAGACATTTCTATTTTTGTGCGATAAGCTGAAAGGAATACTTGCTCACAAAAAACATCAGGTTATCTATCCCGTAGAGTTACTGGAAGTTTTTTTCATTTTTATTAATGTATAAGAGCAGAACAAGCTAATGTAATGAATAAATATGTGTAAAGAAGTAAATAAATAAAGTTGTAACTTAATGATTATCACTCAGTTTAATAGAATCTAAACGATCGTACTTCAAGGGACCATTTTTTAACTGTAATGCAATTAAGTAATTATTTTGGAAAGTGCTTTTAAAAGTTCAGTACTTTTGTTGACAGGAAAAAAGAAAAACAATGCGAATTTTTCATTGAAAAAACATTAAATCATTAAATCGTCTGCAGGCCTTTTTTTCTTTCTTTGTTGTGTTTTTATAGCCTATATGTTTTTTAAATTAAATAATTCTAAATGTGTGATAAAGTTATTTCCTAGCCTGCTGCTATTCGCCATTCGTAAAAACTTACTACTTGAAGAAAATACAAAATAGGTTTGAACGAATTTACCGACTAAAGAAAGGAATTGATTTTCCTCTAGAAAGACAAAATTCAGAAAGAATACGAACTATTACCTTTAAAATATTCACTACATATTATAATCAACAGTATCAAGGAAAATTTCCAGAGTGACAATGGCACTTTTCAATGTTCTGCCAGAATACGATCGCCCCCCTCTCCCTCATTAGGTCTCTAGACAAATTATTAACAACCGAGAGTGTATTAACAATCAGCAGAAAACAACACAGCGAACAGCATAGCAAAACAAACGGATGAAACCAAAACAATAAACAAAACACCAACAGATAATGTTACAGTTAAAATAGCTTAACTTCCCCATTAAATTTTTTCATTGGTTCAGCTTAAAGTTTTGGTCATGTGACGAGACGCCGAGCAAGGAAAGCCTTCGATGGCAACCCTATGCGTTTTGATAGAAGTCCAGGAAACAAGATGAATGGCAAAATTCAATCAGTTTGAAAATGATCGAATTCGAGTTAAAATTTCGATCATTTTGGATTTGATCGAACGCGTTTCACTCCCCTTAATCTCTAAGGAGAAAACCATCGTAGACTGGAACACGGAATATCATGCCTCATTTAATGCACAGTGGACAAGGAGGCTCTTTCATCTATGTTTTCCATCGTTTAAAGTGCAACTATTTTTCAACTGATTTTAAATTATCTCAAGTTCTTACCAGTCACAGAAACTTTGAAAGTTATTCATTCAGATCTGGCATCTTGTCTTCCAAGTCTTTATTTTATCCTGCACAAAATTATGCTACTTGATTGTACAAACCAAACCATGCAGAAATGTAGCACATATCATTAGTAATCATATCAAATCTCTCTGCATGGCAGGCTTCTACCCTGTTCTGAATATTATAATTTCCTGCTTTTGATTTCCAATTACTGAAGATTTGAGGAATATTCAAAATTTTTTAAATTAACATCACATCAACTTATCCCAGGTAACCATATCGTGTGTTCTAGGCCCACAGTTTTAGGGAAATGAAAATATAAAACATCATTTCCTAAAGCAGATGTGACAACATTTGCTCTAAATGTACTTCCAACTTATTTCCAGCAAATAAATAAAGTTATTTTTGCTAAAGTTATTTCCTGTGTTTCTTCCTAGTTCAAACTAGAGTGTTAATTAGCTCTTACATTAATTGGTTGAGATCTGTCCCTATATGACTTTACAAGTACAGCAAAACCTGTGTAAGTTTACCACTTATGGTGTATCACTTTAGTATTCAACTTAGATGGGTGGTCAACTGAAAAAGGATGAGGTTGATTTTTTTTTATTTTGTCATTCTTACACTATGCATTTATTACTTTTTAAGTACAATAAAATCTGTAAAGTTGACCACCTGTCTAAGTTAACCATTTTTGTCAGGAACGGAATTAGCCGTATATTATACAATGTTGGAAAACCTTTGTAACTTGACCCCCTAATTTGACCACCTGTCTATATTGACCACTTATGTATGCGAAGTTTGGGTGGGAGTATTATAAAAAACCCTTTGTAAGTTGGCCGGCTAATTATTACTGTATTTATTTATTTATCTATTTTTGTAAAGATAAAAAATAAAACTAAAATAACTTCTCCATGCTATTTTTATGTAAAACTTTTGGACCAGTATTTGTTTGGATGGATTAAATTTATGTTAACTTCAGATTTATTATGCATTTAACTTGTCATTGCTTTCTGGTACTTCTTGCCTTTAACATCCCAATATTCCAGACATTGAATTGTCCCTTCACATAGCAGAAAAATATTGCAGCATAAAGTAATTTATATTTTGTTTGGTGTTAAATTCTCATTTTTGAGGAATTTCTGTTTATAAATATATATATATTTATTTATATAACAGATATATATGTTTGTTAATACATTGAAAAGAAAAACATAGTATAACTTGCTTATAGCTTCCCCCCACCCCGGTTTTTACTAAATGATGCGTAATGCATAGATTAAAAGGTTTCTTTTACTAAAGAGAGGAGGTGGGGGGGGGGGGGGGAGTAAATAAATGAATACTCTTGTGATAACTTTTTTTTTGGAAATCCTGGGCATTGGACCTGCTCTTTTGGTTTTGAGGCATAAGGGGTGATGCTGCTTAGTGATACAGTGAAACCCCGATTTTACGTTTCTCAAGGGACTGGACAAAAAAAACGTAAAATACGGGAAATACATAGAGTGCAAAAATCAAATAGAAAAAAAACTAAAGGTAGTAAAGATGACTCTTTTAAAAGGTATAATATCTATATTTTACGAAAAGAACATTGTTATACATACCATTTTAAGATAATTTTAACACATTTAGATACGACTCCTGGCGTTAAGCTGTGCTTCCGGTTCTTTTTGTTGATCTTCATCGGCTGACGAAAGGTACAGACTGAAAAATATTGCTTATTTTAGAACATTTTTTTTTTCTCACTTTCCAGAGAAAACGTATAATGCAGGAAATTTCATATATAACAAACTTACAATCCGGGTTAAATTAACATTATTAGTATACGGAAAAACTGGGACTTGATGAAAAAACGTAAAATGCGGGAAAAACGTAGAGTCGGGGGAGGTAAAATCGGGGTTTCACTGTATTTTGTCTTTCCGTTTTTGAAACAAAATACCATTTAAATATTTCATTTAATTTTTTACAGGATAACCCCGAGGATTTACAATCCATAGATAGTTGTGAATATATATGGGAAGCAGGAGTTGGTTTTGCTCATACTCCTACCCATGTTCCCCAGCATGATTACAACAGAACTGAAATCTTAAAACTGCTTTTAGCATGTTTTAGTCAAACTATGTATATGCCAGCTTCAGGTAAATTGTATTATTTTACATTACTTTAATATTTTAAGAAAATTGGCATGAGTTATGCAAAATTTAACTTTTATCTAACAAAAAAATCTGTTATTTAAACGAAGTATTAAAAATAAATAATTTCTTTTTTCTTGTTGTTGTTATTATCTTTTCTTATTCTTTTCTTTTCTTGCCCCCCCCCCCCTTTTTCTTTTTCTGAATCAGCTTTGCTTTTCCCCCTTAAAATGGTCACTGGTACTTAGAAGCTGAAAGAAATAATTCTAAATTTTAAAAAATATCAAGGCATATTTTTCTATGCCGTATGTCCATGATGACATTTAGTTTTTGTTATTGAAGGGTACTGAGATGTGCATTATTCCTTCAGATATAAATAATCATAAAAAACATTAGAGTATACAAAGAGAGATTTGGCGTAACTTGCGATTTTGTTTATATATAGTTACATTTAACAACCAGTATTTTTAATCTAGCTCAAATTTGTAACAGTTAAAACTGTTTTCATAGCTTCTGAGATCAGATCAATAAAACTGCTTTTGATGAGGAGAGATCTGTAGATTTTATGTAGTAAATTTTTTGTTACCCTTAAGACAGAATATAAATTGAAATCGCTTCTTAACATTTGCTTTACAAGGAAATTTACAGATCCATCAGGTTTTAAAGGGTTTTGAAATTTAAAACTTCAAATTATAAGTGAGAAACATAAGAGTTGACTAAGTCTTTAAGTAGTCTCAGTTTAAAGTTTTTCTTTTTCAAACTTGTACAATTTTAATTCTAATAGACTAGGGATTTTAAAAAGGGCAGTAAAACATTTTGTAAATAAAATTGATAACACAGAGTGACATTATTATTAATTATGTTGAATATATTTTAAGTGGAGTGAATTTTGTAATGTAATAATTATTCTTAGTACTTAAATGCATTTTAAATAAATTCTCTAATAATAATAAAGTTTTCTCTCTTATATTGGCTTTTTGTAAGTGATATTTCAGTTCTGCTTTTAATAGGGCTTTAAGTGCATGTCACGAAAAGGAAATGTCATTTTATATATGTATCAATTAAGTTACTGTTTTGAAAGTTTTGTTGTTAGGAGTGTACAGGATTTTTTTGAGCTACATGATGAGTTCCAGGGGCATGAAAAATACATCTTTATGCTTTTGTTTTGTAATATTTTGTTTTCTAGTGTTATTGGGTACATACATGTCACGGACCTTTGAGCTTTGCCCAGCTTGGCCCATGCATAAAAACGGCATTGAGTTTATACTATATACAGTGTTACCTCCCTTAATGGTTCGCAATGACTCTAAGCAAGAGCCATTTTCCTCTGGTCCCAGTCAGTTACCATAGTGTTAATTTTAATCAAACCCTATGTACATTGATGCACTGCCTTGTTCAGGGCCCGATTTACATTTTGAATCACTATCGGCACAACTCATGTTTGGGGGCCCCTCACACAACAAAAATTTTTTAAACATAACATTCAGTATGTGTTTGTAAAACTTGCTAGTCACACCAAAATTTGGAGCCCCCAAAGCGCAAAAATTAATTTGTTTTTCAAATGTCAAAGAGTCAGACTAACATTTGGGAGTCCCCAACGTGCAAAATGATTTTGTTTTTAAATTACAAAATGTTTGAATAAAATCTGGGGGTCCCCAAAGTGCAAAATCGATTTTGTTTTTCAAATTTCAAATTGTCAGACCAAAAGGGGGGGACTTGCAGGGGGGGGGGGCAAAGTGAAAATTCTGGTTTTAAAATAATTTAATAATACCAATTTTCTGTGAAGCAACAGAACACTAACAATTTGTTTTTTAAATATGCTATTTTTAAATATTTTTCTAAAAAATTTTAAATTACAAAAAATAATAATAATAATAACCAAAATTGGGGGGCCCCTCAAAGTGGGGGCCCTAGGCCTGGCCCTAATGGTAAATAAGGCCCTGTCCTTGTTCCTAGAAGGTCAAAGGCTAAAATGAAACATAAATAAATTTTAGAAAATTTGCATGTTTTCTCTTTTAATAAAATCTTATGATAGGTGCGCTTACGCTGATAGAAGGTATGTTTTTCATTTTAAAAATATTAAAAAGTATGAGGAGACGGGGATTTTTAAGTTAATTTTTGTTTATCTTTTATTATTTAATATTAAATAAGCTTCCCCCCCCCTGAAACTTGTATAGCAGATTATCATTATTGATATTTGTTGTAAGATTTTGCACATTTGTTATAAGTCTTAACAAACTTGCTCCACTTCTGAATAATTAGTTACTCGTTAGCAAACTTTCTCCACTTCTGGATAATTAGTTATTTGTTAGCAAACTTTCTCCACTTCTGAACAATGTCTACCTCTGGATAACAGCCTGAATCCATTAGTGGCCTAGTTTGGAGGTTTCACTGTACCATTTCTAAAATGATGATTAACACTTTCTTGCAATATCTTTGAGCCATAATTAGTTTTTCATTTATTATGATTATTTTAATTTTAATTTATTTCTCTTTTGTAGAAGTTAACTTGAACCCTAACAAATGGATCCAATACTTTACATCTGCAGATAATAGGTGAGAATAGAAGTAAAGTTGTTTTATTGTTTTACAATAAAACATTTTTTGTTATTTTTTAATCTAATGAAATAATTTTCAACGAAAGTAGATCTTACTGGTACTTTGGATATAGAGTTTTAAAACAAAAAAAATCTTCTCCATATATATTCATTTTTTAGGTAAAATTCAGGCTAATTTTTTATTTTTCAAATGCATTTAACTTCTGTTCCTTAAATAAAAGTTTTCAAAAGTGTTCTAACTTTTCCAATGTTGAACTACACTTCGAATTTTACTCTTCTGTGCTGATGGAGGTGTGGATTAGAGTGTTCCAATAGAAATTTAACTTTTGAATATTTTGACTCTCATACTGTAAAATTTTTTTTTTTTGCATATTTAAAATCTCTTGTAAAATTTAAGGTTTAAAAGGATACGAGGTGTGGCTATTAAATAACGAGACTGAAGCTGCTACAGAAAAAGTGCGCATACGCCAAAAGCCAGGGACCGGCAGGTGTTATCCTGAAGCCTTCTCTTTCGAATGCAATACACCTCACTTCTGTAAACAAATCAGTATAACTGTAGCCTTTGTTTGTAGAGTTGTTTTATTGCTTCGCCGGAAAAAGGTTAAGTGTAGCAGTAGAGCAACGAATTGTTGTGAAATTTCACGTGAAACTTGGAAAAACTGCAACTGAAATTTTTAATTTACTAAAAGAAGTGTATGGTAATGAATGTTTGTCGTGTGCACGCTGTTTTGAGTGGTTCAAACGTTTCCAAGATGGCAGAGAAGAAGTTGAAGCTGATTCACGCCCGGGGCGTCCTACCACGTCAAAAATTGATAAAAATATCGAAAAAATCAGAAATCTCATTCGAGCTGACCGTCGGTTAAGTATCCGTGCAATTGCTGAAGCTGTACGAATTGATAAAGAATCCGTGCGACAGATTTTACACAACAATTTTAACATGCAAAAGGTGTGTGCCAAAATGGTGCCCAAAATTCTCTCATTTGAACAGCAAGAAGCTCGCAAAAACATTTGCACTGACACTTCGAAAGCCATTGAAAATGACCCAAACTTATTGGAAAGGATAATTACATGTGACGAATCGTGGTTTTTTACTTATGATCCTGAAACGAAGCGCCAATCCATGCACTGGAAGAGCCCATCTTCACCGAGAGCCAAAAAAGCTCGAATGAGCAAATCAAAATTCAAAGCAATGATGATTGTTTTTTTCGATATTCATGGGATTGTGTACCTTCACTGGGTTCCTGAAGGTCAAACGATTAATCAAGGTTACTATCTTCAAGTTCTTGCTGATCTCCAAGAGAAAATAAGGAAAAAATGACCCGCAGTGTGGAGGAACAAGTCATGGGTTCTAAACCAAGACAACGCGCCAGCTCATTCCGCATTGTCAGTTAAGAGTTTTCTAGCGAAGTTCAGCATCCCAGTGTTGGACCATCCGCCTTATTCGCCAGATCTTGCGCCCTGCGACTATTACCTATTTCCTAAAGTGAAAGCTGCATTAAGAAGAACAAGATTCAAGTCCGTTGAAGCTGTGAAGGAGAAAGCGGCACATGTCCTAAAGGACCTGACACAAAAAGACTTCCAGCACTGTTTTGGACAATGGAAGGTTCGCATGGAGCGATGTAGGGATAGAGGACGGGTGTATATTGAAGATGATAACAAGTAAAAATATATGAAATTAAAAGAAAAAATTTTATAGCGTTAGTCTCGTTATTTAATAGCCACACCTCGTATTTAAAGGCCACTCAAGAAAGAAAGATTTTAAATAAGTAGGTTTGAACCAATACTATTTTACTTTCACTCTAAAAAATTGCAAAAACTTAACAAGCAGTTTCTACGAAACATATTTTAGTATTGAAATTATTTAACCTACCACCCAATATAATAAAATAAATAAATAAAACTTACTCTAGATCTCAAAACTCAATAAAGGAACATATTTATTAATTTTAATGTAATAGCAAGTTAAAAATGTATATATCATGCAATAAATAATGTAAGTCATAATTATTATGCATTCAAATCTTAATGATTGTAACAATTTGCAAAAGGTACTATTTTGTTTCTTAGTTTCGTTGTATCATTGAAACTTTGACTCGCTCAATGCAGCCATACATGAGAAATGTTTAAAAAATTCTTCAGATTCTTTAAAAGATTAGTTGCACGTATATATATAGGAGGATGTCATCAATTAATGTTATGTGAAAAAGAGCTGTGAGAGATATTTTGGTTATAAAATTTTAGAAAAAGGTTTTTTTTTTTAATAATTGAACAATCTATTCCATATTAGTTCTAGTAAAATATACTTTACCTTCACGATAAAATTTTAAAAAATAAGTAGACAGTTGAAATCTCACTTGAATAACGGAAGTAATGTAAAATCATTTCCTGTCTGTCCGCCTGAAACCCTGTTTTGTATGTCATCAAATTCTTGGCAATCATTGTACAATGATTTACTGCCCAATGTTTTACTGATCAGTAAAATATCTTTCACTGGTACATTTATAGTAAACAAACTGATTAGATCTTTGAATTCCTTGAAATTGTTGTTCACAGGGATAAAATTTGGGTTAAGATGGTGGGATTTCTACCCAAATTTCTCAGATCCCATCCTTGAAAATAGCCCGAGTATGGACTTTTGTCTGCAGAATATTCAAAAAGTTTTTGGTGAAACCGTGAAAATCCATTTTTTCACTCGTATAAGGACTTTACCTAAACCATTATTTTTTAAAAATCTGGTATAAAGTTTATGTAGGTATATGTCCTACCCAAATAGTGACTCAATTATTTTAGGAAAGAAACGAAATCATGGTGTTATCACACTTAGAGAATTTTAAGTTATATATAATATAGTTTCTCTTGATATGATCTTTCAAAAAAATCTAGTATTAGTACCCTTTTCTTTTTTTTTTTCTTTTTTCTTTTTTTTTTTTTTTTTTTGACCATTTAAATTTGTTATACATGCTCTTCATGCTCAGAAGAGCTTTCTCTTGTCAATTTTGTGTGTAGTAATTTCTAATTTTTAAAAACTTATCAAATAAATATTTTTCAGGCATGCATTACCATTATTCACATCTCTGTTAAATGTTGTTTGTGCTTATGACCCTGTGGGATATGGTGTTCCTTTCAACCACTTACTTTTTACTGATTCTCGGGAACCTTTAGTAGAAGTTGCTTTGCAGCTGCTTGTTGTGTCTCTTGACCATGACTTCAGAGAGGTTTCTGAGGAGAATCCTGATGTAAGCTACTCTTTTCGTATCTTTCTTTCTCTCTTTGTAATTTGTGTGTGTTCGTTCACTTCTATACAGTGAACGTGTCATATACAGTCATATTTTTTGTAGGAGAATAAATGAGGTAGAATAAACAATTTAATTGTTCCATTGAGATGAATAGACATTTACTTTGTATAATGCATAATATACTAAATACGGAAACAGAAAGCAAGACTCTAATAATATATTAAAAAATATTGAATCCTTGCCTTTTGTTTCTGTGTAAGGTAAATTAAAGTGTTTTGTGATGAAGCATGAAGAATATAATAATGATGAATAATGTGCATTCAAAAGTGCGTTGAATGGCTATGAATCAAGATTTAATGACCAGATTTAACTTCATAAATTTAAAAATGTTACCTTTGTGCAGAATATGAAACTGAATGATTTTTCTAAAATTTTATCAAAAATTTTACTGATCTTTAATAAAATAAATGCATGCTGTGGAAAATGTGTCGTTAAATTATTTTTCTTATGATTAAATGGATCAGGATAAAAAGCTTGATTTTAAGAACTTCATATTGACAACAAGAACGAATTATGCTCTTTTATTTATAAATAATTTCATGTAAAGGGATGTATGTGTAAAAGCCTTTTTCATTACACTTGTTTCATGATTTTTTTTATTTGTTTTTAGAAAACTTTTCCAAGTAACCTCTTTATCAACTACCTTTCTCGTATACACCGAGAAGAAGATTTCAACTTTGTTTTAAAGGGTTTCACGAGGCTACTCAATAACCCTTTAGTTCAGACTTACATTCCAAATTCGACAAAAAAGGTGCAGTTTCACCAAGAACTGCTTATTTTCTTTTGGAAAATATGTGATTATAACAAAGTAAGCCAATATATTATATCTTAGAGGAAAATTACTTGCAATAGTCTGTTATATCTGTTTAAATTAAAGCTCATTCCTTTGAAATGCTGGTTTTATTTGCTGTTTACTTTGTCAAGTTTTTAATTTGGTTTTCAGTATTTAAAAACTAGAAAGGCAGGAAACATGTTTTTATTTAGCTAGCTTAAGGGAAAAGATTTGCTGATTTAGATGAATAATTTGTTATTTCTTTTCTTTCTGTCAATATCAAAGGGTTTCAACAACCCAGTGAAATAAATATCATTCCAATTTTTGGCTTGTTGAGACTTTATAAGAGTAGAGTACATTTCTACTCAAGAAATTGCTTAGGACTAATTTACTTATGTATTCAATAGCAAAAGAAGTATAAAACATGTAAAGATTTGGTTGTTCAAGTAAAAGAGAGAAAAAAAAAATCATTTTAGAATTACTTGAAAAATTATCTTTAGCAAGCAAAATTGGAGTAACAACAAATTTGTTATAATATTTGCTATACTATTGCATTACTTTAATTAGTATTAAATAATAATTAAAAAAAAAAAAACGAAAGCAAGAAGGGTGTGAAACAGCTTTTAACTTCAAGTTAGATATTATTGTTAGGTCAAAAAAAGTACCTCTATAGTACAGTTTTGTTGTTATTGTATGGTTGCGAACAATAGTTTGTTGGTTAATCACAATTTTGCTGTATGTAATTGAGTGATATTTTTGCAGCAAAAACCAGTTTGTTAGATTGGCATTTTTAAATTTTTTCAAAATCTTGGTTGTTCCAGAACAAATTTCGAATTTTCCTCTTTCCTAAGATTCAAGATATTGAAGTATGAATGTATGATCTGAATTATTAAAAATTGAGAGAGAGCAATTTTGAACTTTATATATATTATATATATATATATATATATATATATAATTAAAAATATCTGCAAAATAACAGAAAAAACCCCCTACTTCCCTTACCCAGCCTAACACATTGTATGCGAGCAACATACTTTTATGTATGTCGCTTGAGCATGGTCATGTAAAAATTATATTCGTCAAAAGAATGCCTCTGCACACATATGTCAGCAGCAAAGTATGCACACACACCAAGTATTAATGCAAGATGATTGTAAATTTTTAATTACATCTTGGACAAAAATTTCCACAGTGGAGTATAGTATTTCTTATGAGTACTTTCTTTACTATTTCTTCTTCTATTATTACTTATGTATGATAGGGTGAAATAAGGAAATTCCCTTATCCCTCCCTACCATTGAAGAAAGAAATAACTTACGTGTGCGTCATTAAAAAGTACTTTGTTTAAAAATTGAAAAACTCTCATATAGACTAAATAGTTTTTGTTTCCTGTAGTATTTGTTATGATATGTAATTTTAGTTAAATTATCTATATTTATTATCTGAATTTATATTATGAGACAGAAGTTAAAGGAAAATGTATATAAGTGTGTATGTATATATGTATATACATAGTGTGAATCAACGAGGGGTGTGAGACTGGTCCCTCCAGAAGGCATTGGATATTCAGTATCCAACTGATTTTTTTTTTTTTTTGTTTTAAATATCAGGAACCCGATCTCATCACTGCACGAAACTCTGTTTATTTGGCACGTCACATTTGGTTTTTATGGATAGAATTTTCAGGTTTGAAACACTAGAACCAGATATCCAAAACAGATAAGAAAGACACGAGACACTGAATATCTAGTATGAATAAGAAAGGCGAGATACACCGAATATCCATCATCTGGGAAATCAATATCCAGTTTATCCCTAATTTTGACCTTGGTCTCCCCTCCAAAGCAAAACTCTGATTGTGCCACTATATATACACATCTTGTATATATATATAATTATATATATATATATATATATGCAAGATTAATTTCATTCAGTTTTAAGTATTATATATATTTCAATGCATATTTTTATATTACAAACTTTATTTTAGAAATTTATGTTTTACGTGCTGAAAAGTAGTGAAGTTCTTGAAGTCTTAGTTCCTATTCTGTACCATCTAAATGATGCTAGAGCTGATCAATGTAAGTTTTCATTATTCCTTTAGAGAGATCTTTCAAAGAATAAATTATGAATTTGAATAATTTACACAAAAGTAACATTTGCTGTCAGTGATAACTTTTGCTGAAAACGGTTTTACATATTTGTAGAATCGTGTAAAAAAAATTTAATAAGCAAATACAAAATCTATTATTAACTAAATTAATCACACACACACGCATAATCAAAAATATATGAAAAAACACAAAAAAAAAATTTTTTTCCGAAAAAATGTTTTAAAGACTATAACTTGAATTTGCGCAAAGCAACGATAAATTAAGTAAAGTAAAAAATTAACTAAAAAAAAGTTAGCAAAATAAAAAAAAATTAAGTCAAATGAGACTAGACTCATCATCCATGGAAGTCTTCTCAAAAAAAAAGTGCAAAGCACCAAATTTTACTAAAACATATGAAAAAGAAAAGAAAATTGATGTAACATACAGTACAATTATAGTACAATAGATCTCTGGTCACGGTTCTTGGCCTTTCGTGCCCTTCTTCCCCTTATTTCTACATTCAGTGCTGACATACAAGTGGTGTAATAGTGCACCATATACACCATTTGCAATGCATAGACAAGAATGAGGAAGCATCATAAAAAATTAAGGTATTGTATTTAAAAATTAGAAAATGAACGGTAATCTATCAGAGGATTTGTTCAGTTTGCTGATGCCGAAAACAGAATTTGAGAAACTAACCCTATGCTGTATTCAGAAAGAATATCAACATACTTACTAAGCACTAATTATCAAAACATAAAAGAGTGATTTATCACTGGCTGTATAAGTCTGTATCATCAGCAGCACAAAAACAAATAAATCCAAATAAACTTGACAAATTCACAACCAAAAAATGCATACCTAAAATAAATCCCATATAAAACCTTTTTTTTTTAATTGAACTACCAGAAGAAATTACTACGACGTGGATGAACTAGATTTATCATACGGTAAGTAATTAATGGGTAGCAGTGAAGCAAAGTATTTTTTAACTGAGAGAAATTTCTGTGAAAATGACCTTCAAAATGAACCAAAAAGTTATTATTAAAAGCTTTTTCTGAGAATCTTAATTTCGTTAATGAAAGCAGATTTAGTATTTCAAGTTGTTTTTATCCTGATTGTCTGAAAAATTAATGTGCCAATAAATATTTTTTTACTAAGACATGAATTCCAGTTTTGTAAATTATTAACTGGAAAATTAACTTCTCTTCTGTTATCGCAAATAAAGAATAAATCATGGGCAGTACTGGTGGGGGGGGGGGGGGGGAGGCGCATTCTCTCTATATATTTCGGAATAGTGAACTGCTTATGCAGCTCCTTTGTGGATTGCTTATCGAGTTATAGTTTTGCTTTGATTGCTCATTACAAACTAAACTATTTTAAAGTAGCATTATAGAAAGAATCGATTTTCTGTCAGAAATAATGTTTCATGTTGCAAACAGCTCTTTGGAAGCAAAAATATATATCTTGTAACATACATAGATTTTACGGAGTGTCCGAAGATTGGCGAGATTTCGAATGTTGCAGTTTATACCCGCAATTGAAACTACATATAAATTTACGAAGTAATATGTTTACTTGGGAAAAATTAAAGTGAAGCTAATAGTATCATAAAGACAGAATTATAAATCCTAACAGCAGTATACGTGTATTTTTTCATGCATGTTTTAATTATTATTATGACTTTTGGCGACAACAGGCAGAATTTAAGTACTCAACCCTTCATTGTATATTTTAAGATTTGTGTGAAGGCATTTTCATATTCGGCAACATCACTTTAAAGCTTAAATAAATGTAATATTTTCCTTGGCACAGTAAATTTCAAAATAAGAATGCATGAAGAAATGTTAGTGCCAAGAGTCTCAGTTATTAAAATATTCTCAAATATTTTGCCACTCCAGGTATTTAACTATAAAGTAGTTTAAAGAAATCAAATAACATAAAAGCATAACAATCGTGTCATTAATCAAGATGTGTGACTGTTTGAATGTTAAAGATGTGCACTTCTGATGCGATCTTGCTTCTGATTGTCTGCTGCTATTAGCCGCAACAATTTCTTTAGTTACTGGGACACCATCATTAAATTTTTATGTTTATAGATATGGTGCAATACTGAATGCAGATGTAGGGTGTAAGAATGCTTGCATTGTAAAAAGAAATAAATTATATCAAAATTTGACCCAAAACTGGAAACTTGAACCTGCTACTACGAACAGGAATTGGGACGAGCTTGTTACTCAAAATACTAATTTTCTATTTTACCTCTGGATAATTTTATACGCCTAAGCACAAAATTACAAAAATAAAAATTCCCAAGAAGTGCTTTGAAATTACAAGGAGCCCTCTTTCCTTTTAATAGAAAAGATATAAATTTTGAATCGTTAATTTTTGCTGCAAAAAACTTTCAAATATCTTATTTTATGCTCTAAATATCCTTCAAAATGGTGTTTTTAACAATAATATTTTACTTTTCCCAGAAAAGCTACATTTTTTTTGTACAATGAAATATCTAAGATGAAATTCGATGAATGTTTTTTTCAGAGATTAGACATGAAAATTCGAGAAGATTCACAATTACAGGAAAACCATCTTATTTTTATCACTGTTCGCAATATTTGATCTAGTAATAAATATGTCAATTGTTTATTCAAAACTGGATCCCTTCTCTGTATTTTAGTCCGGTTTCTCGAGTGGGAAATATTTGAGTGATGAAACAATCACACATGCTAAGAAAGACGCCAATATTCTAAATAAAATTATGTTCAAATTTCAATCAGAATTTATTTAAAATTTGTGTATCTTGCTTTAACAGTACCGATCAATGACTAAGATGTCAAAATATCAATGTTCTCGTTTGTTTTATTAGCTAAGCAAAATCAATGTCTGTCTCCAGTTCCCTCTAGACTTCATAGAAATTGGGTTATAATTTTGAGATTTGTTTCACTTTTTAAGAAGTTACATCGAGAGGAATCATTTTAAATTATAAAAATATTCTTTAATATTTTATTCATTCAATTTTTTTCTAACTTTTAAGATTGAAGAAGTTCTTTATATATTACTGAAACAGAATTGGTGACCTCTTATCCTATAACACTGGGGGGGGGGGGATTGTAATCCTCCCCTGCATTAGAGCAATGGTCCCCCTCAATGGGAGTCAGTGAGGTCTGTGGAATAAACAGTAACACCACTATCTATGACAAAAGATGAGAATTTGATTTTGTACACACACGTTAAATAAATTCCAATTCAATTTTCCAAATTTGGAAATATACTTTGAAAAAGTACAAAAAAGTGTAAATCTTTAAATCTTTTTTCTTACTTTTTTTGCTGTAGTGTGGTCATTAAAATATCAGTGATGTTTCTCTATAAAAGTTGTGTAACAAGAGGGGAAAGGGGGCACATAACAACATTCCTTTAACTCTCATATGATTATATAGAAAATGTTACCATTAATTCAAATCTTGTGAGAATATTGATATCTGCAAATCAGCAAATAAGGATTTCTATGCTCGTATAACGTTTTTTCTCTACTTCTCAAATACAATGAATTTTCTAACTAATAATGTATAGTTTATTTAATTTTATGTTCTAAGGATTCAATTTTGTAAATAATTCTGCTCATTTTATTAGCCAGGGTAGGTCTTGTTCATATTGGTGTTTTCATTCTACTCCTTTTGAGCGGTGAAAGAAATTTTGGTGTAAGACTGAATAAGCCATATACTGCTAGTGTACCTATGGACATCCCAGTATTTACTGGAACACATGCTGATCTTTTAATCATTGCAAGTATATTTGAATGCTTTGCTTTCTTATAAATAGAAAATGTATTAATCATGACTCTTAGTGGTAAATATTTACCTTTTCAATAGTTGTATACTTGAAATCAATTGTAAATGATACACAAATTTATACTAAAAGTTGAAAATTTGCAATTTGCATTGCAAATGTCTTATTTATGTAGACTTTTGATGTGTATGATTCTTAATGTTAAATAGTGAAGTGTTTTTATTTGGCTTATTTTAGGTTTTTCATAAAATTATAACAACTGGTCATCAACGCTTACAACCTCTGTTTGACTGTCTTTTAACGATTGTTGTGAATGGTAATTATTAATCATTACTTTAAATTAGAGTTAAAACAATTAACTTGAGATTGATATATATATATATATATATTATATATAATATACATCCAAACTTTTAATCTGCATTCAAACAGAATAGTTTGCTTTCTAAATTATCGCTTTTTTTTCTACCCTCATATCGGTGAACTAGTGTGCTTTTGGACACAGTTGCAATTTGAATGTATCTGCTAATATATAGTACAGTACAGAACCTCTTATCCGAGAACCAGAAAACCAGGATTTTTTTCGTGAATTTCCGCCATTTTTGAAAAGTTCGAGTTTTTTTGCCCAGTTAATAAAAAAAATAAATTTTTGAAAATACCTTTAAAAATTCGAATTTTTTCGTTACAAGTAACATATTCAGTGTTTATAAGTTGAACAATTTAGTCTAAAAACAATTTTTTTTAGGGAGGGCATCAACTTAATTGCAGAAGAAAATTAGAAAAAAATAATTCTCCAACAATCTTGAGAAAACCTGACGTTTTCGCTATTTTATTTCAATAATTAAACACGAAGGTAAAATGTATTTAGATTCGTACACATTTATTTAATTGTCTGGTGAGTATTTCAAGACAAATTGAAATAAAAGTCGGACTATTTAATGCTCGGAAAATTTCTAATACCGCACATTTGCAAATTTTCCGTAATAGCTGATCGCGTGAATCTTAGAGCTCGTTTCTTACAATTTTTTTAATTTATTTAAGTGCTGCAATAAGGTAATAAAAATTTTAAATTGATATTAAGGCAACAAAAATTTCGACTGAAAATGAATACTTTATTAGAATCGAGTTCGCAAAAGCGAAGTCGTTATACACAAGTATGGAATTTGCATGTTTCTGCATGTAAACACTCTTCTTACACTTTGTTTTTCTGCTTTTTGAAATCACTTATTGCTGAAAAAATGATTGACGATCAGATTTTACAAAATTGATAATTTGATAAACGAGATGTCCAATTCGGAAATCATCCAAATGGTACTGCACCCTAACGATGACAAAAAGCAAGAGAGAGATGAAGACAAAAATTATGACATTTTGCCTGCTATGGCTAACGAATGTTGCTTTGAATTATCTAAAGACCTTATAGCAGCACTGGAAGAAAAATATTTCGTAGACGGAACACACATGATGGCTGTTCGAAAAATCCAGCAATTGGTTTCACAGAAAAAACCTAATTTTCGCCAGGTTTCACAGAAAAAAACCTAATTTTCACCAACTGAAACTTACTATTTATATATTTGAATCATTTATGTCATTTTCAAACCCCCTTTCAACCCTCTCTTGTTTTGACTTGTGAATGTTATTGATTTTTATCTTTTAAATATAGGTCTTTTCGTTTAATATTTCTTAATTAAAAAGTATTTCTTTACTATTTTCTACTTATTTTAAAGTATTATTACCATTTGTTATTGTAATTTAGATTCAATAAACAATTCGAATATCAGCATTTTTTAGCTATCCAAAAAACTAGGAAATTCAGTTATCTGGGATAGCGATGGTCCCGAGCATGCCGGATAAGAGGTTCTGTACTGTAATAAAAAATCTGATCAAACCTTTTGAAAATAAATTTTATTTCACAGAAATTTTGTTATTTGTTTGGGTTTGCTGTAAAAGTTTATTTATTAGGTGAAGGAAAAATGCCCAAAATATAGGAAAATTTGATGTGGTCGTAATCATGAGTTACACCTAAAGTAACCGATTCTCAACAAAATGTTTTAACTTAAAAAGTATTTTTAATGATATGTTGTGCTTTTTGCACCCCATCTACCTAAAACCACAAGTTTTGTTTCTCCAAGCTAAGAGATTTATTGCCAGAAGTTTATGACAGTATTACTATCAATATTATATTATTGTTATTCAATTAATATTTCATTATTTTTTATTTTATTAGTATTGTTTAAAGAAGCACCTTCATATTGCTTTTTTACATAAAATCTGCTAAACTGTCAACTTTCGTTTTTCTATTCGGCCATATGGCAAACTGGAATTTTTACTTTTTTCTACTTACAGAAGTTACATTTATTTGATTTGCTAAAATTTTCAATTGTTGAAAAGGTGGAATTATACTTTTAAGTTACGCTGAGTACTTTTGGATGGAAGTGGGAAATATACATATGTATATGTGTGTCTGTAGGTGATAACCACTTTATTGTGGGCACTGTAATTAAAAAAAAAAAAAAAAGAACCGAATATGATACACACATTGGAGATCCAGCTGAAAAATTGGTGATAGCCTCTAAGGTGGATAGGGGGATGCCCCCCCCCCCAATGGTGATATATTTTTTGGAGAGCTTTGAGAGAGGGGTGTAAAATAATTAGCAGTAATACTCCCCCGAAGGTCCCCCCCCCCCCCAAATTCTTCCAAATTTGTATAATAAATTTATTGCAATTTATCATATAAGTGTGCCAATTAATTTAACATTTTAAATTTTGTTTGTTCAGTCCATATACATAATGATATATTTCAAACTCTTATTCAATTTTTCATAGGGTGTATTATTTCTTCGAGGAGTTTACAGCTTTTTTATGCATTGCTATTATAATTTTATTTTCAGTTTCACCTTATTTGAAGACATTATCAATGGTTGCCAGCACTAAACTTCTACACCTACTGGAGGTATATTTGACAAATATATTTTTAAAAGTTTTTATTATTATTTTGTCTGTGAAAAGCATAACAATTGGCAATAATATGCAAACACACACACACACACAGATATATATATATACGAGGTATATCCACAAAGTAAGTTCCGTTTGGTTATATAAAAAAAACGTGTACAGACACAGAGAAATTATTTATTGTACAAAATTTTGCAACAGTTAAACTACTTTTCTACATAGCTTCTGAAATTTTGTTGGCACTTGTCATAGCGTGGCACAAGTTTTTGTATGCCTTCATAGAAGGTTGCGGCCTGTGTTTTCAACCCTGTGGTAATATGTTCTTTCAGCTTGTCGTCATTGTTGAAGTGTTGACCACCAAGGAAAGATTTTAGGTGTAAGAAGAGATGAAAGTCATTAGGAGTAAGGTCCGGGCTAGGCCGAGGGTGATCAAACATGTCTCAGTCAAATTCCTGTCGAAGTTTCTTTGTCACGTCGATCGTTAGTCGTATTTTTCAACAAAAATATTCTGTTTGATGACCGGGATTTCGCATCCAGTCGTCACTTTTGACAAATTAATCTTTTATAAAACTTTTAGTTTGACATCGACAATTTTCACCCTCATTTAGTTTTTTTTAAATCTTTAAATCTGATATAACTTTATACAAGTACATTTTAATGAGTAATTTCCATGTAATCTTCAGTATTTTTATGATACCTTAGAAGATTGGTAATTTCTTGACTTTCAAATTTTTGAATCGGGAATTTTTACTCATTTCTAAGTAATTTATAATCAAGTGTTACTTACTTATTTGTAAGTAACACTTGATTGTAAATAACACTTGAAAAAAAGTTAACTCATATTTTATTTTATTAGGCACTGATTAAAATAAACGTTTATATAAATGTATAAACTTAAGTAAAATGACCAACTTCTCAAGAGGTACTAACAGAAATTCATTTTCAAACATTTTTTTCTCTTATCAATAATTTTCTCATTAAGGTTGTGATGCTTTGTGATATTTTTTAACAATTGCACAGCTGTCTTAATAGTTATCAGTTGATATCTCTGCCCAAGCAATTCAAATTATTTTTAAATGACACCTACCATAACATTTTTGGCAACTAAAAAAAATAACCTAGGTGCCAATGACGCCTAACTTTTCTATCCTAATTTCGTTACCTTGTGTGTAAGTTATTGTTTAGCTTTCCCCCACACAGCTTTCAGATTAGTATGACTTTGAAACACTAGTGTAGGGGTTTGACTTTGAAACATTAGTGTAGGGGAATGTTTCAGGGAGGAATATATGCTACATTGAGAAAAATTTCGGGGGGGGGGGGGTGGCGTCGCTCCCCCCCCCCCTCTGGATACGGCCTTGACTCAAACTACACACTGTTGTGGTAGAGATAATTATATAGTAACGTAAGACTTTTACTAATCTGAAAGCTGTGGACGTTCGGATTAAAGAGGTATGCATATGAAATTTGCATATATGCTTTTTAGTTACTCTGCACTACAAAGTCTCTTTTCTTTTTCCTTTATTTTCCTATTGATGTTAAGTTTCAGTTTGTTTAAGGAAAAATAATATCATTGAATAAACGGTATGGCGAATTCTATTCATAAATGTCTTTAGCACATTAACTTACAATTTTTTATGCATTAGACTCGTGCATTGCATGGTTTTGTAAGCATAGATATGCTTTAATCTTATAGAAAATTGCTGTCTTTGTGAACAAATAGGTTAATTAAAAGTTAATTAACCTATAATAAAAGTGCAATAAAAGTTATTGCATTATTATATTGCTTCCTTTTTTTGTAGATATTGGTTTCTTTTATTCTGCAGGTCAATTTTGAAAATGTCTACTTTTACTTTTTTGAGAATGAACATATTCTTTTCATTGGAAAAAATGCATCACTGGTGCAACTTGATTCTTAACTTAAGGAAAGCCAAATCATTGAAATAAAAGAAAATTGTTTGAAAATTGAAATATTTATTTGAAGTGTAGAGATAAAATATAAATTCTGAAATTATTGTGTTACTTAAAGCAGTATTTATGCCAATGAAAAAATTATTTAAAGTAAGAGAAAAATAAATGCAATTTCTTTTTCAAAAAGCCAAAAATCTTTGAAAGTTTCGTTGCCATCATACATCGCTTGTTGCTGTTGGTGTAAATACAGAATGCCCTTAGTGTTCCGAAGCATATTATCTCTTATGTTAACACTAGTATGTGGTTTTTTTTTTTTTTTGTTTAAGAAAATGAAATATTTTGTATAATAAAGTGTGAACATTTTTGATAACTTCTTCATTTCAGTGAGGTGAAAATAATTATAAAATGTTTTTTTATTTGTCTCAGAACAGATGATATTTCTCTGAAATTCATTTTTAGTATTCTTTATTTTTCAGTTTATTTTACAATCCAATATTTGTTATGATAAATGATGCATACTTTTTTACTTATATCATAGTTTACCTTAATATTTCCGCTTTCAAGTTTTAACTGATGCTTAATTTCTTTCATTTTTAGGCTTTTAGCACTCCATGGTATCTATATACTAGTGCAACAAACCATCATCTTGTGTTTTTCTTGTTAGAAATTTTCAATAATATTATTCAGTATCAATTTGATGGTAAGTGCATAGTTACTTGAACTATTATGATGTTATCATGTATACCACAGCCTCAATTTTTTATTGTGTAATAATGAAAGCAGATGCTTTTTGCTATTACTGATAATACATATTTAAGTCAAAAATATGGAATAAAATGTTATTATACATTTAATCACTCAAGCCAAGGCCGTAACCAGAAATGTTTTTCGGGGGGGGGGGGGGGGCTTGACTTTGAAACACTAGTGTAAGGGAAAGTTTCAGGGAGGAATATATGCTACATTGAGAAAATTTTCGGGATTTCGGGGGAGGGGGCGGGCTTGTCGCCCCCCCCCCCCCCCTCTGGATGCGGCCTTGACTCAAACTATACACTGTTGTGGTAGAGATAATTATATAGTAATGTAAGACTTTTAGAATGATATTTTGCTTTCATGTTAAAGAAAGGAATTCAATACAAATACAAATACAAATACAAAAGTGATGACCAGCAACAGGCTCAGGGCCCAGCTAGCCTGGTCCTAGTTAATTTAGCAGTTGAACATCAAGAGCTTTCTTAAAAGTTTTTACCCCACTGCAATTAACAGTTGCTTCCGGTAAACTATTCCAACTGCCCACAACCCTATTGAAGTAGTAGTTTTTCCTAATTTCAAGATTAGCCTGAGATTTGAAAAGTTTAAAACAATGACCTCTGGTTCTACTTTCAGCACATAGCTGTAGTCCATCAACATTTCCCGTTTTAATGAATTATTTTAAAAACGTAGTATTATTTCAAAAACGTTTCATGTTTCTTTATTTCATCAAAATAAAAATTCAGCTATAAAAAAAACCATAAATTGAGTTCTCTTTTGTTCCAGAACACAAAAATACAGCAGAATCTAACATTCACAAGGGAATGCCTAGATTATATATGTATGAATATTTTTATTTAATGTTCAGTCAAGGACGTTAACACAAATAGTATTATTAAGTTTAACTATAGGGAGTATAAATAAGTTTCTGCATTTATTGTAAACTTTTTCCCATCTTTCTGGCAGCACACGGATACCTCATCGAAAGAACATTTCTTCTTTTGAGACTATCCAAGAATCAATTTTTGGTATCTTCATGTGATGTAAAGGGCTGCTCAAACACTGTATATATATATCTTATCTTATTATATATAAGCGGCTTATTCTGTCTGTCTGTCCGCTATAGAATCCTAGGCCGTTTTACCGATCGGGACCACATTCGGCACGGTTAATGTTTACGACCCGAAAAACTCATCGCTGCAAAAATGAAAGTTGTGACTCTATTAGTTTTTTTAATTAATTTTTAAAAAATTTTCAACGATCTTTTTGACTTGTTTTATTTTATTTTTGCATTGTTGCGGTCGTTTCTAACCATATAATTACAGTTGCCGTGTGAACAAACAAATCAATGCTGCTGCCATTGTTGTAACAAATATACTAATAATAATCAAAACCTTTATTTAGCATATTGAGTGAGGATTCGCTGTATTTGCAATCTCCGATAAAAATTAATGTATACGCGAATTTAATTTAATCCTTTCTTTTTTATTTATTTATTTATTTATCGTCTGCCCGTTTTATATTTCTTATTAGACTGGCAGCGCTCTTTTTCCCAGTTTCATTAAAACTTTTGTTTTGAAAGGCATAATAAAATTTTCAATAAGTTCTTTGGATGGTAAATATATATTTTTCACAAACAATTTGATTGTATAGTAAATAAATATATAGTTGTATGGGGCAGTAAGCAAAGGGGTGTCCTCACCGTCTGACATGGGTAATTCAGTTTGAATTAAAAGACACCTTTGCACAAATCATTTTAATTACAATTTATAATATCTAGAACATTTCGTATGACCGACGGGCTTACTAGTATATATATTTATACATACAGTAAAGCTTGTAAAGTTGACCACTTTTGTTGACTGGTTTTTTGTTGTAAAAAACGTCCTATTGTTACCTACGGAATTCACGATTTTGAACTGCTCTGCTTCTGAAAAATAAATATAAAAATAAAAATAATAAAAGTAATTTTGTTTCTTTTCTATTTAAGCGAAAATTTGTGGTTGATTAAATAGAACAGTATAAAACTATGTAATTTTTTCTTTGTTAGGAAATTCCAATTTGGTGTACACAATTATTCGCAAACGTAATGTGTTTCATTCTTTGGCTAATCTTCCAACTGATCACAGCACAATTCAAAAATCGCTTAGCAAGAGAAACAAACTAGTTCCTTCTAATAGTAACATGAGTCTGAATAGCTATGCATCAGGAACAAACAACCAAAGTATGGAAGGATCAACTCCAGCTAAACCAGCAGAGAAAGGAACTCTAAATGCTTCCCTAGCTGCAACCCCTCGTAAGTTTTTATTTTTCAATGCTCTTTTTTGAAGTACAAAATAAAGGAAGTATTGTATTCGTGGAAAAGTTTTCCCACTCTGCCTAAATTTCCACTTTAATTACCCATGAATCAATTTTGTTTAGTTTTTTCATGATGTCCATACATACATACATACATATGGCCACCGAAATGTACATTTTGACCATCCCTGCATCCGCTTTAAAAAGTTTTGTTGTGATGTCTGTAGGTACGTATCGTGCATAGCTCAAAAACAGTTGGTTGTTAAAAGTTGAAATTTTTGCATGTAAGTTGTGTACAAGGTTTACTCATGCACGTCACCTTTTAGTTACAATCAGATGTTCCAAAAGGGTCTTTTGCATGATTTTGTGTCAAATCCATGTCATTTTCAAGTTGTTTTTAGTATTACGATATTTTATCAAAGGCATCACTCAATCCTTTCTACAGTTAAATTTACAACAACTTTGTGAAATATAGTCAAATTTGGAGCCAAAATAAAGAAGCCAATTCTAGTGTCAGTTTGGCAATATGTGCAGGATTTGGCAACTTTCCCATATAATTCCATCTTCAAGCATTTGCGAGAATTGTATCTTGCAAAACTCTTTTGTACATGGGTTTGCAACAAACTAAAAGGGGCGTAAGTGTAATTCAAATGTTTTTTCATAACCCCTAAGGTACATTAATATTGTATTTTTGTTCTTTTTACATATTCAGTTTAGTTATTTTTGTTGCAGTTTTAGATTCCAATAAAAATATAAAGTTTCTTAAAGCTAGAAAATGACATTCTGCATATTGACTATACTTTCGTTATAGTGGCAGGAAAAGGTCTAAAAATTTATAGAAAACTAAAAAATTCTTAAATCAATTGTGATTTAACCCATTCCCTGCCGCACATTCAACTGATGTAAATTTTAGCAAGATAAACATGTTAATTTTAAAAAATAATAATAAAATATCTCTAGTTGGGGCCCACGTGACTTCATTGTTTTAGTGGTAGAAAATCATAGTTTAATTCTTCTGAACTTGCGCCGTGAGCAAAATGCTCACACCAAGAAACAAAAAAAGTATGTCTGATATTTACGTTTTCATAATATTTCATGAAAGCAATACCCGTGCAATAAATTTTGAACAATATTATTATTTTATATTACATTTGGTGTGTAAAATAAAGAAAAAAGTTTTATGGTGGAAAATATTTTATTTTCACCACCATTAATTCAGAATGCAATTGTTTGAAGAAAATAGTTGGTGTGAGAAAAATTCTTTCAAGCAAGTTCTCTGGTCACTCATTTTGACACGAGTTCTGTAGGGTTAATAGGCATGCAAGGAAGTTAGGTGTGGCACGCATCAGATTTTTTAAAAATAAAAATACAAAAATCACTTAACTTTTTTTTGCAGTTGATAACTTTAAAGTTTATTTTTAAAATACAATAAACTGCCATAAAAGCTTTTATTATTATTATTATTTTAATTAGAAATGAATATGTTAAGTGGTGGGTAGAGTTCGGTTTTTGTTTTCCACTTTTCAGTTAAGTAAAAAAAAATTATTGCTGTACATAATTGAACTTAATATTTCTGGCAGTAATTGCTCTCTGAATCAATTCTCAAAATGTTTTAGTTCCCTTTGGTTATGTATGCTTCTAAACGCATGGCAGAATTACTTAACTTATTTTTCACACAAAAAAAACTAGAGTATGAGCCCCACATGACTTCGTTGTTTTAGTGGTTGAAAGATATAGTTTAAACCTTCGTTACTTATGCCGTGAGCGAAATATTCAAACCAAGAAACAAAAAAAGCATGTCTGATATCTACGTTTTCATAATATTTCATGAAAGCAATACCTGTACGATTTATTGCAGATTTTTATTAAAATATTTTCTTTTCCAGTTTTATTCATCATGAATCAAAATTTATTTTTTAATAAGCACATAATCAATAATAAAAATAAAATTTTTCAATAATGAACTTTGAAATCATACAAAAAAGGAAATTATTTATTGTTTTTGTGATCATAAATTTTGTAATGCTAGTTTATATGATTGTGCTTCTTTCAAAGTTGATTTTAGTAACTAACATTTAAAAAAAAGAGTTCATTTTGATGACCAAAAAAAAAGCACTAAGCAGTTCCCTGTTAACATTCTCACTTTGCTAACAAAGTTTTTTTTTTTTTTTTAACAGTGTAATGATAATAGATTTTGTGTAAATGCAGAAAGTAATAAATCATTCATGCTTTGTTATTTTTACAGCATTTTTTTTACTTTAAACAATCCATTTTTAATCAACGTATATAGAATTTTATGTTTTATTTTCTTAGTATTGTAGGTATTTCTTATCAAATATGAATCAAGATTTCTTAAATGAGCTTAAATTACATTTAGTATTCATTTTTAGTTGAACTGTAGCTATAAGTTTCACTTTGTTTTGCCATAATATATTAAAAGAGAAGAATTAGTTTTTAATTCATAAAAATCTGGGAATTTGAAAAGAAAAAAAATTATAGTAATAAATTATTGTTTACTAACTGTTATGTTTTTAAATCACTATGGTTATTTACTTAATCCCATAGAAATCATATTTTATTCATTCGCATAAAATTGTTGTTTGCTTTTAAATTCCCAATTTTATTTTACTCTAGTTGCTTTTAAAGTCAATAAACTTAAAAAAATTGTGCTGCATTACTATAGCTCATAACAATGAGAAACTTGTTATGCATGAAAAGAAATATTTGTGTAAAAGCTTTATATTGTGAGATCATTTTTGTATTAATCAAATAATTATATGTAACTGAACTTAAAAAAGGTTTTTAAAAAAAAAGAATAATTTCTATATATTTTATCGATAGGCATTGACAAAATGACTGAAAGAGAACGTGCTCACCCTCCAAGTTTGCCTACTAGTCCTACAGAGACTACTGTACCACCATTGCCAGATTCTGCATTTGCTTCGAATTCATCTGAAAAATTAGATACCCTAACAAAATCACCTCAGAGTTCTGAACCTGAAGGCCAAGAAATGTTGAAGAGCGTTTCTACCAGTAAAATGGAAACTGCAAATACAGAAGACAAATCTGAGAATTCGTTGTCACAAGTAGGTCTCTGATGAGGAATGTCCAAGTTTTTAATCAATTAGAAAAATTACTTTACTCAGTATTATAATTAATTTTTCATACTTGAAAATGCATATGTATTGGTTTTTCTTCTTTAGCCAAGTCCATATAATGCTTTTATTAGTATTTATGATTAGTATGACAATTTACTTGTGCTTAATGATAGCCATAAGTAGTCCATAAAATAACCACAATTATCTAAACTAATTGCATATCCGGCAGCTGATTTGTAAACACAAAAATGTATAATTGGATACAGTCCAGGGATGAAAGGAAAATAATGCAATTGATAGAAAAATGCACCTTTACATAAAATTAAGTACTGCATTAAAAAACACCCAATTTATATTACGCAGTAGTTCACTATTACAATTTTGGATAATCCAATACATCTATTCATACTTTTTCTCACTCTAAATTTTTCCCCCTTCATATTTTTTCAATGTTTAGATTTTATTCCAGTAATTCCAGTTGAATAGTTAGAGATTCAGTTGGTTGCTTTTTAAGTTATTGTAATTCTTCTGTACCTACTGCCACACTGTAAACATTTTGCGTTTAGTTGCCACTATTTTTGGTGTAAAGTTAAAAATAATTCATTTTTGATGGACTATTTTTTTTGTGTGTGTCTGTCTAAAAAATATGTAGGCAGTATAACGTTTCTTACCACATGAAATTTGCTAACTCTGTTACATATCGAAATTTTATTGCAATCGCTCATTTCTATGAAAATAGGATATTGAGCAATCGTAATTAATTTTTGATACATAGATGAGTTAACAAACATCATATTCTAAAAAAATCATTCTACTGTCTGTATTTTTTTAGACAGACACTTAAAAGAATTTAAAATACATTAAAAAGTGAATCATTTTCACCTTTACACTAACTGAATTGAACACCAAAACTTTTTATAGTGTAGTTACAAATTTCATTGAATCACATTGTTGAAATTTGAAATATTCAGGAAATAAATAAATAAAAAGTAAATTTATGTATCAGTTTGTGTACATTGAAAAGGGTAGCATTCAACTTTTTTCAAAAAAATATATTTATCATATTATTTTACTATTATTATTATTTTCACAGCTTCAGTTGTGAATATGCACAAAATGAATGGGAAATATTCAAAGTTTAAATACAACAAATTAAAAATGTCATCCCACCCTCCCCAAATTTCAGAATTTTTTTTCTTGTAAAAGCTATTCATCGGAACTAAAACTGGTGTTTCATGAAACTAATACTTTTGTTGCTTTTTTTGACATACACTGCACTGCTTTGAAGAAAATTTACTTTGAAACGCTAGATGACTCAATATTCCCTCCTTACATAAAAGGAATATCTGATAGTGTATTTTAAGGTGCTTCTGTCTTAGCAGTAATTATTAGAAAAGAAAATGATGTGAAGGGCATTAAGTTTGTTTTTCAAATTTTATTTTAATTATTTCAAAACTGGAATGATTCTGGAATAGATTGAAGTTATAGTTTTATTTAATGAAGTGTTTGTTTGAATGTTTGAAAAGGAAATATTTAATGAGTGATTTTGTTAAGTGAGAAAATGTTTTCATACATTTTCATTTATTGTGAACTTCTACATACACTTTTACCTGTCGTTGAGTATGTAAAACTTCATTCATTTTTATTTTGTGTTATAAATGTCTAGTGCTTGTACAATTATTTAAAAAAGTTTTATTTTATCAAGAAGTACACATAAACTTCTGTTAAAGTTTTAACAAAGAAATTTTAAAAAGGAGAAGAAGCTATTTACATTGGTACTTTAAAGAATAAAAATAATAATAAATTGTATATTTCTTTTTGGTAGATATCACCTCCTTTAAGTCCTACTCCTTCTATTGACTCATCGAGTTCAGAAGCAGCATCTTCTGCTCCTAACAATACTTTCAACAGGACACGAGCAAGTTCTGCTGCTAGTTACTCTACTACTAGTTCAATGGCAGGTTTATCTTTGAGTAATTGGATACCTACTTCTGACTGGGTTGTCTCATGGAAGCAGAAGTTGCCACTTCAAACAATAATGAGACTTTTGCAAGTACTCGTGCCTCAAGTTGAAAAAATTTGCATAGACAAGTGAGACTCTTTTGAATGAAAATTCATATGGTAGTTAATAAATATACTCTTGAAATTGTTATGAATATTGAAAAATTATTATTCAATGGAGAAAAAATCCATCAATAATACAAATACTACCCAGGGTTGGTATTTTTTTCGGCAAAAAGGTATTTTTGTCAGGATTGTGGCAAAAAATGGAATCCAATCAGGCCACTGCACAAAAGCTCTGAATTGAATTTTAAAATTTAATTAATTAACATGTTTAGAAAATATATGTAAATTAAACCTATTACATATTTGGAAGCTTTGTGATGCTTAAAAATAGGTATAAAGTTACAGGTTTCAAACGTGAGAGCCGAATATTCGACAGGGATCCGTCAGAAAAAGATACACTGGATATTTGATATGCGACAAAATCGATATAAGATGCTCCCTAATCCTGACCTTGTAACCTTCCCCCCTCCCCCACACACACACACAGAAAAAAAAAGCAAAATCCTGGGTGCTCTACAGTGCATAAACTACCGATAGATATCATATAGCAAAGAGTGCCGTGAGAAAATTAATTCTTCCAAGGGTGCGAAAACTTGGAAAAGTTCGAAAACCTCTGCTATAGGGGCTATCATCTTAGTGGACCTGTAGTCCCTACCCGACCATCCCCAGTATTGGCGAGAAGTTATACGGAGATTTAATATGTATGAAACTAAGTTAGGCAAAATTTCCGACCTCAAATATTAAAACCGAAGCAGTAAGAGTCAAAATTTGAGCAAAAATTTCATGAGTGCCACTTGAATCAAGTAGCTATATTTCTATATTTGGATGTCCCTGGCCACCAATTTATAGGAATACCAACTTCATATTTTTTTTCTCTCTTATTATTTTTTAAGGCTCATTTTTTTCTTTTTAGCAATTGTAGTTATTAATTGATCTATTCTGTTATTAATTTTTATTTCATCACTTGTATGATGTTCAGGTCTTTTTCACTTTAAATTCATAATTTTTTTTTAGTATTTTTTAGATTTGGTTTTATTTCTTCTTTTTTCTTGAGACTTAGCTACTCCGATGAGTCCTGTCCCAACCCCTTTTTTTAATTTCAAATTCCTTGTGTTATTTCCCAATTTTTAACTTCATTTTAGTTATATACCTTACAACCATTTGCTGTTTTGCATTTATCTATTTCTTATAACAAAGTAATTTTATAGTTCTATTTATGATTTATTTATATTCATTTTTCTGCAGAGGTTTGACAGATGAAAGTGAAATACTGAAGTTTTTACAGCATGGAACTTTAGTTGGCCTGTTACCTGTTCCACATCCTATTTTAATTAGAAAATACCAAGCTAATAGTGGAACTACAATGTGGTTCCGCACATACATGTGGGGAGTTATTTATTTACGGTACGTTATATGCATTATTATTATAGTATGATTTTTTTTTGGAAAGCAGTAAAATTACATTTTTATGGGTTGTAAAAATAGTGAAAACTTTATTTTTTGATTGTCATAAATATTGCATGGAAGGATTTAAAGCAAAAAGCAGTTTCAGATAAATTAATTTTGATCAATGACAGAAGCAGAAAACAAAAATTTGGGAAAAAGACCTAAAATCATGCGGGAGAGGGAGATAAATATATAAAATATGAAGTTTAATCATGCTGCAGCTGCGCAGTCCATAGTTACATGTTTAACGGACGAGATATCTCATCATGAACCGCAAAGTGGTTAAAATCCTTAAAAATCCAGATTTTTTTGCATCTATCATAGGAATTGAACTTATTGCATGCAGAACAATAATTACTAAGTTAAGAAATAAATAAAAAATTTCATTAAAATTAGGGATGTAACGAATAGTGATTTTTCTGAATACCAAATAATCGGCCATTTCTTCCAGGTTGAATATTAAAATTTCGAAAAAATCGTTGTAATAAGAAGTATTTGCCAAATTAAAAGTATTCACAAACACAAATTCCACACATTAATCTATGATGTATGATTCACTTCTTGTTTGTTAAGAATCTAAAACTATCTAAAATTAATGTATTTTCTGTATTGTTTTGAACTCTGTAAAACTGAGAATTTCACCCACAAGTGGAATAGAAATGAAAGGTTTTAATGTAAGCATTAGCATTATTTTACTAATTACTGTGCAACAAATTTTTTTTTTTTTTTTGTCCTTTAGATGAAACTATCTGATTCTATGTAAACAAAAGGTGCTTGATTCAAATACCAAACCAAAATGGTCCATCACGTACCGTTTTTGCTGGATATCCACTTCTCATATTTATACAATTTGGTTATAGAAGAATGTAACTGCGGCTTTCTTATTGAAAACACAAACACTAAAATGATTTGTTTGGCCGTTTAACCTTGTGGACATCTGTTGGTGTGCTCTGATAACAGATTAGCAATATTTAATTCGTATACTTCCATTCTATCGACCGCCGAAACGCTTTTCAAACACGGATGCCCTGATGAAACCTTTCCCCATGCTCATCATTAATTGCTCCAAGGTTTTGAGAAAAGAAGTCCATATGGGAGCTCAAAAAGTGTAGTTTTAATGAAATATAGCAACCTAATAATACAAAAGCATTTTATCATGTCACCAACAAGATTTTTGTAGTTTTCAGCTTTCTCATTTCCAAGGAAATGTGAGCACACTGATTTAAAGGCCAGCCAGGCGGATTTTTCTGCTTCTGACTTTTAGTTTTCATACTCTTCATCATGAAAGGACTTCCTTAAGTTGTGGGCCAATAAAAATCCTTTTTTTTTTTACTTTTGCCTCACTTATATGTTTGAATTTATTCCTGAGATGGCAAGAAAGCCACTACTTCTCGATCCAGAGCTTTTACAAATGTTTAGATAAACCAAGTTTAATGTGCAATTGTGTGAAAAAAGCAGATGTACAAGTGGCGCATTTGATATGTTTTTGCCTCTCATAATTTTGAAATTTCCTTTGTGTTTGCAGAATATGCTACTGAAATGAATAGGGAAAAAATACTTAGATGGAGGAGCACTTATAAACAAGAGCCACTCTGCTAAATTGTGCTCGTGTCCTAATGCTTGAAATAGTACATTCACATCACAGCAGCATACTATTATTTCTTTCTCCGCAAAATAATGTACAAAATGCTTTTGTCGTCTTGTAAAAAACACGAAACTTCGAGAAGTAGATAAAGCTTCTGTTGCCAAAAATGTTGCTCAAGTAACGCAAGTTCATTAAAAAGGTCTCTAGAATGGCAACGATTTCACTGTCAATGAGAAATATATAATTTATATTAAATTAAGTCAATAAATTACGAAAATATGCTCATTTATCCAGAAAATACGGAAAAAGCTAAGATGCGGAATTTTGGGAAAATGGTACGTGATAGACAAAAAGTACTTGCTGATTCGTAATTTTCAGCCAAAAATACATAAGAAACAGCCATTTTCATCCAAAGGACATTTTTCGTGTTGCACAGTGTTATTTAATTCAAATGAAAGAAATACTATTGTCTAGTGAGCATTTATTTACCTTGTTCAAAATAGTTTTATGAAGATATTTTAAAAGTTATAAAAGTTAATATTTTTGTTTTATGGATTTTTTTTTACATACCTATTTTCTAAAGATCTATTAAAATTTAATGCATTTAACTGGAATATATTTTTATTTTCAAAAACCCCAATAACTTATGCTATCTTAATATTCATGATATAATCTAGGCCAACGGTTCGCAATCTTTTTTTCCCCCGCATACCACCATTTTTCTTGCAAATCATTTGCGTACCACTGCTAATGTAACTTTGTATTATAGAATAGAACACTAATAAATTATTAAAAATGCTACGGCAATTAGGTTAATTCAATCACACCATTTTTTATAGTTAATGTTAATGCAGAGAAAAGCATTTATTAAAAGAAAGCTGTATGGAGAAAATAAAATATATGAAATATTTAAAATATATTTTTAATACATACCTCAAAAACAGTATTAGAAATACATCTTTTAAGTACAAAATACCTAACATGTAAAAAATGAAAAAGCAAAATTAATGAGAAGGTTGCTGCTGCATGGCAGATACAAGCGAGGTGATATCTCTTTCCGTAGAAGTTACTTGAATCCTCAAATTTGGGTTGACATTTAATTTGCTTCTATATTTATTTTTAATAAACATCAAATTGGAAAAGCAGTTTCGAAGATGAGTGGTTGTGAACTGAATTAAAAACAGCAATTCTTTTCTAAACAATAAAGGGGAATTCATTTTTAACTTTGAGCCAACATTATCCCAATTATAATCGGGCAAATTCTATCTTCAATCCCGAGTTTTTGTTTTAACTTCTTCTTTCTTTTTTTTGCCTGCACGCGTATGACCTGGAGAGACTTCGCGTACCACAGTTTGGGAACCGCTGATCTAGGTTTTTCCTATTTTCTCTTACCCAATATTCACAATAACTCAGCCTACCCAAACAAACTCTGACTTCCACTTTGTTAATAACAACAAAAAAAAAGTATCATATTCTCCATCATAATTAACTATTGCCAGCTTTTGGGAGCAAATGCTAAGTATAAAATACAATATTATAGCTTTAAGATCTTTTTGTTTAGTCAAACCTGAAGACAGTTTAAAAAAAAAAAAATTCTAAATTATTTTTATTTATTAAAACTATATACTAATGTTTTTTGTTTTTTTTTTTTTTTGCAATAACTATAATGCAACTTTAAGTGTTTAACATCTGCTAATTTCTTAATTTTCTTACCATTTCTACTGTAGCAGAACTATTCGGCCTGGCCATGACATGACTATTCGGCCAAAGGGCCGAATATTCGTTACATCCCTAATTAAAATATTAAATTTTGAAAATTTGCAAACACTTTTAAGTATTCAATTAGAAGTGCAACACAATCTAAAAATTATTATAAAAATACATGTTGAAAACATTAAAAGGAAATTTATGTGTACTTAATCTGAATTTTTTATTCAAAAAGTTACTTTTTATAGTGGTAACATTAAACAAAATTTAACTTTTTAAAAATAATTGTAATATCTAACACACCCAAGCAAGGCTTAAAATACATAGTAGCTCAGATCCCGCCTTTCTTTTCGTTTTTTCCAACAATTTTTTTAATTAGACCAAATTTAAGCTGATTTGTGCATGTTAAAGAACACAGGACATGTGTTCTCATGCATAAATATCCTGCACATGTTTTAAGACAAGAAATTAGGCTTGACAACAAGCTATATATTTTTTTTAACGAATTCTTAACATTACATATCAACTAATAAGAATAACTCCTTGAATTTTTTGACCAGTTTTTAAATTTTGTGCATGTATTTTCAAATTTCAAATGTACAATGACAATTATTAAGTTTACTAATTAGTTGTATATTATAGCTAGAAATGCTCAAAATTTTTTTCCAATTTTCAGAATAGTCGGGTAAATTTTATGAAATGCTTCATGAATGTGACTTTACCGATGTTTTGTAGTTTATAATAACAGTAACTTATAATAACAGTTTGCATCCTAATCTGTTAACAGCTAAAAATTTTGATTAGAAAAAAAAATTCCTGAACAATAAAAACATTTTTCTTTTTCCAGAAATGTTGATCCACCAATCTGGTATGATACAGATGTCAAGTTGTTTGAAATTCAAAGAATTTAATAATTCTAAGAAATTTTTCTCTGGATTGTGGACATTTATGAATGGTAATCATCACTGACAAATGAGAAAAAAACTGTAATTATCTGTTGTATCAGCCAAGATTTGAGATTATCTTGAAATTTATATTTTTTTGAAAATGGCATTGTTTCCCAGTGATGTAAAAATGTATTAGGTAACAATTATTTTTATAGAGATGGTAATGGGGTTGAAAAAATTATATTTATTATATACCAAAGAATCTTTTTGATCTTGTACATCCTTTTTAAAGTTTGTGTTATAATTTTATTAAAATGTTTGAAAACTTTTAAAGTTTATTTAAATTTAAGGAAAATCAAAAGTGCAATTTTTTTGGTTGATTTATTTTAATGCATTGAAATTTAGTCATTTTGATGTTCACGCATTATAATGAATATATATATACTCTAATAGTGTTTAAAATATTGCTCCAAATATATGTATCATCTTTATTGCATTTTCATGTGGCATTTCACAATTTGAAACATATAACTTTATGTTTGCACTAATTGTTTAAAGGAGACAAATATCTTAATTGATTAAACAAGAAACATGCTCTTCATCATTTTCACTTTTTTCTTTAAAAATAATATTGTTATGAGTAGCTTGAATGGATCTACAGTATATATTTTTAAATGGTAAAATCCAGTGCTTGTTAGTAACACTTATAAATAAGAAATTTAGTAATATTTCGTATTAAAATTTCTTAAGTGCTAAAGATAGTCCTTCAAATTGAAAGAATTAGGTATTTTTGTTTTTTTTTTCTTGAAAATATTCATAAAACAATTGTCTCCTTCAGCTCCAAGTATATCTGTGATTATTATTACCTCTAATAAAACATTGTGTTGTTGATATTTATTTGAAATTCAGCATTTACAAGCACATCTTTTATACTTTTTGTTATTTATAGTTTATGTAATCAAAATCTTTTGTCTAATAAAATTTTAAAAAAGAAAAGATTTAAAAAATTTATGTATAGTATGGATTCATTTTCGGTTTTTGTAGGTCTTATTTAACTTAACCAGGGCATGCTCCATGGCTATTAAGCAATTCATTTTTCAACATTATAACACAATTTACTTTAATATGAACTAAATTACAATAGTATGTACAAAGATGAAAATGAAAATATAGTTATAATAATTCTTCCATTTCTCTAAGAAATTGTTGGTATGCATCATCTTTAGTAGGTGCTGATATAGATGGATTTGGAACAGGTGTTGCTGATGGATAATTATTGTCTTTTGAATGTTCAACTGAAAAATAAAAATAGCATTTTTTTTACACAAAATTTTGAAGAAAAAAAATCACTTTTGTACAGCTTTAAAAAAATGAAGTTTAGGTAATTTCATAGCAAGGAAATGCTCATAGTTTCAAAGTTTCTTAGTTTAGAAACTTGCATTTTACTAAAACATGAAATAACTGAACAATAATGAATGAATATATCTTAACTTTTTACTGTACCCCAAAATTTAAATAATTTTATCTATGCATATTTTACATTAATAAGCACAAAAATTCACAATTACATAACTAATTGTTATATTTTAATTAATGTAAATTTTGTTAAAATAGTTTATCAAAACAAAATGTAGTTTGAGTTCAGTTTAAGCAAAAAAGATAACAGATACTTACATGTAGGTCCATTTTTGGATAAGCCCTTCTTTTGTCGATCTTCTCTCTTCACACGCAATGTTGTAGGCATAAACCTCATAACATCTGCACTTAAATTCCTAATTTGAGGTTTGGCTTCTATGGTTGCTGATCTCTGAGCATCTTCCTCAGGTGCAAGAGCTTTGGGACGTTGCATCAAACTGGGAGGTGCACTTAGTACAGTAATATTTGCTGCTGATGCAGCAGTTGTAGTTGCACTTGTTCCTGGAGGCAAGACAGATGCAGCTGTAGTAATGCTAGGCAGACGAGGTGGAGGAGCTGTAGGGGGTCGTAGAAGTCTTGGTGGTGGTAAACCTAAAACACAAAATTAAAACATGTTGAAATAATTAAAAAACACTAATAATGAAAAAAGTATTTTCTCAATGAGTTTAGCTAAAACTACAAGCAACTGAATGTTTTTTGCTGATCTAGAGCGGTATTTTTCAAACTATTTTGAGGCACAGAACCTTTTCACTGTTGTGTATATTTCAAGGGAACCCTCAATGATATCGTTTGTTTCAATTTAGGCTACCCAAAGAAAAAAGAAACATTTAACAAACAATTAGATAATGAAGTTTAAAATTAACAAATTATTTACTTTTAGATTTTACTTGTAAATATTCATTACCTATTAATGTACCAACATACCCAATTCTCATCATTAATTTTAACACTCTATAGTTGAGAAGCAGCAATATGTTTACTGTGTTAAATTATAAAATAAATCCTTAAGTTTTGGAACCCTTGTTTGATTTTCAAATCGGAATATGTTTAGCCAAAACCAAACACAATTTATGCAAGAACAAAACTGCCTGGATAATTGACGGTTTGGTCTGGTTGACATCCGAATAACCAATGTTCTACTGTACTTGTATTTGTCAATCATAAAATTTGAAACATAAAACTTACCTTTACTTTCGCAATATACTTCATGTAACGATAATCAAAAAATGCATTCATGAATAAAAGAGCATGTCAAAATAAGTGTAACAATGCCTGTATCGTTTCACAACTGCAACCGTTGCATTGCAAACGTGAAAGAACGATCACCTGACTTCAACAATAGTGATGTAATATTATAAGCACGGTTTCATTTTCATAACTATCTATCTTTATGAAGATTATTATTGAATTTTTAAAATGAGTATACTTGTTGATTAACTAGTGGCCGACTTAAAAGAAATACTTGGGCATAGCCCATGGAACCCCAAGGTTCCGCGGAACACAATTTGAATGCCTCTGATCTAAAGCATCTTAATGAACGTTAAAATTTATCGATTGAACATGTAATCCCTATTATCAGGCCCTAATTTAAACAATTGGAACTGTAGACATGGCAACCACTGATGGCTTCTTTGTGATGAACTATATTCAAAGGTGAAATTCCACTCCCATTCCCTGTATAGGTACACTAACTATACGTTGCTATTCAGAGTTCATTACGTTAAATAGTACTTTAGAGGAAAATTTAACGGCGTGGAAAAACCTAGGCAGTTATATGCCAGGCCCAATGAAAAATCAGAATTTGATCATGATCATGACCATGATTATTTTCTTTTAAGAATTCCAATAGTTAAGCGGGAATAGTCTTGCTGTTAATACAGTACCCCTTATTATATCACTTGTCGGGGGACAGCAAAAAAGCATGATGTATCTAAATGTGCGATATAACCAATGCCGTTAGAAATAACTTAAAAAGTACAAGTAAATTAAGTGGACCTGCACATGCCACCTGAGCATGGTATGAAAACAATGTCAAAGATAAAGGTAACCATTTGCTTTCCAAAAAATTCCTTTACTTATCACTCTCCCTTTCTTGGTTAAGGGGATTGTATTATTTGGATTTGTTCAGCCCAAGGGCAACTTCCTTTCTGTACTAAAAGATATCCAGAAATGGGTGTATTTTTTTCTGCTTGGGCAGTACACATCTCCCTTTCATTCAATGGACGTTAGGATCAATACAAAACGAACAAGTAAAACGTCAACTGGTTTGAGTAGAATCATTCTGCAGGCATGTAAGTTGGGGAGTGGGAGAATTGTTGCAGCTTTTTAACTGCACTAAATTCAGAAGAAAAGAGAACATTCCTGTTCGATGGCTGTTTTTAATGGGGGATAAGGGCTTTACTCAGAAATGCAATATTTTTACTTTCAAGAGCTCACACTTAAAATTTTCGGAGACATAGAAAAAACATGATGTTTCCGAATGAGCGATATAACAAGGGGTTATTGTAATACACTATGCAACATTGAAAAAATGCAACACCAAGGAGTGGCCAGAAAATTATGGAAATTTCAGGGCCATGAGTTATGCAAATGATGTGAAATGCATAGTGCTCCAGTGCACATTGAATAAGATATAAGAGAAGGAACCTGCAGACTGAGCAATTTTCGTGCTGTTATTTCTGCTAATGAAATCACCGTAGAATTTTGTTCGTTTCAGAGGACGGATGTAACAGCAGAAAATGCCAGGCCATCGTCAATGGAGTAAAACATTTTGGTTAATTGAGATACCATAAAAAAATTTTGAATAAGGGGGAAACAGTTACTTTCCACTAAAATATAACATGGGACAGAGGAAAATAATTTCGAAATGTTCACATCAAAGTGCTATTGGTTGAAAGATAACCTCTACGAATATGCCTAAGAAATAATTGCAGCAGCTAATAAAGAAGACCAACGTCCTTTTAAGTCAATTTTCAAGTAACTGGGATTTGGTTAATTGAGATTCTACTGCACAACATAAGTAACAGGGTATCTGCAGGCCCTAAATTTTGAAATTTGGCAACGAAAGTAACAAAAAAGTTACAAAAATTATGAGTAGGTCATGAAATTTTTCCATCCAATGTTATCAGACCACCCCAGAAAGCCGGTATACAACAGATTTAAAAAAAAAATAATTAATCCAGTCACTACACGAAATATCCAGTTATCCGGCATGTCAAACTTGACAATTTTAAACTTAAGTTACATGTTTTGGGAATATATGTGAATAACAAACTTATCACATATTTGGAAGCTGTGGGATGTTTAAAAATACGCCTAGAAGTTGCAGGTTTCCAACATCAGAGCCGGATGTCCATATGCGAGATATCCGCCAAAATCAATGTTCCACACTACTTTGTATGAACACAAATATTTTTGAAAGATCATGAAAAAATTGCGTAATTTCACTCTTGAAAATTAATAGATACCCTGAGTAAGTTGAAGTTTTGAATATTTTGAATAGATTCATTCTTTTTGTTTTAATTGTTAAAAATATATTTTTAATAACTTCAAGGGATAATTAATAAATAAAAATTGTTCTTTATATACAGCATTGAAAGCCAAAAATTAGAATTATGATAAATTTTTACATCTATAAAAGTATACATGACAATTAAAATCTTGGAAAGAACCATAATTCTGCATTAATATGAGGTTAAGTCAAAACTTTAGCCTTTCATTATAAAGTAATTAAAATATATATAAATAGGCTTTTTATTGTTAATGCTATATTTAGACAGTTTACCAACAACACATTAGTTTAACTGTGGTTTTTATTTTACCTTTGGCATAAAATTAGACTAAAACAATACAGATATATATAGCAAATGTTTTAATTTCAATTTTGAAATTAGAGACTGATAATTCCACAGATCACAAGTTAAATTTGCTTGTTTAATTGTACAAAGTATCTTACCTGGTGGAGGTCCTGGTGGCAAACGAATAGGAGGTGTACCAAGACGGATGGGTAACCCAGGTGGAGGCAGTGAAGGTCTTCCAGGAGGAGGAGGAGGTACTCCTGGAGGTAACATACGAGGAGGAGGAGGTATACCTGATCTCAAGGGAGGTGGCCTAAACATTACTGGCACATTAGGTGGGGGCCCTAGTTTAAAAAATTGTAATAAGTGTATTTAACATCATACTCTTTAAGTTTAAGCTGAAAAACAAATTAATAATCACTTTGCATGAATATCACCAAGTACACACTTTTACAGAGGTTTCAAATTACATGGGCATACTATCACACTTTTTTTTAAATAATAAAAATATCAATTCAGGACTAAGTAGGTATAGCAAATTACAATTCAATCTTTGGAGTTGTTAAGTAATTTCCATAAATTGTCAACACACAGAACATATTGAGTCACAGTTAATGTAACATGCAATTCACAGAGCAAGATGTATTATAGTTATAGCAACACATTCAATTACTTGAATGATGCAAAGATGATACTTTTGCATATTTATTAGGGATAGATGCACTAAGAAAAAGACCCAATATGAAGATATGAAACTTCTCTGTACTTTCACATATGTCTCTAAATAGGCAACATATAATTGTTATTCTTTTACTTTATGATTGTTTTATAAGTTTGATACTTTAAATAATTTATGCTGTTTTCACCTTTCAAAATCAAATTTTTAGAAAAATATTGACAAAACTAACTTATAAAAATATGCTTTTAAAATATCTCAAAACTTTAAAACTTTTCTTTTTAATTACGTTTCTTCTTACTTTTCATCAAAAACGCTTTTAGTGCATGGTTATTCTTGTTTTTTTTTTTTTTTTAATCCCTTTCAATTTTATTAGTTTTTAATAAAGTTGGGAGAATACGAAGTATATGAGCAAAAATTTCATGTTAAATTTTAAATAGTAAATACTTGAAGACTTTTTAGGGAGCCACTTCTTTGTTGTATAAAAATGAAACTCTATCAAAACATATAATTAATATTATTGGTTAATTTTATATTCTACTGGAAGGCCACAGCAGGAGACTTCTGCTAAATTTTGAAACTCAGGCAACAGTAGTGGGAATACACTTTTTGTACATATAGGCGTACCAGCTGTTTTATGTAGGTGATAAAATTTAGATTTTGGTGGAAGCTTGATGCAGGCAACTTCTTTTTAAAATGGTGTCACAAACAATGCCCTGATCACTGTATAGGCAGCTTATTAAAAAGTATGCTGAAAAGCTGCTGCATGTGATTTCTTTTTATTTTTACTATAGGAAATGGAATGGCGGGAAAATTACCAAAGCTAGTAGAAAATTTACAGCATAACAAGGCAATTTTAAAAACAAATTATGCAAAGCAGCTGCAATCTTTTATCATAATATATATATATTTTTATCTTTTTAATGAATAATAAAATTAAATAATAGTTTTATTATTCCTTTAAAAGATGTAAAAATAGCTTTATATCTTCTTTCATCAATACTTAAATTAATTTTTATACAAAGCAGCTGTGGGGGGATCTTTTTTCTCTCCCCAACTTTTTTTAATATAAAAATTGCTTTATATATTTTTTCATTATTTATGAATTCAACATATTTCTTTTTTAATATAAAATAAATTGAAAAATTGCGCAAAAAGGCGAGTGATAAAAAACATCTACTAGCTGACTGTTGTAAATGGCTAAATTATGCATCAATCATATTTAATTATACCTTGAGGCAATCCTTGTGATCTTGGAGGTGGACCAGGTGGTAATGGTGTGGAGTGTGGAACTGGTGGTATAGGAATGTCTTCAAGTTTGTGCTTTTCAATATCAGAAATTTCCTCAGTATCCATATACTCTACATGTTTTCCCTGTAATGCATATACATGAGTTATTCATAAGTAGAATAACTATTCTGGAGAAAAATTTGTAAATACATGCAATAATAACCTCACTACAACATTACTTCAAAAATTAAAAAAGTAAAGTGTTTATATTTTCTTTGCTCATTTCAATGTCCGGAATACCTAGATACTAATCCAATTTAACTTGGAACTGAAGTGGCTTAGGAAAAGAGGGAAGTGGGTGAACTGAAGAGATGAAATTTAAACTTGATTTTTTTTAGTTTGAATTAAGTTTTAATGCTCCATTCATTCTTTTTGAATTCATAGTATTTCTGAAAAATGCTGTTAACCTTTTCCCTACAGCACTGGTACAGCTGTTAACCAGTAAAAATTCCCCTTTCGTCAACATGCTAACTGCATAAGTAGAGCATCCAAGGGTAATTTTTCTCCTTAGTATGATGGATATGTTGATATAGATTTTGTTTTAAATAAATTACATAGCTTAAATCCTTACAGTAACTACTATATAATAGCATAAACATATTGTGATGAAAGGCTACTCTGACATTGCGTCATCTAAGCTCTGACGGAAATCTACTCGGAAATTGCGTCAGCTCGATTACCGAAGGCCGCTGGCCAAGGCGTCGGGGATCTTCTCCTCCCCCTTTGATCCAGAGGGTTCTCGATCTTGGGAGAAAACTTGTGAAGCTGCTAGAGTGAGAGCCCGGGTGCCGATGAAAGGAGATGCATGGAGGCGTGCAGGGGAGTTCCTCTGCAGACGGGTGTTTGTTTTTATAGAGGCTCTTATGCCTCGTATTCTAAAGATCGGGCGAAGGTTTCCCCGCATCTCTCTCCCAAATCCGGAGTTGTGTGATTTTAAGTGTCAACGTTTGTAAATACAAAATATCTTATTTTGAATTATTCTAATTAATAAAATAAAAGTTATATTAAAGCTACCCGTTCGTTTGTTTCTGTCTTGGACGCTACAGACTATTATTTGGTGGCAGCTCTATGGATTAGTAACCCTGAAAATTTCTTCCAAAGAAATAAGTTCACTCCAGATAGAGTGCTGTGAATAAGTATAAATTACGGAACTTTTGTTTGACAAAAGTAGCGCATCCGCCTTTTGAAATTATATTTCTGAAGAAAGGATTAGAAGGCGAATCATTGCTGGATTTAGATATTTTAATAAAGCTGTGGTGCTCAGGTCTGTGATAGCTGAGCCTGCCTCATTGTCTGGGATAGCTGAGCCTGCCTCATCGTCTGTGATAGCTGTGCCTGCCTCATCGATGACTGATAATGAATTTTCCTGGTTTTCTCGCTGTTGACGGCTTTATGATACTTTCGATACAATACTCCTGTGCTGTAAATTAAGATTGAAATAATCACAGGGCTACCGTGTTTTCCAAGTGTTTCAAGGTGAGTGCCATTTTCTAGGCATATTAATGAGGCAATTTAAACTTGAATTTCAATACTATTTTGCATTTCATGTTCAAAAATACTGCTAGAATTTAATTTCTTGTATTTGGAATTAAGTGTAAAGGAAGGCGCAAAAGAAAATTGAAGTTAAAAAGCTGAATCTGATATTATACTTATTAGTTTGGATGAGTGATATAAAATATATGTTAGCTATCAAAATTTCGCTTCGTGAACGATAAATGAATTCGCTTACATTTGACTAAAAATTTAAACATTAACTGCGCATAAATTCTTAAAATATAGTGTTTACATATGAATAACTTTGGTTTATGTGTTTAATAGTTGCTCTGTCATAGTAACTTGTTGCATCTTATGTTTATTATGTTTTCAAGTGAAATTATAGCATAGTGTTGATGGTATGTGTAGAAATTTGCTTAATTAATAAAAGGCTCATTAAGCTTAAAAAATTTTCAAAATTAAAATGGCATATTTAACTAAAGTAAGGAAGGATGGGATGGGCTTATAAACAGGTCAGTCATTTTTTAAAGATTTTTTTTATGAGATAGTGGGGAATAAGCTAATACATGCGTATAATATATGATACGGAGTTTGTTTTGTTGCATTTTTATATTTAATAATTTTAATAGTTGCTCTGTCATAGTAACTTGTTGCATCTTATGTTCATTATGTTTTCAAGTGAAATTATAGCATAGTATTGATGGTACGTGTAGAAATTTGCTTAACTAATAAAAGGCTCATTAAGCTTAAAAATTTTTCAAAATTAAAATGGCATATTTAACTAAAGTAAGGAAGGATGGGATGGGCTTATAAACAGGTCAGTCATTTTTTAAAGATTTTTTTGATGAGATAGTGGGGAATAAGCTAATACATGCGTATAATATATAATACGGAGTTTGTTTTGTTGCATTTTTATTTTTAATAGTTTATTTACATTGAAATACACGAATTCTTGATTTATGGTTTTAAACAATTTGCAGTTAAAGCTGCATCAGAATATTAAACTTATGCAATTCAAACAGAATACTCAAATTTGGCAATTATTTACACCCAGAATTGTGCAACATAGCCCTAGTTTTTGTGACAAATGTCACTAAATTGGCTCAAAAAAATAGAAATCTGATGTAAATATTTAATATTTTTATGAACAGGGTTAATCTATAACCTTCTTAGTGATATTTTTATAGATAATAATCCCCCCCCCCCCTGAATAAAGAACTGTACTTTTTTTAAATGTTGAATTTAACATTAATCTACTTTTCTCTATGAAATAAATAATACAAAGGAAAAATAGTGTAACACAGATTTTACTTTCTAAAATAAGTAATAAAAATACTTTTTTTCCTTTTTGCATTGATAATTTGAAATATTTAAGATAATCTATACTAATATTATAAAGCTGTAGAGTTTGTTTGCTTGAACGTGCTAATCTCAGGAACTACTGGTCCGATTTGAAAAATTCTTTCAGTGTTAGATAGCCCATTTATTGAGGAAGGCTATAGGCTGTATATCATCACGCTAAGACCAATTGGAGCGGAGTTCCGAAAATTGCGTAAAATAGTCCTTTTTTATTGGAAGAAATTATTGCATCCTTTTGAGCTTGATACCATTGAAAGGCCCGTAAAAAACTATCCTAGAAAGGGTTTTGTCCTTTGTGCTAAAATTGGAAGCCTCTAAATTAACTAGAAAAGAAGTTATAAACGTTTTTCTCTGGAGTTTGAAATGATTTTTTCACAGTAATTAACTTTAATTTTATTTGGCCCAGATGATGACCGTTTTATTTTATTTGCATTGTTGCATGGTTTCAACAAATGTTACAGTTGCCGTGTGAACAAACAGATCAATGCAGTTGCCATTGTTAAACAAATAAAAAAAAAAAGAATAGTCAACGTTTTGATGAGGCATTGCTGTATTTGCAAAATATAATTTAAGATAGACCGTGTAACGCCGGGCGTCTCAGCTAGTTTCTAATAATTTAACAAATTTTTACAAAATAATACATATATGAAATAAAAAGCAATACAGAACCTTTTCTTTATCGCTTTCTTCTTCAAAATCTTTGTGTTTTGCTTCTTTTTCATCAGCAAATCTTATTTTTCTAGCTTTTCCTTGAAAGAAGAAAATAGATAACGATAATAATAATAAAAAAAGACAGTGGAGCACCATTTATACATTTCTTGCTTATAGCATTTTGTCATTTACGTTCTTTTCTACAAATACAAATGCAAAAAAGTGATAACCAGCAACAGGCTCTGGGCACAGCTAGGCTGGTCTTAGTCAATTTATCATGGCACCAATTCAATAGATATTAATTTTAAATAGTATTTATATGTTTTTTCAAGTGAAAACTTTCATTTATACATACACCCCCCCCCCCCCCCCAAATCAAGAAGACAGAAAATGCACAATTCAACCTCAGATTCTCCTGGCGAAACCTGATACAAATTAATGCTAAATAATTTTGTTTATATTTTTTTCTGTAATTCCAAATTTTATTTACATATTTTTCCCAAGTCATAAATAGAAAATGTACATTTTAACCTCAGATTCTACGCTGGCTATTGTCCATACTTAGAAATGGCACGTGACTTTAACCAACACCTGCCCACTTGAACAAAACCTGTAGCCTTGAAGAATGAATATTCTGGTTTCACAGAGAAGGTTGCTCTCATTCAATACTTAGATGAATCAGCAGGGTGTAAGCTCTATTATTTTCTGAAATCCACTATTCACTAGCACTCACAGTGACTTCTCATAGTAGAAAATTTCTATCTCGGGAGGAAAAATATACATTTTAAAACAAGTGGATGAAAATCAACATTTAAAAAGAGTGGATGCAAAGAACCAAATTTATTTAATTAGTTCTTTGGCAAGTTTTTACATTAAACATCCTAAAATTTATAAGCATAAGATCATGGCGGAAAGCCACTATCAAAGTGGTACAAGTGCTTATAAAGCTTTGAGTACAAAGGAGAAAGTTTGCCAATATAGAGAAAGTGCTGTTACGGTGGTTTAATCAGCCATCTAGGGCAAAAGGTCTCATCAGATTATGGAGAAAGTGAGAGAAATTTCGACGAAGTTAAATGTAGAATACAATGCATCATTTTTTTCTGGATGCCTTTACAAATTTAAATTAAGCAGCACAAGAAGCAAAACTGTAAGAGGAGAATCTGAAGATGTTCATGAAATACTGAATCTTTAAAACCAATTGTTGGTTTTAAAGATTGTAAAACCAATTGTTAAAACCAATTTGAATTAAAAACCAATTGTTACAACTGATAAAAGGAGAAACCAAAGGATGTTTTAAGTGCAGATAAAACTGGTTTATTTTATAACCTTCTGCCCAGGCCTGTCATTTCGAATTTTTCCCCAGGGCGAGGTGAAAGGGTATTTCCTTGCATTTTTCATTTAAAAAACAAAGAGTACATGTAAATTCATAAGAGTTCATTATATTCTCAAAGCTGGGGGAGGATCAACTGCCCCCACCTGAACCCCCTAAATCATGGGCCTGCTTCTGTCATCTAAAACTCTTGGAATCAAACTAGATATTAGTCATGGTAGAAAAATAGCTAAATACAATTGACTGTATTGTGTGCCAATGCAGATGGATCTGAAAATTTGTTTTTTTTTTAATTATTATTATTATTATTTGCAATTCAAAAATGTGAACGCATTACCAATAAAGTACTTGGCCAATACAAAATCATGGATCACCATGTTTTTGTTTACCGACTGCTTAAAGGTATTAGATGACAAAATGTAAAAAGAGAAACGCTATATTCTTTTATTTTTTGATTAATGTTCATCCAGCTCATCCACCAAACTTTCTAGAAAACATAACTGCCAAGTTCTTCCTTAGCAAATTAGTCATCGGATTTAGGAGTCTTAAATTCCTAAAACAACATTATCGAAAACTTTTAGTACAAACAGCTATCAACAATTTAAATTTGACAAAATGCACAATGAGATCTTGCAAGCTACGAATTTCATAATGATGGCTTGGCAAAATGTTTTATTAAAAAAGATTAAAAAACCACATCGCCCTTGGCTGATTTTTCACTTCAGTAGATGTCAATGCCAGTTAAAATGCAGAGCTTGATCGTTTTGTTCCGCCTGAAAATGGGTTGCATTTACGTGATGTTACTACATTTGAAGAATTTGTGACATTTGTATCAGAACTTACAACATGTCCTCTTCTAAAATTGATGAATTTATCACAAATGAAGAAACTAGCAGTGAAAAATTTTAAAAAAGAACATAACTGCACTGAAGATCTACTACCAAATTTTCAACAAGACTTTGGTGGGTTTTGCAAGAATATCTTTAGTAGTGGTTTAAATGATAATGCTAAGACAGTGCTTTTAACTGTGAACAAAGTACTTATTTTCTTTGCATTCCAAAAAAGCCCTACAACGTAGAGTAACAAAAAATGTTTGTGCTTACTGAATGAATATGAAAAGTAATACTTGTAAATTAATTTGTAATAACAAGGGTTGGCATTGAATATATTATTTCATTTAATTATAGTATTTCCTTTATAAAATATTTAAAGTTACATTAGATGTTTCATTTTTTTTTATCGTGAAAATGTTTGTTCTTTTGTGATATTCATCTATACATTTTTTTCTTCAGTCCCTCAAAACACATATACACAGTGCTTAATAATAATAATAATAAGACGTGTACAAAATAAAATGGAAAATTAAATTTTTTTAATAAAAATCAAAAATATGCAACTTAATTTACCAAATTTGTCTTGAATACTGGATTCATTATCCTCTTCATTTAATATTTCTGTGGGAAGAAAATATTTGTACTATTTAAAAATTCTTCATTTATGTTATAATAAGTATTAAATGCAAAAAAACGTTTAGTAAAAAATTACAAAACATTCTTCTAAGCAGTCTAAAGTTGAGAAAATATTCAGATAACTCATGTATGTAGAAATGATTGCATAACTGAATATTAAAATCTAATATTTACTGAACAAAAAAGAAAAACATTTGATGAAAAATTGATATTGTTCCAAATGTTGGCACCAGTAATATCTATGCAATCACACACGATGTTTGGAAAAACTAACAGTTTGGTCGTATTGGCGAGTCACCAGTAAGTGGAAAACAGAAAAGCACCCTAACTTTTAAGTAGCTTTTCTTTTATTATATGTTTTTGCCTATACTTGAAGCATCTGCAAATTTTCTCTCCATGGAAAAAAGAAAAAATGTATCATGAAATTGTATATTGCATAATATGATTCTTCAGGGTTTATACTATTTTCGGATAACAAAAAATAATCACTTTTTAAGGACCTACAAAAAAGTTTAACGACCTCAAATTTCTTTCAAAACATAAAAACTGTTATGTTTTTATCTTTTCAGAGCTAAGTAATTAGCTAATCTTAGCATAATGGCATAGGCTAACTATCACGTTAAATGAAGAATTGTCAAAGAAAATACTACACGTTTTTATGAGAATATGTGCTTTATTTACTTTATTTCTTTTCCTTTTACTCAACTTATGTTGCTATTATCTCAAATTAGACTTAATAGTGCATAAAAGTACAGATACTAAAGCAGAAACAATTCAGATTTGAATAAAGTTAAACTTTGTTAATTTAATTTTTTAAAATCATAAATGTATCAGCTTTTTACTTTTGTTTGTGCAACCAATAACACGAACTACTCCCTTAACTCTCTATCAAACTTTTATTCCCTGCTGGAATTTGTGCTTACAAGACTCAAATGGTAAAATTTATCTCTGTCATGAAATTTTTTCTTCTCTTAGGAATTTTTTTTTATTATTTAGAAAAGCCTAAAAAAACTTATTTATAAAATCATAAAAATAATCTGTATTTGGGTTAAAGTAAAAGTATTGAAGTAAAAAACGTTTATATAAACACGTCAACTCCATTTAAAGATAGAAAAAGTCCAAAAAAAAAAAGGAAAAGAAAGAGAGAGAGAGAGTGAGAGAAACAGCAAAGGGGGGAATGAAAAAATAAAATGAAAATAGACATACTTAAAGCTATGATTAAAATTTAAATGTTAGTTTAACTTACTTTCAGTCTTTAAAAAAGTTCTAAATTTTTTAGAAAAATTACTCTTTTCCTTTAAAAAAAAATAATTTGAAAGCAACATATCATACATCTTACAAAATTTACAATCCACACATCATATGATTAAAATATACAAACCGGTAGACATGAATTACTGTTTTAAAACAATATTTTTATTACTTTTTTTCCTCTTCTGGTACTTCTTTTCCAGTTTTCCCCAAGCAATACATATATTAGACACTTAGAAGCAAAGGGGTGTAAGGGCAAAAGTTGCAAATTTTAGAGATAAGTTGTGCAAATGATTTTAGAAGCAGTATTCTATATTGTGTCAAGAGGTGTTAGGGATAGCCCTAACAGATTCTCCCCCCCCCCCTCCAACATGATTTAGAAAACAAATAGCAGTAAAGGTCCCACAGAAGACCCAAACTTTGAACATGTTTTTCTCGGAATTGATTTTTGGTCATTTACATCAATTTTCTTCTCACTGCCTTATATGTATCCCAAAAAGACTTTTAGCAGACTTTAAAGTCAAGTTCAAAAAAAAAAAAAAAAACATTTCATTTTGAAAACAACATCCAAATGAAAAATTGCACAGTTATGAGGTCATTCGCTTAAAACTTCGTACATTACCCACAAAAAGTAACTATCTATAATTTAACTAAAATGAAGCTTAAAAAATTGAATAAATTTTTTAACTAAAAAATAAAACACGCAGATTACAGGCTGCAGATGATAAAATAACTGTCAACTTTTAAAATGATTGATATATTTATTGGATGCAAAAAGATAGAAATCTCAAACGCTGAGCGCAATCTTTGGCGAAGCACGTGCTTGATGTTGGCAAGTTTCCAAAAAATAGTTTTTTTTTACCTACATGTGTAAAACATTATGAAAATTCATGTAAATTTACAGATATTTTTAAGAAGTTCCATAAAAAGGTGTTCTTTTCTTTAAAATCAATGTACGTTTTGTAACCCCTTTAGATAAAAAATACTCATACATCAGCTTGAAAAATCGGATTTTCAGAGTTTAAAAATAAAAGAGGAAAAAAAATAAAGAGAAATGGAGAACTCAGCAGCTATGGTGTAAAGCAGGGGTCTCCAAACTTTCCAGCCTTAGGGCCATATTGATTACTCCAGTAAATTCCAAGGGCCAAAACCATATTATCATTAATTGTTGCCGGTGGTAAAAAGTTGAATCAGTCCACTAGTGGTGTAAAATATGATTACTTTTTTGCCAGATGCCATTAGCGACGGGGAAGCTGATGTATTTTCTGTATCGTATGGGTATCCGTTATAATGGGGTACCCGCATCGTATCGCCATAGTAATCATTGATTACAAAAGTAATGAAATACACAAGTAATCATTGATTACTTTTTTCTTCAGTAATTGTTACTTCGGTTCCTAACGAGTACTCAAGTAACGAATGAGTATTTTTTTACATGAAAAAAAAAAGTCCGAAAAAGTACGCCACGTTTAAAAAAGGCTGCAAATCGAACTAAAGTCCGCAAAACGGCAACACTGCATATTATTAATTTTCCTGTCATTATCTGTAATTTCTAGATTAGTCGTAGAGTACGAGCGAGCCATGAGGAGTAACGTGACAGGACATCTGGTGGACACAAGCAGAAATAGGTAGTACCTTCTATCCCTAACAGATGGCGCTGATAGCACTTACAGAATAATCTCGTTGGTTCGATAAAGTTCTGGTGTCTTCCACTCACTTCTAGATGGCAGTAAGTGAAATATATAAGAAGGCTAGTGGCGCAACCACAAGTCAGTTCCTATGACACTGCTGTGAAATAAAATAGTGCGTACCTCCTTAAAACGTGTTTGTGCGTGTTTAAGTTTAAGACATCTTTGTAACAATATTTTTATTTGAATTGTTGCTTTTGTGTGTGATTTAGTAGAATGGAAAAGAAGCGAAAAATTGATAGTGAATGCAGAAAATTCAAAGATCAGTGGAACATTCAGTATTTCGTAATTGAGTCCAGTAACAAGGCGCTATGTTTGATTTGCAATGAAAGCATAGCCGTTCTCAAAGAATATAACATTAAACGTCATTATGAAGCAAAACATTTTCAAAATTACTCAAAATATACAGGAAGTTTGCGGACAGAAAAATTCGAAGCTATGAAGCGCGGATTGAAATCGCAGAAATCTTTATTTACAAAACTCAAAACTGAACAAGAGGCTGCAACTCGTGCCAGCTTTCGTGTGGCTCTTGAAATTGCAAAACGTGGAAAACCATTCACCGATGGAGAAATGGTCAAAGAATGCATAATCGCAGTAGCCGAAGAAATGTGCCCTGAAAAGGTAAATTTATTAAAAACTGTCAGTATGTCAGCAAACACTGTGGCTCGAAGGGTAGAAGACATCGCTGAAAATATATCCTCTCATCTGTTCAACAAAAATGGACATGTTGAGTGGTTTTCTTTGGCCTTGGATGAGTCAACGGATGTGTCAGATACTGCTCAGGTGTTGATTTATATTCGAGGAGTAGATAAAAGCTATGAAGTGCATGAAGAACTTCTTGATATGTATAGTATTCATGGCACAACTACTGGTTCAGATATTTTTAAAGGAGTTGAAATGGCCATTAAGCAAAAGAACCTTCGATGGAAAAACTTGAAATGTATTACAACTGATGGAGGCAAAAACATGAGTGGGAAAGATAAAGGAGTGGTCGCTCTTGTGTCAAAAGCTGTAGAAAATGACGGTGGTTCAAAACCAATAGTCTTACATTGTATCATTCATCAACAGTCTTTCTGCGGAAAATGTTTGGATATGTCTGAAGTTCTGAAACCAGTCATATCAACTGTTAATTTTATCAGATCTTTTGGGCTGAATCACCGACAATTCGTACAATTTATTAAAGAGATTGCAGAAAATGACTTACCTTATCATACTGCCGTACGTTGGCTTAGTTGTGGGAAAGTCCTTCAGCGCTTTTTTGAACTTCGAGCAGTGATCGAATTTTTTTTGAATGAAAAGCATCGCCCTCTTACTGAATTGCAAAACAACGCATGGCTGTGGAAGTTAGCATTCTATGTTGATTTGACAAAACATGTGAACGAACTGAATTTGAGATTGCAAGGAGAAAACCAGCATCTTCCTGATTTATACAATAATATCAAATCATTCCGGAAGAAATTGATACTGTTTCAATCACAACTACGAAGTAAATGTTTTTCACATTTTAAAACATGCGAAATATTTAGCCACACCACTGAGACCGAGTTTCCTATCGATTTTGTAATCGAAACTTTGAGTGCTTTGAAAATAAACTTTGATACTCGTTTCTCGGACTTTGATGCCATTGCGAATCAAATTAAGATTTTTCAGAATCCTTTTGATACTGACATTGAAACCCTAGCCCCGGAACTTCAAATGGAAATGATTGATCTACAGTGCAGTGATATAATTAAGAACAAATATCAAAACTTATCTTTGTTGGAATTTTATAAGTGTCTTCCACTGACACAATTTGATAATTTGCATAAATTTGCTCGTGGGCTGTTTTCTGTTTTTGGTACTACTTATTTGTGTGAGAAGACCTTTTCCAAAATGAAGTACACAAAAAATGTTTACAGATCTAAATTAACTGATGAGCATTTTAAATCTCTTTTAATAATTGGTACAAGTACAATTAGTCCACAACTACAAACTATTGTCAGTGGAAAATCTCAATTACATAAATCTCATTAGTATTTCATATGTCGTTATGCTTGTTATAAGTTATCTTTTCATTTAAAATGTATAAAATGTTAGTTGGATTCATTTCAATAATTTGTTAGTTAGTAAATAATAACCTACAACAATGTTATGAGTAGTTAGCCCATGACCATATCAATGTAGATGTCATATTAATAATTATTCAACATAAAAATAGATTACTTCAGTAAACTTAATTTAATTTGCTATAAAAAATAAATATGTTCTCTAGAAGGAGTTTTCTTTCAAGTATGCTAGCTCTCCGCGGGCCGGACAAAATCTGTCCGCGGGCCGGATGTGGCCCTCGGGCCATAGTTTGGAGACCCCTGGTGTAAAGCATAGGTTCTCAACATTGGCAATAACGCCCCCTTGTGGGCGTTTGAGACTTTCAGGGGGGCAGTAAAAGACCTAGAGTAAACTAGGGGGCGTTGAGATGACACGGAGGGGCATGGGTAGATTAATTAAATATTGTCTAAAATAGACTAAACATGCTGGTTATGTACTAACAAAAGTATTAGGTTTATGCTCGATTGTTCAACGATTTCTTGTAGCATTCCCATCTTCATATTTAGCTGAACGTGGCTATGGTGCTATCGCAACATTGGTAACCAAAAAGAGAAATCGGCTCCATATTACTGAACGAAGTGACTTACGATTGTTTTTAAGTAAAATCGAGCCTAATATTAGCAAACTAATTCAAATGCATCAAATTCAACCTTCTCCTTAGTTAAGTTACGAATTCGATGTCTGAAAATTTTATATAAAAATACTTTTCAATATAATTAAGTGTGCATTTTTATTGCTCTCATTGAAATAGTCTTCCTGAAAAACAAAAATAGGATAGGGTCATATCCTAGCTACGAATAAAATGTATAATATCACACATTTAAAAATATATTCGTGGGAGTAGCTATTTCAGATTCGCAAGTAAAAAATGGGGGGGGGGGGGGGGGGCTTTAGAAAAAAAATATTCTCAAAGGGGGCGGAGGGCAAAAAAAGGTTGAGAACCTATGGTGTAAAGGTTTCAAGAAGCTGTCGATTACTTCAATTTAATTGCTATTCAAGAAATTTTGTTGAGATACAAATTTTGATTAACACAGTAAATATATCATCTCCCACAATTGCTTTAAAAAAAATAATTGATAAATTATTTTTTTCGAAACGGAAATTTATTATTCAAAGAAAAAAGAGAGAAAAAGCGGTTTAGCAAAAGATTGGCTGAAAAGCGATCGGGAGAGTTGGCAACTCAGCAATTATACTGTAAGAGAAATGATTATTTAGTAGCTTTGAGTTTGCTTTATATGTATTTTTTAAAGTTTATATTTTCAAAATATGTACAATTTTCATGAAAATAAAAAAAAATCCTTATTTACTTTGTAGCTAAACTTAATAAATAGCATCAAACTCCTAATTCGAAATCCCTCAATTGGGCCCTTTTTCCAAAATGCCAGATATTTTTCACTTTTTGTAAAATGAGAAAAAATATTAATTAAAGAAATTGTTACATCAATGAATGGCAGTAAAATTTGAGCCAAAAAGAAGCAATCTTGTAGATATATTTCTGATTTACATGAGCTAAATTCAGGAAGCCAAGATAGAATTAGAGGTAAATCCGCCATTTTTCGTCGGGTTCTGAAATACTGCAAATACCGAAAGCCAGCATAGCGCTGGGCCCGAGGAAGCTGAACTTGGGGTTCTGTACTGTAGTTGAAATGAGAGGTTTGATTCTTGTGAGGGATGCAAAAACTGTAAAACAAATAGAACGTATGGCTACCTTCTTATTCTAACAAAACGAGAAATAAATAAATAAGCATCTGGAATAAAAAAATAAGGACTTTTTAAGGCCTTAAAAATGAAAATGAACATTAAGGACTTTCTAAGGACCTCTAAGGACCGTACGAACTTTGTTCTTGTAATCAAAATTTTCAAAGCTACATTAACTAAGCATAAAAAGTAAAAAAAAAAATAAAGCATAATCTAAAGTAGAGAAATTAAAATTAAAAAAAAAACTATTTCCCACAACAAAATCATTATTTTATATATTACCATCATCATTTTCCTCTTCATCACTTGAAAGATCAGGTATTGGACCAGGAGGCACCCCAGGAGCTCGTAAACTACTGGTATATGATTCTGGCTGTTGACTAAAATAAAATATCGCTATATTTATTTAATTATTTATTAAATTCATAACATGAAACTTACAATGCAGATTATTTGTCATTTAGAAATTATTAGAATAAGCAAACAAGCTAAATATTTTAGAAGTTAATTTTAAAATTTAGGAAGAAAATATTAATAAGCATTAAAATCTATTTTATGCAACAAAAAAAAGGGGGGGGGGCTATGCAAAAGAATGGTATAACAAACAATCACATCTTTTCAAAAAAAATTCATATGCATAAATTTTATGATTAAAATGCCAAAAAAGTGTAGAGATATTATTTAATATGCTCCTAATTATGCTGAATAAATTTTTTACAGTAAAATGAATCTTCAAATTTATCTTTATTGAGTGAATCTTTTTAATTTTTTGATTAATTTCTATTGAAAATACCTCATAGATTCAATGCAAAACTATAGCAATTTTACTAAAAACTATAATTGATACTTATAATTAAGAAAAATGAAATTAGAAGATAGTACACCTGAACACCGGAGTCTTCTTCAATATTGAATGTGGCATTATAGTGGCATCAGTTTCAGGCGTGCTTTCCATTTCACTTGGAAGAGGAATTTGAGAAGTCACTATAAATAAAAATAAATGAAAGTGAATAGTAACTGTTAAAATTTTGCACTTATTATGAAAATTATTTACTACAAAATATATTTTATAGCTATTTCAGTACTTTGTTGTTTCAATAACTTTTTTAAAATCAAGAATTATTTTATTTCCATATTAAGGAATTTTGGCACAAAAATACAATTCAAAACCAAAATTTAAAAAACATAAATAAATAGAACAAAGTTGAACTTTAAAACAATGCTAACAAGGTGTACTTAATCATTTTTCAAAGTATTTTTGTGCTAAATCTCATAGAAAATTTGAATGGCTTTAGATGTATGCTGTGTTTTATCATCAGTTAACATCTCCTGAAAATAACCCTATCAAATAAAAAGCTATCACTAAAAGATAAAACTAGAAAATCTTTATGGATTTTGTCAATAAAATCTTGTTCTTACTAATGCCATAGCTGCCAACTTTGCAAAATGAAATCTCGAAAGATTTACGTTGTAAAACTGAAGAGACTCTCCGGCTGAATTTCTAGACAAAAAGCTGGGGGGGGGGGGGGGCGAGATTTCCATCAAAGTGAAATTTATGCTTACAATGACAATTTTATAATTCTTTTCTTTTTATCCAACAAGAGCAATTTGAAAGGCTATTATTTTGTTTTTAATCTTTCGGATAAGGATGTCATTGAGCCAAATTGCACCTGTCTGCAAAAAAAAAAAAAAAAAACCTAAATTAATTGCATAAAAGGCATTTTCTACACTTCAATTTTGTATCAATTTGGGGATCATCAGAAGTTTTCTGCATCAAAGTGACTACCACCTGAGAAGGCTTGGAAAATGTTGCAAAATTATGAATAAATTTAACACTTTATAATTTTTAATACAGTACAGAACCTCTTCTCCGGGAACCCAAAAACCGGAAAACCGGGAATTTTTTCGTGAATTTCACACCATTTTTGAAAAGTTCGAGTTTTTTTGACCATTTAATAAAAATGCGAATTTTTTGAAAACACCTTTAAAAATACGCATTTTTTTGTTGCAAATAACATATTCAGTGTTCATAAGTTGAATAATTCAGTCTAAAAACGAGGTTTTTTAGGGGAGTGAGCATAAACTTACTTGCAGAGGAAAATTAGAAAAAAAATTTCTCCAGCGAAACTTGAGAAAACCCGACGCTTTCTCTATTTTATTTCAATAACTAAACACGAAAGAAATATGTATTTTGATTCATTAATTTAATTGTCTAGTGAGTATTAGAAGAAGAAACAAAAGTCGGACAAAAAGAAAGTTCGGAAAAATTCTAATACCGCAGATTCGCGAATTTTCCGTAATAGCTAATAGTGTGAAAATTAGAGCTCGTTTATTTTTGTTTTATAATTTTTTTGATTTATTTAAGAGCTGCAATAAGGTAATAAGAATTTAAAATTGATATTAAGGCAACAAAAATTGCAACTGTGACAATTCTTTACTAAAATCGAGCTCGCAAAACCAAAGTCGTTGCACACAAGTCTGAAATTTGCGTGTTTCCTCATGCAAACATGCTTCTTAAAAGAAAAGGATCTCCAAATTGAACTTCGGGACTATTCTAGAATGTGGCTTGAACACGATCCTATAATAGAAACCAACATCGATGGTGCAGATAAAGATGTCCAATTCAAAATCATTCAAATGGTGCAACACACAAACTATGACAAAGAGCAAAATAGCGATGAAGGTGAAAATAATGAAATTTTGTCTGCTATATCTAACGAACGTTGTGTTGAATTAACTAAAGAACTTATAGCAGGAATGGAGCAAAAATCTTATATAGATGAAACGCACATAATGGCTGTTCCAAAATTCCAGCAATTGTTTTTACAGCAAAAGCCTAATTTTCGTCAACTGAAATTTCATAAAATGTTTAAAAAATAAACACTATTTATATATTTGATTCATTTCTGTCATTTTCAACCCCTCCTCCTCTCATTTTGTGAATGTTATTGATTTTTATCTTTTCACGTTCTTTTCTTTCACTATTTCTTAATTTAAAAGTATTTCTTTACTATTTTCTACTTATTTTGAAGTATTATAAACAATTTGTTATTGTAATTTGGGTTCAATAAACCTAATTCGTTCAGAAAACGAATATCTGCATTTTTAGCGATCCAAAAAAACGGGAAATTCAGTTATCCGGGATAGCGATGGTCCCGAGCATGCTGGATAAGAGGATTTGTACTGTACTACGATTAGCATTACAAAACTGCCCACTCTCCTCATTTGTCAGGAAAAACACCCAAATTTTTATGTCTCCTCTCAAACTCCCGATTCAAGTATTACTCTCACAATTTTTTATCAAAACTTGGAAACCCTAAGAAAAGAGGGTTTTGAATAATTAGAATTTGAGAAAGAAAAAAAAATCTCTGCACTAAACCAATAAAATTTACCACAAAATGAAAAAAAAAAAAATATATGAACAATCCAGAAGCGTAAAACAGGGTTCACACTGGGGAAAAATACAAGGTGGGATTTCCCTCCTTGACCAACATTTTAAGTGGAAAAATTTTTTTTTTTTTTGAGTGGGATTTCAAAAAATATTGCGGAAATCGCGCTGCCTAGCGCGAACCCTGGTGAAAGTATGAACCAAAATGTACAATGCACAAGTTTGTTATTATGGTAGTTTGTAAACAAAGAATAAAGAAAAACCTGTGGCCTTGAACTGAGTTTCAATGGTTGGATGTAATGGTTTAAATGCAAAATGTTAAAAAAATAAAAAATTAATTAAAATGGCAAAGTTTTAGCTTAATTTTATTTTATATATTTTTCCTAAAAATTTACCTAAAAATTTACATCCTAAAAATTTACATTCCCTAAAAATTTACATTATGGTTGGAAAAAACAATAACCAGGGTTTGTGATTTTTTTTTTTTTTTGGTTTCTATTTAAAAAATAAAAATCACATTTTTTATTTAAAGCAGATTTTTTTATCATTATTATTTAAATCGGATTTTTTGGATTTTTTTAAACAGACCAAAGATTTTAGCTATTTTTTATGTAACATGTATTAAAATAATATGACACGTTAAAAAATATCCAAAAACATATTTTAAAATATTTTCACTAGGGATGTAACGAATAGTGATTTGGCCGAATAGCCAAATACCGAATATTCGGCTATTTCTTCCAGGCCGAAGACGAATATTTGGCCATTTTTTCCAGGCCGAATAGGCCGAAGCCAAATATTTGGCGGCCGGATGTTAAAATTTCAAGAAAATCATTGTAATAGAAAGTGTTCGTAAAATTTAAAATTATTCACAAAGTCAAACACCAATTACACACAATCTATGATGTATGATTTAATTCTCTTTGTCAAAAATTTGAAAAATTTTTTAAAATTAATCTATTTTCTCTATTGTCTTGAATGAAATAAAACTAAGAATTACACCCACAAGCGAAATAGAAATGACAGGTTTTATGGTAGTAAGCACTAGCATTATTTTACCAATTATTTAATTCAAATGAAAGAACTACTATTGCTTAGTGAACTTTTATTTTGCTCAAAACTGCTCTATGAAGATATTTTAAAATTACAAAAGTTAGTATTTTTATTTTATGGAGTTTTTACATAGCTATTTTAAAGATCTATTAAAATTTAATACACTTAACTGAAATATATTTTTATTTTCAAAACCCTCAATAACTTATGCTATCTAAATATTCATGATCTATTCTAGGCTTTTCACATCTCTCATACCCAATATTTACAATAAATCAGTCTACCCAAACAAAGTCTGACTTCCACTTTGTTAATAATAACAAAATTAACTTATCATATTCTTCCTCATAATTAACTATTGCCAGCTTTTAGGAGCAAATGCTCAATACAAAATACAATATTACAACTTTAAAATCTGTTTTTGCTCAGTCAAGCCTATAACAAGGTTTAAAAAATGTACTTTTATTCTAAAATATTTCTATTTATTAAAACTATATACTAATGTATACTTTTGCAATAATTAGAATGCAATTTTAAATGTTTGAAATCTACTAATTTCTTTACATTTCTACTGCAGCAAAACTATTAGGCCGAATAGTCCATCAATATTCGGCCGGGCAGAATTTGACCTTATCCAGTATTCAGCCAGGCCTGAATATTCGGCTAGGTGAGGAAATTATTATTCGACCTGAACGAATATTTGGCCAAAGAGCCAAATACCGAATAGTGGCCGAATATTCGTTACATCCCTAATTTTCATGACACTAATACAAATGCATGATTCAAAAATCAAATTCGACATTTAAGATACCAGAAATGATAGTAAGGTCTAAGCACAGAAAAAATGAACAAATTAAATTTTTATTCTTTTACTTCTGAAAGCTAAAATAGATCAAAGGTAATTTTAACTGCACAACTTATTCTTTACTTCTGAAAAGTTCTGTGGTTTGTAGAGAACTGAGTTAAATAGAATGGATATGTTATCAAAAACACATAAAGTAGATCATGATTATTATAAATTACAATATAAATGGTCCAGTGAATTATGCTTTGCAGCCGAAATGTCTAAAAAAGAAAAGTAATATTCAAAGAAAACCCTGGTTATAAAGTGCTGAACTATGTCTACACACACATAGATGGACAGACAAAGCTGTAATATTTTGCTAATTGAAGCAGAGGTTTTAAATGCAACGCATTTTAAGTTTAGAACTACACTTTTTAAAACTGCAAAATCATTCATTTTTTGGGAAAAATTTCAAATTAATTTTAATCAATGATTTTTTAAAAATAAAATCACTTGATTTAAATTACAATCTTAATAATAATTTAAATCAACGAAGCCTGCTGACAATGCATTAAAAATGAACTACTTTAGTTTGTTTGTTTATGGAGAATAAAATATTAATTAACTAATTAAAGAAATCCCCTATAAAATGGCAAAGACAGATTTGTATAATACTGCAAGGATAGATGAAAGTTTTGAAGAAGTGTAAATGAGGTGCAATCTTTTTATAATAAAATATGTAAAAGTATTAAAAGCTTAACAAAAAATAATACTACGACATTCAGTTGCACAATTTATGAATGATGTATCTTTGAAAACTTTATGAATTTAAAACTGTCTGGTTCATAATAAGCGACATTTCTTTAACAACAATTTAACTATTAATTTTGATAAGATAACAAAAGAATACTTCTTTACTAAGTTAAAAAAATGCTTAAAACTTACAAAACATTGGAATTTCTGGAGTATCAGGTAAAGGAATTTCATCAACTTGTACTTGCTGTGCAATGCGAACAGACTCTAAAGAAGAAAAAAAGTTTATATTTTGAAAGTAATAATAACAATAATAACACCAGTACATGACTACATCATTAATTCAAAAAGCTGAGAATTACTAGTTAAATATAATAGCAATAACATAGTTACCAAAATATTTTACAAGAATTGCTCGCTTGGCTTCATATTCCAACTCAAGTTTTTTCAATTCGTTGAATCGTTCTCTATCTTCTTTGTACTGCAAATAATTTTTTTTTAATGTTGGGAAATAAGAAAACTAAGAGTAATAGTACCTATGTAAGCAGGAGAAAATTTAAAGCTGTAAATAATGTAAGTGTTGCAACTTGATAAAAATAGCTATCAATATTTATCTGATGGTACAGGGCCCACTAATCAATAACAGAACAAAAACATTTATTAGCAGATGTAACAACTGCAACAGATTTACATACTTTATGTTTTTTAAACATTGAGTCCATTGATCTGTTGTAAAATAAAAAAATAAGACATTTGTTCTCAAAATGTTCCTATGTGTCCAAGTACAAAATACAACAAAGCAAAAGAAAAAAAAAAGCCTACATCAATTATAATGAAAAAAAGAAAGATATGTTTTAGTACAATGACATTATACACTTACATTACTTGGGAAACCAAGAAGGAAGAAAGAAAAAAAAATGGAGAAAGAGGGGAGGGACCTGCTAAAGTGATGGAGGAGGGAAATTCTTTATAATCAAAATTAATGAAATATAAAAATACTTGAAACTATTTTAAATTATTTTACAAGAAGGTACGCCAAAAAAAAAAAACAGAATATTCCTGTGCTTGGGTGAAACCACTGTATTATGTATTTTTCTGGCTAAAGGTTTTTTCTGATTAGTGCTCTTTTTAAAATTATCAATGCGTATATAAAGCAGTAGTACACCTTTCATTCTTTGTGTTGGCTGATTTAAGTCAACAGCAAACAGTGGAATTTTCTTTATTACTGTAAGCCCCATGAATTCAAGTTTCTAGAAGCATATATTTGACAGCAGAAAGTATTTTATGATGTTCGATCAGAACAGCATATGTAGCATACTAGGAAAGAAAATCTTCCTCGCATTTGCTACTTATACAATCGCTTTACAACCAAAAAAGAAATTTTCCTCCATGCAACATTTATACCACAGCAAGAAAGAGGTTGGAATAGCACATAATAGCTCTTCTTATCAACACTGAATTCTGCCAATGTCTTAAAGAATTTTTTTTTCTCTTCAGCATTTTTTTTCATTTAATAATAGGTTAAACACTTTAATGCTTATTATATGGCCTCTATTTTGCTTCCCCTTTAAACAGACATTTTTTGAGCATGATTAGTTAGGAGCAAATTTGTTCTTTCACCTTTTGAAGATCAAAGACCTTGGAGCTATGCAACTAATGAAAGTTTTTTAAGTTTATTAGTCACTTCAAAAATTATTTTAAGCAAAAGCATTTGTAATTCTTTAATAATATAAATGAAAGTAAAACATAAGGAACAATAATAATAATAATAATAATAGTAAAAAATAATTACAAAAATTCCTAAAGAATATGTACTTGAATCCACAGTTCTGTTTGAGAAAAAGGGTGGCATGGATTTTTGAATTTTGGATTCCAGAAGAATGATTTGTTTACACATTTTGGAATGTTATACAGTGATCCCTCGTTTTTCCCGGTTAATGGGGACCAGAACCTTCTGCCAAAACTGAAAAAACGCGAAGTAGGATTTGCCCCTAAGAATTTTCGTGTATGTGGGTACACGAATGCTTTAAATATGTAAACAGTATTTATACTTCACACATTTAAGACAAAAATTACAACAGTATACGTAATTACTTAAACGTGTCGGTTCTAATTAATAAGGTTTATTACAAAACGTTATAGTACAGTAATAAACATTAATCAACATTGATTTTTGAGAAAGGCGAAGAGTCTTGTGTTGGTGGAAGCTTTTGAGAGCCCGTGGTATGTACTCTGAGTCAACTCATCTCTTTGTTTGACATGCAGAGATCCTTCTCTCTCGCGCATCAACATGAAACAACGCTTCTTTCCGCAATGTGGCTGCCCACATGGTTGTATTTTTTCATTTTTATTTTTTGATGAATGTTTTTATATATATTTGAAACCCGCGAAGCACTAAAGCTATTTGAAACCCTCGAAGCACTGAAGCCGCGAAACATGAAGCGCGAAGTGGCGAGGGAGCACTGTATTGCAAAACTGGCCACATTGAAATTTCTCTTGTGGAATGGCTTTGCATTCATAATATTGCATGTTTTTGCAATGAAAAAGGAATTCTTGCAATTCCAAAACAAATGTTTACAATCTTTATTTCAATTTTATGCTTAAAACATTGTTTTATTTATTTTTTCTATTATGTTTCAAAAATGGAAAAAAATACTTCTTTCCCTCAAAGAAAAACCTCCTGATCAAAAGCTTGTGAAAAATAGATTGTGTCTGAAAATGAAGCCTTAAAAATGAATCATCTAGCTATACTTACATATAATCTCATTACTCTATCCCATGTTTCCTTCAATTTTTTTCGTTTATCTTTCAGTACTTTTTCATTCAGCAAAGGAGGTGCATTAACATTGTATTCTAAAATAAAAATCGTTATCAATGAAAAAGATGGGCAAAAGACTATGGGGAAAAATTGCATAAAATGAATATACAAAAGTGAAATCAGAAACAATCTTACCCATCTCATCAATTTTTTCCATATCATTAATAAGTTGAAGAGGATCTTTTCCCTTCAAAACAGCAGTACGCACCATCTGCCTCTGTTTCTTATTCTGAAAAATAACATCAAACATAAAGAATGCTACAAATGTTTTTTTGGTTATTTTTTTTTATTCCACATGAATATTATTATTAGCCATAAAATAGCACTTAATAAATACATTTCAAATTATTGTAAGATCAACAATGAATAATAAATAACAATAATAGTAATGACCTTGCAATTTTACAAAGTGAAATCATTTAAAATGAAATCTAAAATTCCATTTTTCAGCTTGTTTGTTTTTACTTTGAAAATCTCAATTAAGTTATTTATTTAAAGCATCAATAACTCAAATCATCCTTGCCTTTTTGTATTAGTGGCTAAATTTTCACCAATCTGTGCTAAAGTTACATCACACAAGTGATTTATAATATATATATATATTTTCATGAAGGCTGGAAAATAAATTTTTCAGCATGAAATATTCTATAGACATTGAAGTATAATACAACCAAGTTTCAGAACAAATTTCAGGAGAAATTTTTTTATTAGTATGCAGCTTTTACCTTTTTTAATTCTCTTTTTCTTGCTTCTTTTCCTAAAATAGAAATCATCTTTGTGAGTAAATTTAAATTGTGATATTTAGGACATTTAAAAAATGACTAATTTGCAATTGTTCTTGAAAACTAAGTTTTAAATTAAAAGCAAATATAAGAAAAAAAGGAATAGAAAGAATTTTAATTTAAAATAAAACACAGAAAGCCATTTAAAACATAATTATCTTATAATTCTAATAATTCAGCAAACTAATGTTGAAGTATAAATAATTCTTAATTGTATTTAATAAGTTAAATTGTGAAAAAAGTAATTGGAAAAACTTAAGAAGTTAAAAGAATAGAAAGAACGAATGTAACAATACACTTCAAAAGTAACTTTTCGAAAATTGATATTTTTCCACGGTAAAAAAGGTGGTTTAACAGTCGATTCTTGTTCATAAAAGATACTTTAATCTCATGAAAATTACAAAAATTTCCATAGCAGATTTTTAAAAACATTAAGCAACATAAAAATAAATATAATACCAGAGTTTCCCCTAGGATTGAAAAAAGGGCACTTCTCCAACATTAGGGCATCTATTTAAAACAAAAGGCATATACCCTAAAATAACGATAAGTCTATTTTTTTCAGTTTTCCTTTTTTTATATAAGATTTATCATCTTTACCAGCATTTTTTACCAAAAAAGTTTTTTCTGCAATTCATCACAGGTCATACTATTAACATTCATGGATTAAGGGTGAAATTTAAGCATTTTAACTATTTTCCACGCTATTTCTCGTAGCTCCCGATTTTTTTAAATTTCGAGTTGCATTGCTTTTGTAAAACTCGTTACTTTATATTTACTTTGATTTTACCGCTTAGACTTCAATCATTTCTTGCTTACTATTACTTTCAGCCCTTCTTGATCAACATTTTCAAATTTCATCTGTTTTGCCGTTTTGATCAATGACACCTCAGAAATAGCGCACAAGTGCATCTCCTCTCCTTTTCTTTGAATTTCATTAACACATCGTCTTTCATTACCACATTGCTTTCAATTTTATCATCATGCTCACTGCAATTTTTATTCGTTACAACATCAATGATATCTTGATCTGTTATGACCTCTGAAATTGGTTTACTATTGTCAATTTCTATCCAGTCATTTAAATCGTCAACAGAGGTATCAAGATGCATAGTACTAACCGCAGACTGCAAGTCACTCATTATGAATTCGGTATCGGAGCAAATTCTAACAGGACATCTTCAGTCTTCACCAGACACATTTCTCCAGAAATTCTGAGTTGTAGCCAGTGTAATGCTTCCCCATGTACAGTCTACAGAATATGCAACTGCCCTGAGGTTGATTGCCTTCATGAAAGCTTCATTTTTTCCTTCAGAGTTTACTATAGAGCTGGGCCGTGGCATGTCTGACTAACAGGGAAAAAAATGTGCGAAAAAGCGCTTTATAAAGATTATGTTTCACTAAAATTTTAAACACAAAATTTATCCCAATATTGATCTTTTTCTTCCTGGAGACATACTTTTCACCACGTTAAATCTGAATTTGCGGTATATTGGACCGCGTTATTTCGGACTTCTACTGTTGCGCGCTCTTATATTTCAGATTTAATAACAGCTAGATCATTTAAAGGAAGTTTAAATGAAGATATTTCTACACTATTTTCCTACATTCCACATCTGATATAATATTCTTACACAGTATTCTTAAGTAAAAAATGTATGCAACAATTAGTCTTTTGATTAAGGTGAGCAGACATCCTACTTTTGGTGGGATAGTTCTGATTTTTAACAATTTGTCCTGTGCTGTTTAAAAAAAAAAAGTTCCAACCTTTGAAAAGAATGCATAACAAGCTAGGGAACGGCAGGAAAATGGGAACAGAATAGACGGATTTTTGGAGGCCATGTGGCTTTTTCACCAGGATATCAGTTTTATATATTATTTTTGTTGATTTCATAACGTCAAGTTTTAATAACAACAAACAATTGTTGAGAACTTATTATGGAGAACTGCTTGTCAAAGTTCACATTGTTGATCAGTTTTATGACTTCCATTGGCTTCTGCTGGCTTTTTTTTTTTTGCATTGCATTGCATTGATGAAACTATGAAAATTTTTGTTGCTCCATATACATAGACCAAATTTTTAATCCAGCACCCCCTCCCGTCAATGTTGTCCACTTTATCAATGTTTAAATCTGTACACCTTACTTTTGATACTTTAAACAGTACAGTATATAAATAATACAAAGTATTATTCATTTACTGCGCTGTTTAAAATATTAAAGGACTGAAACATTTATTTAGCACAACCGAAAAGGTTACTTAATTACGGAATATTAGAGAAAGTATTTAAATTATAGCACAAGCAAGTGTAGAACGACAAAAACAACTGATAGTTAAGTTAAGAGGGAGGAAACCATTTTACCATTAGGATATTCTTACATTGTTATCCCATGTTTGTTTGTATACAAATGATCATGTATTCAAAGTGATCAGATACTTACTAGCTTGATCAGTAGGATTCATGTATTTCCCACTTTTTGTGGTATTTATAGATCGTCTTCCCATTTTCGATTTCTCAACTTAAATTCTAGACAAATCTGGAGGGAAACAAAAACAAGCTGTCAGATTCTAAATTTCGAAAATATATTTATTTTTGGAGCAAATTTACTTCAGAAGACGAGTAGCGGGTTACAAAAAACAACAAATCGCTCTGCTCGAAGCAGCAATAAACATTGAAAGTAAAAGTGCTCTGGCAGCTTTCACACATTTGTGTGAAATCTTTCCTTTTTGAAAAAATATCGATGTACTTATTTTTTGTACGAATGTTTTTAACAATGCTCTTTTTTTAACTGTTTCTTTTAAGTATTAAAAAAAAGAAGAAGAAAACAATATTTATATATTTTTCATTAAGGACTTCAGAAAATATTGGCATCACTTTACCTTTTTCTTTTTTTTTTTTTTTCTCGTTTATGCTTGTTATTTACATTATTTCCAAAATGAGCTTTTTTGAGATTGAGTGGCTATGATGTTGTGACAATAGGAGGAATTGTACTGTTTTTAATTTTTTTGCGGTGTTGCTGCAAGTTTACTATTATATGATTTGCAATGTTTTGATTAAACTATGTCCATTGCTTGAAACGCCACCTGATTAATTTGTACAATAGAAAATTATTCTTCACAATGATGAATAACTCAACAAAATTAAAAATTTTACATTATCATCATCCCTCTTAGTAATCTACACTTTTACTATGGAGTGCCATTGAGCACTTTTTATAAAATTGTACTTGACAACGTCTATGCAAGCAATTTATTTATTTATTTATTTTTCTTTCTGATGCTCTTTGAATGTTATACTTTTTTGGCACATGTAAAATGTTAATTCTCTGAACAATGTCACCAAGTTGCTCATAAAGTTATTATTTTTATTACATACTTTCGATTGTTCCTCTCCTAAAAAATATTAAGTGCATTTTTCTGCATTGAATCCGTTGTGTTCGGTTACACATGAATACAATTTTATAGTTGTTTTATTGATTGCTTTCACTTTTTACAGCATGGACTTTGAATAAATGTTTAATTTTTAAAACTCGTGATTACAAAAGAAATTTAAAACACGGATAAGTTTTTGTGATGTAAACAAATTTCTGTTTTTATGAAAATGAATGTTGTAAAGTGAAGATAAACTTGTAAGTGCCCAGATATATCTTTCATCTCACCTTCAATAGATTAGATTAAACTGAAAATTTGAAGTAATTTTGTGTAAGAGAAGTGAGCGTTAAAATGTTCTACCAATTGTGTGTGAACTTCAGCGTAATTATCGACATATTTGAATAACTTTTTCATGCTAAGCTTTAATAAAAATATGTATGATTAGTATTTACCCCCAAAAAGATTTCTGGTTACGGTTTTGATTTCATGTCTTTTTTAGATAATAGTTTTGGAAATTTATTTTTGTTATCAAGAAAATTACTAAAATTTATTTAATGACATAATTGCATTTCTTTCATCCCTTTATGAGAGGCATGTGCTCCTTGGGCCTCCCCTAAAATCCGCCCCTGGGCCCATCACTAAGACATTTTTCGGAGCCCCACCCGTTTCTTTTAATTAATCAATATTCTAAAGTCCATTTTATGCTCTAGGCCCTGGATATATGTACCCGCAACCCTCCTTCCCTCAGGCCCTGCATTACTGTACTAATTGTCACAAATGAAAAAAGAAGTCTTTGGTATTTTTTTTCTTTAGAAAAATAATTTCAACTTTTAAAACTTGAGAAGTAGTTCAAAAAATGGTTTTCGGCATTTTTTTCTCTTCTTGGGGCCCTGTAGAGGCCTAAGCACCAATGGGAAATTGGCAACTAAGCACAAGTTGCTGTTTTGTCGTAGTGATAATTGCTTTCACTTTACGGAAAAATTTGTTTATCAATATGAATTAATTAAGGAATATATTGAATTGAATTGAAGTACATTTATTTTCCAGTTCATGTGCTTTGTCTCGGGACTTGCTTATGAACTGTCCTCCAATATGACAGATAGCACAAGACAATACATGAAAGATTTTATTACATCACAAAGAGAGGAAATAACAGAAATACACCCAGGGCAAGGTGGGAATCGAACCCACGACCTCGTTACTGCGCGCAAGCAGCGGGCGGAAACTGGTACCGAACCCCAAATTCGGGATCCCAAAATTCGGAAAATCCTAAAATTCGGCACTTTTTCCAAAAAAAAAAATTTTTTTTTTCTTTTTTTGGAAAATATTATGTAAGAAGTTGTCAAAACAACAAATGTCAAAATATTTTCATTCAAATAGAAGCCATCTTGCCGATATTTTGCTAAATTACAGAAGCTAAACTTAGTAGGAGACCGAGCTAATTCCTGAGAACCCTTCTCCTAAACCATGTTGAAAAGCGAAAATAAGGTTTCTTGGACAGGAAGAGGGGATTGCAATGTCTATTCATCAATTTATCAACACTTCTGCTTTCATGATGAAGCAAGGTCACGTGCTTACGAACTTGGTACTACAGCGATGAAGATCTTATCTGAGACCATATAGTTTATGGCCTAAGATGAAGATGCAGTGGCTCCTGAGGGAGAGGTGAACTCAAGGACGAAATTCTAGCTTTCCCCTTCTTTCCCATGAAGCTAATTCGCCAATGGTTACTGTTTTTTTCTTTCGGGGGGGGGGGGAGTTAGGGGTGATCAATTCGGACATAGGAGGTATGCTAATGAGCGTTGGTACTTTCATATGCATCTTTTTTTTCGATCCTGGTTTTATGGAAAAATTAATTTTTTGCGATCGTAAATTCTGAAACGAATTTATTTTAGAACATAAATAAAATGCCCTTTTGGAGAAGAAGATTATTTTAAAAAGTGTATGCATTCCACCTTTTTGCTCTAAGGTCAACATTAGAAATAACTGGTTCTTTAGTGGTTTGAATTTGTTTTACTATAAATACAAACCTTTTCATTGGTCAAGGAAGATTCCCTTTTTCCACTCCTTTTTTTGATTTTGTCCTCTGTGAATCGAATGAAAGATGTCTGCATTCACAACGGGCTTAAATTGTTCAATAATCCCAAAAAATGAAGAAGTTGTCAATCTTTCCCCCAACTTATTATATATGATAAATAGGGCTCCTAGATTCTTCTTTTCATTAATGGGGATAAGATGGCAGTTGAAAACCAACATACTCTATTTAGTTTGTATTGAATTATCAGTTTAGAATAGTTTCATTTCGCGATGTTTCGAACGCGGGTCTGCTAGTTGCGGGAACAGCACGCAAACAAACTTTTTTTTGAGTGGGATTTCAAAAAATATTGCGAGAATCGCTCAGCTTAGCGCAAACCCTGCTTATTTATCTAGCAGTTGAGAAAACTGCAATTTGATGGAAATTGCGTATGTTTAGTGTTCTATGCTTAAGTCCGCCATTTTTGGTCCCGCAAAACCATTTTGGATCGGATTCCGAAATTCGGCATGGCGGCGGTCCCGAGCATGCCGAATTTGGGGTTCCGTACTGTACTAAGACTGCTCAGCCACCGAGGCCCCAAGGAATATATTAGTTATCTTAAATTCTTGTCGAAATAACATTTTTTCTGTAGCATTTATCTTTATTAACAAGTATATAGAATTTTGGTATTGTTTTTTATTTTTTAAGATTAAGGTTTTACTAGTAATTGTTATTTCAGCGATTTAAATTGTTTTCCAAATTTAGTAAAAAATTCAATTTTCATTCACTTTGTATCGTCAATTTTTGAAAATAAAAGTTTATCTAGGGTTTTTTATTTATTAGGGCTATTTACTATCCAATGGAAATATTTTTCAACCTTTAAAACATACATAATTTCTTAATGTCTATTGAATTAAAAGCCTCTGAGGTGGATTTTGAAAGTTATACATGTTTTCATTCCTTCTTCAACCTAGTTATACTTCCAATATTCAGAGAAATATTTCCACTGTTGAATATTAAATTCCTCACACATGGTTAAGGGATCATGCCATTTATCTAAATCGAACTTCTAAAATTTGTTCTCTTGCAAAAAAAAAAATGCCTAACTTTTCTGAGGTTGCTGTGTGTATGAGTGTCTTCCATCCCCCCCCCCCCCCCCCCCTCCTCCCTCTCTCTTTCAACGTTTTCATTGGATCTTATCCATCTTATTTTTTGTACCTGCTATTATTTAAAAAAGGGACTTTGGTTTCTAAAGGTCTATATTAAAGATCAATAAATATATATTAATACATATTATCTGCTTATCAAAGTGGTTTACTTTTTTTATTAAAGGGGCTTATTTTGATAAATGACAAGCTCCCCCAACCCCTATTTTTCTCTTTAAAATTTTTGGTACTTGTCCACAAACTCAGTCACCACTGATGTCTACTAAAATTTATCTTATGAAGAATGTACTCGAGAATATTTTATGCAAAAATAATACTGTGCATTGGTATCAGCGCTTTATAAAGTCTGCCTGTATGTTTTTTCACAGATGTACCTCAAATTTATCACAACATAATGAAAACTCGTATTTTATGTTGTGTCATGAAAACTTTATTCATATTTTAAGCATTCAGTATTTATAAATATTTAAAGTTTTTTCCTCCTTTCTTTCTCTCTACGTGTATAATGTTTGAATTTGTTCTATTAAATGCTTTTTTTATGTAATGTGCTTGCCGAGCCTTTTTTTGATATTTTTCTACTAATTCATTACTATGTGTAATTACTTCAAGCATAAAATTAATGTATGTAATGTATACATATGCTATGTATTATGTTATGTATAAAAGAATTATCCATTTGGTAAAATAGTTTTAATATTTCACGTGAATTTCATAAATTTTGAAATAGTGATTTTTTTTAAATAACTTTTTTGGTTAATAATATTTTAACATAAAATTCCAAATTCACTTTTAATATTAAATTATCCATTTAATAAAATATTTTCAAAAATATTTTAGTTCTGTGTATTTAAAGTAAATATGCACCAAGCAAAAAACAGGAGTATGTATCTTTTATTTTTCTGTGTTTTTTCTTCTAATGACTCATTTTAAACGATGACTTTTCAAGAATTTGATAAAATATTTCCTAGTAAATAAAATAGACTAATTTAATCTTAGAAATACTTAAGAAAGTTTTTTGTAAAGAAGTGCTGGAACTATAGAAGCGAGCTTGAAGCATAGCTACAGTTAGAAAGTAATGCATAATACTCATAAAATCTCAGAAATTCCAAAAGCTATGATATAAAGTTGTGTGGGGTTCACTCCATTTAAATAAACATAATTGCATGTACAATAGTACCATAAAGATTTCATCATTTAACTTTTGTAAAACAAAATAATGCTATAAAAGTAGGGTCATTATTTTTAATTCATAAAAATATCATTTAAAATGTTTACTATATACAGTAGAGTATCATTTATTTAATGTTTTAATGTCGACCCAGTTCTTATATTTAGCCGGAAGGGTAATTGTAATTTGTTAGCGTTTACATGACATTTTTTAGAGTACCTACGACATCTTATAAACGATACTCCACTGTAATACCAATTCTAAAATTGCAGAATTACATGCAGTGATTGATATTTGTAAATTTACATGTTTTGCCAAGATTTACCACAATTGCTATTGCTATGTATGTACATTTTTTAATTAATTTAAACTCATTTTTGGAGTAAATTCTGCTGATTTAATAATTTTAAAGATTGAACTTTTTTAAATGTTATTATTTTTTATTTTTATAATATTGTATTTATGAATAGTTAAGTTTGTATTAGTAATTGGTTAACTTGGTTATGTGCTTAAATCTTATAGAGTAGCAAATTATCGGTACTTTTTTAATTTTAGAAAATATGTTTTAATACTATTATGCACATATAAGCAGCACTTATACTACTACAGTAAAGTATCATTTATACGACGTTTACATTTATATGACAGTTTAGTGTGGTCCCAATCCTTAGATTTAGGCAGAAGTATAAATCGATTATACAATGTTGTCGTATATACAACGTTTTTCGTTAGTCCCTTTAGCGTCGTATAAACGATACTCCATTGTACAATTGAATATAATATCCATACTTCAAAAATAAAAAATTAACAATTTTAAAAGCTTAACTTGTGATTATACATAACTAATTTGAATGCAAGAATATGCACAAAAAATAAACTCTACAAATTAGGTTTAAAAACATCACAAGAGTTACTTTTTTGCTTTGTATTTTAATGCAAAGATCACCAAATGACAATCCTGTTGTTTGGATCTGGACCGACACTTTATTGTGTACAGAACTTAATCTTACGGAGAAATTCAAATCTCATTATAATAAATTATAAATTAAGTATGAGTTATAAATTAAAAGATTATACGAATCATTTATATTTTATGCTTTGAATTATCCTTTCTAAGTCTGCAAAATAGAATCTTTTTGGCAGAAGAAAACCCATAATTTAAAACTAGTTAATGTCTACATAGTCCAAATCTACTAATCACACTGTCACTATCTAAAATGGTTCCAAAACCAACCCTCATTAAAAATTAATTGATGACACCTGATGTATCTACTGTATTCTCTACTTAGAACACTTAGGTGGGAAACCCCACCTTGTATTTTTCCCCAGTGTGAACCCTGTTTTTTGAGTTAGTTCTAGTTTTTTTTAAATATTGAACTTTTTTAGAAAGAAATTGTTGTAATTATTCAACATAAAATACTTCCACTTTTTTCATATAATTCTTAGTACTAGAGAAATGACAAAATTACAAATTTATTTGCTTAAACTGAAGATTTAGCTTTAACGTGAATCTTGTTTCAAGTAAAAGTTCTGCCTTCCAATTTTCAACTTTGGCTGCTTTTGTTGGTTTTTCAACTTTTGATTCTTTTATAACAGAAAAAATGGATGCCATATTTTTTACACATGAAAAATATATAAATAATAGCAAATGAAATAGTGAAAATTTAGGATGTTTTCCTCTTTATCATTCATGGTCCTTCCACATCAGGTTGAAGTTATCCCAAGCATAATTGTAACTGAATCCATGTTAAATCAAGTATCCAAATCAAACCTACAATTTTTAAGCCATTTTCAGTAGTATTAAATGATGCTATTTCAAGCTAACTTTTAAAAATATATAAATACTATAACACTTGATATTGATGTACACAAAATAACAGAAATAAAAATACTTTAAGTTGCTTTTGAAATTGAAACCTTAATTATTGAAACTTTCGTTTCTGTCTTTTCCATTTCATTTGCTTATCTCCAAAAAATGGGAATCAAACAATGCACAGTTCCACTAGCATCCTTTAAAATGTATAAAAGGTGATATAACCAGTGTAGATTTTAATTATTCTGACAAACCTCAGCATTTAATTTAAAGACTTGCAGCTTTTCAGAATAATTTTTAAAAAGTAGCACGATTGTGTATAGAAAGTCTTTTGCTAAAATCACAAAGAAAAAAGGACAATACAGTATTACGCTGTTTTTTTTTTTTTTTTTTTTGTTACAGTATATCCTTTTGTAAATGCAGATGAATTAAAAATGTTTGCCAATATTTATTTATTAATTCGTGTATAAATCATTTGATTCATTTTTTCAGGTCATTCATAAACAGTCAAATTACTGTTTATGTTGTGACTTGTACTTAAATTTATCGTTTATTTATGACATAGGTCTCTGTACTTGCTTAAGCCTTGCATAAAACTTGAAATTTGCAATGTCATTAAATGTAGTAAAATTTTCTTTTTACTTCTGTTTAATTCAATTAATTTATCCATTTTTACTCTGCAGGTTTTTTAAGAAATGCTGACAGATGTGGTTCACAATTTCTTAATAGTGTTTTTTCAAGAAACCAAATGTTTTCGTATGTAAATGCAGAAAAATATGGATGTGTAGTGTGTGGAAAAGAATTTTCAATGAAAGGTAATCTCAGTGTTCACATGCTCATACATACAGGAGAAAGGCCACATCAGTGTGAATCATGCTTAAAAGTATTTAGGCATCGAAACTCTCTGAATCGTCACAGAAAAAGCAGGCATCGAACTGAATGTTGAACTGTCACACTTGGTAGTTTGTAAAAGTGTTTTAGTATGAACTTTGGGGAAAAAACTTAATCATCAAATGCAGAAAATATTAATACACATTGCAGCTGTATGTCTTGAGAGCATTTACAGTTTCTAGTGGTATGTTTTATTTGCATTCTATTTAAAATTATGCATGTTATTTTTATGTACGATTCAGTATTTCGTTAATTTTACTTATGAAAAATTTGAAATAGATACTGCTACCTTGCAAAAGCTATTATGCTTTTGCTATTGTTGCCATGTTCTCAAAGTATGAATTTTCAAAGTAAAGCTTATGAAATTATATTCCCCTGTCTTTTATGCAGTAGCATTGAAATTTTTAATATGTGTGTGGCTAATGAGCTGCAATAACATGTCCAATTATTGCTGAGCTTTTTTGTTCATTTTGTATACATCATTATTAGTGTGCATTAGACTGGTGTGGGTTATAAGATAGCAACTTTCCTTTCAGAGCTTAGATAATTGCACTTCTGAAATTTGATTTTTTTCTAATTTCTTCTTCATTTTGATGCCTCTGCCTCCCATTCCTATTTTAGGCCCAGGGTATGTATGTATTATTTAAACATATTTCATTCCTCGGACAACTAGTGAACAGGCATTATGATAGACTGGGAAAATATTCCAACCTCTTCTTTTTTTAAATTTATTTATTTATTTATTACTAGCCGTGCCTGCGCGGCATTGCCCGGGTTGAATTTTAAAAACTTCGCCTCCGGCTAAGAGTATAAAAAAAAATCGCCTGCAGTGTTGAAAAACATTGTGTGTCTATTTGTCAAAAAAAACATTAGGCATTGTCAACGCTTGAAAAAGTAATATAACATGTAGAAGGATCGGTTAAGAAAACTTAGGAACAATTCCATGAGTAGAGTCGGATTTGTCACCAGAGGGTAATTAAAACTGCCAAATTGTTATTTGTTACGTTACTTTTCATCTGGAATAAGTCTTGGCGATGATCTTAGATTGATTGTAAGAATGAAATTGCAATATCATATTAATTTAATTTTCTAGACATGGTGAACTGTTGTCTCGCTAACCAAAAGACAAGTTTCATAATGAAATGAATCTTCGCTAGCGGTACCATAGAGGTGAAATCGTTGGTGATAATATTTATGATTAAATGATATTATAAACCATACCTAAAAAACGCATGCACAATTTTGTTTGTGTTCTTTATTGCCGGTTTATCACCAACGCCTAATTAAAATAGTCAAATTGTAGTGTGTCGTCATTCGCCACATTATTTGAAATCTAGAATAAACTGTACATACGTAAACTTTTCGAGGCAATATTTATTTAAATGCTATTGCTAAATGAATGAAAATAAATTATTAAGTAGTATCATGGTTCCAAGGTTATGGATATTTAGTTTTTGCTAATAGTTTCAAACATTTCATTTTATTTTGTGCTGAGAATTTTCTAACTTTAAAATTGTTTTAAATATTAAAAATGTTCAATTGAATAGTATTTCTAACAGGGTGTATATGATCTAAATGAAATTCTTTAAGAAAAATTAAAAGAGAAAAATGTTAAAGAATTAATAACTTAAGTTCAAAATAACCCAAAACATTACTTGTAAAATTAACATTATGCTGGTTGTGGATATAGAAAAAAAAATAATAGAGCAAAAAAAAATTAAATATGTTAAATGTGGCACCTAAACAGAATATGGAGGATCCACCTGATTGTTTAAAACTAATATTGGTTGGTTCAGACAAATTACAACTATAAATTAATGATAGATAATTGTAGCATAACTAAAAACATTCAAAATTTTGAAAGATCAGGAAAATAACTCAAAGCTGCAACACTAAGTTACATCTTTAAAAAAAAAGCAAACAATTACCTGCTAATTTTTAAAGCCAATCTCTTATCACCAAATATGAACAGAAGTGTTAACAATTGTTCGGACTTTTAAAAGAAAACTTTAACAATATTAAACTATTTAGCATCGAGCTGAAATTTATAATTTTAACATGCTCGTTATTTCAATGTTTTTCATAAAAGGGGGGCAAATATGCTAATATGTATTGCATAAAAAACAAACAAAATGTACACACAAGAATGTTACATTAATATTAAAAAAATGCTAAGTAGCAATTACCCTTTCCTGACCCCATTAAATGACATGGCCTATTAGTGCAACTCCTTTGCGTGGAATTTTATTTGAAAAGGCGAGTGCATTGGGGATAAGGAGCTAGAAAAATAATTAAAATGGTTCTCACAGCAACTTGGACAGCAGGAACTGAATGAATATTTTTAAACTTTGGAGTTCAGATATCAACTAGGAGTTGAAAAGGCAGCTAACCATGTTTTCTTATTTAAATCCTTTAATGGCGAAGAGAATCGAGAAAACATTTAATTATATGTATGTTATTATTGACATATTGTTTGAATATAATTATTTATATCTCTTTTTGTGAATAAATATTTTGCAGAAAGGATTCTAAAATCGCTTACTGGGTATATAAGTTTATGTATTTACACTATATATGTGTGTATGACCTTACTCTTACTTACCTATTACCTTGTTTAACTACAAGTATGTTATAGGAATTAGTGCAATGTATATTTATTTGTTTGGTCATTTTTTATTATTATTATTCAAAATTTGGCACTTACATAATTATACTTTTTTAATGCATCGCTATTTTGCATTTTTCTCAAAATGTTGGTTTCAGGTCATATTTATTGGATTTGCAAAATATTCTGATTTAAATTTTTAAAAAATCAAATATATCTAATTTTAAATTTTCCTTTAAAAATCATGTTTTTTTTTTTTTTCATACCTTGATTTCTAAGAAATGTTACAATACACGAATGAAAAGAAAAAGTTTCTGAAGTAAACTAAGTTTCTGTGAAATTTATTAAATTTACATTTGCGTATGATTTGTTTTAAAAGGGTACTTATCGGTTAAAAGTCTGGCCTTGGTAACAATTTTCCAAATTTTTGCAACATGAATTTCTTTTAACGTAACAAAATAATCGTCATCTATTTAAATTTAATAAAATTATTTTGTTATGAAATTGCTTTTTTTTGCATTTGCTTCAGCAATGTAAATCTCCCTTGGCGAACTTAGCAATGATAGACACTTTAACCAATAACTACTTTTAAAAGTTATAATGTTTTAAATTAAAATAATATTCATTAAAACCTTACTTTTATCATTTCAGATCAAACAAATGTTCACATGTTTTGCAGTTGCTTAAAGATTTGCGCCCCCAACTGAATATAAATCAAGAAAGTATTATTAAGTTCCTATTGCAGAAAAGAGTTTGTATTGCAGAAAAAATTGTAATTTTTTTAATATTTTACATTTTACCTTTAGAGATATTTGTATTTCTGTAATTAAATATTTATTATTACAAGAATTTCCTAAACTTTATTTTTCTATCTAAGATGCAATTCTTATTGTTCTTAACATTTTAGACAATAAATAACCAAAGCTGCCAGAAGAACAGGCACAAATCTCCAAGTAGCAACAAAGAATTTCAGATTAAAGTATTAAAATTTTACAAAATTTAATGACATTCAAATTATGCCTTATCTTGATACAGCATTAAAACTTGCTACAGGGATGTAATGTAGCAATTAATCTGGTAAACTGGTTTTCTTTTATTTCAATGATATTCAAAGCAGAAATTGATTTCTATAACAGATTTACTGCCAGAAAGTTTTTGACCTGCAAAAAATTAGGAAGCATTACAGATACAGAGAATGCTCCTTCATTTCAGTATTTATCATTTTGCATGCATTTAATACTCCAAACAACATTTAAGAAAAAGTTTAATTATGTAAAGAAAAATATTTTTAAACGTATTCTATTGAGATGCATGGTAAAAAAAACTCAGATTTGCAAAATGGCTATATATTGCAGCTGTAAAGCACATTCTGCTCTCCATTTGAAGCTCATTGCTA